>PVHT021183551.1:15651855-15677117 GCA_004024745.2 Catagonus wagneri | reverse complement strand
GAAGGGAACTCCTCTAGCACCAACATTTCTTAATTGTACATTTCAATTTTAGTAAGTAATTACAGAGGATGAACACACAAACAAGGATTTGTGTGGAGTATGATATAAATCTTTGCAAAATTCTTTCAATCACTTATCAAATTGTCATTTCATATTGACACCAACTCAAAAAGGAAGTTTCCTCCTGTAAAGAATAGGCAGCATGTGCAAATATAAGTGTTCCATGCATGTTTTTCTTTTTCATTAGGAATTACACAAAGTAGAATTTATCAAAATCCTTGCTACAAACCTACAAGCAACGCTACAGGTAGCAAATATATCTGCATGTGAAGGGGCATGTTTTACATCTCCTTACTGTCAAGAATAAAACTTAAAAAAAAAAATTCAACCTTGAATTTTTTTAAAAGAATTCAACTTAAAAAAGAAAAATCAGAGTTCCTGTCGTGGCTCAGTGGTTAATGAATCAGACTAGGAATCACGAGGTTGCAGGTTCAATCCCTGGCCTTGCTCAGTGGGTTAAGGACCTGGCATTGCTGTGAGCTGTGGTGTAGGTTGCAGACGTGGCTCAGATCCAGCATTGATGTGGCTGTGGCGAAAGTCAGCAGCTACAGCTCCTGTTAGACCCCTAGCCTGGGAACCTCCATATGCCGTGGGTGCGGCCATAGATAAGGCAAAAAGACCAAAAAAAAAAAAATCAATCTTTCTTGCAAGAGAAAAGACAGAAATGGGAGTTCCCATTGTGGTGCAGTGGAAATGAATCCGACTAGGAACCATGAGGTTGCAGGTTCGATTACTGGCCTCAGTCAGTGGGTTGGAGATCCAGCGTTGCCATGAGCTTTGGTGTAGGTCGCAGAGGAGACTTGGATCCCTCGTTGCTGTGGCTGTGCTGTAGGTCGGCAGCTGTAGCTCTGATTCAACCTCTAGCCTGGGAACCTCCATATGTCCCATGTGCAGTCCTTAAAAGCAAAAAAAAAAAAAAAAAAAAAAAAAAGAATCATCTCTCTATTCTCACTGCAGAAATTTGTTTTTAAAAATCATTGATAGGGGAGTTCCCGTCGTGGCACAGCGGAAACGAATCCGACTAGGAATCATGAGGTTGCGGGTTCCATCCCTGGCCTCGCTCAGTGGGTTAAGGATCTGACGATGCCATGAGCTGTGGTGTAGGTTGCAGACATGGCTCAGATCCCGCTTTGCTGTGGCTGTGGCTGTGGCTGGCAGCCACAGCTCTGATTAGATCCCTAGCCTGGGAACCTCCATATGCCGCGGGCATGGCCCTAAAATGGCAACAACAAGAAAATAATTGACAGGAGTTCCCACTGTAGCCCAGAGGTAGCAGACCTGACTAGTATCCTTGAGGATTCAGGTTCAATCCCTGGCCTCACTCAGTGGGTTAAAGGATCTGGCTTTGCCATGAGCTGTGGTGTAGTAGCAAATGCAGCTCAGATCTGGCAGCTAGAACTCTTATTCAGCCCCTAGCCTGGGAAGTTTAGGTGCAGCCCTAAAAAACAAAGGCAAAAAAATAAAAATCAGGGAGTTCCCATTGTGGCTTATTGGAAATGAATCCGACTAGGGACCATGAGGTTTGGGGTTCAATCCCTGGCCTTGCTTAGTGGGTTAAGGATCTGGCGTTGCTGTGAGCTGTGGTGTAGGTCTCAGAATCCACTTGGAGCTTGCATTGCTGTGGCTCTGGCATAGGGCAGCAACTGTAGCGCCAATTCAGCCCCTAGCCTGGGAACCTCCATATGCCGTGGGTGCAGCCCTAAAAAAAAGAAAAAAAAAAAACGAGTGGGTGTTGGCTTTTTGCTGGCATCCTAGGTTCTAAGATATGTGACTGCACCAAGGACAGGGTGTGTCAGCACAGGGCACAGGACACGTCAGCAGTCTGGATGCTTAATAAGCAATCATTGATTTGACTGATGAAGGTAGAAATGATGATGATAAAATGGTACCCGAGGTGGACCCAGCGCCATAGCCACTCTCTTGCTTCCTAGTGAGTCATCCCTGGCTGGGCCTGAGGACGGAGATCAGGCTGAGAGTTAGTAAACAGTGGCTGAGCTGTTCAAACCTGATCAGGTTCCAACCTGATCTTGGCCATGACTCACTCCAGCCGGGGCTGGTGACCGGAGCCGGTCCTCCACAGTCATACAGGCCTGAGTTCAAATCCCAGAACTGATGGTGACCAGTCCAGACCCTGGAAAAGTTGTCTAAACCTGTTTTTTTCTCTACCCTCTCGGGTCAATGAGACACAGTTCTTGCTGCCAAGGTACTGATTGTGGAGACATCACTCCCACCTTTGGAAAGCCTGCAATCTCAGGGAGAAAGCATATTACCCTTATTAAACTGTATTATAATTTTCTCTTTAATTTTACTAGATTGGTCTTATGTTCCTCTAGAAGGCTTGGGTAGGACACAGGGAGTGATTCAAGAGATACAGACAAGAAATAGAAGTATGCTCTCCAATCGTGCAGAGAGATAGGGAAGAAATTTGCAAAGGAACAAGGTAGGACTAATGAAGCTATCTATCCTTCCTTCCTTCCTTCCTTCCTTCCTTCCTTCCTTTCCTTCTTCCTTTCCTTCCTTCTTTCTTTCTTTCTTTCTTTCTTTCTTTCTTTCTTTCTTTCTTTCTTTCTTTCCTTCTTCCTTCCTTCCTTCCTTCCTTCCTTCCTTCCTTCCTTCCTTCCTTTCTTTCTTTTCTTTCTTTCTTTCTTTCTTTCTTTCTTTCTTTCTTTCTTTCTTTCTGTTGTTGTTTTAGCGCTGCACCCGCGGCATGTGGAGGTTCCCAGGCTAGGGCTCTAGTTGGAGATACAGCTGCCAGCCTCCGCTGGATCCACAGCAACACCAGATCTGAGCCACGTCTGCGAACTACACCACAGCTCTCGGCAACGCCGGATCCTTAACCCACTGAGCAAGGCCAGGGATTGAACCCGCAACCTCATGGTTCCTATTCGGATTTGTTTCTGCTGAGCCACGACGGGAACTCCAGGAAGCTATTTTTGATGATGGAAACATTAGGTAAGTTGAGGGGAAAGGCTGGGGTGGCAGGTGGAGGGGAGTGCTTTCCAATGGCTGCCCGGGGTTGGAAGAATCGGGTGTTGAGAGGCAGGAAGACTCAGGCTGAGGTTCAGAGAGGCGCAACAATAAACTCATGGGGGCAGTTGGTGAAGGGACACAGAAGGCATAATGACTCAAAATCCTGGAAACTGCTGGATTTGGCTCCTCTGGGAGACCTCTGCTCTTGAAAGGCTTGCCTCCTGGGTCTGCAAGGTGAGAGGGGCTCAAGTGGGGGGAAGGCCGGGCAGGGAGGGCTGCCTGGGGCCGAGGTCTGGGGGAAGGTGGAGGGATGGAGGGATGCGGACTTGTTTTTGAGCCCTAGAGGACATCTCCAAGGCGGGATTGGTTGGGTCCTGGCTGTGGGGGAAGTTGTTGAGCAGGACATGGCCTTTCTGAGAGGAAGGTGGGTGTTGGGGGTCACCATGGGAAGAGGGGGTGATTGAGGCCCCAGATGCTGGGCAGAACAGTTTGGCCCAGATTGGCGGGCTCTCAGTAGACCCTGAAGGTGTGCGGACACAGGTCTGCCTACGCTGGGGGCCGCTCTTCCTTTTACTATGACTTATAGAAGATGGAGAGATGGGAGTTCCCATTGTGGCTCAGCCGAAACGAATCTGACTAGCATCCATGAGGACGCAGGTTCGATCCCTGGCCTGGCTCAGTGGGTTAAGGATTTGGCGTTGTCGTGAGCTGTGACATAGATCGAAGATGCGGTTCGGATCTCACGTTGCTGTGGCTGTGGTGTAGACCAGAGGCAAAGCTCCGATTCGACCCCTGGCCTGGGAATCTCCACATGCGTGTCTGAGTTGTACAACTTTGTGTGCGAGAGACTTATAGGTCTAAGTTGCGAGTTTGTCTTTGTTGTGAGGTCAGGGCTGTGGGCTTCTGTCTCATGCTGGGTGAGTGGTGAGTGGGTGATTGGGGAAGGGACAGGGGTGCCCTTGCCGCTGGCACTGGGTGCCCATGATAGGTGCGAGGCTGATTCAGTTGTGGTCCCTTTCCTAGGGGCCTATAGGGATAGGTCTGAATGACAACTCCTAGACTGCTGTCCCTGAGTGAATGACCTCTTGTTGAGTAATAATTAACTTGGCCCCCCCTCGTGAAAAGAATCCAAACTGGTGGTGAGGGGGAGTTGTTGAGCAGGACATGGCCTCATTGCTGGAGAAAGGAGGAGGCCTGAAAGGGGGTCCTATAGGCATGTGTGTTGTTATCGTTCCCTCCTGCCCCCCCCTGCAGGGCAGTGACCCTGACCTGGGTGATATTCAAAATATTTAACAAACAGTGAGGCACAGACATTAACCAATCAGAACAGACACAAGCCACGCACTGAATAGAACAGTCCCGGAGGCCATGGCTATGCCAAGCATTGCCTCTCTACTTGCTGGACATGGGGATGGTTCCAGGGGCAGGGCCAGCACAGAGGGGCAGTAGGAGGAAATGCAGGCGGGCTCAGTGCAGTGGCTGTGAACCAACTGGCACTGAAGTGTTTCAAACTTAAACAGCGGGTGTGGCAGCTAAGCCTCAACTTGTCTTGGCCTCTTGACAGCCGCCAGGCCAGCCTTGGGTGCCCTTGTCCCCTCTCATTGGGGGAACAATGGACCACCCTCCTCTGCCAGCTGAAGGAATGAGGGAAGCAAACTGATACCAAACAGCAGAAATTCCAGGAAACTGCTTCAATTTGGGGATGGGCTGTTTCATTTTCCTTATTGGCTGGGATGCAAATTTCACTGAGGTGAGAGGGAGCCTGGGGCAGGAGCAGGGGGAGGGGTCAGCAGGGGCTGGGGGCAGGGAGAAATACCCGCTAACCTCTAAGATAAAGTCAAGAATGTGAAGGAGTCTTGAACTGATACCGTCCCCCTGGATTCAGATCCATGCAAAATAAATCTCATCCCCAGAAATGAATTCATCATCCCGCTCTGAAAAATTAAAATTCCAGTTTCCAGAGGTCTGACTCCTGTACCACTTCTAGTTCCTTCCTCAGGGGTCCCCTCTGATAGGGGCGGAGTGACCCTGGAGGTGAGGCAGTCCCTTCCACGTGTACAAAATACAGCATCAGGCTCCATGTATGTCACACTTTTTATTACAAAAACCAATAACTTAAGTCAATTCTGTACAAAGTCAGAACTCCTGACCCAATGAGCAGTCAAACTTTCCACCCTCATCTCAGTAGGAGACAGGAGTCTTGGCCCAAAGGTCCTGGGACCACCAAGGGCTGGCCAGACAGCTGGAGCACTGTGTCCAAACCAAGGAAGGCCAAGATAGGGTGTAGCCCACTTGCCTGGGCCAGGACTAGCTGCTCCTGGGGAGCCGAGAGCTCACTGTCCAGGATTGCCCCCTCTGGGAGCATCAGCTCACCCTTGGAGACAGCCAGGTCAACTCAGTGCTGCCAGCCTCCACTCAGCCTCCACCTGATCTCTGCCTGGGCTGGAACAGGTCAGCTCAACAAAAGCATGTCCTCGAGGAGGCCAGCGATGTCAACGTCTCCAATGACAGGGCGAAAGAAGAGGTCCCCAAGCAGGGTGGGTGGAATGGACTTGAGAGTGGAGGCTGTGAGGAGAACACGAGCCAAGCGGCTTTGGCCTGCTGGGCACCAGGGCTCCAAGACCTCCCACAGGGCCTGGTGGGCCTCGTGCTGCAGGTGCCCGATGTGGGAGGAGGCGTACAGGCCTGGAACGTCTGCGGGCAGAGAAGGCAAAGAGGGCTGGTGAATGCCCTGCTCCAACACCACAGGGTGAGACTGGCCCAAGACCTGAGGCCACCAGCTCAGGCTTTGTGACACATTTCTACCTCCTCCATTTATTTATCCATCACTTTATTCATTGATCTTTTATGGAGAAGTAGTATAGAGCAATGCTGAAGACCGAGGCTGCCTGGGTTTGAATCCCACACTGTCATTATTAGCTATGTGACCTCAGGCAAGTTACTCAATCTCTATGCCTCAGTTTCCTCATCTGTAAAATGGGGATAAATAATAAAATTAAAGGAGTTCCTGTCGTAGCTCAGCGGTTAATGAACCCAACTAGCATCCATGAAGATGCGGGTTAGATCCCTGGCTTCCCTCGGTGGGTTAAGGGTCCGGCGTTGCCATAAGCTGTGGTATAGGTTGCAGATGCAGCTTGGATCCCACATTGCCGTGCCTCTGGCGGAGGTGGGCGGCCACAGCTCCTATTGGACCCCTAGCCTGGGAACCTCCATGTGCCGTGGGTGCAGCCCTAGAAAAACAAAAAGACAAATAATAATAATAATGAAGAAGATTATGATCAAATGATAAAATGGGGATAAAACCTATCTCCTAAACTTGTTACGAGGTTTGAATGAGCTAATACATGTCAAACCCTTAGTATTAGACAAAACATATGGTAAGTGTAATATGAGTATTTGTTACTATTGTTCTAAACAGTTTCTCTAATAACGTATTCCATGAAGGCCTTTTGGGGAGGAGTTACCTGGACGCAAAGCCACCACCTCTATCCGTGCTCTCCTGGCTGAAGTTTACACAGATCCCTCCCTTTCCTCCCCCTCTTCCTTCATTTTCATTCCTCTTCTCTACACGGTCTTTCTGAACCCATGGAGTTTCACCTTCAGAACTTCCCCGTACGATCAGCTGGTGAAGACATGACCGAGGCACAGTTGTGTCTGTCCACCCTCCCTTCCATGACTCCCGCCTTCCCTGAGGGTCAGGGCAAGGTTCTTGGGCGGAGTGGCTGAAGTGAAGAGACCTGAGTTCCCATCTTTGATCTGCCCCTACCCGGCTGTGTGACTTTCAGTAAGTCACTTAGCCTCTCTGAGCCCCTTTTGTGAGACGACTATTTGGTGGTGATAATGAGGTCCCAAAAAGATAATGGGTGTCAAGCCCTTAGAAGGTGCCTTCCTGCTTGAGCCCTGGCCCCCTCCAGCCTCGGCCCCCATCCAGGAGTGTCCACAAGCTCACCAGGGTTGAAGAGAATGGTCCCTTTCAGGTAGGCATATTCCTTGGGGCCCAGCTCCAGACTCCAGATGGACTCCAGGCAGCACTGCAGCCACTGCACGGCAGCCAGCGAGGGCTGGGGCCGTTCTGGCAGCTGGCCACTACCTGCACCGCTGCTGGGCTCCTCCAGCAGGATCTTCTTGAGTATGCTGGGAACTGGGACCTCGGCCACCTCGAAGGTCACAGTGTCTTGGGCCAAACCAAGCAGGAAGAGGGGGCCCCAGCAGTCCCGCAGCAGCTGCCGCTGATCCTGGAGAGGCAGCTGGCAGAAGGATGGCAGGTTCCTGAGGAAGGCCAGCGTCTTGGCCAGAACATTCAAGGCCTCCTGGCAGGTGCGATGGGGGGTACAGAGCCGGACAGGCCGGTGCTGCCTGCACAGGCAGTGGCTGCGGACTGGGGGCACAGATGGCTGCTCCCTAACGCTGGGGCTAAGAAGTGCATACAGAATGGTTGGGTGGCCTGCCGCACCCTGGCACGGGCAGGTCCCTGGCTGCCTGGAGCTCATGATTTGAGGCTCTGCTCCTGCTTCCTCCTGGCTCTCCCCTGCCCTCTGCTCTGTGCGATAGGTGCTATTTATATCCCCCCACAGGGGAGGGCGGGGGGGGGGGAACGGCCCAACAACCTTGACTCCAGAAGTCATGTTCATTGAAAAAAAAAAAAAAAACGCACACTGACCCTGGCAGGACCCATGAGGAAGTGGCGGGGGAGGGGGCCTTGGAACTCCACGTGGCTCTGATATCACTTCAGTCAATGAAGCGGCGGGTGCAGGGCACAGAGCCGCCTGCCTGCTGGCCCGGCTGCCCCTTATCAGATGATTCAAGCGGATAAACAGGGTCATTAACCCAGGCTGTACCAGGGCACCAAGGCCTCAGGTGCATAATCAGCAGGTGGCTGTGGCAGGTGTCCCTGTTGATGCCGGCAGGACTCTTGTTAGACTGGGAAGCCAGCCCCAGAGCTGGACAAGCCTTGAACACAAGGCCCAACCTGGAAGCACCTTATCACTTGCTTGTTTGCCTAACCTTGGGGCCCTGCTTCTGTTGTCAGTAAGGAACAGCCTGCAGGGAAGGGAGCCAGGACCCTGGGGGGCTGGGAGGACTTTGCCTACTGTGCAGTCAAGGAGGCCCCCTTCCTCTCACTCCAGGTCTGGGGGGGGGCCTGCATGAATAAGATCCTTAAGAAGTCTCCACAGCCTGGATTCCTGGAGCCCCTAAAGGGCTATATCTGAGGAGAAGCCTTTGCAGAAATATGGCTGCTGTTTATTGAGCACTTACTACATGTCAGGCACTTTCCACTCTTATTCAGAACTTCCCCCCCCCCTTTTTTTTGTCTTTTTTAGGGCCATATCCTCAGCAAATGGAAGTTCTTGAGCTAAGGGTCGAATCAGAGCTGCAGCTGCCTGCCTACACCACAGCTGCAGCAACGCGGGATCTGAGCCATGTCTGTGACCTGCACCACAGCTTGCGGCAAGGCTGTTTCCTTAACCCACTGAGCAAGGCCAGGGATCAAACCTGCATTCTCATGGATACTAGTTTGGTTCTTAACCCACTGAGCCACAACAGGAGCTCCCAAGATTCTTACTTTTTGAGGCTCAGAGAGGTGAAGTAACCTGCCCAAGTTCAAACCACTGAGAAGAGACAGAGCCCAGATTAGTCTGTCTCCAAAGTCCTCACTTGTTGCCCTGGACCCTCTGGCCCAATTGGGCAGCCAGAGCTGTGTGGCCTGGGTCACCCAGAGTTT
This sequence comes from Catagonus wagneri, assembly GCA_004024745.2. NCBI lineage: Eukaryota > Metazoa > Chordata > Mammalia > Artiodactyla > Tayassuidae > Catagonus > Catagonus wagneri. Next base: position 15,668,365 of record PVHT021183551.1, on the reverse strand, counting down.
ATGACTACCTGGGCCCCCACCTCTACTTCTTGGTCTGCAGATGTTGCCCACGTGATCTGGGCGGAAACGTTGCTCTGCCGCCAGCCAGCCACATGTCTCCTTTGTCCCTGGCATCTACCTCAGATGTTGTGAGGGCTGGTGTGATGGTCCTTGGCTGTGTCATATCTGTGGACCTTGGCAAGCCCAGGCTGGCAAGCGTTCTGCTAACACACTACTGGGCAGCCATTGCCATCCCTGGCATCAGCTCCTGGCTCTATCACTTTCCAGTAATGTGACTGTGGGTTGAACCCCAAATTTCCTGTGGGTCTCAGGATCTTCATCCGGGACAATGCCTGCCTACGGGGCTGCCGTGAGGACATAGTGAGGTCCGAGGTGTCAAATTCCAAGCAGTTTCTGGCATATATTAAAAGGACTTTGCTCCCCTTCCCTCTGCCAAAGGAAGTAAGGCGAACAGGCCCCAGCAGACAGGCACACACAAGTCACATAATAATCTTAATTGTTGCATATATAAAGATGCTTTAACATCCTTTTATCTCACCGGGTCTGCACAGCATCCCCTATAAGGAGACTCTAAGATCAGTCTGGCTGGGTCCAAACCCTTCTTCATTACTTAGCTGAGCTACCTTGGACGCAAGTCACTTTATATTTATGGGCCTCAGTCTTCTCACCTTTAAAAGGGTAGTAAGAAGTTCCATTGTGGCTCAGCAGTAACAAACTCGACTGGTTACCATAAGGATGCAAGTTTGAGCCCTGGCCTCGCTCAGTAGGTTAAGGATCCGGCATTGCCATGAGCTGCATTCTTGGTTGCAGATGCGGCTTGGATCTCGCATTGCTGTGGCTGTGGCGTAGGCTGGCAGCTACAGCTATGATTCAAACCCTAGCCTGGGAACTTCCATATGCTGCAGATTAAAAAAATTTAAAAATAAAAAAGGGTAGTAATAAAGGCCACTAGTGAATATTAGTTTTAGGGGCCTGAAGCTTATACAGTTTTGTAGGGCCCTCTTTAAGAATAGAAAATCAGGATTTCCCCTGTGGTGCAGTGAGTTAAGGATCTAGAATAATCATTGTAGCATCTCAGGTTGCTGCTGTGGCGTGGGTTTGATCTCTGGCCTGGGGACTTCCACATGCCATAGGCATGGCCAAAAAAAAAAAGGAATAGAGGGGAGTTACCGTTGTGGCACAGCGGAAATGAATCCAACTAAGAACCATGAAGTTGCAGGTTTGAATCCTGGCCTCGAGTTGCCGTGAGCTGTGGTGTAGGTTGCAGATGAGGCTCAGATGCAGTGTTGCTGTGGCTGTGGCTGGCAGCTGTAGCTCTGATTCGACCCCCTAGCCTGGGAACCCTCATATGCCACTAGTGTGGCCCTACAAAGCAAAACAAACAAACAAACAAACAAACAAACAAAAAAACAGAAAATCAGGGGTGAAAATGAATATTTAATAAATGATAAAACAAATCCCAACAAATTACAAAGTAAAATATGCTGACAGAAAACACATATCACAAACCCAGGATAACAAAGTACTTGTATGGATCAATTACCTAACCATATTTGCTTACATATTTTAGTCCACCTCTTCACGTCAGTGATATTTTTTTGTTGTTTTTGTTTTTTTGTTTTTAGAGCTGCAGCTGAGGCATATGGAAGTTGCCAGGCTAGGGGTCGAACTGGAGCTGTAGCTGCCAGCCTACACCACAGCCACAGCAATGCAGGATCCGAGACGAGTCTTTGATCTACACCACAGCTCACAGCAATGCCTGATCCTCAACCTACTGAGCGAGGCCAGGGATCGAACCCGAGTCCTCATGGATACTAGTTGGGCTCCTTACCGCTGAGCCACAATGGGAACTCCCTATATATATACACACACACACATAGTTTTTTTTTTGTTGTTGTTGTTTGCTTTTTAGGGCCGCACTAGTGGCACACGGGAATGAGATTCCCAAGCTAGGGGTCCAATCGGAGCTACAACTGCCAGCCTACGTCACAGCCATGGCAACATCAGATCCAAGCCATATCTGTGACCTACATCACGGCTCATGGCAATGCCAGATCCTTTACCCACTGAGCAAGGCCAGGGATCGAACCCGCAACCTCATGGTTCCTAGTCGGATTCATTAACCACTGAGCCACGATGGGAACTCCCCTTAAAAATTTTTTTGATTTGTATGTTTTTTTTGAACTCTGTTTTCTGACTTGTTTATCTTCAGTCATCATCATATACCTGAGCTGATTAGTCCTAAATGCCAGATTTTGCTCTACCAAACCCTGCAGCTATGAATATTCATAAATATGTCAAATAAAGAACAAATCTGGATTTAACAAGAAGGGATCTTTCTTGAAATGATTATTACAGGGTAGGAAAGGAAATATTGTAATAGAGAGAGTGAAGCTATTGAAAAGGGTTTTTCTGGGTTTTGTTTGTTTGTTTGCAGCAAATTGTGTTCCAGAACACAAAAGGATGGGAGGTGTTTCTTAACTTTTGGTGTTTTCTAGGATCACAAGGCTTGAGCAAGGTTCAATATTGTCAGCATATCTCCTGATACGCAAGAATTTCTTAAAGGTATGTAAACAGAAGTGGAATTGCTGGGTCAAAAGGTATGTAGTTTCACTTTTACAAGGTAATGTCAAAGTGTTTTCCAAAGTGGTGGTACCAGTTTACACTGCCAACAGCGAATGGGGGCTCCAGTTGCTCTACATCGTCAGGATTTAAAAAAGGATTTGAGGGAATTCCAACTGTCCTGGGAGTGCTGGGACGCAAGTTCGATCCCCTGTTGGCACAGTGAGTTAAGGACCTAGCGTTGCCGCTAATGAGGCTTAGGTCGCGACCGTGGCTGTGGAGTTCCCTGGCCAGGGAACTCCATATGCTGCGGGGCGGCCAAAAATGATTTAAAAAAAAATTGAGGATTTAAAAACGTTTACCAATCTGGTGCCTATGAAGTGGGTCTCATTACATTTCCAGGACGATTGACACTGCGCATCTTCCACTTGTAATCGTATGTGTTTCTCTTCTGTGAAGGTGTCTTCGGCCCACTTTTCAAATGGGTAATCTTCTTACTGATTGTTGGGAGTTCACCAACATAGTTTAGAAGAAAAATGGATTAACGACTGAAAAGGCTCTAAAGTGATAAAGAACTGACATCTAGTTTGAGAGATCCCCAGCAGCTAAAAACTTAATATTGTCCCTCCCTCAGGCTTCTAATTTGATCATTAGAGCCTTATGAAAAAGCGCTGTAACCTCCTTTCTCATGACAGTTTGGCCCATCGTCACCGGCCTGTCTGTGGAAAGTATCCGGTACCTTCCCAGCTCCGGTCCCACACCCACAACCCCCGCGGACTAATCACAGATTACGCTGCATTGCGACACTTCAGCGCAGCTCGCGATGCTCTCGCGAGAGTTCGTTCTAGCCGATCATGTGACATCTAAGATGGCAGCGTCCAGCGAAGCGGAGGAGGAGGCGGCCGTTTACCTAGTGGTGAGCGGTATCCCCTCGGAGTTGCGTTCAGCCCAGCTACGGAGTTACTTTAGCCAGTTCCGGGAACAACGCGGCTGTGGCTTCCTTTGTTTCCACTACCGGCATCGGCCCGAGCGGGCCCCTTCCCAGGCTCCTCAGGATTCTACCGTAACTCCTGTCGGCCAGGGTCCCGCCCAGACTTCAGTCAAAGATGCCCGCGCTCTCGCCACTCAGGACTCTTCTTCCACCCAGCCCCACACCTGCTGCTGTGTAGTCTCGGTACGGGGGGCAGCTCAAGCCCAGAAGTTTCTCCGCATGTATTCGGGCCGCAGGTGGCTGGATTCTCAGGGGACTTGGTTACCTGGTCGTTGTGTCATCCGCAGACTTCGACTACCTACTGACACGTCAGGTACGGATGGGAAAGATAATAGACTGGGCTTGCAGGCACTGGGACAGAGGCGTCTTTCCTGAGGAGTGATGAGGATAAGTCAAGTCTCCCGTTAGGGCGCTTTAGCAGGAGTTTAGATCATTTTTAGACAAAACTTCAGGCTCAACTTCATGTTAGTAGAACTCGGGGGGGGGGGGACGGAAAGGGCCTTATTCGGATGATCTTTTCCAATTTATTAAGTTCTTTCTGAGACGGAAAGGGCCTTATTCGGATGATCTTTTCCAATTTATTAAGTTCTTTCTGAGACTCTTTTCAACTTGCACTGATACAGAAGGGGGAAAAGGAAATCGGCTGTGGTTCTTGTAGCACTCTCTTTGTTGCCCCGCACCAGTCTTGGCAAAATGCACATGAAGTGACAAACGCTTTTCTCTGGATAGGTCTCACTTTCATGGGAAATCAGTTTGATAGGGAAACAGGAAACACAGTGCAGAGTCCTCCCATTCATTCATTCATTCATTCAACGAATCTAGCCAGTATTGCTAGACCTAGTGTGACTCTAGTTGGTATGCAGAAAAGTGTTGGACATAATCTGTGCTTAGAATCCAGAGAGGAAGATAGATTTGTAAAAAAAGGTAGTTGTCACAGAGAGGTCATTCTAACTGTTAACTATTCCCATGCACTTACTAGGCACTGTTCTAAGCCTTGCATTTTTTGTTTGTTTGTTTATTTTTGATTTTTAGGACCACACCCAGGGCATACAGAGCTTCCCAGGCTAGGGGTCTAATCACAGTTACAGCTGCCAGCCGACACCACAGCCACAGCAACGCCAGTTCTGAGCTGCGTCTGCAGCCTATACCACAGCTCATGGCAGTACCGGATCCTTAACCCACTGAGTGAGGCCACAGATTGAACCTGAAACTTCATGGTTCCTAGTCGGACTCATTTTCACTGCACCTCAATGAGAACTCCTAAGCCTTGCATTTTCCAATTAACTCCTCACAACAATCCTATAAGTTGGGAGCGACTGTTATCCATTTTATAAGTAAGGGATCTGAAAGATACAGAAGTTATGTTACTTGCCCAAGGTGACAGGGTCACAATACTAATCAGGCATTTTACTTCAGAGCCTGTGCTCTATCACCAACTGCTGTGAGATGATAGAGGAGGGAGAAACCGATTTCCTAGAGGGAATCAGGAAATGTGATTTTTCTTCTGGTTCTTGAAAGATAAACAGGAGTTTGTGGGAAAGAATGGTGTTCAAAGTAAATGGCATTTGCAAAGACACAGACAGAGATGTGAAAGCCCATGAAACTTTCAGGGCATGTTAAATTGTTTGGTATGATTGAGGAGTTCCTGCTGTGATGCAGCTCGACAGGATCAGCATCAGGATACACAGGTTTCACCCCTGGCCTGGCGCATTGGGTTAAGGATCCCGCATTGTCACAGCTGCAGCGTAGGTTGCGACTGTGGCTTGGATCCTGTCCCTGACCTGGGAATTCCATATGCTGCCAGGAGGCGGAAAAAAAAAAATTGGTGTGATTGACACATATGGTATAATGGTGTGCAGGGGGTGGGGTTTGTTGGCAGTTGAGAATCAAAAGGTCAACAGGAACCAGATCTGAAAGAAACTTGTGAGCTCAGCCAACGTGATGAGAAATGGCATGAAATTACTGGGTGGTTCTGGTCAGGGAACAGAGGAAGGGCCTCTGGAAAAATCTGAAGGGGAGAAACAGCATTAGGCTAAAGGATTTAAACCTTGATTGATTTCTGGCTCAAGTGTTGCTGGAGACTTCTAGGTTTCAAGACATTTTTTCCCCTGCTTCCCAAGGTCTGAGCTCCTTTCCTTTCAAGACCCGGAAGGAACTGCAGAGTCGGAAGGCTACAAGTGAAGCTTTCACGCTGGCCGACCTGAGACAACTGCCAGAGCTGAACCCACCGGCGCTGATGCCCAGTGGGAATGTGGGGACTCCCCTTCGGGTCTTTTTGGAGTTGATCCAGGCCTGCCGCCTACCCCCTCGGATCATCACCCAGCTGCAGCTCCAGTTCCCCAAGACAGGTTCCTCCCGGCGCTATGGGAATGTGCCTTTCAAGTATGAGGACTCAGAGACTGTGGAGCAGGAAGAGCTTGTATACACAGCCGAGGGTGAGGAAATACCCCAGGGAACCTGCCTGGCAGATGTACCAGGCAGCCCCTGTGGAGAGATGGAGGAAGAAAGGGAAAAGGAAGAGGAAGAAGAGTCACACTCAGATGATGTGAGTACAGAGAGCCACCTTGTCCTTGCCTGCATCTTAGAGAGGCCAAGACATCAGCAGTACCAGTCTTTAATTGTATATTTCAAGAATTCTAAACCTGGGGTCCAAAGACTTTGAACTCCCTGATGCTGAATGTAAAACTTCATCTGCATATGGAAGTATGTGTTTCTTTGGGGAGAGGGGCCAGAGCTTTTATTGAAAGATTCTCAAAGGGGTCTTCTTTTCATTCCCTCAGAAGAAACATAAGGGGTGGGGGGTCCTTTCATTGGTGAAATCTACCAAGAGACAAGATCATCTAAAGTAGAGGCAGGAGTTCTCTTGTGGCACAGTGGGTCAAGGATCCAGCATTGCCACGCAGTGCCTTGGGTCGCTGCTATGGCACATGTTCGATCCCTGGCCTGAGAACTTCCACATACCGTGGGTGTGGCCAAATACAAAAAAGAAGTAGAGGCAGAGCTGAGATGTGAACCCAGTTCCCTCCACTGCTTATCTAACCTCTGTGTGCTTTCATTACGTGACTGAGAAGCTGCCTCTGTTTTCTGATCTTGAGTCTGTGGATTGAACACTAGCCTCCACTCTGACTTTATCAAAGTCATTTATTCTCTCTTTTTCCAAACTTGGTTGTTCATCCATAAAATCAGGAGAGGTACAGTTTGTGGGGAAACTTTTTTTTTTTAAGTGCATACTCTGGGTAAAATGTAGTTGACCAGTGTTTTCAAAGCTCCCAGTTCACAACTGCTAACGCATCTGGACCACACCCTCAGTGTGGTCTTGTTCTGCCTTTTCTCCAGCACCTGCTCTGCAACGGTGATTCTTGAGGCCTCCTGGAATTTAACTGGGACAGGGGCCCCCCAGATTTCAATCCAGGAGTCATCCATCATTCCACACGTCCAGTCAAGCAGTTATAAACACGGGCTAGTGCAGGATTCCAGAGATGTTCTAAGGCCCATTTCCTTCCCTCCAAGAGCCTTAAATCTCCCTAGAGAGAGTGAACCTGCATCTGGAAAGGGCATATGGTTTGGCATGGATGTGAATGCTAGCTCTGCCCCTCTCTTGGTGTACTATCTTGGGCAAACCTCTGAACTGAGGTTTCCTCACTTACAGAATGGGAATAATAGTACTTACCTCACAGGTTGTTGGGGTGATTAAAGGTGCTAAGGTATATGAAGAGCCTGACACACAGCAGACAATAGATATTAGTTCTTGTCCTTTATCTCTTTGTGACATAAAGTATAAAGGCATAAAATGGGGAGTTCCCACTGTGGCTCAGTGGTAGTGAACCCAACTAGTATCCATGAGGATGTGGGTTCGATCCCTGTTTCTGCTCAGTGGGTTAAGGGTCCAGCAGCTTTGGCATGAGCTGTGGTATAGGTTACAGACTTGGCTCAGATCTGGCATTGCTGTGGTGTAGGCTGGCAGCTGCAGCTCCGAACTGACCCCAGCCTGGGAACTTCCATAGCTGCAGGTACAGCCCTAAAAAAAGAAAGAAAAAAAAAGGTATAAAGTGTGTAATGATTAGCACTGAGAAATTCAGAGACCAGTGAGGGTGCTGTGGGCCTCGGTATGGGGGCTTCACATAGGCTATAGAACTTGAGGGATGAGGAGGATTTAACCAGGTCAGGAGGCAGTGGAGTGGAGGGCAGATATGCAGGCAAGGAGAAGAACATGGCGAAAGCACTGGGAGAAGAGTGAGTCAGGTTGTAGGGGGAAGGGGCTAGGTAAGTCAAGGAATACTCAGGGCATGGCGAGGTGTGTTCATCAGGCCTCAGAGGCCCCAAAATGTGCTGCTTCTCAGAGAAATTTGGAGAGCGGAGTCGAGGTCCCATCTCCAGGACCTCCTGTTCCCTGAGCGGCCCTCCTTGTGTTCGAGGGGTCAATGAGCTGGACAGGCAGGTCACCTCTCCCCTCCGTCTCCTAGGACGACGACCGGGGTGAGGAGTGGGAGCGGCATGAAGCGCTGCATGAGGACGTGACCAGGCAGGAGCGGACCACTGAGCGGCTCTTTGAGGAGGAGATTGAGCTCAAGTGGGAGAAGGGTGGCTCCGGGCTGGTGTTCTACACTGACGCCCAGTTCTGGCAGGAGGAAGAAGGAGGTAATGCGGGCACCGGGCAAGGGCAGGAGTGATTGATCCCTGCTGTATTCGTTCGGGGCACTCTGCCCATGTGGCACTGAGCCCAAATAAAGAGTTAGGGAAGGGGCTTACCTTGGTTGTATGTGAGAGACCAGTTACCCTTTCTAGGGGTGGGGCATCAGTGGGGTGGAGAGGACCTGCCCTGCTGCACCTTCTGAATGGCCCTTCCAGAGGAGAGATCTGAAAATACAATCAAAAGCCCCAAGTCCTAGAATGTCCAAGACTAGATTTAACTCAACAGAATTCAAGAGTCCTTCACTCACTTTGCTTGATGCCTTTATATTTGCAGACTTTGATGAACAGACAGCTGATGACTGGGATGTGGACATGAGTGTGTACTATGATGCAGGTACTGGCCAGGGGTTGCAGTCCTGGGAGGTGGAATGGTGCCCTGACCTTGCCGTGACACTTTAGCAGACCTGCTTAGCAGAGGCTGAGGCAGGACTGGGGTAGCCCACTGAGAGGGCTCTCTCGAAAACATCTCTAGTTGGGTACGTTAAGCACTGGTTGTGGGCAGAGCCTTTTTCTTTTCTTTGTGGAGTAAGGACATGTGGGGACAGCCCTCAGGGAGCTCTGGCTCTGATATGCAGGCTAGTAAAGTGGGATGGTCAGGAGCTCAGGCTCTGTTAAGAATTTAGATTCTGGAGTCAAAAATGACCTGGGTGGTTGGGGGGTGGGAGAGGAAGACCTGGTCCTAATTACATCTCTCATTTTTGGCTCTATGACTTTTCTGCACAATTTCCTTATCTGTAAAATGGGGCAGCCATGGTTCTTACTTTTGGCAAGTTCCCAGTCTAATGAGAGAAATAATAAAGTAATAATACACCATAAAACAAATACATAAATCTTGTGAGGAGAGCCTGGAAACCTGATTTCCCCCCACTTCTGCTGAGAGAGACCCTTCCACAAACTGGGCTCCGCTCCTTCAGATGGTGGAGACAAGGATGCCCGAGACTCTGTCCAAATGCGTCTGGAACGGAGACTCCGTGATGGCCAGGAGGCTGGCTCCGTGATCAGGCACCAGGTGGGCACCTTTGAGCGCCACACCAAGGTAAGCACTGTGCCCAGCCCACAGACACCTCTCTTCTCCTTCCCTACCCCTTTTCCCTTGAGCCCCCCCAAGAGCCCCCCAGGAGCCCCAACTCTTGTGTTTTCTCCCTTTTCTCTGCAGGGCATTGGGCGGAAGGTGATGGAGCGGCAGGGCTGGGCTGAGGGCCAGGGCCTGGGCAGCCAGTGCTCAGGGGTGCCTGAGGCCCTGGATAGTGATGGCCAGCACCCCAGATGCAAGCATGGATTGGGGTGAGTTTGGCTGAGGGACTTCCCAGGGAGCCTTTCAACTCTACCTAGTTCCCCCTGGCCTCTGGTTTGGGGTTAGGTGCTGGAGACCCCTAGGGAATGAATTTCAAAGCAGAATTAGAAAGAAGAAAGTAGGACTGGCACTGTTTTTTTCAAGACTGAGGCTTGATAGGATCACTAATCTCCTGTGGAGTCATTCCCCCAAGTCTGAGCAGTTGAGACTTGATGACTGTTGTTAGGGAGTGCAGAGTGGTGACAATTGTTCTCAGGTCTGTCTGCTGTTTAAAATGAAAGCAGTATGTGAGGCTCCTTGTTGCTGGTGCTATCTATGGATGGATAAGGGGGCTGGAGAGCAAAGATTTAGATTTAAATGCTTTGTCTTTGGGACAGACCATATATGCATAGCTATTTCCAACCTTTCCAACCCCTTTACTGAGGGGAGAGCTGCCCTCTCACTGAGAGCCCTTTCTGATCCAGGTACCATGGAGAGAAGCTACAGCCATTTGGGCAACTGAAGAGACCCCGTGGAACTGGCTTGGGGCTGATCACCACCATCTATGATGAGCCTCTGCCCCAGGACCAGGGGGAGTCGCTGCTCCGACGCCAGCCACCCACCAGTATGAAGTTTCGCACAGACATGGCTTTTGTAAGGAGTTCCAGCTGTGCCTTGGACAGCCTCTCAGAGCCTGAGTGACAGGTCCAGGGGCTTCCTTAATCAGGATCACTCATAATTGCACAGTGGCAGCCCTCTATCCTGCCGTATCTAACGCCAAAGCAGAAAGAACTCTGGGAGCAGCAAAGGGCACCAGCTTGTTCAGGATGCTTTTTTAGAACTTGCCTTCTGGCTGTCTACCTCAGGGGCATTTTTACAAAAAGCCCCCAATCCTCCCCTTTGATAAAAGGGCTTAATGACCACTCCTTGGTGGCCTCCTAACCCTGGTCTCTGTTTGGTCTTGCTCCTGTTGCTTCCCCCAGTACCGTGAAAAGCTGGACTGCCTGAGATTATCAGCACAACTTTTTGTGGGGAGGGGGCGGGAGGTCACCTTGAAGCCCAGAAAGAGGGGAAAAGGGACATGGAAGAGGAGAGGATTTGGGCTCTGAAGAGACGGTTTGGGGGCCAGCACTCCTTCGCCTCTCCCCTTAACTGGCTGGGACCGGGCGGCGGAGAGCCTAAGGCCGTTTTCCCGGGTCTGGGACCCAATGGGAGAATAAAGGAGTTAATACCGAATTTCTCTTTCTCTTCTAATTTGGGCTCGCCGGAAGGTGCGGAAATGCCCGGAAAAGTTCTTCCGGGCCCTGCCCACGCCTCGCGCCCCTCGGCGCGAAGCTATGTCGTCACCGTAAAGACGGAACTTCCTCTCCCGGCCCCGCTGTTTCCGGCGTTGTACGGAAGTCGGGTGCTCTGCTTAGTGTCTGGCCATTTGGTGCCCTTGCAGCTCGCGTTTTCCAGCTCTCCCCGCTTAGGCGGCCTCCGGGTATCGCTGCCGGCTCCCGACCAAGTGCAGTTAGGGGTTCCCTCTGCTCTCGGCTCGTCCCTGGCGCGGCTCCCCACTGGCTTTCCCTCTGAGCTCTTCTGCTACGCACGGAGCCGTGTACCGCCCATGGCAGGGGCCGCTCAGACCACAGCCTTTGGGCAAGCGGTGATCGGCCCGCCGGGCTCGGGGAAGACCACGTACTGCCTGGGCATGAGTGAGTTCCTGCGCGCGCTGGGCCGGCGCGTGGCGGTGGTGAACCTGGACCCGGCCAACGAGGGGCTGCCATATGAGTGCGCCGTGGACGTGGGCGAACTGGTGGGCTTGGGCGACGTTATGGACGAGCTGCAGCTGGGACCCAACGGCGGTCTGCTCTATTGCATGGAGTACCTGGAGGCCAACCTGGACTGGCTGCGTGCAAAGCTGGACCCCCTTCGCGGCCACTACTTCCTCTTTGACTGCCCTGGTCAAGTGGAGCTCTGCACGCACCACGGAGCCCTGCGCAGCATCTTCTCCCAGATGACTCAGTGGGATCTCAGGGTGCGTCTGGGTTCTGGCCCATTTTGCAGATGGAGGAACTGAGACGGGGAGGAGGACAGATGGCACTCCCACATGCCCCATAGCTAAGTATGGGTAGAATTGCTCTGGAGTAAAACAAGTGTGAGTTCGAATTCTGGCTCTACTACTGACTTTATATGTGGTCCCGGGCAAGTCAGTTTCATTCTCTGAACCTCAGTTTTCTCATCTGTAAAATGAACGTGTTAGTACCCAACTTAGAATTATTAGGAGTATGGAAAGGGTTATGTGGAAAGTGGCATGGTGGTGGTTGTAACTTGGTGGGCAAAAGAAAGTGAAAGAATAAAGTTAGATGCAGTGGGAATTGAACTAGTTGCCTACTGGGAAGTTCAGAGCAAGGCATCTTATAGGAAAGAAATGCCCCATATCTCCTGGGATAAGAATATAACTCTGGCTATTAGAATGAACAGAAACAGGAGGAGACTAATGGGAAGATTTGCCCTTTGTCCTCAGAAGTCCCCGGTCTGATGGGGGAGACATAGGCTGTAATGTTCCTTGCCTCCCCAGGCCACTCTCACCCTGAATCTTCCTTCCCTCCCAGCTGACTGCTGTCCACCTGGTGGATTCTCACTATTGCACAGACCCTGCCAAGTTCATTTCAGTACTGTGTACCTCCCTAGCCACCATGCTGCATGTGGAGCTCCCCCATGTCAACCTCCTCTCCAAGATGGACCTCATTGAACACTATGGGAAGCTGGGTAAGAGCGCCTGTTCTGGCAGACAAAAAGCAGAGAAGCATCTGGGCTGCAGTGGAGCAGAAATCTCAGCTGACGGAAGCTGTTTGCAGGGTCCATGCATGGCCCAATGAGAGTAGCCACAGGCAGGTCTTAACCCCTGCTCATTTATTTTATGCCACCCTGTGCCAGATATTCTGGGTTTGGGGGACAAAAGATCTGTAGATGGTTATATGTATTCTGAAGGAACTGGAAGAAAGTAATGGAACAGTGAGTGCCTGGGAGTGAGGAGAGTGAACAGTACCATCTGAACTGAGACCAGAATAGTGAGAGGGAGCCTGCCAAGGCAGAACTGTTCCTAGGCAGAGAGACCAGTAAGGGCCCTTTGGGGAAGAGCCTTTTGTGTTCAAGGAAAAGGGGTGGGGGGGGATGAGTCCAGAGTAGCTGAGATAGTGGCTCAGGAAGGATGGTAGGAAGTGAGGTCAGAGAAGTGAGAAGGGGCCAGAACCTGTACTGTTGAAGCAGAGAAGAAAGCCTTTGATGAATATGAGGCAAGGGAACAGCATGAACTGAAAAAGTCCTTCTAGCTGTTTTGTGAATTGAAAGGGGGCACCTGTAGATCCTAAGTAGGATTTTGCAGCAGCCCAGGCAGTGGTCTTGGGAATGGAGAGAAGTAGATAGATTTGAAACTCACTCGGGAAATAGGATTTACTGGTGGATTGGACATGGAGGCAGGGGAATTAAGGATAACTCTCAGGTTTCTGACTGAACCAGTAAAGGTGCCATTTATCAAGATGGGAAAGACTCAGGGAGAGGCAAGGTGACAGGGGCATTGCCCAGGGGCTCTAATAGCCAGGAATTTTTTTTTTTTTTTTGCCTTTATGTAGAGCCGCACCCGCGGCATATGGAGGTTCCCAGGCTAGGGGTCTAACAGGAGCTGTAGCTGCCGGCCTTCGCCACAGCCCCAGCAACGCGGGATCTGAGCCGCGTCTGCAACCTACACCACAGCTCACGGCAACGCTGGATCCTTAACCCACTGAGCAAGGCCAGGGATCGAACCTGCAACCTCCTGGTTCTTAGTCGGATTCAGTAACCACTGAGCCACGAAGGAAACTCTAGGAATTTTTTTTTTTTTTTAAATGGCCGCCCCAGCAGCATATGAAAGTTCCCAGGCTAGAGGTTGAATGGGACCCATGCTACAGCTGCAGCAATGCCAGATCCTTAGCCAGCAGCGCCAGGCCAGGGATCAAACCAAACCCGTGCCTCCACAGCGACCCAAGCCTCTGTAGTTGGATTCTTAACCCATTGCGCCACAGCAAGAACTCCAGCCACCATTTTTTTCTTGCATGATTAGTGCTCTGCTGATCTGGGGACATCAGTTCCCTAAATAGCATCTCCAGCCTCTAAGTAACCTAGTGAAGAACAGTGGAAATGACCAACAGTGAGCAGGAAGGGAGGTTGTGGGGACAGTGAAGTGTCAGCGCCTTGTTTAGGAAGGGTGACTGGCTTCCAGTCAGGACATGGAGGAATGTCAGTACCTTAGAGGGGCCACCTCAGCTCAGAGTTCTGGTGTATCTCTTGGCAAGCTGAGCAGCTGCATTTTGTCTGTGCCCAGGTTAGCAGTCTTCCCAAACCCCTCTCCCCTTCACATCTCCAGCCTGGATGGCTCCATGCTGCTTCTCTGTATCTCTAGCTCTGACTCTGGGTTTTTTTTTTTGTTTGTTTCTTTTCTTTCCTTTTTTTTTTTTTTTTTTGCTTTTTGCTTTTGAGGGCCACACCCGTGGCATATGGAGGATCCCAGGCCAGGAGTCTAATCAGAGCTACAACTGCCAGCCTACACCACAGCCACAGCAATGCCAGATCCGAGCCTCATCTGCGACCTACACCACAGCTCACAGCAACGCTGGATCCTTAACCCACTGAGCGAGGCCAGAGATCAAACCTGCAACCTCATGGTTCCTAGTTGGATTCGTTTCCGCTGTGCCACGACAGGAACTCCTCTAGCTCTGACTCTTTGCCAGGCATCCTCACAAAAGACTGAGGTACAAACCAGGTCAGGCATTTGAGCCCCAGAGACTTCACATGAAAGTCCAAGGTCAGTCACACAGCTAATATGTTAGCCGAGATGAAATCTAAACCCAAGGGTACTTGGCTCCAGTTTCTTCATTCTCAGTGAGAAACGTACCTGTCAGGCATCCAAGACGTTTGTTGGATGCCAAGGACTTTATTCCTTGCAGCCGCAGGGTTGTCAGTTTCTAGTTAGAGCTGATGAGCAGGCAGGAGCAGAGCTCAGGGGCTGAGTCAACGGATCTCTGACAGCCTGATTCCCTCGGCTCACTTTGGGACAGACCTGCCGAGTGGCCCAGCTGCTGGAATCTTCCAGGCAGAAATGAACAGTGCAGGGAGGCCCACTTTCCTTCTCTTAGTGGGAAGTTTGTACTCAGAACGGAGTCAGGGACCTCTGAGTCATCTAGTCTCATCTTCTCCTTTTACTCTAGGAGGGAACCGGCCCTGAAAGGGAAAGTGATTTTCCCAAAAGGCCACCTGCTAAATAGAGTACTTAACAGTGTGTGTGCTGGGTCCTGGGGGTGCTAACTGACCTTGAGCTTTGTGAGGCAGAGACCAAGCACTGTTCTTGGTACATGCTGAATCCTAACCACCGTTGATCAAGCACTGCTTTATACCAGGCACTGGCGTTTATAGCATTTAATAGTCACAGCAGCCCCAGGATGTGGGTCCCTGCCCATCCAGCTAAGTAAATGGCAGAGCCAACAAGTGAAATCAAGTATTTTCTTCTTAGTAACTTCATTTCACTGCCTCAACAAGTCTTTGTTGAATGAGTGAACGAAGACAAAGGAAGACAGAAAATGTGGTCCCTGTCCCCAAATCTTGCCTGATGCCAGCTGAACACCAGTTTCTCTTCCTAGCCTTCAACCTGGACTACTACACAGAGGTCCTGGACCTCTCCTACCTGCTTGACCACCTGGCTTCTGATCCTTTCTTCCGCCACTACCGTCAGCTCAATGAGAAACTCGTGCAACTCATCGAAGACTACAGCCTGGTCTCCTTCATCCCTCTCAACATCCAGGTACAAGTGCGCCTTGTTTTATTGCACTTTACCTTATTATGCTTTGTAGATACTATATTATTTTTACAAATCAAAGATTTGTGTCAATCCTGCATTGAACAAGTTTATGGATGCCATTTTTACCAACAGCATTTGGTCACTCTGTGTCTGTCACATTTTGGTAATCTCATAATATTTCCAGCTTTTTCATTATTATTCTATTTGTTACGATGATCTGTGATCAGTGATCTTTTAAAAAAAAATACTTTTTATCTTTTTTGTGTGGGGGGGGGGCGTATGGCTTCTCTGTCAGCACTTGCTGCTTTATACTGCACTTTCTTTTTTTTTTTTTTGCTTTTTAGGGCCGCACCCGCGCCATATGGAGGTTGCTAGGTTAGGGGTCTAATCAGAGCTGTTACTGCTGTCCTACACCAGAGCCACAGCAATCCCAGATCCTAGCCGCGTCTGCAACCTATACCACAGCTCACGGCAATGCTGGATCGTTAACCCATTGAGCGATGCCAGGGATCAAACCCGCAACCTCATGGTTCCTAATCGGATTCATTAACCGCTGTGCCACGACGGGAACTCCTACACTGCACTTTTTTTTTCTGGGCACACCTGCAGCATATGGAAGTTCCAGGCCAGGGATTGAACCCGTGCTACAGCAGAGACTGAGCCACTGCAGTGACAATTGCAGAGCCGTAACCTGATGAGCCCCCAGGGAATTGTGATCTTTTTTTTTTTTTTAATGGCCATACCTACAATATATATGGAAGTTCCCAGGCCAGAAATTGAATCCAAGCCACAATTACGGCAACGCCAGATCCTTTAACCCACCGTGCTGGGCCGGGAATTGAACCTGTGCTTCTGCAGCGACCTGAGCTGCTGCAATCAAATTTTTAACCCACTGCGCCATGGTGGGAACTCCAGTGATCTTTGATGTTACTGTTGTAATTGTTTTGGGACACCACCAACTACACCCATGACATCAAACTTAATCTATAAATGTTACGTGTGTTTTGACTGCTCCACTGACTGACTGTTCCCCCATCTTTCCCTCTCCTTGGGCCTCCTTATCTCTGAGTCACAACAATATTGAAATTCAGCCGGAGTTCCCTTCGTGGCTCAGTGGTTAATGAATCCGACTAGGAACCGCGAGGTTGTGGGTTCAATCCCTGGCCTTGCTCAGTGG
>PVHT021183551.1:15596962-15646864 GCA_004024745.2 Catagonus wagneri | reverse complement strand
GGGTTCAATCCCTGGCCTTGCTCAGTGGATTAAGGATCTGGCGTTGCCATGAGCTGTGGTGCAGGTTGCACATGCGGCTCAGGTCTGGCGTGACTGTGGCTGTGGCTGTGGCTGTGGTGTAGGCCAGCAGCTGTAGATTAGACCCCTAGCCTGGGAACTTCCATATGCCACAGTGCCACCCTAAAGAGCAAAAAAAAAAAAAGAGGTGAAGCCCATAATGTTAATCATAACAGTGAGCTCTGCGGAAGCCTTTCTGTGCTAGGCGTTGTGCTAAGGACTGTACATTTTGATCTCTCTTTCCCACCATGTGATGTAGAGACCATTCTTAGCACTTTTATGTGGGTGACCAAATAGGTTCCACGCATATTTATTGGGTGCCTGCTGCTAGCTGAGTCCTGTGCCAGACATAGTACTGGGGAGGCCTTGACCAAGAAGCCCCCAGCCCACAGGGATGCGCAGTCAGGTAGACGAGTCAGCAACATAACAGTAGGCTGGTGGGATCACAGCCACCGTAGGGAAAACCCGGGACTGTGGTGTGCAGAGCAGAACTTACCTGTTCTAATTTGGGTGAGCTGCTACTCAGGAAGCGGGGGGATGCAGCCGGGCCTCTGGGGACCCAGAGAACTACCGCAGGCCAAGGAAGCTGCGTGTACAGAGGCTTCATCAAGCAAGATCAGGTGGGGCGTTCGGAGACTGCAAGCAGTGGGGCACAACGCCAATTCCACATACCTCTGTTTCACTCAGCACTGTTTCTCTCCTCCCTGCCCAGGACAAGGAGAGCATCCAGCGGGTCCTGCAGGCTGTGGATAAAGCCAATGGCTACTGCTTCGGGGTCCAGGAGCAGCGGAGCCTGGAGGCCATGATGTCTGCCGCAGTGGGAGCGGACTTCCACTTCTCCTCGTATCCTTACTCGCTAGCCTCTGCCACAGACGCGCAGGGGAGGCGTGGGGCTTAAGAATTACTTCTCTCTTGACCAGTGGGCTTGCTGGTGACGTCCCTTAGAAGGCTTCAGGGTCGGTTGTATCTGAGGACAAGGGAGGCTGTTGATCAGAAGGAGCAACAGGTATTGGAGGCCCAGCCATGAAAGGGCATTGGTCATTTGGGAGAGGTGAGTTGGGGTTCGGGCTGCGTGGTGTCTTGAGTGTGAAGGGGAAAGGGGGCTGGAGTCGTACAGGGGCGGCGGGCAGGGCTGGCGGTGGAGGAGTGTGGACTTCGGCCTGTGGGTGGCCAGCGTGAACCAGCACACTGTTGTGGAGCAGGGCGTGACGCGATCAGATGTCCATTTTTGAAAAGCACCTCCAAATGTTGAAAGAGCGTTTAAGGAGTGTGACTGGAAACAGTTTTAGTCTCCAGGTGAGAACAGAGAAGAGGGTGTGGACTGGAGAAATAGCAAGGAGACAGACAACCAGAGCTGGTGGCCAGGTAGTTACGGGATAGGAGGGGAGCAGAAGTTGGGCTCCCAGATTTCTGGTTTAGGCAGTGGTCGGGGTGGTTGTGGTCCCTGAGGGGAGAAAGGAGGAGGAGAGGGCAAGTTTGCCACGCGGGCGGAAGGGATGGGAGCTGGCTGCGCGCCGTGCCTGAGGGGGCCGTGGGGTGTCCTGGAACGCCCGTCTCCCTGGTTGCGGAATCTCAGGTTCTGACACTGGAGTCTCATCTAGGATGAGAGCCGCAGTGGCCAACCCCGCCATGGGGTCTGCCCCCATCTCCTAGTCAGACGCCGGACCCAGACCTCAGGCCAGCCAGCCTCACACTCCATCAGCAGTATCCTGGTCTTTTCCCATGGAATCTGATGGGTGTCTTTCCTGCCCCACTTTCCTGCTGTCCTAGAGAGGGCTGGAAGGCACCCTATAGCCCAAGCAGAAATGTATTTCCTTTGAGTTCCCTTGAGTTCCCTCCTTTAGCAGAAGCAGGGAAATCACAAATATCGAGCACCTAGCGAGTGCCAGCTGCCATGGTGGGCACTTTGTATTTGCTGTCTCATTTGATCCTCATGACTGTCTTTTACAAATGAGTAAAGGAAGGGACAAACTCAGGATTTAACCCCCACAGCCTGGCTCCAGAGCGTGGGCCACTACACGGAGCCAGAGGCTTAGTGCTCTCCTGTTCTCTGCTCCTCAGCCATGTGCCCAT
This sequence comes from Catagonus wagneri, assembly GCA_004024745.2. NCBI lineage: Eukaryota > Metazoa > Chordata > Mammalia > Artiodactyla > Tayassuidae > Catagonus > Catagonus wagneri. The sequence goes on along the minus strand of PVHT021183551.1, from coordinate 15,644,734 downwards.
GTGCAGAAGAGGCACGTAGCTGCCTCTCATCTTTGGGGCCAGATGCTTTGAGGGGCTCCTCATGCCCAGCTGGCCCCCGTGGCCTGAAGCTGTCATCATGAGGAAGGGAGCGGGAGGGGAGGAACCTGCCAGGCACGGCAGCATCAGCAGAGGCGTGATCCTGCCCAGGGCAGTTCCCCATCCTTGCCCACGCCATCAGCCTTAACGAGCCGCCATCAGCACCCTGGGCCTCCAGGAGAAGTACCTGGCGCCCTCAGACCAGTCAGTGGAGCAGGAGGCCATGCAGCTCTAGCAACAAGCTGGGCTTGGGAGGACGACACACAACCCAGCGCTGGGGAGAGTGGTGGCGCCCAGGGAGCAGCAGACCGCACGGCAGGCTGCAGATCCAGGAGCAGCCCTCACAGGGGGAGACTGGTGTGAGGATGCTCAGCCCTGCAGAGGACTTCGGCCAAATCCACATCTGTCGCCAAGCAGAGCACCCGTCACACCCTCGGTGCTCTGGGCGCTGCCAGCAGGAATTTAGCACTGGCCCCACTTGGGCTGTGATGGAATGTGCTGCAATACAAGAGTTTATTTTCTACTTTTTGTGGCTTCCAAACTTTCTTCAACCATCCAGGCCGAGGTCTTTGGGAACATGGGAATGTCACCTTTCCTCAGAAGAGTGCTTTTGGGCCAGGATCAGATCCGAGCTCCAGTTGTGACCTAAGCCACAGCTGCGGCAACGCCAGATCCTTAACTCACTGTGCTGGGCCGGGGATCGAACCTGCATCCCAGCACTCCCAAGATACCAGCAATTCCATTGCACCACAGCAGGAACTCCGGAAGAGTCCCATTTCTTCGCACAAGGCAGTGGTTTCCCCCTAAACTACAGGATCATAGTAGAGGGCTGACTCTCGAGTCTCAAGTTGTGCACTTTTGTTAATCTTCAGTTTTAACAGTGAGCCTCAAGCTTGAGCTTTCACAGCTAACACTTCCTCGCAGATCTTATACTATTGTATTTTCGTTGTATTTATTTCAGGGTTTTATTCTTTTTTGGGGGGGCAAGTGTTAACTAGTTTTCCATTTATAGTAGTGATTAGAAGTTGACTTTAGGGGAGTTCCCGTCATGGCTCAGTGGTTAGCTAATCTGGCTAGCAACCATGAGGTTGTGGGTTCAGTCCCTGGCCTTGCTCTGCGGGTTAAGGATCAGGCATTGCCGTGAGCTGTGGTGTAGGTTGCAGATGCGGCTCGGATCCCGCGTTGCTGTGGCTGTGGCGAAGGCCGGCAGCTACAGCTCCTGTTAGACCCCTAACCTGGGAACCTCCATATGCCGGCGGTGCGGCCCTAGATAAGGCAAGAAGTTGACTTAAAAATGAAATTTATTTATACAAAATGAGTTGTTTAAAGAAAATTATTAATACATAATTTGATGTCATGAGGACTGTGGAAAAATTAAGATGGCTTGAAGTTGGAAATACTAGTGTCTGCTTCCTTTGGCTCTTTTTGCAAGTGTTCGGGTGCAATTCATATTTTCAACCAGTAGGTGACATCCTAGGCTTGTTTTTTAACTTAATTTTTTTCAGCTGTAGCCTTGGAGGCAGGAGACAGATGGTGGCTGTGCCAGAAGTCTTATTTGCAGACATTCAGTCCTGTTAACACATGGGAAGCACTTAGCATTTTACAAAGAGCTTCCACACACAGTCTTCATGTGGTTCTCACAGCAACTCCTAGAGATTTAGATGAGATGGGGACTCTAACTAAGCCCACTTCACAGTGAGGAAACAGAAAGATGAGTTTGCACTCCAGTCAGCCTGGTTCTCTCATAATTCACTTTGCTGACTTCTTAACTGGTGAATACTTAATGGTGAAGTCAAGGCCCTTCTCCCACAGGATTTGTAGCCAATAAGGAGAAAGAATTGAGATACCTGTAGAGTATTACTGAATCATAACTCAAGAAGAATATAGATGACTGGTGGTTTGGGCAGTTTAGGAAAAACTATTCTTTTTTAGGGCTGAACCCACCAGCTTATGGAGGTTCCCAGGCTAGGGTTCAAATGGGAGCTACAGCTGCCGGCCCACACCACAGCCACAGCAACGCAGGATCCTTAACCCACTGAGGGAAGCCAGGGACTGAACCTGAAACCTCATGGTTCACCAGTCGGATTCATTTCCGCTGCGCCATGATGGGAACTCCAGGAAAAGCTACTGTGATGTGGCATTGAGATGGGGGTGACTGAGCTTTGCTTCTCAGATTTGGCCACCAGAGCAGAAGACAGAAGAACGAGGGGCTGTAAGGAGCCTCTTCAGCCGGGAGCAGCATGAAAGCAGCCAACCTCCACTCCCACGCCTGGCTGGATGGGGGATAATGACTGGGTGCTGTTTCCCCCACCTCTTTCATCTGAAGAGTTCAAAGCACCTTACCCCTATTAACACTGTTCACAGTAGGTGGGGAGTATCAGCCGTGCAAGCCAGGGAAACTGAGGCAAGGAGGCACCGCCTGGGGCTGGCCGTGAGTCACCCATGGGGCCGGGAGCCCAGGAATCCTGACGCCCAGGCCACTGGACAAATCCCTCATCAGGGCATGCAGGTAGGTGCTGTGTTTTTGAAACTAGAACCAATAGCTGTGGTCGTGGGTTTCGATGCTTCCCTGTCCTGGAGGCCCCAGCTCTGACCAGAGCACACCAGTGGGAAGGAAGGCGTCATTTACAGCTTTGTGGCCTCAGATGCAAGCACCCTCTGCATTTATTCTCCAGAGTCATGGAGTGGAGAAGGATGGAAATAATTCCAAACTTTATTTTCAGGCCTTGGTGTGACAGCAAGGGCGTTTTCTCCCCCAGGAAATGGAGCTCTGTCCTCCCACTGGTAGCAACATGATCTTGTTCCCCTGTCATTACTGGGAAGGGACAGCACAGCGCAGAAAAGCAGAGGCATCTGGGTCCTAGGTGCAGTCTGTTCAGTGTGAGATGTGTAGGTTAAGACAAAGACCATCCTCGTTTTGGCTGGCATATGACAAATGTCCTTAAGATTTCTCTTTTCTTTTCTTTTTCTTTTTAGAGCCACACCTGTGGCATATGGACATTCCCAGGCTCGGGTCAATTCAGAGCTGGAGCTGCCAGCTTACGCCACAGCAACACAGGATCCGAGCTGCGTCTGCAACCTACATCACAGCTTATGGCAAAGCCGGACCCGTGACCCATTGAGCGAGGCCAGGGCTCGAACCTGCATATTCATGGATACTGGTTGGATTCATTTCCACTGAGCCACGACGGGAACGCCAAGATTTCTTTTTTCTTTTTTTCTGACAAAAAATAGAACAGTCAGGAGTTCCCTAGTGGTTCAGTGGGTTAAAGGATTTGGCGTTATCGATCCCTGGTCCGAAATTTCTGCATGCCACCACTGCAGCCAAAAAAAAAAAAAGAAAAGTAAAAAAACTTGGAAAATGAAGTCATCCATAATCCCATCACACATAAATAATCAAAAATATGTATAATAAAATTTTTATTCAAATATATACATATGTTTTTTTCTTTCAGTCTTATTTTTCTGTACATTCAGAGGGATAGCTATGGCATTTATACATGTGGGATATGTTGTTTTGTAACCTACTTTTTTCAGTTAACGTCATTTCATGTAATTAAAGATATAAAGACCATTTTTTTAGTCAAAGCTGTGACTCAGATTCGATCCCTGGTCCAGGAACTTCCATATGATACGAGTATGGCCAAAAAAAAAAATATATATATATATAACTCAAGAAGAATGTAGATGTGTGTGTGTGTGTGTATATATATATATATATATATATATATACATTCTTATTTATATTTACATAAACTTTAAATATCTACATGATAATATTTTGTGGGATTGTTATAACAGTTTATCCAGACTGCTATGGTTAGCCTTTACCAACTTTTTGCCATTATAAATGGTGCTGTGATTAACATCTTTGAGATGAAGTCCTAGAAATAAAATAGCAGGCGTTTTCTACGTTCTGGATTCTTATTGCCAAAACACCTCCCGCCTTACAACTCACAGACACTGCTGAGAAATGCCATTCTCACCTCCGTCCTCAGTCGACCTCGTGAACCACTTCTGGAGGGAGGAAACCATCCCTGAGTGCCCTCTGAGGGAGCTTCTGGGTCATCTCTACTTTGTTTTTTGTTTTTTTGCTTTTCTTTTAGGGCTGCACCCGCGGCATATGGAGGTTCCCAGGCTAGGGGTCTAACAGGAGCTGCAGCTGCCGGCCTTCACCACAGCCACAGCCATGTGGGATCTGAGCCGCCGCGTGTTCAACCTGCACCACAGCTCACGGCAACACCAGATCCTTAACCCATTGAGCAAGGCCAGGGATCAAAACGCCAACCTTCTGGTTCCTAGTCAGATTTGTTTCCACTGAGCCACGACCGGAACTCCAACTTCTGGGTCAGCTCTGCTATGCACTTACTGACATTGGGAGACTGCATCTCCTGGCTCTGAAATGCACCCCCCCACCCCCAACAATTGGAAGGTAGTGTTTGGAACCTGGCAGAGACCACAGCTAGCTGGAAAGGCTTCCAGCCCAGACAAAGAGGCTTAGGAGTTAGGCTGACACCCTAAAGCCACAGCCAGTCTGCTCTCAGCTGTTTGTGAAGCCGCAGAACACTTACCATTGGCTGAGAACAGAAAGCCTGATCCATTAGGGTCTGTGGGAAGATTAGGACCTCATTAGGGTCTGAAATGCTCTGTCCTTCAGGATTCCTGAGAGGAACAGGAGCACGGCTAAGGCCCGCCCTGTTTTTGAAAGCAGCGGGGAGGCCCAACTACCTCAGAATCCCGGAGGGAAATTCCCTATCAGGTGGTGTAGCTCCCCTCCGCTCCCTTTTCTCTCCTGCCCCTGGCCGTTGAGCCTTTACCCAGCCTGGTCTGGGCTGCTCACCTCCTTTCCTGTCCCCCTTGGAAGGCAGAGTCTCAGATTAGCACTTACGTTAATGGCATCGGGCTTGCTGAGGGTAGGAGAAGGCTAACTGCCTACAGCCCCAGAAGCCCAGGTGTCTGGATGGCCTAAGCCTGAGGGATGATGGGATGGCCAGGGATTTGGAGCCCAAATGAGGTTAAAAACATGGTTATTGGTAAAATGCCTTGGACTAGAATACAAAGCAAGGTTTACATTTTTTTCTCCCCATCCAAAACCCTGAAGCAATTATGGAGGAGGGAGGTGAGACCCCTCAAAGTCACCCAAAATAAGCCAATCTAAAACAGTGTGGGAGGAGTTCCCTTCATGGCTCAGCAGGTTAAGAACCCAACTAGTATCCATGAGGTTGTTGGTTCGATCCGTGCCTCACTCAGTAGATTACACATCCGGCGTTGCCATGAGCTGTGGTGTAGGTCGCAGACACGGCTTGGATCCAGCGGCGTTGCTGTGACTGTGGTGTAGGCCGGCAGCTGTAGCTCCAATTCAATCCGTAGCCTGGGAACCTCCATGTGCCTTGGGTGCAGCCCTAAAAAGCAAAAATAAAATAAAACAGTGCACTCCCCTAATGCTCCCCTTCACAATGAATTGTCGCCTCTTCCTATATATTAATCCTGGAGCCTACAAGTTGCTTTGCGGAGTCATAGAGCAGAGAGGGGATACTGGGACATCAGTCGTACCAGTGGTCACATAATCTATTCTGAGCGAACACCCAGTCCCATCTACCATCAGACAAGGAAATTTCAGGTTAGCTTTAGTCTGGAGGAAGAAAGGGAGGAGGGGACTGTATCTTCCTTTTCTCTCTTAACAAATATTTATTGAATGCCGTAATCTGATATATTCAGTACTGTAGACTCCATGCTTTTCAGAGTCTGGGGTTTCCCCCTTGTCTCTCTAGAAAAAGTGTTCAATTTCCCAGAGAGCAGTAGGGAGAAGACTGGTTGGAGATGAGAGATGAATCAGCCCTCTGACAGCCCCAGGGTAACATACCTGTCTGCCGCCCCCACAGACATTCCTGGCTCCTGACTCGGTGGGTGGGTGGACCTGGAGGGGCTGTGAGAGGAGGGGCACCTACCCCCTGCGGGAACCTGCCTTCCTCCTACATGCAACAGGGATCAGGGGCGGCATAAATCCTGTGAACGGGGTGAAGAACTGAAAAGGGACAAAGAATGTAACCAGGTTAAGGAAATCTGAACCTGATGAACAAGCCAGGAAATCGGTCCACCACACAGTTTTTTCTCACTTAAGACAGTTCCTTTCTGGAGTTCCCTTCGTGGCTCAGTGGTTAGCGAATCCGACTAAGAACCATGAGGATGCAGGTTCGATCCCTGGCCTTGCTCAGTGGGTTAAGGATCTGGTGTTGCCGTGAGCTGTGGTGTAGGTCGCAGACACGGCTCGGATCCTGCGTTGCTGTGGCTGTGGCGAAGGCCGGCAGCTACAGCTCCTGTTAGACCCCTAGCCTGGGAACCTCCATATGCCATGGGTGCGGCTCTACATAAAGGCAAAAAGACAAAAAAAAAAAAAGGTTCCTTTCTGCTGGGCCCTGGGGTGGTGTTAGATTTAAAGGGAATAAGAAGGCTTTTTTGGAGTTCCCGTCATGGCTCAGTGGTTAACGAACCTGACTAGTATCCATGGGGACGCAGTTTTGATCCCTGGCCTTGCTCAGCGGGTTAAGGATCCGGTGTTGCTGTGAGCTTCAGTTTAGGTGGCAGACACGGCTCAGATCCCATGTTGCTGTGGTGTAGGCTGGTGGCTAAAGCTCCAGTTCAATCCCTAGTCTGGGAATCTCCATATGTTGCAGCTGCTGCAGCTCTAAAAAGACCAAAAAAAAAAAAAAAAGGCTTTCTTGATTCTTAGAAAGTCTGAAATAGGAGCAGTGGCAGCATAGCATAAGGTGGTTCTTTTCACACTTATTTTTAACTCATGAAACTCCCAATATACAAAACAGACGTACGTGTGGGTATTTTAGCCAAGGTGTGTGCAAACGGGGGAAACCCTCACCACTGGGCTCCTGTCCTATGGCAGCTTCTGGGGAACCCTCTGAACACAGTTGAAAATAGCTATTGTAGTTTAAAAACCATGGGCCTTGAGTTCCCGTCGTGGCTCAGTGGTTAATGAATCTGACTAGGAACCATGAGGTTGCAGGTTCCATCCCTAGCCTTGCTCAGTGGGTTAAGGATCCGGCGTTGCCATGAGCTGTGGTGTAGGTTGCAGACGCAGCTCGGATCCTGCGTTGCTGTGGCTCTACTGTAGGCCGGTGGCTACAGCTCCAATTAGACCCCTAGCCTGGGAATCTCCACATGCCACATGCCGCGGGTGCGGCCCTAGATAAGGCAAAAACACACACACACACACACACAAAAAAAAAAACCATGGGCCTTGAAGTCAGACCTGTTCCACTCCTTGGGCACATAAATTGTTGAATAACATTGGTGATTAGGTTATTTAGCTGCTCTGAGCCCTAGTCTCTTCATATGTAAAAGACAGATGATAATATGTATTGCTGTGAGGGTTAAGGTATAAAACTGCCACACACAGCAGTCATGGCAGCTGCTCTTATTACTGTATTTTGTTCTCTAGGAAGACGCAGGACTGGGGCACTTTTGGTCAGAAGAGCAATCTTGGTGCAAGCATCTGAAATCAGGTTTTCCCAAAAAAGCAATGGACAGTTGGAGTGTGTGTGTGTGGGTGTGTGTGTAGGAGTATCTTGCCTTTCTAGAAGGAGCCCACAGTGGCCGCCCTGACCCCAATGCCTTGGTCCCCCCTAGGGTTTCTGATTAGTTCTGAGAAGGTACCTTAAGCTCAGTGCCTTGCCTTCCATTACGTGCTCCTGTGGATCTGCAGAGCCAACTCGGACTTTGCTCTCTGGAGCAACTACATTTAAGAGAGAGAAGAATAGATACTTCTTTTAGAAAATTTTAGGTTGCACATTTTCCACATACAACTCCAATTCTTGGGAGAGGAAGATTTTTTGCAAGCCCTGGGCCTCAGTTACCTGGGGGATAATCAGGCTGTAAGAAAGGCTACACCTGGAGTTCCTTGACCCTTTGTGAGCCCAATCTCTGGACAGTCTTTCTTCATCCTAGAACTAGCTATATTTCCATTCCCACAAAAGAGTTTCCAAGCATTTGGAAGGATGGGGTCTTTTGTTTTTTTAGGGCCTCACATGTGGCATATGGAAGTTTCCAGGCTAGGTCCAGCTGGAGCTACAGCTGCTGGCCTACAGCACAGCCGCATCAAGGCCAGATCCGAGCTGCGTCTGCAACCTACCCCACAGCTCATGGCAATGCCGGAGCCTTAACCCACAAGAGTAAGGCCAGGGATTGAACCTGCGTCCTCGTGGATACTAGTCAGAATCGCTTCTGCTGAGCCATGACGGGAAATCCTGGAAGGATGGTTTTAAAACTAAGTTTTGAGCTCCTTTCTATACACAAAACCTTGCTGGAGACACTGTGGAGTAAAGGAAGAAAAAAGGGACAAAGTTACCATTTTTAGGAAGCTCTCTGAGGGAATGAAAAATAAACTCAGGACATAGTTGCAAACCAAGAGGTAGAATCACCTAGATATGAGATCATAACTGAATAGGAGTTCCCGTTGTGGTGCAGCGGAAACAAATCCGACTAGGAACCATGAAATTGTGGGTTCGATCCCTGACCTTACTCGGTGGGTTAAGGATCTGACGTCGTTGTGAGCTGTGGTGTAGGTGGCCAACATGGCTCGGATCCAGCATTGCTGTGGCTGTGGCGTAGGCCGGCGGCTACAGCTCTGATTCTCCCAGGCACCTCCGTATGCTGCAGGTGCAGTCCTAAAAAGATTTAAAAAAAGAGAGAGAGATAACTGAATAAATGTACCTAATATATAAGTGAAAGGAGCTGGTAGTCTAGATAGCGAATCCAAAGCACTGCATATATTTTGAAGGGAGAGGGATGGTGGCTAGCCATCTTTTGACCTGAAGATGGCTTTGAAATTTGGAAAAGGTGAAGTTCCTGTCGTGGCTCAATGGAAACAAACCTGACTAGCATCCATGAGGACTCGCGTTCCATCCCTGACCTCACTCAGTGAGTTAAGTATACAGCGTTGCCATGAGCTGTGGTGTAGGTCGCAGATGGGGTTAAGATCCTGAGCTGCAGTGGCTGTGGTATAGGCCAGCGGCTACAGCGCAGATTCAACCTTGAGCCTGGGAATTTCCATACACTTCAGAGGAGGCCCTAAAAAAAAAAAAAGAATCCGACTGCAGTGGCTTGGGTTCAATCCCTAACCCAACGTGTCGGTCACAGCTGTGTCTTGGATTCAGTTCCTGGCCCTGGAACTTCCATATGCCGTGGGTGCGGCCATTAAAAAAGAAGAAGAAGAAAAAAGGATCCGGTATTGTTACTGCAGTGGCTAGGGTCACTGCTATGACGCAGGTTCGATCCCTGGCCCGGGGAATGTCCACATGCCACTGGCACAGTGTTAAAAAAAAAGCGGAAAAAAAGAGGCTAACTGTTGGACATAAAGTGTACAGTTCAGTGTTTTTAAATATATTCACAAAGTTGTGGCACTAACACCAGTATTTAAATCCAGAATATTTCATCACCGCAAGAGAAATTCTGTATCCATTAGCAGTAGGACTGAAAAATTTTAAATGTTCAATTTAGGCCAAGAAAAGACAGCAAGAAATGCTCACTGAGACTCCACCCTGGGTAACATTTAAAAAGCTTCAGGGGTGGGGGGGAAGTCTGGGACTCAGTTCAGAAGCCGGTACCTAAGCCAGCTCACAGCTAGCTGTCTGATTTGGTGATATTCCAATCCATAGCATCTGCTTTTCAAATCTGTCAACACCAACACACTACCTTCGGGTAGCTCATGTCTTTCCCATAGAGGACAACCATGAATGGTGTAGAGAGAGTAGGCAAAAGTCAAATGCTAAGAGAAAAGAAGAAAGAATATCCCTTCCCAGGACCTACCCCATTAAGAGAAAGTCACCAGACCTGTCTGGTAAGAAAAACCAGGTCACTTTCAGGGCTGAGGAGAAGTCACTCGCCCTCTCCCAGAATCTCTGCCTGCTTTGGAACTTTGAAACTCACAACTTTCTGCAGAGGAGAAAACAAGGAATCCAGAAAGCATCAGAGTGGTCCTGCCAGCTTCCCCTGTAGAATTAATAGTTCTGATAAGAGCCCTTTAATTTTGAGTCCCATGGGTGTAACCAAACTTGGACTCTGGGGAACCTGATGAGGCTGGACTGAATTCCCCCAAACTTGCCAGGTGCAAGAGTGACCAATTTTTTTTTTTTTCTCTTTAGGGCCACATCCACGGCATGCGGAAGTTCCCAGGCTAGGGGTCTAATTAGAGCTACAGCTGCCGGCCTACACCGCAGCCACAGCAACGCAGGATCCGAGCAACATCTACGACCTACGCCACAGCTCAGGGCAACGCTGGATCCTTAACCCACTGAGCAAGGCCAGGGATCGAACCTGCGTCCTCATGGATGCTATTCAGATTTGTTAACTGCAGAGCCACGAAGGCAACTCCTTAGGGCCGTGGGTGCGGCATATGGAAGTTCTCAGGAGCTGTAGCTGCAGGCCAACACCACAGCACTGCAACGCCAGATGAGAGCCACGTCTTCAACCTACATTGCAGCTCATGGCAACGTAGGATTCTTAATACACTAAGCGAGGCCAAGGATAGAACTCTAGTCCTTATATATACCATTCGAGTTCCTTGCCGCTGAGCCACAATGGGAACTCCCACTACGGGTTACTTTACATGCATTTATCTCCTCAAACTTCACAGCAGCTCTTAAGAGGAAGGTATTACTTCTGATCCTCACTTTAGAAATGAGAACAAAAGGTAAGCATGGTTAAGAGCCTCGACCAGGCAGGCTGGGAGTCAAACCCAGGCAGTTTTAACTCCACATTTTTCGTTAGCGAGACTTTAATCCAAACCCCTTATGATACAGAAGGGTAAACTGAGGCCCACGGGCGTATAATGGCTTTTCCAAGGCTGCAAAGGCAATCAGGGACATACAAGCCTCCTGGCCACCAGTTCAGGGCTACCTGGACTCTGGAGAGTGGTGGGGACGCCTTGGTGGCCTTTTCCCAGCCGAGCCTGCCCGCCCGGCCAGGCCCAAGCACCGCGGGTAGAACGGATGACTCAAAGGGCAGGAACTGCTTTTTCCGCCCGTCCCGCCGCTCGCAGGATGCCAAGCTCTCCGGTCGGGCGGGTGGCAACTTGTCGGATTAAAACCGGGAAAGCGCCGTCCCTGGCGCTCAGCGGGTGGCGGGGGACCTCAGCGGGTTGCAAAGCTTCAGGGTGCAGACCAGGCTGGGGTGGGGGTGGGGCGGCAGGAAGGCGCGCCGCGCGCGCGCTCCTCAGCTCACCTCCCTATTGGCCAGCGGGGCCCCGGGGGCGTCCTCCTGAGCAGCTCCCTCCAGTGATTGGATGACATGGGCCTCGGGCCCGCCTCCAGCCTCAGACTGTGAAGGCTGGGCCAAGCGAAAGGCAAGTTACTGCTGGGAGCGGAGGTGGCGGGCTTGGCCGGCTAAGACCGGACTTGCTCCCCGCCGCCGTTCCTATTTAGCCTTCGCCTCCTCCTCCTCAGCGGCCCATGTCGTTTTGTCCCCTTCTCCGAACGCTGGGGGGCGTTCTCAGATCTAGGCTTTTAATGGCGGCGTCATACCCCTGCCGCAGGTCGTACTCGCCTCCGCTCTGATCTGAGTACCTGAGACTCTTTCCCATTCTCAGATCTGGGGTGTTCCGTGCCGCTCATTACGGCGTTCCCCTGCGGCGCCGGCTTCAGACCTCACACCTGAGACTGCGCTGATTCCCTGTTCCTCACACCTGAGCTCTTCAGCCACGCGTCCCACGGACCCGGCAGAAGAGCCTCAAAGGCGCCTTTGCGCTCACCCACAACGCCTCCACCCTCCGGGACCAAACCAGCTTGTCGATGGTGAGAGCTGGAGCCCCAGCCTCTCGCCTGGAGTCACTGGCTTCCAGTCTTGACTACAGGTCACTGAGCCAGCCCCGTGGAAGCTCAGGGTCTCTGTAAATCATGCACCAGCCCCCGATCCGTCCCTCCGCAAAAACTGGAGAAGTCAGGAGGAGTGTCACAGGGGAACTTTATTGAGAGGAAACGTGGTCACACCCAGCAGACATGCTTTCCCTCTCATCCTCGGTCTTGGCTGCGCAGGCGCGCGCGGACACACTCACTCACTCACTCGCTCACTCTCACTCTCTAGCCCTCTCTCTCTCTCATCTACAGTCTCTGCCACACAGTTCAGTTCTCAGCCACAAGGGTGGGACACTCCTCAATTCCTAAGATCCAGAAGGGGCGGGGGGGGGGGCAGGAGCGGGGAACCGGGAGGAAGTGGCTGGGCTCAGGGGTGGGGTCTGGGCGGGGTGCAGAGAGCGGTTCTGGGTGGGAGGACCAGTGGTCTGAGCACCCGACAGCTGCAGGAAGCGTGGAATGCTCCCGCCCCAGGTGGCCTCGACTCTGCTGCTTCCTCTCCGGGGAGCCCTTCTGAGCTGGGGCAGGGCATTCGGGGAGAAGCCTTGGGCTTCCCACCCCATACGAGTCCTCTCTGCCAGGAGTGGGGGACTGGAGCGGGCAGGGCAGGGCAGGGAAGGCAGCGGGCGCGGCTCAGCTCTGGGGCTCCTCAGGCGCCTCGCCCCCCTCTTCCCCGGCGTTGTCGGCGGTCCAGAGCGTCAGGTTGTCCCGCAGCAGCTGCATGATGAGGGTGCTGTCTTTGTAGGAGTCCTCGCTGAGGGTGTGCAGGTCGGCCATGGCCTCGTCGAAGGTGGTCTTGGCCAATGAGATGGCCTCCTCCGGGCTGTTGGCGATCTCATAGTGGAAGACGGAAAAGTTCAGGGCCAGGCCCAGGCGGATGGGGTTGGTGGGCGGCATCTCTTTCTTGCTGATGTCCATGGCCTCCTGGTAGGCCGAGCGGGCTGAGTCGATGATGCGCTTCTTGTTGTCCCCCGTGGCCACCTCGGCCAGGTAGCGGTAGTAGTCACCCTTCATTTTCAGGTAGAAGACCCGACTTTCAGCGTCACCGGCCTCCTTGATGAGATGGGTGTCCAGCAAGCCCAGCACCGTGTCACACACACCCTGGAGCTCTGTCTCCACCTTCTCCCGGTATTCTCGCACCTCGGGGCCCTTTTCTTCCGAGCCTTCCTCATTGCCTTTCTGCTCGATACTGGACAGGACCCTCCACGCGGCCCGCTGACCACCCACCACATTCTTGTAGGCCACTGAGAGCAGGTTGCGCTCTTCGCAGGACAGCTCCTCACCCTTTTCCACGGCGCTCTTCATGAAGGCTGCCATGTCCTCATAGCGTTCGGCCTGCTCGGCCAACTTGGCCTTCTGGATCAGACTGGCTCTCTCCATGGCTCTGGGGACAGATAGATGGGCAGATAGTGGAGAGCTAACTGGCTGCCTCGAAACCAAGGCCGGATTCTGCGCCTCTCGCGTTCCCTGCCTGCCTTTTGGCTGGAAGGCCAGGCCCAGAGAAGGATGGGGAGGGGCAGAGGGCGGGCCCAGGACCTGCCTCCCTCTCCCCTGCCGCCTCCCCACACCCTTTCCGGCTCTTCCTTAAAGGTAAAAGGGCTGGGATGTGGGGGGTGAGTCATCCTGACTGTCAGCAAGAGAAATTTGGGCGTTGGCTCCACCTGCACGACGCCTTTCCAGGCTCCAGGCTGCCGCCTCTGGTTCAGGACTTCCATTATACGGGTGCGCGTGTTAGGGAGCTGCCCCGGTTTCTCAAATCAGATCCCCCTTCACCGCGTCCTTCCCGGGGCTGAGGATGGCTTCAGCTACCTGGCTTCAGCTACCTCAGCCAGGTGCAGGAGAATGAGGTTCCTAATCCTGCCAGTTATGGTTCCTCACGGGTTCAGGTGAAATAACTGATTATTTAGGTAGGGCTGTAATTTCCCAAGCACCTTCATACCCATGTTCTAACTTACTCCCCGCTGTCTCTGTGAGATGGGCAGGACTGTGGCTACTACTCCCACTATAGAGATGGGACTACTGAGGCTCAGAGAGGGATGAGATTTGCTCAAGGTCACACAGTTACTAAGTTTGGCTTCTCTCAAGGCTTCTCTGACTTGTGAGCTCCAGACTGTATTCAGAAGTGAGATGCGGGCTTCTTCCGGAGTCTACCTGCAATGGTTACACCCCACCCCCCAACTCCTCTCTCCCCCTCAGATCCCAGCCCCTCTGAGCTCCCAGAATGCACAGGTGGCAGCTTTCAGGGTGCCACTTAATGAGGTGTTTAACGAGCAGCCTCTGACGCTCTAGCCCAGCCTAGCCCAGCCTTTGTAATTAGTCACCCAGTAGGTTTTTTGGATACCTTCCCCATCACAGCACAATTTTCCCTTTCAAGTTGGTGGCCTGTTGCCACTTGTCTGAGGACTTAACCCTCCGGCACTCCACGCCAGGTCACCTGCCCCCCCAACCCCCAGCCGCCTGCCATCATGTACCAGTGGGGCTCACAGAGGGTGGGGACCCAGCCCACTAGCCATCCCACTCTCCCGCCTGACTCAGCCCGCCCTGTCAGAGGCTGGGAAGAGGGCCACCTGGGTGCTCAGCCCAGTCTGGTTGGGGAGGGGGGACGCCACCAACTGAGGAGAGAGGGCTGAGAAAAAGGAGATGGCCATGACACATGCCATTTGTTTTATGGGGCAGCAGTCCCCACTGAGTGCTACCTTCCCCGGCTCCCTCTCAGAAGTTTCCCTGCCCCTTCCCTTTGACCATGGCCCCACCTCTGACCCCTGGCACAGGCCTCAGAGATGGAGACTTCTCTATTACTAATCTTCTGTCCCTGTTTGCTGGGGCGCTGTCTCTGTGTCAGCCAAGAATTTCACCTACAGTTGTTGGCACTGCACCTGTAAGGCTGGGTTCCTTTTTATCTGCTCCAGCCCTAGCCAAAGCTCAGACAGGGCTCAGGGGTGGGGCTCCTCTGACTGGGATATGGCAGTTTCATCCCTGAACCAGGACCATTTCATGGGCCTGTCCCTTCCCAGTTCCTCTTGGTGTCCCTCCTGGAGCCAGAGCTCTGAGGCCCAAGGATGAGAGGTGCTTCCTTGAAGGAAAAGTAGGGACATGTCGAGCTGATGGTACAGGTTTTCCAAGGAAGGAAGCAGAAGGGATTTTAGGCTTGACATCCCAAAGGCTTTGCTCAAAACAGATCACTGACACAGAATTGAGTTCCCGTTGTGGCTCAGTGGTTAACGAATCCAACTAGGAACCATGAGGCTGCAGGTTCCATCCCTTGCCTCGCTCAGTGGGTTAAGGATCTGGCATTCCTGTGAGCTGTGGTGTAGGTTGCAGATGCGGCTTGGATCTGGTGTTGCTGTAGCTGTGGCGAAGGCCGGCGGCTACAACTCTGATTTGACCCCTAGCCTGGGAACCTCCACCATGTGGTGGGTATGGCCCTAAAAAGACAAAAGACAAAAAAACAAAACAAAACAAACAACCGATCACTGACACAGAAAACAATGGAAAGGAAATACACGAAAATACCAATTCACCAAGTACATCTTTAGAGAGTAGGAGTCTAAGTGTTTTGTTCCTTTTTTTCTTTTATTTTTTACTTTTTTTTTTTTTTGTCTTTTTGCCTTATTTAGGGCTGCATCCATGGCACTTGGAGGTTTCCAGGCCAGGGGTCTAACAGGAGCTGTAGCTGCCGGCCTTTGCCACAGCCACAGTCACAGCAATGTGGGATCCGAGCTGCGTCTGCAACCTACACCACAGCTCATGGCAACTCCGGATGCTTAACCCACTGAGCAAGGCCAGGGATCAAACCCACAACCTCATGGTTCCTAGTCGGATTCGTTAACCACTGAGCCATGACGGGAACTCCTTTTTTTCTTTTAACTTTCCTCATATCTTCAGGTTGTCAGTGGCGAATGTGTATCAGCTTTCTAAGAAAGACAGAATAGCCTGGTATTTTTGGAGTCAGACTGCCTGGGTTCAGTTCTTACAAGGGGCCGTGGCTTTGGCTAAGTGACTTAATCTCTGTGAGCCTGTGTTTTCCTAACTGTAAAATGGAGCTGTTGTGAGGATCTAATGAGTTGATGGAAAGCATTTAGTATTAATATCATGTGAGAAAATCCAGCCAACCTTATTATTATAAACATATACACTCAAAGCACTAATATGGAGCTGGTTTCTATACCATAAGGAAGGGCCCCAAACCAGGCCTCATTGAAGGCCAGACCCTGCCCAACTGGAGAAAAGATGAACGAATGGTCAGATGCACACACTCAACGCTGCCTCCTCCCTCTCCAGCTCATACATTCCTCTGGCCTACGCAGGCCCTGGGCCCTCAAGGGCCTTCCCTTGTACTAGTCATGCAGCTCGGGCTTTCCCAGGTCCTGCGGGAAAGCTGGAGATCCCAGAACACTAGGAACCTGGAAGGCAGGGCCTGGTAGGCCTAGGAATTTTGGAGCTGTTTCTGTGTCGAGGGAGGGAGAATTCTCTTCCTACCCCTCCAGCCAGGAGACCTGGTGGTGGTTCACACCGCAGTGCCGAGCAGGGCAAAGAAGCCTTTTCACCCTCCCCTGCTGAAGCTCAGAAGTGAATCTGGGAGCCAGGCTGCCTAACACCTCCTGCCCGCTCTAGCCTGTCGGTCCTGACTCAGTTCCTGTCTCAGGCACCTCCCTTTGCCTCCAGGCCTCCATTTCCCAAGTCCAGGAGCCCAGGCAGGCAGGAGGCAGCAGGCCCTGGCAGGGCCTGGAGTTCCACCGCCAGCCGCCTGAGTCAGCAGCATAGGAGCTGGGGCTGCAGCTAAAGGGGCTTTCCTCATCCCACCTGCTGACTGCCCACCTCCCCAGAGAGCATCCTTCCTACCAGCAGGATCAAGGCCTCTGGTCCCACGGACAACAAGTCCTTCTTAGCTGGTAATAGGCTTTGAAGGGTTGTGGTGTGGAGAAGGCAGCGACCAACTGCTGTCCTCCCCCACTGAGAACAGGGGCAGGGCTCTGATTGTAGCTGGATGGACTCTGGTTAGATTCCACAAAGAACTTCCTAAGCAATTTTTTTCGGTCTTGGAGTGATCAAATTAAACACGTGACTGGAGGAAACTATGGCACCTTCTCCCCTGGTTAGTTATGAACAAGACTTCAGTTATTCAGCTAAAAGCTCACTCTACTAGTTGGATGCCTTTGGGAGATATTACCTTTAAGTGACTCAGCTATCTTTTTCTCCTCAAGGCACTGCTGTTCAGAGTCTCCTCTGTGTCCTAGGTCAGTCCAGTCTAGGATACAGAAGTTACTGGAAAGAGAATGGGACTGCAGCGCTGCTCTGTTACAAGGTCCTGAGCAAGTCCCTTCCTGCCTTTGGCCTCAGTTTCCCTATTAGAACAGGGAGGCCCGCACAGATCATCTCTAAGGCCCCTGCTGGCTCCTACTGACATCCGTAATTTTAGGCTTTCTCTCTCTGAGATCCCCTCCCCCACAAAGCCGCCCTATTCATTCCTTGGCTGGTGCAAAAGAGTCAGAGTTTGGGGCTCAGAGATCAGTTTCACATCCTGAATTTATCAGCTGGGAGGCCCTGGGCAATTCCTGTGCCTTTGTGGAGCCTCAATTCCCTCTTATGGAAAAAGGCTGACATCACCTTCCTTATAGGTTTAGGTGAGAGACGGGGTCTGGCACCTGGCAAGCCCTTGCTAAATGGCCGCTCTAATTATTTTTTAGCTCTTAGCACCCTGTGCATGTACCTCCATCTGGGATGGCAGCTGGGGAGAGGGAAGGTCCCATTGTTACACTGGGTTGGGCTCAGTTCAGGGGTGTGCCAGTCCCAGACTGGAGTTAACCCTCTGTCCCAGCCTGGACTGGGACCTTTCTGAGTTCAGAGGTCAGCTAAGGCTTCAAGGTCTCAGGACCCGAGACCAGATGTTCTGGAGGGGAAAATGAAGACAACACTCTGTCAACCTTTTTTTTTTTTTAAGGGCAGCACCTGCAGCATATGAAAGTTCCAAGACTAGGGATCGAATTAGAGCTGCCGCCACAGCCACAGCAATGTGGGATCTGAGCTGCAACATCGACCTACACCACAGCTCACGGCAACTCCGGATCCTTAACCCTCTGAGAGAGGCCAGGGATCGAATGCTTATCCTCGTGGTTCATTTCCGCTGAGCCACAGTGGGAACTCCTAGCCACTCTGTGTCACTTCTGGCTTCATTGCACCTCTTTTTAAGATCTCCAGAACAGTACTGACCAGCTGACAGGGCTGGTTGTGAGGGTAAGCCAGATGTTCGGCTGCAGACTCATCTCAGGCCCACCCCAGGACCCCCAAGGAAAGGTGGTGGCAGACAGCCAACGGTACAGCAAGAAGAGGGAAGTCTTTATTTTGGTTAAAAAAGGTACAGGACAGCAGAAAAGCAGCCCCCAGCCATGGGCTCAGCAGATTTCCTAGGCCGGCCTGGTTTCCTGTAGTTCCTCTGAAGAGCGCGGGGCTGTGGGAGTGAGCCCAGCCCCTCAGTGCCTGGAGCAAAGGGTGCAAGCATCTCCTTCCCCTGCTCCAGGGGGTGGGGGTGGGGGGCCGTGGGAACAGTGTCAACCAGCTGTGCTTAGAACTGTCACCAAACTTGTTCAACAGCGTCATCAACACCCCAGACGGCTCCTGAAGAAACCTGCTCCACTCGACTAGGGCTATGCCTGATTCTGGGGGTGGGCAGGCTGTAAGGCAAGATTCCTAGAGTCTTGACTCCTTACAAATCTGGGGAAGGGGAAGGAGAGTGGAGGAGGGGAGGGCGAGTTTCAGCATAGTATTACATCATTGTGCTGACAGCTGCTTTATGGCTTTCTGTACTCTGGCTGCATGGCGTGGGGCGGGGGCAGAGAGGCCAGCCCTTGCCTCCTACTGGGGGGCCCTAGAGAGCACACATTGGGGGCAGGCTTAGGGGCAGACCCTGTAGGCACAGACGGTGGCAGACGGGCCACGAGTTAGGCAGGTGGAGGGGCTGGGTGCCTGGCTCCCCCCAGGCCGCTCCCGGAGAGGCAGAGGGCAGCTGTCTTCAGGAGGTCCTTAAGCCCCCGCACACACTGGAGATCCCGGCAGGACAGCAAAGAAGGAGAAGAGAGAGGCTTAGCAAGATCGGGAGGAGAGAGGAGGCCGGCGGGGGTGCCACAGCACCGGCCTCTCCCCGACAGAAGGGCCAAGGCTTGGGCAGCAGGCAACAAAGCAGGAGAGAAGATGGGCAGGTGACAGAAAGCTCAGCAGGGACGCAGGGACGGAAAGCCAGGCCACAGGGTTAGTGGTCGAGGGCCCCTGCATACCAGGACGCCACCAGGACAGGCCCCAGCGCCTCCGAGCAGGTCCGCCACCCTCCCCAACCTCGCCCTGCACCTCCTGCTCCAGCTGGAGAGCTGCTGAGCGCGAAGCCACCTCCTCGGTCCAGAGCCGGGCTGGGCTCCTAGCCCTGGCCCCACGCCCCGGTCCTTCTGCTTCGGGGGGAGCCCTGGGCGCCCTTCCGCCGCCAGCACACACACCACACCACACACCAGACAGATGAATGGGCTCCACGGGGCTGGTGAGGCATGCGATGAGGATGAGACGGTGTGTGCCGAGTGGGCAGCGCTGGCTGACAGGGGAGATACGGTCTTACCAGCTAACCCTCTGCAAAGAGGCCTGTTAGCGCCCCTCAGGCTGTGCAGGAGATGGCAAAATCCTGACAGGTGTCCTCCTGGGGGAGATACCAGAGAGGTGGGCCAGTGTTACGAGGCGGCCGGCGGGCCCTGCTGCCCAGGCGGGGGTGGCGGCCAGGGAGGCTCTGGCTCGCAAACCGGAATGTCTTATAAACCATCTCTCAGCTGAGCCGTCGCTGGGGGTCAGAGTGGAAAGACGCTGAGGCAGAAGGCAGGGGTCTCCGAGGCCCCAAGGCAGGGGAGGGGACAGGATGGCCTTCTCTTACACGCCTGCGGGGGCCTAGCCGCAGCCCCCTCTGCTCAGCCTCCAGCGGACAGACTCCAGCCAGGACCGGGAACGTTAGCCAGGTCACTGGGCCACCTGCCTTCTCTGTCACCCCAGGAAAGACCCAGTGTGGCTGAAAGAAGAGAGGGCTGCCAGCTGAGGCCTCAGCAAAGGACGAGCAAACAAAAACCAAACCAAAGCAAATCAATTCTTAAAAACAAAAATTTTATTACAAGCAGAAACAAAGAATACTGGCTTAAATAAAAGGCGGGTCGGAGTCCCTTCCTCTGGCCAGCTTCCTCCCCACCTCCTAGAGGCACTGCAGCCAAGCCCAGGGCCCTGAGGCTGAGGGAGGCTGCTTCTCCCAGAGGGGACCCTCTGTGGCTGCCTGTGACCCCGGGGCTCTGGAGCAAGGACGGACAAGGCGCAGGACTTCCTATGTCACTTTCCGAGGGCTCCTGCCTACTCGAGAGACCCCGGAAGAGGATAAAGGGACAATTTCCTATCTCTTGGCCCACCCTGCTCCTTCCTTCCTTCTCTCTGGAGGGAGGCCTCTGGTTGGCAGAGGCTCCCGGTCCTCTAGCCCCTGGCACTGGGTCCCATACCTAGAGCTTGAGGAGGGGGCGTGGCTTGGAGGATGGCAGCCACTCCCCACAGCCATTACCCCATCCACTGGCCAGGCTTCAGCCTGTCCGGGCAGGTCTCAGCTGGAAGCCTGACCTGGGGGCTGGGTGGCTGAGTCCCAGCCACCTTTGCCTGAAGTCCGAAGGGAGGAGGGAAAGGTAGGAGGGTGGGGCTGAAGTGCAGCGGGGGCCCAGGGGTCTCTAGTGACCAGTGCACACACTCCTTGTCCCCATGGCTCAGGCTGCTCCTGCTGCGGCCACCGCCAGCTGACACCCAAGGGTGGGGGAGTGGGAAGCAGCCACATTCATATGAGGGCACACGCTAACACACACACACACACACTCTCTCTCTCTCACTCACAGCCAGAAGGTCTCTTGTAATACACTTATTCAAACCAAGCTGCCTTCCTATAACCCTTAACCTGGCACTACACAGAGAGCAATGCGGCTGACTTTTTCTTCTTCCATTTAAAAAATGCCTTGTAGAAAAGAGGTCTATAAAATTGTGCAAAATACCCAGCATTAATAAACCCGTTTCAAGTATTGCCAGCGTGAGTAAAACTCGCCTATCCCCAAACCCGATTTGGGAGAAAGGTGGGGGGTCAGGCTGGGCCCTGGAGAATCCTCCGTGGGCAGAGAGGGCGAGCCCCCCACTTCCTAGTGTGCTGCCCAGGAATCATGCACGAGCTGAGGTCTCAGGAGCCTGGCTGGCTGTGTGGCTTCCTCTGACACCGGCTGCCCGCCACGGGCCCCCGACTCTGCCCTGGCTACCTGGAGCCCCAGCTCTAGTCCACTGACCAACGCCATACAAAAAACAAAAAACGGAAGAAAGAATAATGATCGTGACAACAAGAATGAAGGAGCCCATAGACCAGAGCAGCCCACGGCAGCGTCCTCTCGGACGGCCTCCTGTCCACAGCCACCTGCTCCTACGTCCTGCTTCGCCCCCTGGACCTGGGCTCAGCAGGGCCCAGCAGCTCCTTGACCGGGAGGCGTCACAAGCAATTCGCACCCTCAGTCACACAGGGCTCGCCCTGGCACGGCAGAGACTTGGCATGGCCCCCTGGGAGGCCTCGGGGCCCTCGGCCTCTGTCTCCTGTCACTCCTGCCACTGGCCAGCTGGGGGAATCCAGGGTCTCAGGCTGTGGAACCCGGTTTGGGGAGCCGAGGGTACAGCCATGGCACAGTGTGGGGAAAGCCACGCAGGATGGGAAATAAATACGAAAAGACTCAGAAAGTCCTTGGCGGCTCTGCTTCCCTTCGGGTGGAATGGGGAGGGTCCTGGCAGGTGTGGAGGGCGGCAGGTGAGTGCGGAGGGGCAGACAGGCCAGCAGGTGGCAAGTACTGAGCCCAGTTCAGGGGTGGCCTCCTACCATGCTGGCGTTGGGCTTGGCTCCGCAGGCTGGCTCATTGCTTCTGATGGGTGAGGGCAACACGGTGTCGGATTGCACAAATCCTCTCCGGTCGATCAGGCTTCCAAAACACAAGGGGGACACGTGAGGGCCCTGCCTGATACCAGAGCTCCAGGCTGGGGCCTGGGTGGCGGGGTCCAGCTCTCAGCCAAGGAAAGACCCAGCCCTAGAAAGGCTGAGGGAAGGGGAGCTGCTCTCCAGTCGGGGGCTCAAGACACTCTCCTTCTGGAAGGGGCCTCTCTGTACTCTGGACATCTGGCTTTCGGCCACAGAATTTATCCACCGTTAATTCAAACTGTTCAGCTTTCCGTTGGGCTCCCAGGCCTCAGGTTAGGGGAAAGGCAAGGATGAAAGGGCATTGAGATAGTGCTACTGTCCTTTACCCACGGCACAGAAAGCATGACAGGCATGTTAAGCCGGGGACGTGGTGATGTTTGGGGAAGTATTAACACTAACACCAGCCCCCCCAATTCACTGCAATTTAACTCCCAATCTGGCAGTCTGGCGCCCCCTGGTGTCAGGACAGATGGAGCACTTCCCAGCAGGGCTAAACCATGAGGGCTCTCACCCAGTCCAGCCATTCGTACCAGCATGGCCAAAACATTAAGTGTGGTTATCCCTGGGGTTTAAGAATATGTGTGATATTGAATACTCTTTACTATTTTGTACTTTTTTTCCTACACTGAGCACATGTGATTACAAATTACAACTCTCTACAGCATTCCTTTTTTTTTTTTCTCTTTGGCTGCCCCGTGGCATATGGAGTTCCCAGGCCAGGGATCAGATCCCAGCCACAGTTGTGATCTAAGCCACAGCTGCAACAAAGACAGATCCTTAACGCACTGCCTGGGACCAGGGATCAAACCCGCGTCCTAGCGCTCCCAAGATGCCGCCAATCCCTTTGTGCCAAGGCGGGAACTCCACTACAGAATTTATGTGACAAATGTCCTGAGTGCATTCAGTACAGGATGGCAGACAGAGGGCATGTGTGGTGTGGGGAAAGGTCTGCTGATGCCAGAATCTGAGAGGAGTGGACTCACGGGGCCACCCCTGCCGGCCAGGCCCTGTGACCTCTCCCCTGGGCCCCCAGGCTTACCTGGGAGGTAGGGGGCCGCAGAGCACAGCACAGCAGTTGGTGATAACACTTTTATGGCTGTAGGGATTGACAGAGGCCTCACCGCCCCTCTTGTTGGACCACGAACCTTTGATCTGGAAGCAGGAAGAAGGTCTGGGTCAGGTACTTCCCTTCATTTCGTTTGTTCTGGAGGCTGGGGAATACCAGCCGATTCTGAAATTAATTCTGGCTAGACTCTTAGAATTTAACCCAGGCCACTCAGTGAGAATGTGGAGGACTGCTGGATGTTGGGGGTGCACCCAGAAGAGGGGGCCCTAACCCAGACAGAAGAGGGCAGAACCTAAGAGAAGCCTCCACAGGAAAGTTTTTGGGTGTATCCTTCCTTCTCTGCTAGCCACCCAAGAGGAAGGGCGATGCAAAGGCACAGGGCTCAGGCTGACCTGGCTGTGAACCCCGGCTCTGCCCCGGACTCACTGCATGACCCCGGACAGACCACTGCTTCTCTTGAGTCTCAGTTCTCCTTTGCAAAATAGGAAACTCTCTGATAGCACTGTCAGAGCTCTAGATGAAACCTCGCCCATGTCTGGATCTGTGCAGCCAGCTATCAAAGGCACGGGGTGGGTGGTGGTGGAAGAGTGGGTAAAGGATGCCTGCTTGACTTTAACCTAGAGTTTCCAAACTTATTTGGCCATGACACCCTTTCTTCTTAACCCCTAGTAATATCCTGCTGAAACGGCACCCAGGAAACCACGTTAGGAGATGCTGGCTAACGTCATTTCTGCTCTGTACCAATCATCCGTCACATGATACCCTATCATGTGTGTTAAATTTTATTTCCCCAAATGACAGGCTGAGGTCAAGGAATGCGTTTCCTGTTGGTCAGTGGGCCTCTGAGCAGTATCAGATGTTGGCCCTGGAACGGATGCTTTCATTCACTTTTGTACTGTTTGGGAGGACAGGAAAGGGAGATCAGATCTGGTCCAGGGCTGGGTACACAGTGGGTGCTCAAACAACGCTTGTTGGTAGAGATCTACAAGGCAGCAGGCTGGGCGGTTATGCAGCCTCGGGCCTCTGTCCTGGCCAACCCACATGCCCTCCCCCTCCCCTGTTAAGGATGCCTCAGGGAGTCCCAGGCCATCCTGAGGACAGTCACACCCCTGCTGTCTACAAGTGCAGTGGTGAGGCACAGTGAGCTTCTGAGTGCAACCCTGGCTCTGTCCCTTTCCAGCTGTGTGGCCCTGGGGCAAGTCACTCAGCCATCTCAGATGAAAAAAAAGCAGCCCTGTTAAAAGGACTCAAAGAGGTGATGGGAACTGAAAGAACCCTGGGAACGTAGCAAGCCAGCCAGATGTAAGGACGGTTACAGCGTGAGTGCTACTCTTTGGGGGTTAGAGAGAAAGCAACCTCGGGACCCTGGGAGCCTGCCCCGAGGGGCTGAGGCACTGGGGGCCTGGGGAGCCTGCACTGGGTCTCTCAGGGCCCACGCTGTGAGCACTGGGACCAGATACCCGGCTCCCTCCGAGTTGCCCTGGCAGTCTGAGAGTCGGGGCTGCCCTGCAGCCGTTCCAGGCTCCGGAGGCCCTGCCTCCTTCCCGGGATCCGGCTCAGGGACAAGGTGTTGCTCCAGCCTTACTCACGTCTTCATTAGTCGTCAGGTTGGAGGCGACGAGGTAAGTGTGAAACCCTGAGAGGCCCAGGATGGACCAGATGGAGAAGAAGCAAATCACCAACTCCAGCACAGTGAGCGCAGTCAAGGACCTAACGGGGACCAGGGCTGGGAGCCTCCCTGCGCCTGGGAACCGGCCCCGCCCAGTCTTCTCACCCACCCTTCCGTGGACCTACTTGCCCGGCAAGGATGTAAGTCTGTAACCTTCCTATGGCCCGGTCACCACTTAGCAGATCACCCCCGGGGCCCCGAGGAAGACGCCCGAACGCCCCCAAGAGCAGGACGAGCCCGGGGTGATGGACCGCAGAGGGGACGGAGGATTCCACGCGCGCAGAGCCGCGGACGTGGCGTGGTCAGGGCAGCCTGGTGTCTTACAGGAGGACGGGGCCGTGGCTCCTGGGAGTTCTCAGCTGTCCCAGCCTCGCCGCAGCCCACTCGGAGTCAGCTCTACAGCCCCGGGGGGAGCAGAAGCGGCTGGGATAGCGGATTCCAGGGAACAAGGCTCGGCCCTACCCGCTTCCCCTCCAGGTACAGGGAGAGCTGCAGGAACCCGCCCCCGGGCAGGGGTCTCGGGTCCCGCCAGGGCGCCCTCGCCCACACGGACAAAGGATATCTCGCTGGCGTCTCCTTCAGAGTGGAGAGGAAGTTGCTTCCCTGAGAGCCTGGGGAGGAAGAGACAGGAGAGGGCGCGGCTCAGAGGGGCAGTGACCACGGCCCCCGGCCTGGCCGAGCTCGCCACCGCCACGCGCCCCCAACTCACGCAGCGTCAGGTGCGTGACCACGCAGGCGAAGATGAAGGCCGTCAGGAACGAGAGGGAGAGGATGAACGCGTAGAAGAAGCGGTAGTTCCGTCTCCCCACACAGTTGCCCACCCAGGGGCAGTGGTGGTCAAACCGTTCTGGAAGGGCCGGGGGAGAAGGGTTAGGGCCGGCCTGGTGTCAGCGGCCTCTCGCCGCAGCCGGGGCGTCCCCACCCCGCGCTCT
Organism: Catagonus wagneri; assembly: GCA_004024745.2. Taxonomy (NCBI): domain Eukaryota; kingdom Metazoa; phylum Chordata; class Mammalia; order Artiodactyla; family Tayassuidae; genus Catagonus; species Catagonus wagneri. Next base: position 15,619,155 of record PVHT021183551.1, on the reverse strand, counting down.
CGCCACACCCCGACTCTCCGGCTTCTAGACCTTCGGGCAGGTTCCCAGTGCCTCGCACGTTCTTTCTTGTCCCTTTACCTGGTTCAGGGCGCTTCTCCCTTCGCGGGGCTGCAAGGCCACTTCCTTGAGAACATGTCCTCCAGCCCCAGGCAAGGCGAGGCCCCTGTCATCTGCTCCGCTGCCCTGGCACTTTTCCTCTGCAGCGCCCTGCCCGCGTGTGCTTATACCGCGATTTACAGTTAGCGGGCCGGCCAGGTACCCCTGCTCGACTGGGAGCTCCGTGAGGGGCCTGAGCTGCGGCCCGAGCTGCGGCCCGGGGTCGGGCTGTGCCGGGGACAAAGAAGATCCACAGAAAGTACTGGTTGTCCGGCCTTTGATCCCGGCCCTGTGCCAACAACCAATGAGTCCTGGCCCTCGCTCTGTGGAACTTGCGGAGAACCGGCATCGCAGGCCCCGTGGAGGGCTGAGCTCACCCCGCACTATGTCCCTGGGGGTGGGGTCACGCCCAGACCGGTGAGGAAAGTCCCCTGTGGGAATGTGCTCGCGGGTGGGTGGGGCGGATTCTCAGGGATGAATGACGCCCACTGAGTCACCCACTTCAGTGCCTGCCCCCCTGGGGTGTTCCTCGCTGTGCTCTTGCTCAGGGAGTGCTGAGCTGGTGAGACGGGCTCACCGCCCTGGGGCCTGTGCACAGCCACTGTGGCTCAGCTCACCTGGGGCCTCTCACAGAGCCTTTCCCTTATGACACCCTCGGGGGCACACCCTCGTCCCGTCAGAGCCGCCTGGCTTCTGGAGAGCAGGGGAGGGGACAAAACAGTCTCTGGTTCTCTACCAACCACTGCGGTTGTGGGTCAGGAGCTTAGCTTCCAATCCTGGCTATGTCCCCTCCATCCCACCAGCCTAAACTCCTCGGTTCCTAGATTCTTGTCCTTCCAGATCCTGGGAATCAGACCGAAGTCTTTCAGTACAGCTGGCCCTGGGCCACTGGATGGTAAATCAAATATATCTAGAATGTCACTGCTCCTGTCTCTGGCTCCTGGGAACCTGGACCTACCGGGGACCGGGAGGGTTTAGGGCATCTCTGTGTCTGCCCCACACTTCAGAGCTGAGCGGAAGGAATCCGCCAATCCAGGCTGAAGCCGAGACACCAGTGGTGACACGGAGCCCCTCCCCATGGCCTCTGTTCAGTCAGAGCAAACCTGGGTGAACCACACTTCCTGCTCAGACACTTCAGGCACTCCCCTCCCTGTCCCCAGGGCTGCATCACTCTCAGGGCTCCCCCGTCCCTCCTCACTGCCTCCCACTTACCCACACAGTTGTCACAGACACTGCAGTGTGAGGTCCTCGGTGGCCGGAACATCTTGCAGGTGAAGCAGTACTTCAGCTTCACCACCTGCCCGTTGATCATCACCTCCCGGGTCCTAGGGGGCGGCCGGTACGTGGAACTGCCTGTATTGTCTGAAAATGGGAGGAGAGACAGATGGGGGGGGGTGGCCAAGCCCAGAGCCAGGAGCCCCAGCCGGCGGGGCTGGGGCGGGGGAGCCAGTACTGCCTGGCCGGGACAAGAAAAGCCTCTGGGAAAAAAAGTTTGGGGCAAGTTACCTATCTAAGTTGGGGACAAATCTTGAGAGCTGCTTCCACAGACTGAGACTTGCTATGTGCCAAGCACTTACATACCTAGTCACTCATCGCTCTAAGAAGGGCCATCAGAGAAGGAGACCTGGGAAGGCTCAGTGAGGTTTATCTGCAGCTAAACAAGCTTAGATCCAAGTCCCAGCTTCCAGGAGGTTCAGAAGACAGACAGACAATGTATGTGTCCAATGAGAGTAAAAGCTAGGAGGAAACGTCAGCTCCAGAATGTGGGACATCCACTGATCTGCTCTCCAACAAAAATCTTTGTAAAGGATTTTCCTTGTGGGGAGTTCCTGTCGTGGTTCAGTGGTTAACAAATCCGACTAAGAACGATGAGGTTGCGGGTTCGATCCCTGGCCTCGCTCAGTGGGTTAAGGATCCGGTGTTGCTGTGAGCTGTGGTGTAGGTTGCAGATGCGGCTCGGATCCCGCATTGCTGTGGCTGTGGCGAAGGCCGGCAGCTACAGCTCCTGTTAGACCCCTAGCCTGGGAACCTCCATATGCCGCGAGTTCAGCTCTACATAAAGGCAAAAAGACAAAAAAAAAAAAAAGGATTTTCCTTGTGGCGCAGCAGGTTAAGGATCCGGCGTTTGTCACTGCAGCAGCTTAGGTTGCTGCTGGGCAAGGATTTGATCCCTGGCCTGAGAATTTCCACACACTGCAGGTGTGCCCTCCCCAATTAAGTCAATGTCACTTACAAAAGGAGAGGGGAGATGGTTCTAAATTAAAAGAGAATTAATAGATGCAAATTAATGCAAAACTTGATCCTAGATTGGACCTTTTTTTTTTTTTATAGGGCCACACCTGCAGCATAAAGAAGTTCTCAGGCAAGGAGTTGGATAGGAGATGTAGCTACTGGGCTATGCCACAGCCACAGCCACACCAGATTCGGGCCTTGTCCGTGATCTACACCTCAGCTCATGGCAGCACCAGATCCTTTAACCCACTGAGTGAGGCCAGGGATCGAACCTGCATCCTCAAAGATACTAGTTGGATTCATTAACTGCTGAGCCACAACAGAACTCCCCTAGAATGGATCTTATTTTCAAAAACAAAACAAAACACAGCAACCAAAGAGTTTTGGAGGGCAATGGGGGAAAATGACTACAGATTAGAAATCTGGGAACTATTAATTTTCCTAAATGTGATAATGGAATTGTCATTATGTAGGAGGCTATCCTTAAATCTTGAAGATAAATGTTGAGGTATTTATGGGTAAAGTGTCTATGATTGTATATAATTGACTATGAAATGGTTTATAAGAATTACGTGTATGGAGTTCCCATCGTGGCTCAGTGGAAATGAATCTGACTAGTATCCATGATCCCTGGCCTCGCTAAGTGGGTTAAGGATCTGGCATTGCCATGAGCTGTGGTGTAGATCGCAGATGCAGCTCAGATCTGGCGTTGCTGTGTCTGTGACATAGGCCAGCAGCCAATTTGACCCCTAGCCTGGGAACCTCCATATGTCTCAGGTGTGGCCCTAAAAAAAAAAAAGAATTATGTGTGTGTGTGTGTGTGTGTGTGTGTGTGTGTGACACAAATAAGATCCACTTGTAATAACTATTTAATCTAGATGCTGAATGTATAGGAATTTGTTGTACCATTTCTTTCCATTTTCTGAGTGTTTGAAATTTTTTGTAATAAAAACTTTAAGAGAAAAATTCAGAGACATGTGATGTTCACGGACTGGCAGACTCAACATTAGAAAAGGATTAACTATTTCTAAACTAATCTGTAGATGCAACATAATACCAGGGGGTTGGGGTGTGTGTGTGTGTGTGTGTGTGTGTATAAATTAACACATCTATTCTAAAATTCATAAGAAAATGCAAAGGGCCAAGAATGGCCAAGGCATTCCTGAAAAAAAAGTTAGAGGTCTTATAGGACAAGACATTAAGACTTATGATAAAGCCTGAGTGCTCAGGACAGCCTGGTTTGGGTTACAGGGTAGAAACACTGACGAATGGAACAGAACAGAGACTCCAGAAACAGACCAGCACTTACTGTGGTTAATGACAAAGGCAACACTGTAGCCAAGAAGGAAGACAGTCTCCCCCCAATAAACACTGCAGGGTCCACTGCACACACAAATGGGAAAAAAGATGTATCTGCACCCCTGCCCCCGACCCAAACCCAAATTCAATTCTGGATAGCTTGCAGCTCTCAACGCAGATGTTTTGGATTTAAAAAAAGAAGAAGAAAAGTAGAACAACTTCATAGCTCTGAAGTAGACAAAGATTTCTTAAACAAGACACAAAGGGGCTAATCATAAAAAAATGATTTTTTTTCTTTTTTTAGGGCCGCACCTGCGGCACATGGAAGTTCCCAGGCTAGGGGTCGAATCGGAGCTACAGCTGCCGGCCTATACCACAGCCACATCAATGCGAGATCCAAGTTGAGTCTGCGACCTACACTACAGCTCATGGCAACGCCGGATCCTTTTTTTTTTTTTGTCTTTCTGCCTTATCTAGGGCCGCACCCGCAGCATATGGAGATTCCCAGGCTACACGTCTAACAGGAGTTGTAGCTGCCGGCCTTCGCCACAGCCACAGCAACACGGAATCCAAGCTGCGTCTGCAACCTACACCACAGCTCACGGCAACACCGGATCCTTAACCCACTGGGTAAGGCCAGGGATCGAACCCGCAACCTCATGGTTCTTAGTCGGATTCATTAACCACTGAGCCATGACGGGAATTCCACCAACGCCGGATCTTTAACCCACTGAGCAAGGCTGGGGATCAAACCTGCATCCTCATGGATGCTAGTCAGATTTGACTCTGCTGAGCCATGATAGGAACTCCAAAAATGAAATTTTTTTTTTGTCTTTTTGCCTTTTTTAATCTAGAGCCGCACCCGCGGCATATGGAGGTTCCCAGACTAGGGGTCTAACAGGAGCTGTAGCTGCCGGCCTTCGCCACAGCCACAGCAACGCGCAAAAATGAAATTTGATGAAAGGCATTTTACCAAAGTTTAGAACTTCTGTTCATCTAAAGATATCATTAAAAGAATGAAAAGGTGACCTTCAGATGAGGAAAAGCTATTTGCAATATGTTTATCTGACACAGGACAAAGGATGTGTATCCAGGACATACAAAGAGTTCCTATGAGTCAGTAAGAAAAGGTCAGGCAACTGAATTAATATGTGGACAAAAGATTCAAATGGGCATTTCATAAAAGAAGCTGTTCAAATGGCTAACAGACACATGAAAGAGTGCTCATACTCATTAGTCATCACGGAAATGCAAATTAAGACCACAACATGCCACCCGTACATATGCACCAGAATGGCTAAAATGGAAAAAAAATATATATATATATATGTATATATATCTCAAATGTTGACACAAATGTAAAGCAACTAGAAATCTCATCTGACCACCGTGGACAACTGTCTGCCTGCCAGCAATCCCACTCCTGGGTATCGTCCCAGCGGAAACGTGCAGGAATTGACAGGCACCAAAAGACACACACAACGTTCACAGCAACAAGTCTCAAAATAGCCATGGTCTGGAACTACCCAAACACCATCAATAGTAGAATGGATAAAAACTGTAGTTTTAAGTTCCCGTCGTGGCTCGGCGGAAATGAATCTGACTAGTATCCATGAGGATGCAGGTTCAATCCCTGACCTCGCTCAGTAGGTTAAAGATCTGGGGTTGCCATGAGCTGTGGTGTAGGTTGCAGACACGGCTCAAATCTGGCGTTGTTGTGGCTGTAGCGTGGGCCAGCTACAGCTCCAATTCGACCCCTTGCCTGGGAACCTCCATATGCCTTGGGTATGGCCCTAAAAAGATTAAAAAAAAAAAAAAAGCACTCAACTGTAGTTTCTTCATACCATGGCAGTCTCTACAGTAATGTGAATAAATGACCCTCAATTACACATAACACCATGAATGAATCTCACAAACGCTGTGTAAAGTGAAGAAAACCCACAGCCGTAAGAGCACAAAATGTTCACCAACAGGTAATCTACGTGCTAAAAGCCAGGATCGGAGCTCCCATTGTGGTACAGCGGAAATGAATCCGACTAGGAATTATGAGGTTGCAGATTCGATCCCTGGCATTGCTCAGTGGGTTAACGATCCGGCCTTGCCATGAGCTGTGGTGTAAATTGCAGACATGGCTCGGATCTGGCATTGCTGTGGCTCTGGCATAGGCCAGCAGCTGTAGCTCCGATTGGACCCCTAGCCTGGGAACCTCCATATGCCGCAGGTGCGGTCCTAAAAAGACAAAAAAAAAAAAACAAAAAAAAACAAAGCAGGATTGTGGTTATTCTTGGCGTGGTGACAGAGACTGGAAAGAGGAACAAGGGGCAGTTCCTGGGACACCACTGTTTGTTGATCTGAGTGCTGATTACATCTGTGTGTTCCATGGAGGTATCATTGTGGCTCAGTGGTTAACGAATCCAACTAGGAACCATGAGGCTGCGGGTTCGATCCCTGGCCTTGCTCAGTGGGTTAAGGATCTGGCGTTGCCTTGAGCCTTGGTGTAGACACGGCTTGGATCCTGCGTTGCTGTGGTTGTGGTGTAGGCTGGCAGCTACAGCTCTGATTCGACCCCTAGCCTGGGAACCTCCATATGCTGCGAGCACGGCGCTAGCAAAGGCAAAAAGACAAAAAAAAAAAAAAAAAAAGACATGTGTTTCCAACTGTGAACCCTCAACAAACAGAACACTTATAATCTGTACACTTTTGGTAAGCCTGTTACACTTCAGTAAAAATCTAAGAAAAAGGCAAAAGAAAGTATCTTGTCTGAAGTCTCAAGGTGGGTGTGCTGGCAGAGCCGGAATCTGAACCTGGGTCGGCTCTATGCAAAACCCACAGTTCTATCCACTGAGCCCCTTGGTACCCTCAGCCATAAAGGACTAATCTTCCCAGAGCAATGGCTCCTCCCTGCACAGGATTCTGAGTGTCACATGCGGCTTCCTGTGATCCCCGGTCTCTACACTAGCTAGGTTTGCAGCCCTCTCCTCCACTGGATCAACTCCCCCGGTAATAGCTCTAGGTTGGCCACCTGCCCCCAAATATCACTTACTACTGAGCGCCTCCCACATGCCAGCACTCTTCTAGGCATCAGCGAAGCAGATTTGTGTCTCACATTCCTAGCTACCAAAGACTTTCGCTAGGCTGTTTTACCACCACCCTGACCGTAACATGTTTAAAACGGAACTAGGCCTGTGAGCATCTATTCCTTGGCAATGGCCACGTGGCCAAGGCAGGGGAGTTGAGGCCAACGGACACGCTCTGAAAACTGTTTTTTTCCACCGAGTGATTACGTCTGAGGCTGTAGTCAAATGAACCTTTCTGAGTCTCAGTTTTCTCATCTGTAAAATGGGAATAACAGAACACGACATGAATCCCAGTGCTCCCATTTGCTAGATGTGTGATAAGGCAAATTATTTAACCTCTCTGTGCCTCTATTTCCTTGATCACTGGGCTGTTGTGAGGATTAAATGAGCTAACATATATGAAGCGGCACAAAGCAAATGCTTAAGAAGTCTGCACTGGAGTTCCCTTCGTGGCTCAGTGGTTAACGAAACCGACTAGTATCCATGAGGACGTAGGTTCGATCCCTAGCCTTGCTCAGTGGGTTAAGGATCCTGCATTGCTGTGGCTGTGGCATAGGCCAGCAGCTACAGCTCCAATTTGACCCCTAGCCTGGGAACCTCCATATGCCGTGGGTGCAGCCCTAAAAAGACAAAAAGACCAAAAAAAAAAAAAGTGTGCATTGTTATTATTAGCTCATAGAATTACTGAGAGAAGAGAAATAAGTTCCCATTGTGGCTCAGAGCTAATGAACCTAACTAGTATCCAGGAGGATGTGGGTTGGATCCCTGGCCCTGCTCAGTGGGTTAAGGATCTGGCATTAACGTGAGCTTGTGGTATAGGTCACAGACACAGCTTGGATCCCATCTTGCTGTGGCTGTGGCGTAGGCCGGTAGCTACAGCTCCGATTCGACCCCTAGCCTGGGAACCTCCATATGCCACAGGTATGGCCCTAAAAAGAAAAAAAAAAAAAGAGAAAGGGAGAGAAACAAGTCACTGAGTCCTTTTTTTTTTCTTTTTTGGCCACAGTGGTAGCATGAGGAAGTTTCTGGCCCACCATTGCCACTGGGGATTGAACCTACCAGAGCCACTGCAGTGACAATGCTGGATATTTAACCTGCTACACCACAAGAGAACTCCTCTCCTTTAACACTGATAACAGCCCAGGAGATGAGGAAGGCTGCCACCACCACCACCACCATCATCATCATCATCATCAACTTCTCCAGGTTACGGTTAAAAAGACTTTTCAATGAGACTAAGTGACTTGCCTAAGGCCACACAGCTAGTAAGTGGCAGAGTCAGTGTGTGAAGCCAGTTCCCAAAGCCTGGGCTTGAGGTGTTTTTGTAAATTTTAAAGTGTCATGGTGAGTGTTGTTTTTCCCTGCCTGGTTCCCTATTTCTGCTGATGGCACAATCTAAGGGCCGAACGGAACCTCTAAGAGCATATTAATACGGCCCCTGGCATGGAGCAGATACCTGATAAGTGTCCCTTGATGGAAGCCTCTGTTCTAACTCCCTCAGTTTACAAATAAGAAAACAGGCCCAGAGAGGTTAGGGGATTTGTCTGAGGTTGCACAGCCAGTGAGTGGCAGAGGCAGGGAAATCCAGTCTGGAGTCTGTGAAGACCCTTCCTTCTCCCTCACCCAGGCCTGGCCAGTGCCAAGGTCTGGACAGGCTCTTCCTTCAAAACCCATCACCCTCCACTCCCAACCCCTAACCCAGGCCAGACCCACATCGCCGAACAGCTCCCCCAGGAGACTCCCTGCTCCCAGCCCCTGTGCCTTTCACCCTCCTTGCACACACTGTCACATTCCTCTAAATAACCCCCTTTGGGGTCACTTCCCAGCTCAGATACGCTTCACTGGCCTCCCTAAAATACAAGGTAAAGGACATATTTCTTGTCCTGACACCAGGGGCCCCGACAGTCAGGCCCGGCCTCCAATCCCCACTTTTCTCCACGGCTCTGCCCCAGCTTCCTGCCCCTGTGCCCGAGCCCGGGCCTCCCTTCTCCACTCGCCAGGACTCGCCGGGCCCCGTCAGCAGCCTCTCTCTGACCACCGCAGCCGTGGGGGCTCTTGGGCCTCACACAGCACAGAACACACGCTCTGTTCCATGCTGAGCTGTGTCTCTTCAACTGGACCCTACGGCTCTCGAGGGCGGGGACAGTGGAACAAACTGGCAGTCCTGGGCCTACGAACCGTGCAGCAGCAGGCCATGGGGAGAGAAAACCTGCTTTGGACACAGGCAGGCCTGGAGTTCAAATCCGGAGCCTTCCATTTACCAGCCGGTGCCCTCGGGGAAGCTGCTTAACCTCTGTGACCCTGCTGTTGCGTCTGTAAAGCAGATAAATAATAGCAACTACCTTGAAGGGTTGTAAGAATCAGAAATAGTACAGGTACTTGGTGAGTCCTAACCAGTAGCTGTTTTCATTAGAGGCAGCAAGGTGCAGGCTCTGGAGTCTGAAATACTGGGTTCGAATCCTGGTTTTGCAACCCACTTGCTACATCAGGAAGTCCCTTTCCTCATCCAGAAAATGGAGACAAGACAGCCTCACTCTTCCAGGGCTGCAGCGAGGGCCGGATGAGAGGCTACAAGGCCAGCCCTTAGTCCTGACAAATACCTCCAGTGGGTAGGACCCCCAGCTCTTGCCAAAGCTGTCGACGCTACTCCAAACCCAAGTCCACATCCTGCTCCTTGGGCCCAAGGTCCAGCGCCTGCCCCTGGCCACCACCACCTCCCAGGCTTAGATACAAGCTTTGGAGCCAGACAGACATGTGGGTGTGAATCTCGGCTCAATTGCTTACTAGCTGTGTGACAGGTGTCAAGTTGCTTAACTTCTCTGTGCTCTCCTCTGCTAAAAAAGAAAATGAGACTTAAATCCACCTCCTTGTGCTGTTAGGAGGATTGGGCGAGAGGTCATCAAGTGGGTTTAGCAAAGTGCCTGGCACCTGTCAAGAGCTTAATAACTATTAGCCATTATTACTATCGTTATTTCTATAGAACGCTATATTCCCAGCAACTGATTTGGAAGATATTTGAAAAAAAAAAAACATCTGGGCGTGAAGAACAGCCACAGGACTCTGCAGGACTAAGGGAGGAATTGCTGGATCCCCTCACTGGATTCCCAAAGGCCCTCCCAGTGCTGAGGGGTGCCTGAGCCTCTCCCCCAAGACAGGAAGGGAACTCCTAGCAGCATGTTCTGCCTCCACACAGCCGGCTTCCTTGGGCTGCTGGGTGCCGGAGGCAGCAAAGAGAAAGAGGGCCCACACCGGCACAAAGATGCCACCTGCATGTAAAGTCACCAACAGCGGGGCCCAAGACGAGATGGGTCAAAGGAGGTTTTACAAGGGCGCTACTATCCGGCTGAACCCCACATGGGGTGGGAGAAGACAAGGAGCTGTCCATTGCCTTTTCTTTTTTAAAGTTGCACCTGCAGCATATGGAAGTTCCCAGGCAAGGGGTCAAATTGGAGCTACCGCTGCCGGCCACAGCCACAGCAATGCGGGAACCGAGCCATGTCTGCGACCTACACCACAGCTCACAGCAATGTCAGATCCTTAACCCACTGAGAAAGGCCCGGGATCGAACCTGCATCCTCATGGATGCTAGTTAGATTCGTTTCCACTGAGCCACGACAGAAACTCCAAGCCTCTTAAGTTTCAATAGAGAAAAACCATCTTCTTTTTTTGGCCGCGCCTGTAGCATACGGATCTCTTGGGCCAGGGACAGAACTTGCTGCAGTGACAATGGATCCTTGACCCGCTGTGCCATAAGGGAAATCGAAGAAAAAAACATTTTCAGAGCACACTGACATTCCCTGTCTCGCACAAAAAATGCTCTGGGCTGGGCAAGAGGTCACGTGCTCCTATTTCACTGACTTCAATAGTAAAAGGTGGGGCTGAAATTAGAACCCTTGTCCTCCAAGGCATTCATCTGTCCATTCTTTCAAACGCTAGCAACAACTACATCAAGATGGTATGCAAGGCCTTGGGGGACAGGTGAGGGAAGGAGGAGGCAAGAACGTAGAGGTGAGTCAAATATGCTAGTTTTGTTCAGCAGGTTCAGAAAACATCTGTTGAGTCCACGAAGGGAGGGGTGGTAATAAGAGCTGTTATCCCTGCCCTAAGGGAAGTGAGGATCTACTTACTATGGGGGCTCTCCTGCCCAAGAAGAAAAAGGTACCCTGGTGAGGCCTCCTGCCGCTTTCCACGTGGGACACGAAAGCCCCCGGGGACGTGGTGACGAGGAGGAGAAGGAAAGGAATCTCCCACACCTTCCTCCTGACGGCGGTTGGCGGGGTGTGTGGGGGGGGGCTGTTCTGGGTCCCTTCACCCAACCACAGCCCCAGAGAGGCGCAGGCAGGCATTCTGCAGGTGGCTGTCACTGAAGCCCAGTGGCTGGAGGGGAAGCCCCCTGGGGGTGGCCATGAGCGACTGAGAAGGCAGGGACCTTGACCCGCCCTGCTGGGGCCCCATCGTGTCCTTCTGTTGTTTCCACCTGCGGAGGAAACAGCTGCAGGGCTGAGGTCTCCCAGCCTCCGGGCCAGCTTGAGGACCACCCCGGTGCCCAGGCTGAGAGCACTGGGTCACTGTCACCCCCCCACCCCCGACCATTTCTCTTCATTCGAGAGGTTTTGGGAACCCCTACCACACACAGGCTGACTGGCAGGCCTGGAGACACAGGAAGAACTCAGCCTGCAGGCAGAGCGAGTGGGAGAGGTGGATAATTAGTCAGTGCAAGAGGCACTGTGAGTCAAGTGTGGTGACCTTGGGGCCAGCGTGACTTCATTGTGAAACCTGGCCAGGCCACTTGTTAGCTTGTGATTTTGAGGAAGTTGCTCAACCTCTCTGAGCCTCAGTTTCCTCACCGGGTAGTAACAGCCACCTTGTCAGGTGGTGACGCCAACTGGAGACGTAAAGCTGGAACCCAGAGCTGGCCCATCAGTGGCACTCCTGGTGCCTGTACTCAATGCCATGAGAAGACAGAGTGGAATATGTGGGGTGGGGACAAGAGGCAGCAGTCACAGCAACGAGAGATGAGGCGGCCATACAGCTGGAGGGGAAAGGATGAGACCTGGGGTTCATGGCGGGGAGGAGGGCTCGGCAGCAGAGGGGACCCTGTGGGTCAAGGCCAAGGCCTAGAGGCATTAACGTGCAGCGTGGCTGCGGGGAAGGTGGGGAGCGGGAGACGAGCAGGGCAGCCTGGGCTGGAGCTTGGCCTCCACACTGCAGGCAAGTGAGCCTCAGAGGGCGAGCTTTCAGGGACGTGTGAGATGACCTGCTATCTCCAGGAAAGTGGGAGATGGTTTGTTTCCTGGACGGGACACTAAGCAACACTGATGAGCTCATGATGAGAAAGCCATTCCATTTTCAATTCTCTTTCAAGCCCTGACTTTATTCAGGTGAAAGTCGCAACTGCTTTTTTGGGGGTGGGGGTCTCTTTTGAGGGCCACACCTGAGGCATATGGAAGTTCCTAGGAATCGGAGCTGCAGCTGCTGGCCTGCATCACAACCACAGCAATGCCAGATCTGAGCCACATCCTTGACCTACGCCACAGCTCATGGCAATGCCAGATCCTTAACCCACTGAGGGAGGCCAGGGATTGAATGGGCATCCTTATGGATACTAGTCAGGTTCTTAACCCACTGAGCCACAACGGGAACATGAAGTTTTTTTGTATTTGTTTGTTTTTTGACTTTCTGGGGCCAGACCTGTGACATATGAAGTTCCCAGGCTAAGGGTCAAATCGGAGCTGTATCTGCCAGTCTATACCATGGCCACATCGATGTGGGATCCAAGCCGTGTCTATGATTATACCATAGCTCAAGGCAATGCCAGATCCTTAACCTACTGAGCAAGGCCGGGGATCAAACCCACATCCTCATGGATACTAGTCGGGTTAGTTATTGCTGAGCCACAATGGGAACTCTTCAAGTCTCGACTTTTGGCGTTCCCTTCGTGGCTCAGTGGTTAATGAATCCGACTAAGAACCAGGAGGTTGCGGGTTCGATCCCTGGCCTTGCTCAGTGGGTTAAGGATCTGGCGTTGCCGTGAGCTGTGGTGTAGGTTGCAGACGCGGCTCGGATCCCGCATTGCTGTGGCTGTGGTGAAGGCCAGCAGCTGCAGCTCCTGTTAGACCCCTAGCCTGGGAACCTCCATAGGCCGCAGGTGCGGCTCTAGATAAAAGGCAAAAAAAAAAGTCTCGACTTTTATTTTTTTTTGTCTTTTTAGGGTCGCACCTGCGGCATGTAGAGGTTCCCAGGCTAGGGGTTGAATCGGAGCTGCACCACAGCCACAGCAACGCAGGACCCAAGCCACATCTGTGATCTACACCACAGCTCACGGCAACACCGGATCCTTAACCCACTGAGCGAGGCCAGGGATGGAACCTGCATCCTCATGGCTACTAGTCGGGTTCGTTAACCACTGAGCCAGGACGGGAACGCCAAGTTTCAGCTTTTAATACCCAATTCCTGTGATCCTCACAGGCCTCAAAGTGACTGCTTTCCACGGACAACTGCAGCCACTAAGAATTCTGTAACACTGGTATGTTTTTGTTCTTATGATTGTCTGCTATTTAGAGCAAGTGGCTTCTGCTGACAGGGGTGATCTAAATTTTCCTTGTAAGATACACTTAAAAGCAAGCCATTTCTTTTTTGCTGTTGTTTTTGTTTTGGCCGCACCTTTGACTTGCGGAAGTTCCCAAGCCAAAGACTGAACCTGTGCCACAGCCATGACAATGCCAGATCCTTAACCGGCTGTGCCACCGGGGGATTCCCTAAAATCAAGCCATTTAAAGGAACACACTAAAGTAAGGGAGGTACAAAGCGAGCTGCAGAAAGGGCCAAACTCACGAAGGTTATATTCCAACAATCTTCAGGAAATACTGTTGAGGGCATTAGCGAGTCACCCAAACTCTGAGCCGGGGAGGCCCGGGGTCAGATCTGGATCTCGGAGAGACAACTATGACTACGGGGAGAGGACAGGTGCCTGGGCCTGGTCAGCGGAGCCCTGAGCCAATCCAGGTGGAAAATGAGGAGCATCTGCCCCAGGCCAGTGGGCTTCAAAAGGACCTGAGGGCAGACACCCTGGAGACAGGGTGCGGTCTGTGACCTGCCGTGAGGCAGCGGAGGGAGAGGTGGCCTCTGTCTGCTGTGTGAGCCAGAAGCGTGGCTAGGTGAGTATCTGTCACGTGGATTCAGATGTTTCTATCATCTCCCATCAGACCAGGAGCTCCTTTTCCGAGTGCCCAGAGCAGTGGCCCCGCAGGGTGGTCCAGCTGCACAGTTCAACAGCCGGCAGGTCAGGACCTCAGGCCAGGGTGACCAGCAGTCTGGTTTGCCTGAGACTTTGGGGTTTCCCAAGATACGAGACTTTCAATGCTAAAACAGGGAGGGTCGGGGGCAACCTAGGAGGAGCTGGTCACCCTGCCTCAGATGGTTCTTGCAGGATGGGAGCCCTAGACCAGATCCTATGCGGTTGGAGTTGCTGGCCTGTGGGATGGAAGTGAAAGCTTGCACCACGTGCATGGGCCCAGCCTGGTAATCACCTCACATTTATGTGAAGGGCACCACCCATCTCAGAGCTGGCCCCCATCCTTCTAAAAAGGCTCGGTGACTTTTGTCCTCTTTAGGAAAATATGTTTCGAATTCCCATTGTGGTTCAGTGGTAATGACCTGGACTAGGATCCATGAGGATGTGGGTTGGATCCCTGGCCTTGCTCAGTGGGTTAAAGGACCAGCGTTGCTGTGAGTTGTGATGTAGGTCACAGATGAGGCTGGGATCTAGTGTTGCTGTGGCCATGGTGTTGACTGGCAGCTATAGCTCCAATTCGACCCTTAGCCTGAGAACTTCCATATGCTGCGGGTGTAGCCCTAAAAAGACAGACAGACAGACAGACAGAGAAAGAAAGAAAGCAAGAAAGCAAGCAAGAAAGCAAGCAAGCAAGCAAGAAAGAAAGAAAGAAAAAAGAAAATACGTTTCACTCTGACTAGAAGCCTCCAGTTCAGGAGTTCCCATTGTGGCTCAGTAGGTTAAGGACCTGACGTTGTCTCCATGAGGATGGAGGTTTGATTCCTGGCCTCACTCAGTGGGTTAAGGATGCAGCATTGCTGCAAGCTGTGGCATAGGTCACAGATATGGCTCACATCCGGTGTTGCTGTGGCTGTGCTGGAGGCCACAGCTGCAGCTCCAATTCAACCCTAGCTAGGGAACTCCCTATGACACAGGTAAGGCCAGTAAAAAATTAAAAAAAAGAAGAAGAAGAAGAAGAAGAAGAAGAAGGAGAAGAAGAAGGAGAAGAAGAAGGAGAAGAAGCTTCAAGTTTACAATTTAAAAGCCCCAAAGATGCCACTTTCCAGGCTTGGGAATTGTTCTCCAGGGGATGTTTCCGACCCTGACATTCAGGGACCACAAGACTGACTCCACCCCATCCTCTAAATTCTCAGATGTGTTCCTTGAGTCCAGCCGACGCGGCCTGCTCAGCTCCCACACCTGCTCCCCTTCCCACTGTGTCCTCTCCTCTTCCTGCTGCACTTGCTCAGGGGCTCCCTTCACACGCCTTCCTGTGGTTGAACTCCCCCCAGATTTTATGTTTTGGCTCCAAGAAGCCTCCCCACATTCTCCAGGGAGAAGACACTCCTGGTTTCTCTGATTCTCTTCCAAAGCCTGATCTCACGTGTAGCGGCCAGGCAAGCCTTCCACCCTGGACAGAGCTGTAGCCTGGAAACCACCAGAGGGCAGGGCTCACAGCAGATTCCTTTCTCCTCCCAGGCCCCTGGCCTCCGCACCCTGCAGTCAGGAGTCAGCACATAGAATAAACACATGGATGACCAAACCCAGAAAGCCTAATTGTGAGAAATTCAAGGGGACAGCAAGGAGGACCTCCACAGAATCCCTCCACGTGGCAGACAAGGTGAACAAGACACCCACCATCAAGGAAAGGCTGCTGGGCCTGCCTGACAATTCCGTAGTGGCCGCCACGCAGCACAGGGCCAAGAGGGAAGGACAAGGCGCTCTGGCAATGTGTCAAGAGGATGTGGCCCAACTGGGGTCAAAAGGCTTCTCAGGAGTTCCCTTCGTGGCTCAGTGGTTAACGAATCCTACTAAGAACCAGGAGGTTGCGGGTTCGATCCCTGGCCTTGCTCAGTGGGTTATCTGGCGTTGCCATGAGCTGTGGTGTAGGTTGCAGACGCGGCTCGGATCCCGCGTTGCTGTGGCTGTGGCGAAGGCCAGCGGCTACAGCTCCTGTTAGACCCCTAGCCTGGGAACCTCCATATGCCACAGGTGCGGCTCTAGATAAAGGCAAAAAGACAAAAAAAAAAAAAAGGCTTCTCAAACACCTGAGCTGAGACCTCAGAATAAAGAGAATGGCCATGGAAGACTGGGGACGTATGTCCCTGCCACCACCTCAGAAGAGAAAGCACAGGTTTTGGGAGTCAAGGCACACGCTCCAGCCACGGGGTCCCCTGCCTCAGTTTCTGCATCGGCACAGTGGGCTGTGGTGAGGATCTGGGGGGGGAATGGATGGGGAGCACTTGGCATGGTCAATCTCTCCCCAACCACAGGGAGATTACTGTAAGCCCCAACCGGCTCACAGGAGGCCAGAGGATTCCAGGCAGCCAGACCTCGGAGCCCGGGCTGAGCCGGACAGTAATCCTGCCTCGTGAGCAGCCCTGACCTGGAGGGACGAGAAACGGGGCTGCGCTGAGCCTCCCCTGCTGCCCGTGGACCGGGACTCTGAAGGAGCAGAAGCCTGGAGGCTGCGTGCGGAGCGAGGCAGGAAGCTGGACGCAGGCAGAGGAAGGGGGCAGCCGAGGGCGTGGCCGAGGGCGGGCCTGGGCAGCGGAGTGAGGCCAAGGGCGGACCAGAGCCGGGAACTGCCTCTGCCCTCCCGGCCGCCCCCCTGAGCTGCTCCGGAGATCTGGCGGAAGGACTTCCAGGATGGAGGCCGCAGGGCTCTGCCGCTCACAGGCTGCCAGGTCTCTTCGGAGGCAGCTGGGTATTTAAAAGCCTGTCTGAGAGCCATCCAGTTAGGGGAAGGAGCCAACCGCGGACAGGAAACCCGAGGTGAGCAAATACCCACGTCACTTCTCAGCAGGAAGGAGCTGGGGTGGAGCAAGCTGAGATTAAGGCCCTGGCTGTGGTGCCCAGTCAGCTGGGCACCCATGCAACACTCTGGGAGGCACCAACGGCCACCCCGGCTGCGGGAAGCCCAGGTCCTTTCTGGTCACAGGGGCCTCTGGGCAGCACCTCAAACACACCGGTCTGCTTGCCACTCCGGGCTTTTGCTTTTACTGTGTCCAGACCACATGTTACTGGCTCCATCATGCCACTTAGGGCTCATCTTAGTGCCACCTCCTCCCAAGGGCCTCCCTGACCGCCTGATCTAGACGAGCCCACTCCCCACCCCACTGCCTCTCCCCTGGAGACCTGGAGGCTCAGCTCCTCACCTCTGCAGGTCTTTGCTTCTTTGTTCAGATGTCATCACCTTCACAAGCCCCCCATCCCAACCAAACATTTAAAACTCGTACACCCTCCCTCAGCTCTAGGCCTCCAACCCCCAGCTTTCCTAGTCTCTGTACAACAGCCTAGATATTTAATTGTTGACTTTCTTCTTTTTTTTAATTTTTTGATTTTTAGGGCCACACCTTGTGGCATATGGAAGTTCCCAGGCTAGGGGCTGAATCAGAGTTGCAGCTCCTGGCAATGCCGGAACCTCAACCCGCTGAGCCAGGCCAGGGACCGAACCCGCGTCCTCACTGATATTAGCTGGGCTCCTTAACCACTGAGCCACGACTGGGAACTCCTATATAAAGTTTTTGAACATTTTTTGCACAGGAATGTATTTACTTTTAGTCAAAATGAAATAAACTTGATTTATCAAATGCAAAAAAAGAAAAGTGCCTGGTATACAGTAGGGGCTTGATAAATGTTTGATGAGTGAACAAATAAGTGTGTATCAATGTTTTAAAGCGGGGGTTCTGGACAGAGTGCCCAGGGTCTCATCCCAGCTATTCTACTTAGCATATGACCTTCGACCATTTACTTCCTTGAGACTCAATTTAATTAATCAGTAAAAGGAGAATAGGGAGCTCCCACTGTGGCTCAGCGGTAAGGAATCCGACCAGGATCCATGAGGATGTGGGGTCGATCCCTGGCCTTGCTCAGTGGGTTAAGGATCCGGCATTGCCATGAACTGTGGTATAGGTCGCAGATGCAGCTTAGATCTGGTGTTGCTGTAGCTGTGGTGTAGGCTGGCAGCTACAGCTCTGATTTGATCCCTAGCATGGGAACTTCCAATTGCTGGCAATGCAGCCCTAAAAGGACAAAAATAAAAATGAAAGGAGAATAACAACAGTACCTACCTCACAGGATCGTTGGCGATGAAATAAGATCCTATATATAAAGAGGTGAACACAGTGCCTGGCCCCACCAAGTACCCAGTACCATCTGGCTGTCAACACCAGCCCTCTTGTGCTAGCATTTCTTTCCTTCCTTTTTTTTTTTGCTTTTTAGGGGCTCATATGGAGGTTCTCAGGCTAGGGATCTAATTGGAGCTGTAGCCGCCAGCCCACACCACAGCCATAGCAATGCGGGATCCGAGGCATTGTCTGTGACCTACACCACAGCTCATGGTAACGCCAGATCCTTAACCCACTAAGCGAGGCCATGGATCGAACCTGCAACCTTACGGTTCCTAGTCAGATCTGTTTCTGCTGCGCCACAACGGGAATTCCTAGCATTTCTTCCTATGTGCTCACGTGCTTACCCTCTGCTTCCTCCGCTATGTCAGCCCCAGCCTGCCCTGCTCACTACGTCAGCCCTGCGAGCACAGTGTTCCTGGCACAGTGTGGGAAGAGAAAATCAGTTCTCCTCCCAAATCAAGGAAGGTGGAGCTGGGGGACACAGCTGTGGCTGGAGCAGGAGCCTCACCAATCTGCTTCTCCAGGGCGGCTGCCTCACAGACGGTGGCCCGGGGCAGGATCCCAGGGTCGGTGAAACTTGTCTGCAGAAGGCAGCTCATGACGAAGAAGAACAGGATGGCAGCGATGATGGGGATGGCGAGGGTCAGCTGGCGGGCCAGGAAGGGACAGCTAGAAAAAGAGACGGAGAAAGAGCTGAGTTGGGCTGCCCAGGGCAGAGGGCTGCAGCACCAGGCCGGCTCTGTTAAACTGGCAAACACCACCTCAGTGCCCCAGGGCAGAGGCCTGGCCGCTGGGTGAGTGCAGCCACTGGCCCTTCAGCGCTTAGAGACGCAGCGTTAATTGATCCTTGCACTGTCTCCCTAAACCCCTGGCAGATGCGATCAGATCCCAGCACTCAACCTCTGCCCCTGGCTGTGCCTTCTAAACACAGAGCTTCAGAGAGTTCCCATCGTGGCTCAGTGGTTAACGAATCCGACTAGGAACCATGAGGTTGCGGGTTCGATCCCTGGTCTTGCTCAGTGGGTTAAGGATCCGGCATTGCCATGAGCTGTGGTGTAGGTTGCAGACATGGCTCGAAACCCACGTTGCTGTGGCTGTGGCAAAGGCCAGCAGCTACAGCTCCTGTTAGACCCCTAGCCTGGGAACCTCCATATGCCGCAGGTGCGGCTCTAGATAAGGCAAAAAGACAAAACAAACAAACAAACAAAAAAAACACAGAGCTTCAGGCAGCCACTACCAATGGACTGGACTGTCGCTCGATACGAACCATCCACAACCATGTTCACTTATTCGGTCGCTCCGTGAATACTGACTGAGCCCTCTCTCCGTGTTAACGGCAACACCTTTAACAAGCAGCAGGGACAATGGCAGTGAGTAACATAAGAGTCCCCCTGCTCCCTCAGTGAGGCTCATGGTCTAGTGGGGAAAACAGACAGGTAAACAGAGAATTGCCACACAGGGCTCTGCGTGCTATAATGGGGGAAGGGAAAACAGTAGAACAGTTAGGAAAGATTGGCTGAAGGAGATAAAGCCTAAGCTGAAACCTGAAGAATAGGCAGGGTGAGCCAGATGAAGGGGGTTGGAGAAAGAGCATGGTCCAGCCGTTGACGCTGCCACCCAAGGGCTGGTGTCCCCAGTCAGTTCTATCAGGCCCCCTGACCCAAGTACGCTCGAACAGCCTGTGCAAGGCTCTGGCAAACCAGTGAGCATCTCCTTTTTTTTTCTTTTTTAGGGCCACACCCGCTGCATGTGGAGGTTCCCAGGCTAGGCGTTGAATCAGAGCTGTAGCTGCCAGCCTGCACCGCAGCCACAGCAACGCAGGATCCAAGCCGCGTCTGCAATCTACACGGCAGTTCACTTAACCACTGAGTGAGGCCAGGGATCCAACCTTCATCTTCATGGATACTAGTCAGGTTCTTAACTTGCTGAGCCACAACGGGAACTCCAAACCTGCGGGCATCTCACTCGCTGTTTTTGGAACCTCTGTTGTTGGAGGCTCTGGCCTCCAGAGAGACCCTTCCCTTGAGGAGCAGAGGCTGCCAAAACCAAGGGCTTTATATGGGCCACGTTCTATTCCAAACGCCTCAGGGTCTCCAGGTCTGAGTCTCAAACAGAGCTGGGCTCGGTATTTCACCCATATGACAACTCAACCAGCTCATGGACAACCAGGCTTCTTGGAAGATGGAAAAGAGTTGAAGTCTGAGACTTGCAGAGCCTCAGAAACACCAAGTCCTAGGCCCCTGGTTTTACGGAGCAGGCCTCCAAAGCCCACAGCCAGATCCAAGGTCACCCAGCCAGGCAATGACGGGATTGGGGTCTCCAGGTTCCCGGCAAATGTTCTGTCCCTTGTTCAACAAGTGAAGGTACTCGCTATATTGTATCATAATGTATTTACTGCACTGAGCGCCTACTACATACCAGGGCCTGTTCTAGGCACTGAGGATACAACAGTGAGAACTGTTCTCAAGGAGAGGGACAGGCAAGAAGCTAATAAAAAGCGTTAGTATGTCAGGTGTTGGCAAGTGCTTTGGAGAGTAGGTCAGGGAAGAGGGGATGGGGCGGTTTCCTAAGATAAAGGGATGGTCTGGGAAGGACGGGAGAAAGTGAAGGGGTCAGCCATGAGGCTGTCTGAAGGCAGGGTATTCCAAACAGTGCAAAGGCCCTGAGGTAGGAGTCTGCAAGGAGGCCAGTGTGCCTGGGAGGGAACGCACGGGGGTAGTGGGAGGAGATGGGGACAGAGAGGAGGCCACCACCAGGACTCTGGGTCTTACCCGGAGGGCCAGGGAATACTCAGATCTGACCTGGAATGAAAGGGGCATTCCGGCTGCTGCGTGGGGGTGGGGCAGAGGGCAGAAGCCGGGAGCCCTGCTGGGAGGCCTGTGCAATAATGCACCCAGCCCAGCAGTGGGGAAAACCACGCGCTGCAGCAAAGGCCCCAGAGCCATGCTTCCCCTTCCCCAGAGCCATGGACAATGGGAGTGCCTCTTGCCCTCCACGCCCTCACCAACGGCCTCCCAAAAGCCAGGTGCCCACTGAGCTTTCACCCCAGCCCAGGCCCTGGTAGGCTGTCAGCCCAACCTCAAATCCTCCTGCCCACGCCACCACCCCGAGCAAGGAAGAGCAGAGACAAAGACGAGACGATTCAAGAGCTCTCCCGGAACCCAGAAGTCCTCGCTTCCTCCCTTTCTGGGGGCAAATTTGTCACCAGTGAAGACACCCCCTCAGCCCAGAGAAGGCCCTGCTTCCGAACTGCCCGAATCCCACCCTGCAGGGTCACGGGCACCAGTCCCTGCCAGCACCACTTCCTCCCGCCTCGGCTGCAGCCCTGGCTGGGAGGGCCCGGGGGAGCCGGAGGGATGCTGGAAAAAAACACTTTCATAGCAGCCACATGGGCCGGCCCAGCAAGGTGGATCTGAAACTCAGCCCAAGGGTCAGGCTGGAGCCAGGGGCTCCCCAGAGCTTCTGCTTGTCAGATTATCCCGGAACTTTCCATCCACCCTGAGTCAGAAAGGAAAGATGAAAGGGAGAAGCTAATTTGTAGGAAGTCCTCCTCTTGCTTCAAGGGGAAACCCAAGGTTGCAGATCCATGATCTGGACACTGGAAAGGGTACCAGTGTCTCTGTGGCACAGCCTCATCATGGCCCTTGGGAAGGGTTTTTTGGTGATGACAACAAGTAATAGCAGGAGCCAACATTAAATGCTTATTACTGGCTAAAAGCTCGTGTACGTGACCTCAAGCTACCCTTGCGACAACCTGAGGGGGTGGGTACTATTATAAACCCCATTTTATAGATGAGGAAACTGGGGCTCTGAGAAGTGAAGTGACCGCCCGGAGGTCACACACTGAGGGCACGATGGGGCTGAGATTTAACCAGTTAGCGGCAGAGATGGAGTTCTCAGCCACCTGTATAACTAAGAACACAGAGGATGCGTAGAACTAGGAGGGGAAAGTGGGGTTCATGTAGCCTGGGGTGGGTGGGCAAGGAATCAGGACACAGGTGGCTCTAGCTAGAGACCAAGGGTAGAGTGGAAAACCCTGGATACAAAGATGTGACCCTGGTAAAGTGACAGGCATCCCCTCTC
>PVHT021183551.1:15585125-15595962 GCA_004024745.2 Catagonus wagneri | reverse complement strand
AAGGACAGGAAGCTCTGGGGAAAAAAAGAAAAATAAGGGAGGTGCTGGAGAGGAAAAGGGAGGCCCCAGTGGCCCAAAGATGTTTGAGGGCCTAGGGTGAGAACGGTGGAGGGGAAAGGGGGGGGTTGGAATTGGGGGGTGCTGAGAGTGGAGAGGGGACCTAGAGGGACTTGGAAGGATCAGAGAAGATGGCCTTGAAATTTCAAAGGGGAGTATATGGCCAAAGGATAAGGAAGAAATTCAAAAACTGTCTGGAAGGGATATAAAGAAAAGATGCCCCGAGGGGTCAGAAAGCAACTGGAAGGCAGGCAAGGGGACAGGTGAGGAGAGGGGATCCAAGGAGCTGGGGGGCCTGGCGCAGGCTCCGAGAGGGCGGAGGCGATGGGGGCCTGGAGGGACATGGGAGGGCCGTGTTCCTGGCAGAGGCCGGCATAAGGCAGAGTGCCAGGGAAGGATGGGGGTGCTAGGGAGGGGCCGGAGGGGAAGGAGTGGCTGGAGGGGTGGAGGGGACCAGCTTAGATGGCGATCCAAACTGGCAAGGGAGGATGACCAGTCTGAGGGCCGGAGGGGACCAGGAAGGACAGACAGGAGATAAGCAAGGAGATTGGAGAGGCCCGAGGGCAGATTCTGAGAAGCACAGGGAGGATGCGGCCCAGGAGGAGCTGGGAAGGGAGGGTGCCTGGCAAGTGCTGGGAAGGGCAGAGTGCCCCGGGGGTCGGAGAGGACCAGGTGCCCAGCAGGGGACCAAAGGGGCTGGCGCGCCCATCAAGGGCTGAGGAAGGTAGGGTGCGCCCCAGGGCTCAAAGGGGACCGGAGGGGACGGGGTGCCTAAGGGGGCGGGGACGCGGGGCGCCGCCAAACTCACTCGAAGACGAAGAAGAGGACGGTGGTGGTGAGGATGAGCAGCAGCGTGAGCGCGAAGACGCCGCCGTGGCCGGCCAGCATGAGGCGGCCGCCGCAGTAGAAGCGGTTGCGGCCCGGGAACACCTCCCACTTGCGCCGCGGGCGGCGGCCGATGCTGCCGCTGCCGCTGCCGCTGCCGCTGCCACTGCCACTGCCGCTCCAGCGCGGCGCGGCGGCGGGCGGCGGGGGCCCGGGCCCCGGGCCGGGGGGCGCGGCGGGGCCGGGGCGCCGCGCCCCGGGGGAGGCGGGCGGCGGGGCGGCCCCGGGGCTGATCTGCTGGTACTCGCAGTCCTTCATGCGGCCAGCCGCGGACCTCGGCTCCGCGCCCCGCGGGCCGGCCGGGCCGCACCGGGACCGGGGCCGAGCGGAGGAGGAGGTGGTGGCG
Organism: Catagonus wagneri; assembly: GCA_004024745.2. Classification (NCBI taxonomy): domain Eukaryota; kingdom Metazoa; phylum Chordata; class Mammalia; order Artiodactyla; family Tayassuidae; genus Catagonus; species Catagonus wagneri. The sequence continues at coordinate 15,594,674 of PVHT021183551.1, read as the reverse complement.
GCGGCGGCGGCGGCGGCGGCGCGCGCGGCGCTCGCTCGCAGGGGGCGGCCCCACTGCCGCCCCGCCCCGCCCCGCACGGCCTCCCGCCGCAGCGCCCCCTCCGCCCGGGACCGGGATGGCGCGCTGGCCAGAGGCCGGGTCCTGACCCAGGGCCCTGGCCAATCCCCTTGCCGCCCCGAGCCCTGCTGCGCAATGATGGGGCAGCAGAGGCGCGTTCGGGACACTTTCTCTTCTTTTGCGATTAAATCGTCTGTTGGGCGTCCCCTGTGTGCCAGGCACCGTGCCAAGCGCCGAGATTTGAGAGGTGGACTTGGTGCTCTACTTCTGGCCATCTGTATATCCAGGGTCAGGCTTTACCCATCTCTGCTGACTTACTGGAAAGGCATTTGGGAGGCAGGCAGCGGGGCGGATGGGGACACAATCTGCTTTGAAAGCAGGGGGCTTGTTTACTACGGACTTGAAGTCCAACGTGCCGAAGGAGTAAGGACGGCACATCCTCTGTCCTCCCTCACCCAGCTCTGTGGTCCAGGTTTCCTGTCACCTAATGCAGGGTTGATACCACAGGGCCCCAGTGGTTTTTCAGGAATTCCCAGTGTATTCGTTTTCTATTGCTGGGTAACAAATTACCACAAATTCAGTGGTTTAAAACAACAGGTTTTGTATCTCACAGGTTCCAGGTCAAAAGCTCCAGCAAAGCTTAGTTGAGTCCTTTCCTTAGTCTCAGAAGGCTGCAGTCAAGGTGTCAGTAAGGCTGCATGCCCCTCTGGAGACTCAACTGGAGAAAAAAACACCTGCAAACCCACTCAGGTTTTGTTGACAAAAACCTGTTTCCTCGTGACTTCTGACTGAGGGCCTGGGATTTTTGCTGGCTGTCAGCTAGAGGCCACTCTGAGGTTCCAGAGGCCACTTGCAGTTCCTTGAGGTTACCACAGTTCCTTGCCCTGTGGTTTTCTCCAGTACGGCCAGTTACTTCACCAAGCCCACAAGGAGAGTCTCTAGCTCCAGTCTGCTAACACACAATTTTATATAACCTAACTGATATACATAACGGTAGTGACAGCCCAACGTTCTCACCATATTCTACAGGTTAGAAGCAAGTCACAAGCCCCACCTGAACTTGAGAGGATCACACAAATGAGTGAATACCAGGAGGCAGGAATCACTGAGGCTCACCTTAGGATCTGTCCACCACACTGCGGTTACTGGAAAACCTAAGGAAAAGTATAGGCAAAGAGAGAGTTGGAGACTAGGACAGGAGAGAGTAAGAGAGGAAGTCAGAGTACAGGATGTGGAGGGGTAGAAAGGTATTAACAGTGACCTCAGGGATCACTAATTGTTATACATGTCAGAGGCCACTCAACCATGCCCTTGGTGCCAAAGATTCTGGAATTGATGAGAATAAACCATGTTGTGGCTTCTCCCCCTCTTGCTCCTTGGCCATGAAACAAAGTCACAAAACTGGACATACTGGTTCAAGTACAGATTCCTGTTCCACCTCAACGAGGTCTTCTTGCAATCTTAAATCTTTTCTTGCTTCTCGTCACTTTATAGAAACCAAAACTATCTTACTTTATTGTCAGCTTCCCTCCTATCTCATAATTTCTTTCTATTTGTATCTATTCTTTCCTTTCATCTTAAAGATGTGGGCCTCTTTCTGTCCATAGCCAACCCTCCGCTCATATCATATCTCTCTTCCTGTTCATTCAGACTACAAACACATGCTCAAGTCTCCTCTATCAATTAGAAAGCAAAGGAGGAGTTCCCGTCGTAGCTCAGTGGTTAACGAACCCAACTAGTATCCATGAGGACGTGGGTTCAATCCCTAGTCTTGTTCAGTGGGTTAAGGATCTGGCGTTGCTGTGAGCTATGGTGTAAGTTGCAGATGCAACTCGGATCCTGCATTGCTGTGGCTGTGGTGTAGGCCGGCAGCTGTAGCTCCAATTTGACCCCTAGTCTGGGAATCTCCATATGCTGCAGGTGTGGCCCTAAAAAGACCAAAAAAAAAAAAAAAAAAGCAAAGGAGTTCCTGTTGTGGTTCAGTGAAGATGAATCCATCTAGTATCCACGAGGGTGCTGGTTTGATCCATGACCTCTCTCAGTGGGTCGGGGATCTGGCGTTGCTGTGAGCTGTGGTGTAGTTCCCAGAATCGGCTCAGATCTGGTGTTTCAGTGACTGTGGTGCAGGCCAGCAGCTACAGCTGCGATTTGACCCTTAGCCTGGGAACATCCATATGCCAAGGGTGCGGCCCTAAAAAGACAAAAAAAAAAAGAAGAAGAAGACTCTTCAGTGGCCCTCAAAGCCATGTGCAGTGCATACTCGACTCAGATCCCAAGCTGTTGTGGCTATTGTGTACGCTGGTATCTGTAGCTCTGAGTCGACCCTTGGCCTGGGAAACTTCCATATGCCTCAGGTGTGGCCCTAAAAAGCAAAAAACAAAAAAAAACAAAACTGAACTAAAAAAATCAGCAATAGAAACAGCTTTCCGTGTTTAACTACCGCCTCACTCTAGCTTCTAGTTCCAAATTTAACTTTTTCTCTCTCATTAGCTACTCATTTTTTTTTTGTCTTTTTGTCATTTTAGGGCCACACCCGTGGCATATAGAGGTTCCCAGGCTAGGGGTCGAATCGGAGCTGCAGCCGCCAGCCTACGCCACAGCCACAGCAACACCGGATCCGAGCCGCATCTGCAACCTACACCACAGCTCATGGCAACACTAGATCCTTAACCCACTGAGCAAGGCCAGGGATCGAACCCGCAACCTCATGTCTCCTAGTTGGGTTTGTTTCCACTGTGTCATGATGGGAACTCCCATTAGCTACTCTTTTTATCTTCTTTCTTTTTTGACCACACCTGTGGCATACGGAAGTTCCTGGGTCAGGGATCAAAAGTGAGCCTCTGCGACAACCTATGCCTCAGCTGCGGCAATGCTGGATTCTTAACCCATTGCACCCGGCCAGAGATTGACTAGGAACCGTGAGGTTGCAGGTTTGATCCCTGGCCTCACTCAGTGGGTTAAGAATCCGGTGTTGCCCGTTGCACTGTGGCAGAAATAACACCAGATCCTTAATCCACTGTGCCACAGCGGGAACTCATCTCATTAGCTACTCTAACCTTGTCACCTATTCATTTCTTAACTTTTTACAATTTGACCTCTATGTGACTACCCTAAATATTCTCTCTTAAATGTCACTAGTGACCCATTTAGCGTGGCCTAAACTACTCATTCTCAACGATACAATTTCCAGCCTCTCCTACAGATGGGTGACTGAATCCTGGTTAATGGAATATGAGTGGAAATGACAGACTGTCCCAAAAAACTCTTAAGTGCTGAATCCAGAGATCAGACTCTCCTCCCCATCTGCTGGCAGGATGGAGGAGCCCCTGAGAACCCAGAAAAGGGTCAAACTAGATGTCTCCATTCCAAGGTTCAGGGTCCTACTCCTTCTTAATCACAGGAAAGGCTTAGTAAGACTGAATTCACCTGATGAAATTCTACAACTTGCACCATATTTTTGTTCAATTTGTAGCAAATAAGTCTGGTGGCTACAAGAAATAAGAGATTCTTTTATAGCTATTGTGGAAGCTCTGTGACCATGACTCTCTGACCATGACTTGAGCTGAGACTTTAAAGACGCAAGCTTGTCATTTCCTTTCTGCAAGAACTCTGATGCATTCAGGAGAATTCCTCCCATACAAAGTCCCTGTAGTCATCATCACCACCATAGCAGTCAAGGGCAACAACCACTTGGGCCCCCGAGGCACTTGCTTTAGTTGGCACTTCATGACAAATAACCATGGGTGATAATTTGGTTAATCACGTTGCCACAGCATGCCATGGATTAGCAGCATCACGTTTCTCTTTGGCAAGGAGTTTAGCACATTGTCCCAATGACACAACCAAACTGTTTCCCTAATCCCATCTTTTGAGATCTATTTCCTGGGACCCCTCCTAGCACTAATTTCTGCATCAGTCAGGGTCCAAACAATGAGACTTCAGAAGCCACACCAGTCATTGGACAGAGGAAATTATTTAATATAAAGAATGCTTAACTAGATGTAAAGTTCTTAACTAGAAAACTGAAAGGGTAAAAAGAAAACTGAGCTAGCATGGAGGCAGAAAGAGCAGGAAGTGTCTATAGCTCCTAAGGCTGGGAGAAAAAAAGGGAAGAGTCTGGAATTGCGGAAACTTAGAAGAGGGGGCTTACAGAGCTGAAACTCAGACCCCTAGGTCTGGTGCTGGTGCCTGGAGTCTCTGAACTTGGAGGACGGACCAACACGCCTGAGAAAGAGATGCTATCCAGATGGTGACTCTTCTTTGACTGGGACACCGTGAAGTTGGTTCTGCAGTTTTGGGGAACAAACTGCAAAGTGGATTCCAGTACTGCTATGGGAAGGCACAGCGGCCGCCAAGGTGAAGGAGCATCGGTAGGGTGACCTCACAGGAACGGGAAGCGAACAGAAGAAAGGCGTCCTTTCTTCCTCCTCTGGCCTCACCATCTCCCCCTAGTGGCCCTTATTGGCAGAACCAAATACAGAGCCTGCTGATAGCAGGAACGTGATTTGCAGAGTCCCAGCTCCAGTATCTCACACTAGAAAGTAGTAGAGTGGGTTTGGAGCTGAGAGACCATAACTCAATAACTACCACTCTTGCCTTTATAAAGTATTAGAAGAAAGAGGTGAATTTGGGTGAGAATTAGCTTGTTTTCGAGCAGAGATGGAAAGGAAATAGAGAAAAATCCACAAATGACGGGCCCTCTTCGGGATCAGAAAAGGTGACTGCTTCTGGATGACAAATTGTGTAAGACTGAAAAAGGTCTTGCACAACACAAGTTGAAAGATGTGATCACCTCTAAAGCAAACACCAGGTGAACAGCGTGGCCCTCCCACTTCCTATGTCATATGACATCAGTGTGGCCGGCACTATGTTGAGAACAAGACAAGGGAGTGATTAGGAAATAAATACATCAGCCTGAGAATTCTATCTAGGAAAGAATTTGAGTGTGGTTCTATCACATGGATCTGACCAGAAGCAAACAGAACAGAAAACTCTTGTGCTAATTTGTGTGTCAACTTGGCTAGGCCACAGTATATGGATATTTGATCAAATATTCTAGATGTTCTGTGAAGGTATTTTTCAAATGATATTAACATTTAAACCAGTAGACTTGGCATTCCCACTGTGATGCAGTGGGTTGTCTCTGTGGAGGGGCCGGTTCGATCCCTGACCCAGCCCAGTAGTGAGTTCAAGATTTTGTGTTGCTGCAGCTGCAGCATAAGTCACAGCTCAAGCTCAGATTCCATCCCTGGCCCAGGATCTACCATGTGCCTCGGGTGCAGCCAAAAAGATAAACAAATAAATAAATAATTGGTAGATTAAAGTAGATTATCCTCCATAGATTAAGTGGATCTCATATAATCACTTGAAAACTTTAATAGAAAAAAGACTTGACATTCCCTGAGAGAGGGAATTCTTCCAGTAGACTTCCTTTGAACTCAAATTGCAACATCAACACTTCCATGGGTTTCTAGCTGCTGGCCTACCTGGCATATTTTGGACTTGTCATCTTCTACAGTCAAATGAATCAATTCATTAAAATCTCTCTCGATAGATAGATAGATAGAGAGAGATACAATCATATAAAACCTATTGGTGGAGTTCCCATGTGGTGCAGTGGAAATGAATCCGACTAGGAACCATGAGGTTGCAGGTTTGACCCCTGGCCTCACTCAGTGGGTTAAGGATCTGGTGTTGCCATGAGCTCTGGTGTAGTTTGCAGATGTGGCTTGGATCTGGAGTTGCTGTGGCTGTGGTGTAGGCTGGCAGCTGTAGCTCTGATTTGACACCTAGCCTGGGAGGCTCCATATGCTGCGAGCGCGACCCTAAAAAGCAAAAATAAAAATAAAGTAAAACAACTAGCCTCATTTAAAAAAAAGAACCTATTGGTTATGTTTCTCTGAGGAATTCTGACTTATACACCAAAAATATTTTGAGGTAAATGTGTCACCAAAGAAACTATGAGCCCAAACTAAAAAAAGCCACTGACTGCCTAAATTTCATATGAAATCTCAGGGGACCCTGAATAGCTAAATCAATTTTGAACAAGAAGAATAAACTTGGAGGTCTCATTTCCTGATTTCAAAACTTAACTGCAAAACTACAGTAATCAAAACAGTGTGGTACTGACATAAAGACAGACATATAGGTCAATGGAGTGCAATAAAGAGCCTAGAAATAAACCCTTGCATATAGTCAAATGATTTTGACAAGGACTCCAAGATCTTTCAATGGAAAAAAGACAGTCTTTTCAATAAATGGTGCTGGAGAAACTAGATAGTTGCATGTGTAAGCAGGTAGTAAAGAGGAATTCCCTTGTGACTCAGTGGGTTAAGGATCCGGCATTGTCACTGTAGCGTCTTGGGACACACACACACACACACAAAGACCCCCATCATTAGGGAAATGCAAATCAAAACCACAGAGATATAGGATCCACTAACTAGGATCTACTAGGATGGCTAGTGATAATATATATATATATATATATGGGAGAGAGAGAGAAGATAATAAGGAAAATAAGTGTTAGGATGTGGAGAAATGTGGACACTTGTGCATTGCTGGTAGGAGTATAAAATGGTGCAACTGCTGTGGAAAACAGTATAGCAGTTCCTAAAAAAAAACTAAACAGAATTAATATATGATCCAGCAATATATACTTCTGGGTATACCAAAAAGAACTGAAAACAAGGACTAAATAGATATTTATCTACCAATGCTCATAGCAGAATTATTCATAATAGCTAAAAGATATAAGCTATCCAAGCATATCCACCAACAGATGAATGGATAAACCAAATGGGTTGTATACAAACAATGAAATATTACTCAGCCTTAAAAAGAAAGGAAATTTTGGAGTTCCCATCACGGCGCAGCGGAAACGAGTCTAACTAGGAACCATGAGGTTGCGGGCTTGGTCCCTGGCCTCGCTCGGTGGGTTGAGGATCCAGCATTGCCATAAGCTGTGGCGTAGGTCGCAAACACGGCTCGGATTCTGCCTTACTGTGGCTGTGATGTAGGCCGGCAGCTACAGCTCCGATTGGACCCCTGGCCTGGGAACTTCCATATGCTGTGGGAGGGACCCTAATAAGACAAAGGACAAAGAAAAAAAGAAAGGAAATTTTGACACATGGTACAATAAGGATGAATCTTGAGGTAGTGATTATTGCACAGCAATGTGCATATATGTAATACCACTGAACTTCATACCTAAAAACAGTTAAAATTATACATTTTATGTTTTGTTTTCTCTTACCTCTCTTCTTCCCCCCCATCCCCGCACCCCCCCATTCACAGGCCTTTGCCTGGCCAAGACTTTTTTGTTTGTTTGTTTTGGTCTTTTTAGGGCTGCATCTGTGCCATATGGAGGTTCCCAGGCTAGGGGGCAAATCAGAGCTATAGCTGCCGGCCGATGCCGCAGCCACAGCAACACGGGATCCAAGCTGAGTCTGAGACCTACACCACAGCTCATGCCAGATCCTTAAGGCACTGAGTGAGGCCAGGTATCAAACCCGAATCCTCATAAATACTAGTCATGTTTGTTACTGCAGAGCCACAACAAGAACTCCCCTGGCTAAGACTTAAAATAACTTTTAGGCCCCCATGTTCACACCAGCAGGCAGTGGGCCGGGAAAGCTTACCTGGGAGGTCATACTTCTCAAAGCCATCTATGATGTGGCCATGGAGGATAAATTAGCCAAAGGGCTCAGCCAGGAGCTGTGAGGACAGTGCAGAACAATGGACAAAGGAATCCCTCCTAGAACAAATCAGGGTTAATCAAGGAACTTGCCCAGCCAGGGAAGAAGGCTTTGACAAGTCTGAACTAGGGATTCAGAACTGTTTGGAACAGTGACTGTTACACATCTTTCCTTCTTCCCTTTTCCAAACGAGTTTATATTGACCTCTTCTTTTTTTATGTTCTCACCCACAGCATATGGAAGATCCTGGACCAGGGATTGAATCTGAGCCTCGGCTTCGACCTACGCCACAGCTGCAGCAGCAATGCTGGTTCCTATAACTCACTGCACTGGGGTCGAACCTGTACCTCCACAACATCCCCGGCCACTGCAGTCAGATTCTTAATCAACTGCACTACAGCTAGAACTCCAAGGTTATCCTATTCTTGCCCTATCATTGTATATTTTGTTTGTGGGGTACGGATGACTTATTACTTTTTATTAAAAAAAATGTTTTTAGGGCCACACCAGTGGCATATGGAAGTTCCCAGCTAGCGTTTGAATTGGAGCTACAGCCGCTGGCCTACACCACAGCCACAGCAACACAAGATCTGAGCTACAGCTGTGACCTACATCACAGTTCACGGCAATGCTGGATCCTCAAGCCACTGAGTGAGGCCAGGGATCAAACATGTGTCCTCATGGATACTAGTCAGATTCGTTCCCATTGAGTCACAACGGGAACTCCCGTCTTGGTTCTTCGGTTCATAATCACCTTAGGGAACCATACATGAGACTGATTGTGATTTGGAGCTGAATATAGGGACGAGATGGGATTTGGGGTTTTCTCCCTGAGAAAAGGTGAGTGTGTTCTCTCTTCGAGAAGGGCAGAAACAGATATTTGACTTAGAAAGACAGACTGAGGCAGACTGTGACATGCAAACAGCTGTGTTCTCTTCTGCCCGAACCCGAAGCCAGACTTCACTTCCCCCTCGGATTGCCAATTTCGCAAATAAAAATACAGGTTGCTCAATTACATTTGAATTTCAGATAAACAATGAAGAATTTCTTAGTATAAGGATATCCCATGCAATATCTGGAACATAATTATACTGGGGAAAGTATCTGTCATTTACCTGAAATTCAAATTTAACTGAACATCCTGTACTTTATCTGACAACCATACTTTCCAACCTCCCTTGGAGTTAGATGTGGCCATATGACTGAATTCCAGCCAATGGCATGAAAGTAAAAGTGATGTGCAACTCTCCCAGGTCTGCCTCCTTAAAACCTCTCTGCAAACAGAGGACTCTGAGCATCTAGAGGGGGGCAGAGTCACAAAATGGAGGAAGCCAGGCTCCCAAATGACCTGGTAGAACAGGTATCCCTCCCCGAACCTGAGCTACACTATGATGTAAGCAAGAAAGAAACCTTTACTGTTAAGCCACTGGATGTTGAGAGCTGTTATAGCAGTTAACCTACCCTGAATAAGATCCCTACTCCCGAAATTCAATAGCTTTTCCCATCCTTTCCTTAATCTTAATAGCATATGACCCTGGAGTTCCCATTGTGGCACAGTGGAAATGAATCTGACTAGTAACTATGAGGTGGCAGGTTCAATCCCTGGCCTCGCTCAGTGGGTTAAGGATCCGGCGTTGCCATGAGCTATGGTGTAGGTCATAGAAGCGGCTCGGATCCTGCATTACTATGGCTGTGGTGTAGGTCGTCAGCTCTGATTCGACTCCTAGCCTGGGACCTTCCATATGCCTTGGGTGCAGCCCCTAAAAGACCAAAAAAAAAAAAAAAGGGGGGGGGG
>PVHT021183551.1:15467109-15584125 GCA_004024745.2 Catagonus wagneri | reverse complement strand
CTGCGGCATGTGGAGGTTCCCAGGCTAGGGGTCTAATCGGAGCTGTAGCCGCCAGCCTACACCAGAGCCACAGCAACACAGGATCCGAGCCGTGTCTGCAACCTACACCACAGTTCATGGCAATGCCGGATCGTTAACCCACTGAGCAAGGCCAGGGATCGAACCCACAACCTCATGGTTCCTAGTCGGATTCGTTAACTGCTGTGCCACGACGGGAACTCCTCCCTGTCCTGTTCTGCTTCCTGCCTCCTATACTCATCCCCTGCCCTTAACTTTCAAATCCCATCTGTCCTTCTAAGTCCAGCTCAAAGGTCATTCCCCACAAAGTCATTTCAAGTATTCCAAGCTGGAAGGGATCTCTATCTTGTATGAATTTACAGAATACTTACTCTGTACTACACTTGCCTTTTCCCAAGCATGCAAGTTAAACTTTAATTCATCCTCATCATATTCAAGTAGAAAGATATAGAGAACGAAGTTTAAGTACATTTTCATTCCCCAGAATTTATCAGTTTTTTCCCCCCGTTATTAATGATCCTGTGTTTCACACAGAAACTTTATTAGACAGCTATCTGGGGACAGGAGGCACGGAGAGACATCTTTATTCCCCTAAAATAGTCATCAATAAACAAATGGTGAAATAATCCATTTTATATCCCATGAACCTGCACAGACTACATTTTTAGATGAATGTGAGACGGTCTGTTCAAGAAAATAAGTGATTTCTTTTTCCCCAGTGGGACTGGTAAAGACCTGTCAAATACTCCCTCTCTTCCCACCTTCATTAAAGAACAACAACAACAAAAATCTACTTCTAGGTACATGAAGCGTCTGGTTTCTGTTTTAGCTGGGTCTCAAAAGGAAATGACTTTTCTCTGAAATTGTAGACGCCCAACCCAGCTGCAGCATTGTTAGAACTCGGGGTAAACAGGAAGCTTCCTGCCTCGGGCCCTTCATGTCCCTCTCCCAGACTATTAAAGACTGTTAATAGGATAGTAAAAGGACAGCTGCTGGCCATAAAAGCAGACCATTCCTTAGATCCTTAGAGACTGGCAACTAGATCCCGCCAAGGTCAGAGAGAAAACTGCGTCCGTCTCCAGATCACAGTAGGTGTGTCCACCTAGCCCGGGTCCTCAGTTCTCTCCTCTACAATCAGCTGTAACCCGAATGGTCTTTGCAGAACACCAGAGTGATTTAGTTCCTTGGTCTTAAGAAGAGATTCCCTTTTATACTGTTTCAGGTCCTTGAAATCACCTGTTTCTGGTGGTGATGAGATCTAGTAGGAAGGTAAAATTCCAACTGCCAGCACAGTGAAATCACCCCCTACCATGTGGAGTTTGAGTCACCTCTTCCAGTAGGGGAACTATCAGTCCTGATTATCCCCCAAAAAAGAGGCAAAGAGGAGAATCCATGAGAGCAAACAATCTAGTGCTGCTACCTTTACAATACAGAGCTGAATCAGGCAGGACCTCAATTCTTCTTCCTGCACACAGGATGGAAGTCCCCGGATTTGCAGCTGTTGGTGGGGAGGGAGGAAATAGCTTCTGCCAAGTGGAGGGACACTAGGGCAGAGGTGATCATCTTTTGCCAAGAAGGGCACTCGGGTATCTTGGCAGAAGGCAGAGGGCTGCCCTGATCTGTGTGTACATTTTCAGAAGCATTTGACTCTGGACCAAATTCTCTCAGCTGTGCTAAAGCTGGGGCAATGGATGGGAAATGCTTATTGGCCAGGCTGACTGGGAGCTCCAACAGAGGGTGCTGGGGCTCAGCCAGGAGCTTCCCTTCAGCTGGCAAGTTTAGTTTTCTGTCATGGTCAGAGGGAGCGTGTCAAAATTCCAATTCTCAGGGCTCTCCAGAAGCTGCTTATGATTATCCATCCATTCTGAAGTTTCTGCTTGTTGGAATTTTCGGCTCAAATGGAGAATGACTGGTGATGATGCAGAGCCTTACCTGGCTCAAAGAATGAGAAGAAATAGCTCAGCAAGGGTCGGGTTTTACTGTTATTATAGAGACAGGCCCATAACCAAATGGGGGCCAGGAAGATACCATTTCATTCAACCTTGGACTTACCCACAATTTATCAATTCATGCTGGTGTGTGGGCTCCTCTGACCCTTGTCTACCGATCAAGCAAGCACAGGCATTTGGGCTGGGCTGGAAAACCAGTCACCACACTGACCATTTAGTTGCCCCGGGGAGGTTTACTTACACAGGACAAGGGGCCTTATTTGCCAGTGTCACTGCTCTCCCTCATTCAAAAGGAAAATGACTTAAGTTACGTCTCAGAGCTCCACCAAGAAGGGGGAGTTTCTTCTACATGCTGGAAACAGGAGAACTGGATATTTTCTCCAGTAGGATAATATAATTTCCCCTGGTTTCAGAAGAGGTAACCCAAGCTCTGAAAACCCTGCCGAGGTCATACAGCTAGTAAATGGGGGGTTTACTGGGAGGACCAGAATCCAGGTCTCCTGCCTCCTCCGTGCAATGTTCTTCTTACCATGACTTTTTTTCCCCCAAGTAACTTGCATTATTATTAATTTTGGGGTATCAACTGACCTTTTATGCCCAAATAAAGTATGGATGCAGAGCACGTGGTAGCACCTCAGCCCTTAATTTGTATTATTATTTTTTCTTTCTTTTTTCTTTTGTCTTTTTAGGGCCGCACCCACAGCACATGGAAGTTCCCACACTAGGGATCAAATTGGAGCTGTAGGAGTTCCCTTCGTGGCTCAGTGGTTAACGAGTCCGACTAGGAACCATGAGGTTGCGGGTTCAATCCCTGGCCTTGCTCAGTGGGTTAAGGATCCGGCGTTGCCGTGAGCTGTGGTGAAGGTTGCAGACGCGGCTCGGATCCCGCGTTGCTGTGGCTGTGGCGAAGGCCGGCGGCTACAGCTCCTGTTAGACCCCTAGCCTGGGAACCTCCATATGCCGCGGGTGCGGCCTCAGATAAGGCAAAAAGACAAAAAAAAAAAAAAATTGGAGCTGTAGCCACTGGCAATGCCAGATCCAAGCTGCATCTGCGACCTGCACCACAGCTCATGGCAACACTGGATCCTTAATCCACTGAGTGAGGCTAGGGCTTGAACCTGCATCCTCATGGATACTAGTCAGATTCGTTTCCATTGAGCCATGACAGGAACTCCCTTTCTTTCTTTTTTAGGTCTGCAGCTGCAGCATATGGAAATTCCCAAGCAAGGGGTCAAATCGGAGCTGCAGCAATGCCAGATCAAGCTGCATATGCTACCTGTTACACCACAGCTTGAGGCAATGCCAGTTCGTTAACACACTGAGTGAGGCCTGGGATCGAACCTGCAACCTCATGGATACTAGTTGGATTCTTGACCTGCTGAGTCACAACAGGAACTCCTATATTATTATTATTTTTTTTTTTTTGTCTTTGCCTTTATGTAGAGCCGCACCCGCGGCATATGGAAGTTCCCAGGCTAGGGGTCTAACAGGAACTGTAGCCGCCGGCCTTCGCCACAGCCATAGCAACGCGGGATCTGAGCCACGTCTGCAACCTACACCACAGCTCACGGCAACGCCAGATCCTTAACCCACTGAGCAAGGCCAGGGATCGAACCCGCAACCTCATGGTTCTTGGTCGGATTCATTAACCACTGAGCCACGAAGGGAGCTCCCTCCTATATTATTTTTTAAAAGGCTGGAGCTCCCTAGTGACCTAGCAGCTTAGGATCTGGTATTGTCACTGCTGTGGCTCAGGTCACTGCTGTGGTACGGGTTGGATTCCTGGGTCAGGAACTTCTGCATGCTGTGGGCATGGCTAAAAAAAAATAACAGTAATAAAATAAAATAAAATCGAGTTCCTGCTGTGACTCAGTGGGTTTCAAATCCAACCAGTATCCACGAGGATGCGGGTTTGATCCCTGGCCTTGCTCAGTGGGTTAAGAATCCAGCATTGCCATGAGCTATGGTGTAGGTCACAGATGAGGCTCGGATCTGGTGTTGCTGTGGCTGTGGTGTATGCCGGCAGCTGCAGCTCCAATTCGACCCCTCCCATATGCCCCAGGTGGGGCCCTAAAAAGTAAAAAAATAATACTAAGTAAATAAAGAAAATAAAAAGGTAATTCATTGCAGATATAATTGAAAGTTGTTTAATTTGCATATCTTTGTAAGATTTCTCATATAAATAACTGAACAAATCATGGCAAAAATCATCAGAAACAATGTCCCAAGAAGTTCCCATTGTGGCTCAGTGGGTTAAGGACCCAACACTGTTTCCATGCCACAGTGTAGGTCATAGATGCGCTCTAATCTGGTGTTGCCATGGCTGTGGTGTAGGCCTCAGCTGCAGCTCTGATTTGACCCCTACCCTGGGAACTTCCATATGCCAAAGATGTGCCCGAGAAAAGAAAAAAAAGAAACAATGTCCCATTTAGAAAAGATGGTCCCATTTTACTTACTATTGCCCCTACGCTGCCCTCCACCATCACATGTGAACTATTCCCAACTTCTCAGTTACAGCCTTTGATGAAATTTACATTTAAATAATTTACATTTAAATTTACATGCGGGTGGGTGGTAAGTTTAAGACTATCTCTGCTATGGCTAATAGACAAGATAGAGCCAGGTGTACTTTAGACTTTCAATAAGATTTCTTCATTTACAGATAAAACAGTTTCTACTCTAAAATCTGCCATAGCCAGGCCCAGAAGGGGCTCTCTAGAGGTTCACACTTCTTCTGTTCCCAACCAACCTTCAAGGAGAGAGAGGTTCTGATGGAGAGAGTAAGGATTCCAGGGCAGCACAGGCAGCCCCAGTGTGTATCTGTACTTTCAGATCCTGGTTAAGTCTGCTTCAAGCCTGTCTCCTAAGTCTCCAGGTCACGTCCAAGGCAGGAAGTTACAATGCAGGAGTAGTCCCAGGAGCCAGTAAGTCAGGAAGTAGCCTAGAATGCATCGTGTGACCAGAGAACAAGCTTTCCAGTTGTACAAGAGTCCCATGATAGAGTTTCTGGGGACCTTGTGTCCTGGTGGAAAGTCTTCTGCAAGAGGCTTCCAAGGCACAGTCTTTAGGGACCTCAGCAGTGGTTCTCGATTATGAAGCAAGTGAGCTGAAAACCAGTACACAATGGGAGTGGAGGAGCACAAAAACCTGGTGAGAACCTGGAAATTATAAGAGGGAGGGAAATCCACATATTTATTAGAATGTCACTGCCTGAAACTGGTGAGCCTGGGGCTTCCCTGCTGCTGGGTGAACTAGAGCTCCGTGACTACTAATGTATTACACTGGAAAAGAAATTCAGTAGAGGAGTTCCCATTCTGGCTCAGCAGTAATGAACATGACTAGTACCCATGAGGAGATGGGTTTGATACCTGGCCCCAATCAGTGGGTGAAGGACCTAACGTTGCCGTGAGCTGTGGTGTAGGTCGCAGTTATAGCTCTGATTTGACTCCTAGCCTGGGAACCTCCATATGCCTCGGGTGTGGGCCTATTAAAAAATTTTTTTTTCAGGAGAGCTTAGGATCTGCCTTATAAAGCTGTGCATGACACCAGCCAGATGACTTGTGTTACAAATAAGCATAGCTATAGACTAATTACCATAACAATAGTCCAATCAATATGAAAAACTCAATGGGGCCGGGTCTCTAAAGCTTAGGCTCAGACAGACATGGGACTCTGGGAATCCGAGGTGGGTCCCTCATCCCACAGGAACGGCAGAGCAAAGGGAAGGGGGCAGGGGATCCCGAGGTGCGACACTGTCCCTCCTAGGGGCGTTCAGAGCCAAGGTCTCCCTCATCTATCCTGGAAACTCTAAGCTTTGCTGGCACTCAATCTAGTAGCTAATACAGCTACAAACACAGAATGCTACTTTCTTTTTCTCCTGTGTCTCTTATTCACATAGCTCAGAGAACTTTACAAACAGCCAATGTGCGCCTCCAAGAGGCAGAAACTGCCAAGGAGTGGCCAGCATGGTACAAAAAGACTGCCTTGGGGTTCTGTGGAAACTGGGGCCATAACCAGGAATAACCAAAAAAAATCAAATGTGTGATCAAACACTTCCCATCCCTCTCTATCCCCAACACCAACCCAACACGGCACAAGATATCACCCCCGAAGATGGAGCAGCTGCCAGAGCTCAGAGTACCTCAGAAAGTCAACATTCCAGCAGACATTCAGGGGAAGGTCCCAGACACCCTCTGTGCTTATTCCTGTAACTCGGTCAAACTGGGTCCTTTCACAACTCTCATGCCTTTGCACATGCCCTTCCACTTGCCCAGAATGTTCTTCCTCTGCTTCTTAAATGGAATTCCTTCTTACTCAGGACCCAAACTAAATATGATATCCTTCTCACTTCCTTCAGCCAGTGAGCTAGCTTTTCCTCTGGGTTTCCATGACACTCTACCTCAAAGCAGCAACTCCTCTTCTATCGCACTAGCCTATAACTTTACCTGTTAAATGTCTGTCTCTCCACTTGGACCATGAGACCCAGTAATCTTATCTTATTCATGTTCTATCCTCAGTGGTCTGATCAGGGTCTGGCACTAAAAATACCCCCAAATAGTTATTGAATGAATAAGTTAGGTAGAGGGCACTCAAATGGGAGAAGTTAGTCGTCTTCCCTGTCCTTGACTAGATGTTTCACAAGTAGTCACACCTTTTCCCAGCCAGGAGTCCACCTCACCTGGACATGCATGCACAGACTGCCAAACAGCAGCAGTGCTGCAGCGTGGACCAGGTACACAAACACCCGAGGACTGAAGAATCCAGGATCAGGCTTCTCTAGGCTCTTACTGTTCTTGTTCCTTTGCATCCCAAGTGTAAGGCAGAGCCAAGGGTGGGTGTTCACATAGGTCCAAGTTGCCCAGACAACGAGTATAGCCATTGGTGTAGCCAGAAGAAAATTTGGCACCTGCTTGAGTTCATAGTATCTCAGAAAGCCGACATTCCAGTAGATATCCTGGATGTAACTGTATACCAGAGGAAGTTTCCAGGAGCACCAAGGCGGCTCATTTCCCTCTGCAATTCGGTAGCCCTTGTCCAATGCTAACTGCAGCAAGGGCTTAGGGACGGGGTGGGCTGAGCCTCGAACACAGAACTGGGTATAGGCATAGTATTGGAAAAGGCCAAAGGGAAGGCCAAGTGAGAGGACTGATAGGAACACAGAGCCCATCAGCTTCAAGAGCTTTCTCAGAGGATTCTGCAACGTGAGAGAAGAGAAAAAGCCTCGGCACTGAGAATGCACGAGGAAGCCAACGTTGACCAGCCCATTGGAGCGTACACCAGAGGCAAGGGCAAAGAGAAGTCCACTAGTCCAGCTTCGGCCCCTTTCCAGCTGCCCCATGGCACTGAATGTCAGTAGGGCAAACAAAGCTTCTGAGTAACCAGCTGTCAGGAAGACATTGGCGGGGCTGAGGCAGAAGAGCAGTGCTCCGTAAAAGGCCTGGCGGGGACAGTGCAGAACCAGACAGCCCAGGTCATGAAGCGCAAGTGCAGCCAGCACAGAGAACAAAGAATTGAGCAATGTCACTGAGATTAGCAGGCAACTCCGTAGGTTCAGTAACCCCCACAGGGGTCTCAGCAACTCAGTCCCCACCAGCAGGACCAGGGGGAAACCAGGGAAGAAGGCAAAGTTGTGCTCGTACAGGTAGCCGTGCTCCGCGATGAACAGGAAGTGTTCAGCATCCCAGTGAGACAGACCGCCCAGGAGACCTTCCACAAGCTGGTCTGCAGAGCTGGAGGGGGCGCAGCGAGGAGGAGAGAAAGCTTCTGCACGATGGTCTGGGATGATGGCATTGAAGAAAGCCTGTAGGATAAAGGAGAACCAGGATTTTTGTTTAATTTTGCAAATTAAAATTACCATTTAATTAATTAATTAGTTTTTCCTTTTTAGGACTGCATCTGCAGCATATGGAGGTTCCCAGGCTAGGGGTCGAATTGGAGCTACTGCTGCCGATCTACACCACAGTCACAGCAACGCCAGACTGGAGCTGCGTCTGTGACCTATACCACAGCTTATGGCAATGCCGGATCCTTAACCCACTGAGCAAAGCCAGGGATGGAACTTGCAACCTCATGGTTCCTAGTCGGATTTGTTTCCACTGCACCATGACAGGAACTCCAAAATTACCATTTTAATGAGGAAGAACAGACTTGTTGGGAAAGAATCATGAGTTCAGTTCCATTTGAGTTGGACCTTCCAATGCAGAGGTTAATGAGTCAACAAGATCTATGAATCTGAGGGTCAGGAGAGCAATCATGATTAGAGATATAAATCTGGGAGTCAAGTGGTATTAAAAGGTGTGGGACTGAATGATCTCACCCAGGGAAGAACTACAGACAGAGAAAAGAAATACAGACAGAAACAAGGACTAGGCCCGGGACATGCCAATACTTAACAGCCTTGAAAGAGAGTGAGGATCCAGCAGTAAAGGTAAAGAAGGAAGGGTTAGTGAGGTGGGGAAAGCCAGGAGAGCATGGGTCCTGGAACCAACTGAAGCAAGAGAGTGACTGGCTGATAAATACAGTTGATGGTCAAGTAAGATGGGGACTGAAAACTGACCACTAGATTTAGCAACGTGAAGGTCACTGATGACTTTGACAAGAGCTATTTCAGTGGAGAGGAGGGGAGAGAAGACTGTCTGGACTGGGAGAAGGGAGACAGTACATATTTGAAGGAGTTTTACTGTAAAGGGGCACAGAGAAATGGGGTAGTAGGTGAATGACATTGGAGAGTCAAGAGAAGTCTTGTGGTTTTGAAGGTGGGAGATAAGTATTTGTTTAATGGAAATAATCCAGTGGAAAGGAAACCACTGACTATGTGGGAGAAAAAGGGGAGAACTGTCAGAGCAGGTAAAAGGGGCTGGGATCTGCTACAGACGTGGAGGAGCTGTCCTTAGAGAGGAGACACGCAGTTCATCCAACCTTCAATAGCGAAGGCACAGAGGTGCAGATGTAGGTATGCCGATGGATGTGGTGAGAGTAACACAGAAGTTGCTGTTTTTTTTTTTTTTTTTTTGCTTTTTAGGGGCCACACCCGAAGCATATGGAGGTTCCCAGGCTAGGGGTCCAATAAGAGCTGTAGCTGCCAGCCTATACCGCAGCCACAGCAACGCGGGATCGGAGCCGCGTCTGCAACCTTCACCACAGCTCACGGCAACGCCGGATCCTTAACCCAGTGAGCATGGCCAGGGATTGAATGTGCAACCTCATGGATCCTAGTCGGGTTCGTTAACTGCTGAACCATGAAGGGAACTCCCAGAAGTTGCTTCTGATTGCTTCTATTTTTCTGAATTTTCACTCAGGAAAACAAGTTGGGGAAAAGCGGTTAGAGACTTGAGCAAAGAAGAAAACGTGTAAGATAAGTCATCTATGCCCCTAGGTCTCTTAAGTAGACTGTGTTCCAGAATCACCCAGGGAGTCTCAAAAATTCTGATGACTAGGTTCCCTTCTGCCAACATTAATTATTTAACCATTAGTGGTACAGCCTGGGCACTGAGATTGGTTTTTGATGTATAGGAAAATCTGAGATTAGGAGTGGTTGGACGGGGGAAATACACTAAGATTGCCAGGCAGCACTATGGACTCACTTGGGTTAATGATATTGAATACAGAGAGAATAGTTAACACAGTTGGGTGCTTTTCTCTGGGCAGATGCAGGTGTGGAGTAGACACAGACTTGAATTTAACCAAGGCTGGGCTTTTGTCTTGTGAATAAGAAATAGCAAGAAGAGGAGTTCCCATTGTGGCTCAGCGGAAACGAATCCAACTAGGAACCATGAGGTTGCAGGTTCGATCCCTGGCCTCGCTCAGTGGGTTAAGGATACGGCGTTGCCGTGAGCTGTGGTGTAGGCTGCAGACGCGGCTCGGATCCCATGTTGCTGTGGCTGTGGCGTAGGCCAGCAACTATAGCTCCAATTAGATCCCTAGCCTGGGAACCTCCACATGCTGCGGGTGAGGCCCTAAAATGACAAAAGACAAAAAAAAAAAAAAAGAAAGAAAGAAAAGAAATAGCAAGAAGAGAGCAAGTGAGCTGTATGTGTATGTATGGTGGACCATGGAATCTAAGCTGAAGCCATGAGATAGGTGAAGGACAATGAAACTGGTAGAACCAATGGATCAAGTCCTGAGGGAGTGGAAGAACCATCAGAACTGGGGTAGTGG
This sequence comes from Catagonus wagneri, assembly GCA_004024745.2. Taxonomy (NCBI): domain Eukaryota; kingdom Metazoa; phylum Chordata; class Mammalia; order Artiodactyla; family Tayassuidae; genus Catagonus; species Catagonus wagneri. The sequence continues at coordinate 15,574,001 of PVHT021183551.1, read as the reverse complement.
AGGGAGTGAGCTGGAAAGATAAGAGATAGAGGTCAGATATATCAGCTTTCTTAATATTGAAAGCACCAAGAAATAAATAGTAGTGCTGGAAAGAGCAACAGTGAATCAGAAGCTAAAACCTTCAAGGAATGAAGAGGAATGAGCTGTCACTAACAGAGATGTCAGCAACAAAGAAGGGGAACTGGGGCTATAACCTGATGGCATCAGCGTTAGAGCTAGAAGGGGAGGGAGAGAGGGAGAATGAAATAGCATTATTATTATTAAATGTCTTTTTGCCCCATTAGATTGTCAGCTACTTAAGGGAAAAGATTTTGATTGTGGCTTTTTATACTCCCACCTAACATAGTTCTATGAACAGAGTAGGAACTTAAATTTGGCGGTTGAGTGAACAGTACGGAGGATTGCTTCCAAATCACCATCTGAATTAGAACCCAGCTGTCCTGGAACGCTATCCCCAGATGCTGAGTCACAGTACTGCTCCTTTAGTTCTGCCAATCACTCAGCTGATGCTGGTTGAAAGCCATCATCAAGTCAGTTTTCCCAGACTGGCATCAGGAGTATAACTTCATTTTTTAAGGCTTTTCTCTTTGTGGTCAGTTTCTTTATCAGGCCACTTCAAACAGTGAAAACAAGTGGGACAGGAGTGACAGATAACAGCCCTAGTCTCCAAGTTGAAGACACTTTTAACTAAACCTGGGACCCAGCAGAGCCTGTTATGCCTCCTACAGTGGGGGAAAAGAGAAGAAAGGAGTTTTCCACAAAGGAACCAGCTATGAACCTCAGAGAGAATGTGCCTGTGATGAAAGCACACATAATATGCTAATAGAACATTCCTAGGGTGTTGACATACATTCAACAATAACAGATACTGGAGTTCCCGTCATGGCTCAGTGGTTAACGAATCCGACTAGGAACCATGAGGTTGCGGGTTTGATCCCTGGCCTCGCTCAGTGGGTTAAGGATCCAGCATTGCCGTGAGCTGTGGCGCAGGCTGGCAGCTACAACCCCGATTAGACTCCCAGCCTGGGAACCTCCATACGCCGCAGGTGCAGCCCTAGACAAAACAAACAAACAAACAAAAAACAATAACAGATACTGAGGACTGGGCACTGTGCTAGGCACAATATATAATTCATAATATGTGAAGATCGATTAAAGTATGTATCAAGAGCAGCCTTGAAAGGAAGAGGAAATTACAGAAGGGGAAATACATTCTGTTGGTTGTGTGTGGGTCAGACAGTAAGGGGACATAGCTGGGGGAAGAGTTGGAGACACTGCTGACTAAACAAACATATACAGATGGTCTCAGGACAGTGCCACCTCTCCCCCATTCAACTGACTGAGACACAGTGCTCAGTCTCCTGGTCAGGGGACCAGAGCAGGGTTTGAGCTTTCATACCCTAGAGACATCTCTGGTCTGATGGAAAAACCACTAGTCCTGGAGTAAGGAAACCTGGGGTCTGACTCTGGCTCTTCTCTAACTTGCCTTGTGACTTTAAGAAGGCCATTTAAAGAGTTCCTTTGTGGTGTAGCAGGTTAAGGACCTGGTGTTGTCACTACAGTGGCTCAGGTCACTGCTGTGGTTTGGGTTTGATCCCTGGCCCAGGAACTTCAACATGCTATGGGCATGGCCGAAGAAAAAAAGAAAGCCATTTAATCTTTCAGGGCCTCAGCTACTGTGTGTGTAAAATAAGAATGGACAGACCGTTTCTAAGAGTCTTGCCAATTTTTCAGCTATAAGGTCTAGTCTCTTTAGTTCTAACAACACAGAGGGGCACATCTGGGAAGTGGGAAGAAGATTAGGCCTACTTTTAGCATCTAGCCCAGTCATATGTCAATAGCATGTTTAAGACCAAAGATTAGAGACTGACTGACCTGCAGCACCAGAGTCAGGATACGGCAGCCGACTGCAAATCCCAGTACCTCTTTCCGGGCTGGGTCCAGAGGCCACATCCTCTCACCACCTGGAATTCAGAGGGGCTGCTGCCAGGAGTGAGCTCCTTCAGGCTTCTAAACTCCAAAACGCAAGGAAGAAACGTCACACATGGGCAGAAAGTAAATTCTTGACAGCATTCTTCATGGAAACCCCTCCTTCGGCATTATTATGGCAAACTTAACCACCCAACTGCACAGATGAGGGAAAAGCATCTTGAAGGCAGAAGGGACCACACCGAATTCCTGTAGGGGAAGTTCCACACAACAGGCATGAAGCTGGAAAGCTAAGCTCACAGAAAACCTTTTTAAAGCCTGTTCAGTGCCCCTATGCCGGAACTAAAGACCTGGATTCAAGACCTGCCTTTGTCACTCACAAGTTCTCACTTAGTCCTTCTGAGCCTCAGTTCTCTATGTATAAAATGGGATCAGACTATTTTGCCTGCCTCACAAAACTGTCATGATGGTGAAATAGACTCAAGTGTGAAGAAGTGCTACCAAATCTGTATTGTGGTTGCTCTTATTTGGTGTGTGCCCTTTTCTTCTTGCCCAGAATAATAAACTAGGTCCCAAACCAGAGTCCCAAAAGTGGGGCATGGAACTGAACTGGAAGACCATAATGACTACACACTCTAGTTAAGCTCTCTGATGTGTGTTCAGCTGGTCTGTTAAATTAAGTGGAGAAGGAAAAGAAAACCACCACTCAGCAGGACTTCAGCCAGCTCTCATTGCTAAAACAAACTTAGGGGGACGATGGAGTTGACTACTACGGATGGAGAAAACTGTTATTTCCCATCTCTTTGTTGGAATGGCAGCAATGTACAAACAATCACAAAGCCATTCTGAGGAAAAGAATGCGCTTGAAGCCATTTTTTTTTTTTTAACAATTCCTTGGACTCAAAGAAGTAGTAATGGCTCCTACAGAACCAGTTGCAAATAGAAGGGACAGCAAGAGCACCAGAGGCAGCTCATCAACTTGGGGTGAAGAACGAACCCTAAAGAAAAAAATACTTAAATTAGGTAATTAGGAGTTCCCGCTGTGGCACAGTGGGTTAAGAATCCAACTGCAGGAGGAGCTCCCCTTGTGGTTCAGTGGTTAACGAATCCGACTAGGAACCATGAGGTTGCGGGTTCGATCCCTGGCATTGCTACGTGGGTTAAGGAGCCGGCGTTGCCGTGAGCTGTGGTGTTGGTCGCAGACGCGGCTCGGATCCCGTGTTGCTGTGGCTGTGGCGAAGGCTGGCGGCTACAGCTCCTGTTAGACCCCTAGCCTGGGAACCTCCATATGCCGCGGGTGCGGCCCTAGAAAAGGCAAAAAGACAAAAAAAAAAAAAAAGAATCCAACTGCAGCCACTGGAGTTGCTGTGGAGGTGAGTTCAATCCACTGCATTGCCCAGTGGGTTAAAGAGTCTGGGAGTTCCTGCTGCGGCGCAGCAGAAATAAATCCAACTAGGAACCATGAGGTTGTGGGTTCGATCCCTGGCCTTGCTCAGTCGCTTAAGGATCCAGCTTTGCCATGAGCTGTGGTATAGGTTGCAGACATGGCTGGAACCTGGCGTTGCTGTGGCTGTGGTATAGGCTGGCAGCTGTAGCTCCAATTCAACCCCTAGCCTGGGAACCTTCATATGCCAAGAGAGCAGCCCTAAAAAGCAAAAAGAAAAAAAGAAAAAAAGAATCTGGCATCCATCTCTGGCCCAGGAACTTCCACAAGCTACACACGCGGCCTAGAAAACTTTTCTTTCCAACTGGCTAACACCTATCAAACTTTTAGGTATCACTCGTTTGTGGAATTGTTCTCTGACCCTCACTAGACTATGTGATATGCTCTCATTACACTCTGCCCAGTCATCTTTATTGCTATTGCTTATTTTCGTTGTTTATGACGGCAGGGGCTTTGCCCCTTTTGCTCCCAACTATACCCTCAGGGCCTAGCATTACAAACAGGCATTCTGAGTCTGTGCTCTGATTGAGAGGAAGTGGCAAGAACTACATACGGCTTCACCAGGTGATTGGCTCTGGATATAAAATCACTGCTGTGAGTATTCCTCCCACCATACCTCACTTTGAGAGCAAAACGACAGAAGTCACAAAAGCCACAGGAAAATACAGCATCTCCAGAAAGCCGGCCATAAGCAACAGTTCTCTTTCCTCAGCACAAGGGGGCGCCTGTTGCTCACTCCATCACCAGGAGGCCTGGAGGAAGGGAGGGGCCCCCAACGCCACACGGGTTTGCTCATCAAAATTCAGTTCAAAAGCAAGCTTTTGAAATCCCCAGAGAGCAGCGGTAGTTTGTGAATCTACCCAGGATTTCCAATATCTGACTCGCTGAATCGAAAGGAATCGCGGGAACAGGCACAGCCAGCCTCACACGGCCGCTGGTTCTCTATCCCAGCGTTTATTCACTTTTTCCCTTTTTTCACTTCCCACCCACATGCAGAAGAGTTGGGAACAGAAGAGCACGTAACGTAACCCCCCTCTGCCTCTTCACCAGGCTTCCATCCTTCCTTTCTCTCTCTAGAGTCAAGCTCTAGACCCAGCGACAACAGAAGACTTGTAGCCTACCCTTAGTTTACAGGTAAACCGAGTGAAAATAAAGCCAGTGAGCTCTCCCTCTCAGCTCATTGCGGGCCTCACTTCCCAACACCCCCTCTAACAAAATCGCAGACTCTGAACTGGCAGGACACTTAGAAAGCAATCAGTTTTACCCTATTTTTCCCATGAGATAAATACGCCCAGGGTAGTACAAATCTCCAGAGTTTTTCCAGCTGAGATCTCATTACACCCCGTGAGGCCTGTGTAATTACAATCGCCATTTTATGGATGTGGAAACTGAGGCTCACTGGGGTCAGGTGGCACACCCAAGGCAATATTTAGAGAGAATGTCTTTTCTTTTTTTCTTTTCGTCTGAAACCTCATAGCCTACCAGCCTTCACTCCTGCCAAAAGGGTTGCAGTCTTCTAGAAATGGGATTACAGGACCGGTCTCCGAGCCCAGTGCTTGTCTGACAGCACAAGCTCTAGCTGCGCGTACTCAGGGCAGGGAGGGCCCAATCTGGGCCGATAGGAAAACCTGTTGAATTGGAGCCCTAGCTTCTCTGGCTGAGATTAACAACCTCTGTGGGGTGGGGAGGTCGCTTCGACCCAGGGTCCTCCGGACCAGAGGTTTTGCTGGTCGCCGCGAGGCAGAGACCGTCTTCTCCCAGCCCATCCGAAGCCCGTTCTAGCCTTTTCCTTTTCGGACATAGTCCCAAGCAAGGATTGGGCATCTCCTCTCCACAAAGGGGACACGGCTCAGGGGTTAACTCCCGAGGGAACCAGTGGGGCCCGGTCTGGCCTAGGGCCGGAAGGCAGGGGCGGGCTGGAGGCTGTAAAGGAAGAGGAGGCACTGGGAGGCAACTATGGCGGAGGGGCGGGGCCCTCGCGGCCTCCGCCTCATTTCCCTCGACCTCCTCCGTTTGACAACGTCCCTCCCCCTAGAACTCCAAGGCTCCCAAGCTGGCGCCGGGACCCCAGCACCCCCTTGTCTCAGCCTCCCAGGTGGGGCCCGAACCTTAGCTCCTCCATCCGGGGCCCCCAGCGGTCGCGCCTGCGCAATGGCTCCGCCGGTGGCGGCCCCGCCCCGCTCCTGCCGGGATTCTGAGCTGCCCCGCCCCCCTCCGCGGCGGCCATGTTGACTCCGGGCTAGTGGGGCGGGGACGGCGTAGCCCAGAGCTTCCGCGCCAACCCCACCCCCACCCCCGCGTTGGCACTTTCCTGCCTTGGTGACACCTGAGGAATTCCAGCGCCCCAAGCCCCTTCCTCCGCCTTCATTTAGCCCGCTGGGGCTGCTGGCTTAGAGTTCCTCCTCTTGGCCCACTACGGCCCTGAAAACATCAACTGAGTTCCCGTGTGGGCCGAGGCTCTCGGAATTGGGGCCTGCCCCGTGGGCTCTTCACAGAAGTCCGAGCCGCACTTTCCCTGCCGTTCGGCAGCAACAGCTCAGCACAGGGCTTGGAGCAATAGCTGTTCTTCTCTGAACAGAAAAAGAAGCCCTTTGGGGTTTCTGTGGCCGGCAGCGGCACCCTGCGTCCTGGTTGTGAAGAAAGTGGGGGTTCCCCCTGGCTTTCCCCTCCTCCACCTACTAAGGACCTTCTGTCCTGCTTCAGTCCTCAGCCCCAGCTCAGGTGACTAATGAGGATGGTGAAGGACACTTCAGAGAACCCTCCCCGGGACTCCTTTCTCCTTCCTCATTCAAGTTTCTCTTGTAGGAAGTGGGGCCAAAAAAGAAAAAAAAAAAAGCTAACTCAACAAAACTGTCTGTTAGGGAGGAGCGGCCAGTTGGTGCCCCTGTAACGGAAACTGTTAGAACAACTTTGCACCCTCCTTAAAGGAAATAGATAATAAATCCTTCTCCGTTGGTGGATTTCTCATTTTTCAGGATTCCAAAGCCCTCTGTGGTTTCAAGTTATCTGCCTTCCAAACGAAGCTAGGGTCTCGGTTAGTCTTTGGCCACAGCCCTGACTGACGGAGGGGTTTATCTTCCCCAACAGCTACTAATATGGGTGGAAACAAAGGAGCTGTTTGCTATCTCTCCAGGCGAAGACAACTAGCCCACAGCAGTTCTGTGGGGGTCAGAGACTGGATCTTTTGATTCTTTCTAGCTCATTTCAGGTCCTGAGACCTAAACTCCCTCAGGTTTTGTTGTGTTTATAGTGGATAAATCACATTTTCATCCTGGTGTGTTGGAGGAGAAGGGGGAAAATGGAGTTTAGAAGACTCTTCTCCCAGGTTTTACAATGACATACACTTGTTGTTCTCAAGAGCTCCAGAGGCATGTGAGTGAATCAGCAAAGCTGTGGGGCACACTCGTGACTGGGGCTTAAGGTTGTGGCTTGAATCTCTAGACGTCTATGAGGCTCCAAGCAGCACTCTGTTTGCAGAGACAAAACTGAGAAATGAACTATCCTTCCTTTGTGAAAAAGACACGCATTCTTAAGGTTCCCTCTGTCCACATCAAGTTTCCTCAAAAATCTATTTGTAAAAAGGACAGGGGCCTCTTCTGACAAGTCAGAATGTTTTTAAAACTCAGCTGTCATCCTTCAGATCTTCAGCTCTACTTTCTTGCAATTTCTCCTTCCTTTCCTTCTTGACTACCCACCCCCTCTCCTCTTCCGCTCTGTTTCCTGTTTCATTTTCTGGCTCCTGCTCCGACTGGAAAACAAGGAAGCTGAATCTTGTGCTCTCAAAGCTCTCCATTATCAGAATGGAAGAAGACTAGGTGGGATGGGAGGGGGGTTCTGGGCCTCCAAGGCTGTGAGTAAGTAGTGGAGGAGGCAGCTCTCTCCAGTCTGCGTTTAGAGTCTGCAGCTAAAATGGAGCCTGTATCCTCACAGGGAACCAACTGAGCGGCCAGTGGGAGAGCCAGGGAGGCAGAGATGTATCTCAGAGCTCCCAAATGATTCTCCACCACCCAGCCACTTCAATTAAGAAGCAAATGCCCTACACCACCAAGAAAAACTCTTGTAATACAAATCCCCAACTGAACAATGCAAGCAGTGCATTACTATTTGTAGAGTCCTAGAATGCAGAAGAGTTACAACATTTCTGTTTCTTGAACTTGCCTGGCTCTGATCTTGCTGTTTACCATGCTTGAAGTGCTGCACTGCCAACCAACCCTTGGCCAGCCCACTGCATGCGGGTCTTAGGTGAAAAGACCAGAACAAAGTGCTGATAAAGATGGACTGTTATAACTCCCTAAAAAAAAGGGGAGCAAATGATTTTCCCACTGAAGATGTGAAGGAAGTTTTGTAGGTCTCATGGAGCACTTGGCTTCCCTGGAGCCACCTGACAGTTCATGTTTCTGTAGCTGCCTTGCCTTGCTCTGTTGCCACATCTGGATATGACCTTGGCCATCTCTCAGTAACTCAGTTTCCAGACACTAAACTTTCCATGGCCCTAATCCGATGGGAAAGATGGCATAGCTAATCCTGATCTTGGCATTGAGGCCACACCATTATGGGACAAAAAAATGACCACACCAACCTCTGATTCTGTCACTGTCAACTGTTGGCAGGCAGGACTAATGCTTTTGATGACAGGCAGCTGTGCCTTACCAGAACTTTATGCTATTTTTAGTGTGGACACTTTTTGTGGGCATTCATTGGCAGTTTCCAAGGATGCTGGATGAGGCATCCATCCTGAAACTAGGGATGGCACCAATCACGTCTTGGACATTTACCAGAAGCCTCAGCTACATGTATCACTAGAGGATGGCCGCCTGCAGCAAGTGAACATTCCTGGGTCAGGGACTGAACTCGTGCCACAGCAGGGACCCAGGCCGCTGCAGTGATAACACCAGATCCTTAACCTGCTGCACCACAAGGGAACTCCGGTGTTTGCTTTTTAGTAGTTTCAAAACCTTGACCCCACTGAGAGGCCTAGTGGGAAGTGCCTTAGCCACTCGGGGGTGGGTAGTGGCTGCAAGGCAAATGAGCCAATGAGGTTGAGAGTATTGTTTAGGCTGGGCTTGGCTGCTCTCCAGCTATGAAAGAAGGTTAAGGTCATTTAGGGGGTGGGGAGGGAGGATCCTGGGAAAAGAACTACTGGCCACACCCCTGGGTTCTCTACTGGCCAGGTTCTATTTACTTCTCAAAAGCAAATTACTCACAGCTCAGTGGCTAGCAGTTCTTTAGGCCTGTGGTAACTCCAGTCAGAAACTGGAGACCAGGCTGGGCTCCTCCTGCATTGCAGGAGAGCAGATGAAAGGAACCCAGGAAACCAAACTCCTAGGTAATGCTCTACACAGAGCCCAGAAATGCACTTTCTAGACTAGAAATTGGAGTTTAAAAGAGACCCAGAGCAAAAATAGCCATTAGCAGTATTACTAAAATATGGATATGAAAACCTTGCCTTTTCGTTTTTTCTAGAAGAGTCCTAGGAAGGCAACCTAATTGACAAAGTTTAGCCAGTTGTCTGTTTCCCCCTCTCAGTGGAGAAATACTAACTATTCATTCCTGTCCTTGACTGTTATTAAAAACCACACTTAGTTTCACACAAACTTGCTTGAAATTCTTGGGACAGTTTTACCTCATGCTAAACACAACAAAAAACAAATCTTGCCTGTGGTGCTCCACAGCTAGATTCAGTTACTCCTGTTGTCCTCCACCCCAGGAAGGAGGTGGCATATGGTGTGTTAGGAAAAGCATGGGACTTGGAGTCAAGGAGGACTTCGTGTGTGAGCTCAAACTGCTTACCTCAACTATAAAATGGGAGCTAGAACACCGATCTCATAGGCATGGGACTGCTGTGGAATTACTTGATGTACAATGTTTGGTACAAAAGTAGGTACTCAATAGAAAGCTGTTGTTCCAAGTTTCACTTCTAAGTGTCCACAGTAACAGCATTTTCTCTGTTAGTGCTGCTGCTTTCTCCATTGTTTCCCTAAGAAAGGAGATGAACAGAGAAGCCAGGCTGTGCTGTAGAACAGGGATATAGTGGTGGACAAAATCGAGTTCTCCCTGTCCTCGGAGAACATATATTAATTACAGTGGAAAACAGTAGGTAAGTATACTATATTTTCTTCTTTCTGTCTTTTTAGGGCCGCACCCGTGGCATATGGAGGTTCCCAGGCTGGGAGTCAAATCGGAGCTGTAGCCGCCAGCCTTCGCCACAGCCACAGCAACGTGGGATCTGAGCCGCGTCTGCGACCTACACCACAGTTCACGGAAACACCAGATCCGTAACCCACTGAGCGAGGCCAGGGATCAAACCCGCAACCTCATTGTTCGTAGTTGGATTCGTTAACCACTGAGCCAGGACGAGAACTCCTGAATTTTCTTTATAGTAACAAGTGTTATAAAGAAAAATCAAGTAGAGATGGGAAATAAAACAGAAATATGGATGATATCTGAGCAAAGACCTGACAGAGATGAGGACTTGAGCCATGCAGTTATCTGGTAAGAGTATTCTGGACAGAGGGAACAGTAAGTGCAAAGGTCTCAAGGTGAGAACAGCTGTGTATGGTTGAATGAACAATGGGAAAAGAGAGGAGAGGGGACCAGGGCGGCAACAGCAAGATGGATAACTGATGGCCTTGTAGGTCATTATAAGGATCTGGACTATTAATCAGAGTAAGGCTGAAGCACTGAAAAAGATCTTTAGGTTTTAAAGGGAACTTTCTGGTTGCTATGTTGAGAATAAGTTCAAATACCAGGCAAAGCAGAAACAGGGAGGCTAGTTTGGAGGATATTTTAAGAGTTCAAGATGTGATGGCGTCTTGAACGACAGTGGCAGTAGCTGGTCTGAGGATTACTTTTTGAAGAGTGCTAACAGACTGGAAGTGGAAATGAAAGAAGTCAAGGATATTTTTAGCCAAGCGATGGATCTGCCGTTTACTGAGAAAACTATGGGAGAAGCAGGTTTCTAGGGGAAGACAGGGTGTTTAGCTTGTGTGTGTTCAAATTAAAACTTCCAAGCAGAGATGTCAAGAAGGCATCTGAATGCTCTAATCTGGAATCAGGGGAGAGAGCCAGTCTGGAAAAATAAATGGTAAGTTGGAGGCTGCCGCCAGATAAATGTCTCACTGTTATCTATTTTTAAGAAAAAAAGAGATCTTTCCTTTGCCAATTATTTCCAGAAGTGTCCCCCCACCCAGAGCATCAGCCATTTCTTTGGCTATTTAAACCCACTTTATTTTAAGAAGTTAACAAGATTTTATGCCTAGAACTTCCTTTTGCAGGTGAATTATCTCAGAGCTTTCTTAAGTTCAGACTTACTTACACAGTGGAGGTGGAAGGTCAAGTGGAATATAGTGCAGAAATGACAGGGTCCAAGATGCCAGCATTCAGGAAGAGAACATACCAAGGGAGATTTGCAAGAACAGAACCTGCTCCCCCAAACCCTCAAAAGGTCAATCTTTTAAATAGTTTAAAAAAAAGAAAAACCTCACAAACGTCTTACCAAGATTTAATGTACATTTATTCTTAACACGTGGAACATATAGTATAAAGATTTCATACTGAATAAATGATATTCATTAAGCCAAAAAAGGAAAAAAGGAGGAATTTACATCAAGTTTTTTTAGCTACATTGTTTGAAATACAAATATGCAGATTTTATCACTGAAAAAATCTCAATTGTGTGTTTCTTCATCAGGAACTTCAACTGAACCTAGAACTTTTTCACACCTCGATTAGAAAGAAAACAAAACAAAACAAAAACCCAGAAAAAAATAAACTATAAGTTGATTGGCTGCTGAGACAGCAAGGACTTTTTACAGAGACCTGTACAGCATCGCACCGAGGGGGCGATGTCTGGCAAGAGATTAAATAGCTGTGTCTCGCTCTGTGCAGGTCACCAACTTGTTAACTCGTCATACTATAAAGGGGTAGCTGGGAGGGGGACCAAACTGTGGGGATCCAAGGGTATGTGCAATGTACAACGTCATATATATACACACGTGGCAGCACGACCGCTGCAGCTAAAGGTTAAAACCAGTTCTAAGAGGTGATCTCAGGGTTATTCATACAATCAAGGAGGAGAGATAGAGGTCAGGGTGTTGTAGGTTCACACATGATACTTTGGGGGAAAAGCCTTTTTTTTTCTCCTCAACGTTTAACTAAAAACATTTTTAAAAACTACAGCTTGCTGCTGACCCAGCGTTTTCTCTTGTTTCCATGTGAGACATTATTATTACAGTATGTTTACAGTATCAGGTGTACAGTACAGTACATGAAAGGGTCTACACTCTACTGCACAGGCCTCTCCAGTGAACAGGGTCTGTCCACAATTCCGAACTTCTCGGCTCCTGCAAGATTGTGAATGTACAACAATAAACCACACACAGTTCAGCAGTCACCTTTTTTGTCCTTCAGGTTTTTTTTTTTTGTATTTTTTTCCTTTTTTTTAACCATTAAAAACAGTTATGAAACGTGGCGTCCCGTTGATGCAAGGACCGGGAAAGCCATTTTTTATTTTTTGTTTTTTTCCCCAAACTCACTGTAAACGACAGTAACTTTGGTTAAAATAAAAAAGTCTTCTATGTAGGCAGAGCTTTTGTCTTTTCAAATAGGGCAGGGTCCTGAGGGGAGTAAAGTGAGGACAGGGAATAAAAAGGTAGGGGCCAGTGGCGGGTGGGGAGAAAAGAGAAATAGGACTTTTTTTCCCAAGGGAGAAGCTGGACAGCACAGGGCAAACTGGATTCTGAGGTGGTTTTGCATAAATAAAGGGCAACAGTCAGTTTCTAAGTTCTCCACACACGCACACACACACAGGGAGGGAGGTGTCCCACGGCTGTCATGACTGGCCAATCAAAAACAGTACATCACAAATGACTTGTGAAACCAATGAGTTCATCAACGGTGATACCGAGATGTCCAACAGCCGTGATTCATACAGCGTGAACTCCGAGTGGTTCTCGTCCACCTTGGCCAGAGCCAGCAGCGCACGGGCAGCCCGTCGCATCATGTCCACACTAGTTGGCTCAAAGGGCGGGTTCTGCATGTGGAGCAGGCTGGCCTGGCTCTGCTGGAACTGTGTGGCAGCAAGGCTGTCCTCTAGGAAGCCCAGGAGGTTGCCGATGCTGCCCTTCTGCACTGCAATGGCACGGGCTGCCAGGCTGTCGCCCTGTGCCAGGTTGGCCAGCAGTACTACGGCCATCTCCCGGCACACGGGGTTCTTTCGGTCACTGAGGAAGCGCACCATGGTGCTATATAACTTCTCCAGGCGGCTGAAGGGGGGCGTGGCCAGGATCAGGTCCACATTATTGTCCTGGATGCTGAGTTTGCTGAGGGTTTCCAAGACCAGTCTCTGGGGGGAGAGGACGGCATTGGGGCCCAGGGTGGAGAAGGGGTCCTGGGCTTCAGCTGAAGGGCAGACTGCCCAGTGTAGGAGTCCGTCCAGGACAGGCAGGCAAATGCTCTCAGGGTAGGGGGAGAGGTCCAATTGCCCCGAGATGTTGGCGAGCGTGACCAAGGTGTTTTCCCGGAGCATCTCCAAGCAGTCCCACCACCATTCCACTTTGTTGCAGCTCACCCCTTGGTCCTGCTCCTCCTCCTTCTCATAAGTTAGTGGTGCCTGCTTCCTTTCTGGGTGCTTGTGGTGCAGAAGGATCAACTTGCCCAGGATCAGCAGCAGCCCCGGGTGTTTGGACATCTCAAAGTCGTTGCCTGGCACAAACGACAGGCTTCGGATGGTATTGGAGACACAGACGCAGCGCTTGGCGAGGGAATCTTGCCAGTCCAGAAGGGTACACAGTGGGGTCTCATCTTTACTGTGGGGTTCATCCTCTAGGATCTTAATGTTCCGGTGGGTCTGTGCTGGGCTGATGCCGAATGGAAACTTGCTGCTCTCCTTGGTGGCCTCTACACTCTTAGCTCCCTCCTCGGTCAATGTGCTGGACCGGGTAGACAACATGTCATCCATAGTGGCTGTGATCCGTTTTTCTGGAGGACCATCAGGCGGGGGGCCCTCCTGCTCTGTTGTCCCTGGTGTACCCTCTACTGCTGTGACATACTTCCGGGTGACTGGTGGGCAGGGTACATGGGGCCGGGTAGGCAGCAGCTCTGTCTTGCTCTCAAAGTGGGTCTGGATATGCTCAGTGGTGTCCCCCCCGCCAATCCGCCAGTGTAGCAGGCCACTGTCAAACTCCTGCACGCGCCCAAGCTTATCTGAGCAGTCCACCACAAACGGGTCATTCTTCTGTACGATCTTCACTGGAAGCTTGTCAAACTTACTAATCAGTTTCTCCTCACTGTTCTCTGAGGCTGCCTTGTCCCTGCCCGAAAAGGCCATCTCCTCATCATTTTCAATTACTTCCTCCTCTTCTTCCTCCTCTAGTTTAGGACCTAGAAGGTCGTCTTCTTCCTCCCCCTCCACAGGAGCTGGACTAGATGCTTTGCTGAATCTCCCAGGGTCCAGTAGTGTTCTCTGTCCTGGGTCACCCACCTCATACTCCTTTAAAATGCCAAAGATCTCAATCAGGCAACGTCGGAAATATTCCACAAGGAGTTCTAGCAATCCTGGGAGCTAAAAGAGAAAGAACAGGAAATATAGTAAGGGAGAAAAGTAGGCTAGAGAATCCTTTTTTTTTTTTTTTTGGTTGTTTTGTTTTTGGCTGCACCTGTGGCATATGTAAGTTCCCAGGCCAGGGACTGAATCTAAGCCACAGCCGTGGCAACGTCAGATCCTTGACCCACTGCGCCAGGCTGGGGATTGAACCCACATCTCTGAAGCGACTTGAGCCACTGCAGTCATATCCTTAACCCACTGTACCACAGAGGGAACTCCTGGCTAAGAAGAGACCTACTTAGGTCTTCTATCTGATCCTACCCCTTATCCTTCCAGTCAAGATGTCTCTATCACTGGGAGAGTCAGAGTCCTCCTTTCTCAAAGGCTCTCCACAAAGCAAATCATTTCAGCTCTCCCGTCTCTCACCAAGTTCTTCCTTCTGCCCAACCTACTCTCACATCTGCCTGCATCCAGCATGATGGAAACACTGACCTCTGTACCTCACCTACTAGTACCATACAGCTCCCAGCCTCCACTTTCCCAACCAATTTCTGCTTTTCTTCACCAGGCCCAGTTTCCTAGCCATTGGTCACTGTCACTCTCCCTCTTAGTACGCTCTCTACTCCCACTGCCGAGTGGAGCCCAAGGCCAGGCATGGTGGGATGACACCTTCCCACACAATGCAGGGTAGACAGATGCTCATATGCCTGCCCTCTTCCCCAAGCTCCCTGACACTGCAGGAGGCTGGACCTCTGTGCATCACGCAACATGATGAGCGGTGTGAGGCTTAAGCTCTCCAAACACTGCTCCAAGCTGGTGCTAGACAGACCCAAATTCCAGCTTAGATCCTATATAGAGAAAACACTAATCTCCAGTCAGATTAGTCTCTTGATGAAGAGTATAGTAGAAAAGAAAAAATACGGCTTTAGAATTAAAAAGATCTAGGTTTGAATTTTGGCTTTCCCAGGGACTATCTGTATGATTTAAACTCTAATCTGTAGTTTTTCCACTCTTCCATTAAAAATGATAGAAATCCCTAAACTTCATAGGGTTGTTCTAAGTTCTTTTTTTTTTTTTGTCTTTTTGCCCTACCTAGGGCCACACCCGCAGCATATGGAGGTTCCCAGGCTAGGGGTCTAATTGGAGCTGTAGCCGCCGGCCTACGCCACAGCCACAGCAACGCGGGATCTGAGCCGTGTCTGCAACCTACACCACAGCTCACGGCAATGCCGGATCCTTAACCCACTGAGCAAGGCCAGGGATCGAACCCGCAACCTCACGGTTCCTAGTCAGATTCACCAACCACTGATCCACAACAGGAACTCCGGTTGTTCTAAGTTCTAAATGGAATATGTCAAATGCCTGACTTATGGAAACTGCTCAATCAATATTTGTTCCTTATTCATGGGAGGCAGGCTCTGGATTCAGAAAGACTCTGCTAACAGCTGGGTGAACCTGAGCAAAGATAAGACTCTGAGCCTATTTATTTACTCATCTCTAAGTGGCCACATCTGCTTTAGAAAGCTGTCGTGTAAGGATGACACAAAAGACAGTATGAAGAATCTAGCACAAAGTGAGGGCACAGTTAAGTAACTATTAATAATAATGCCCCCAGTCAACTCCTTGATAGACAATTGTAAGGTACCCAGGATGATTAAAACAAAAAAGGTAGGATGGTGTAGCAGAAACTCTTCCCAGCTGGGAAACTCAAGGTGAGTGTCCTGTGGAGACAAGATCTGCAACAATGACGTCTGCAAGAACATCCAACTGCTAGCCACCCTCCACCCTCCCTGAACTTCTTTACACTTCCCATTCTGTATCTTAGGAAAATGAGATCACCATAGACCTCTTCTACTTAGGGTGGATGAAGAAAGTAAGGGAAAATAAAGAAACTGCTCTGCTCACTGATACAGAAGAACATAGGTTCTTCTTAGTAGTCTAGAAAATATGGTATCCTTATTGACATGAACAGAATCTGCATTTCTTATCAATACTGAAACGTTCCTCTGAAATTTCCTTTTAAGCCCATCCTGACTGAACAATAATTATTGCTGTTCTCAGCATCTGGGGCCCGTACTTGCCTGGAAGGTATGGGAGAACAAGCGAGAGGGGACCATTTGGACAGGGATGGATATAATTCCCTGGTCACTTAGCACTGTCTTTGTCAAGAAGATCCTAGGCCCTCCCAATCTTCCCCAGGCACCTCTACTCACCTGACTGAGGTTGAAAGTCATGATGCTGTTGTCATCGTACAGCAGGATGTTAATGGTGTCTAATGCCCATGTGCTCTCTGCCAGCAGCCCAGACTTGAGGGACATCATCACCCGCCATGCCTCCGGGGTTCCTGAAATAAACCTCCACGTCGTCCATCCACCAAGCCCAGGTTGGCAGGGACCCTCCCACCCCAGAGCTGGCTCATCAGCCAGACTACTCTGAAGAGAACACGTGCTGAGAGGCAGTTGCCACCTGGGACATGACACACATCTGCCCCTCAGGGCTTCTAAGCTCTCTCAGGACATCACTACGTGGCGATTCCTTTAGTAAAGCCTGATATCAGATGTTGTCTTCCTTCCCCAAAGTTCTTGGGCTCTCTTTTAGTCAACACTGGACCAGATTTTAACTCATCCAGAACATCGGGATGGAGAGAGAACAATGAACAAGGCGCAAAGGGGCAGGTTCAGCAACCCAATCAAGGAGGTCTCCTTACCGATGTCTTTCATTGTAAGCCGCCTCCTCTGCTTCAGCACAGGCTGTGTGGCTTCGACAGAGCCAGGAGGGAAGGTGATGTCCCGCCGAATCATAGGGGGCTGCACAGGGGCAGGTGCTATGTGCGAGGCAGGTACTGGGGGACCTGCCTTCTGCATCTTCATCCCAGAGTGCAGGAAGGGAGACTTGCTAGGAGAGGTTCGGTTCTCCATTGGCCGGGGCAGGGGAGCGGGGCTGGATACCTGAGGAATGTGATTCTGCATGCTTGGTGGGGGCTGGTAATTAGATGGCGGGGGCCTCGTCATGGGGGGCACGGGGGCAGAAGGACCATATGGGGGCTGGCGTGTGCCATGGGAAGGCCATGGGCCTTCATGGTTGGCCCTCTGATCCGTGTGCAGCATTTCATCTGTTCGGTTCACGCCATGATAGGCAGGGCCTTGGGGGGCAGAGCCCGTGCTCTGCCTGTTGGCATAATTGTAGGTCATGTCATTACGCCCCTGCCACATGGTGCCTTGTTGAGCAACCTCAGCCGAGGCCTGTATGGGGCCGCCCATCATCTGCGGTGGCATGTTCTGCTGGGCATTGGAGCCAGGGGGTGCTGAGACACGGTCTCGGCCAAACTGGAATGGAAACTGGTTCTGGGGGCCGCCTGCCGGTCGGCGCTCAGTAGCAGCAGTGGCAGTGGCAGGATAGGCGTTGCCATACTGGTTGTACACATCTTGCTGAGGGGAAGGCTGAGCAGCTTGTTGCTGGCTGGCGGGCTGGGGCTGGGCTGGAGGCAACTGCTGCTGCTGGGGCTGCCCCTGACCCGTGCTGTATGGCACGCTGTACATCTCGCCTTCGTGCCGCTTGGCAGGAGGGCCGTAGGTGCCATCCATTGGCCGCTTGTAATTCTAAGACCGGGACAAGCAGAAGGAAAGTTAATCCTCTGCACTCGGGGACAGGAGACCTACAGCTGACAAAATGGCTACATCAGACATGTGCTCGGCTTACTTCTGCCCCTCTGAGGGAGGAGGAGACACAGACTCCAAGGGAACAAAGGAATTACCATTACACGTTATCTTTTGAAATTGTTTCTGAAAATAAGAATCATTCTCTGGGAGTTCCTGTCGTGGCTCAGGGGTTAGCAAGCCCGATTAGCATCCATGAGGACGTGGGTTCGATCTCTGACCTTGCTCAGCGGGTTAAGGATCTGGCGCTGCCATAAGCTGTGTTGTAGGTCGCAGACATGGCTTGGATCCTGTGTTGCTGTGGCTGTGGCGTTGGGCCCATAGCCTGGGAACCTCCATATGCTGTGGGTGTGGTCTGGGGGGGGTCATTTTGTTCCCTCTGGCTCTCCCTTGCTCTATGTAGAAAAATGTAGAAAGTTTAAAAAGCAAAATAAGGCCTGTTTCTAACCCTTATGGAGAACTAGAGACTGGACTAGACTCCAAACTGGGAGGAGATCAAGGGCTTGGTGCTTTAGACAGAACTGGCTATTTAGGGGAGAAGAACAACAAAGCATCTAAAGTGGGCTTCTTAGACTTTTCAACCTGGTTCCCCCCCCCCCCCGTTTCTTTTTGCTTTTTAGGGCCACACTAGAGGCACATGGAGGTCAAATCGGAGCTGTAGCCACTGGCCTACGCCACAGCCACGCCAGATCCAAGTCGCGTCTGCTACCTACACCACAGCTCACGGCAACGCAGGATTGTTAATCCACTGAGCAATGACAGGGATCGAACCCACAACCTCATGGTTCCTAGTTGGATTCGTTAACCACTGCGCCATGACGGGAACCCCTCAACCTGGTTTTCTAACTGGCTCTCAGAGGAACCCCTGCGTCAGCCCACCCGCTTCTCACCTGCTGCTGCTGCTGATACATTGTGGTCTGCTGGCTGGGGAAGGGGCTGCCGGAAGGGGTGCCTTGAGTGGAGAACTGATTGCCATAGGAATCATGTCTGCAGGAAGGAGAAAAACAGAGGATCAGGGTGGGATGTGGCAAAGCCTTAGCCATAGCAGCATCGAGACCAGGCTTTACTCACCGTTGCTGCTGCTGCTGTTGCTGCTGCTGTGGGGGGTAACGGCTAGGAGAATACATCCCCGAGTCTGGGGTGGAAGGCATGAGATTCGGCTGTGGGGCTCCAGTGCCCATGTTTCCCTCGGGTCCTATTCCAGGCTCCGTCCTAAAGAAAATCAGAGAAGCTAGTTGAGTCCATGCCAGCCGTGGGAGCTGGGGTGGGACTGGTGTGGGGGCCATGCTTACCTCACTCTGTCATAAGGACCTCCATAGGGATAGTGCTGCCGAGGTCCCATCGCCACATTTCCCAGCCCAGGGCCGGCAGCTCGACTGTAGGGGTCCCCCATCCCGCCGTTGGGGCCCTGCCCTGAGGACATGAAGGGATCACTCCCTGGAGCTGAGAGCAAAAGGGAAGACAGTAAACAAACTGTTCGGCAGGCCTAGCAACCTCTACCTTGCTTGCCCCAAACACCAAGGACTTCTCAGAGCTCAGGTTTGTTCCAACTATTTTCCTGACAGGATTGAAACAAGAGACCTAAAGAGGCCCCAACCAGCAAAGAACACATACTTGGAAAGGGGTGGCAGGGTGAGGAGAGGGAGAGAAGAAAGTAGGACGAAGAGGGGTGGCTAGGTCCAGAAATGCCTCATCTCAGAGGACGGTTCTACAAGAACCTTGAACCACTCTCAAGATATCCCCCCATCCCCCTGGCCCTGTCCTCAAGGACCCAAGGCCAACTGCAGTTGGTCACCTTTCCTCATGCTGCCATAAGGATCCTTATTTGGCTCGTAGGACATGCGCCCCATCATGTCAGAGGTATTCATACTGGGCTGGTACCCAGGGTTTGGAGTCATGGAATTCCGCTTCTGGAATGTGGGGTCACTTCCGTCAGGAAAGGCATCCTGGATCCCAACTGAATTGCTCCTGCACAAGAGTGAGGAAAGCCAATTAGACCCCAAATTAAAGCTATTCCTCCAATAACTCGAGGGACATGGGTTCACTGGTTGGACGACCAGGGACCACCCTGAGCTGCACAGGAGCTCATGCACTTCTGGCCCAGGATTCCCCAAAGCACTTGCCCCTGCTCCTGGACTCACCTCATGCCTGGCAAGGGGGGGATCTGGCTGTGTGGTGTGGATGCTGGAGTTGGTGGCTTCAGGTCTCCTCCTTCTGCCATGGAGCTGCTGGTTGACTGAGGTGTCTGTGGCCCCTGCATTGACCCTGATCCCGCTGTGGACAGAGAGGCAGGGTAAGCAGGAAAGCATTTAACCCGCACAGAAACACATAAATGTCCCAGGATCTCTTTGAAAAAGATTTTTACAAGGCTAGAGCTGTCTATCACCCTTCTCAGCAGGGGACCTGCAAGGCCAGTAATAAAGAAGAGAATCCGGGGCTTTATTGCCTCTTGCCGCTATTCACATTTGGAGAATAGGAGTGGTGTGGCGATGCCATCCACATGCTAGTGATTCCTTGAGTCTCTGTCAGCTTCCCTGACTACTTTTCTTTAGTTTCCCAAGGACCCTATCTAACCTATTAAACCCTGTAATGCTGGTAGACAAGCTCCCAGTCAGAGGCCTTGGAACGCTGAGGGGTGGTGGTGGTGGTGGTATCCATCTTGCCCCCAAACCTGCAGAGAGAACGCTTTAGGAGCTTAGGAACTCTTATTCTCAAGCATCTAGCACAGTGTCACCACTCAGGTTCCAAAGCTCCTTTAAGCTGATGAACACAGAACTACCAGTAATTAATGTTTCCATTAGTTACCATTCCCAGCAGCAAATATCCCACTGCTTAGGCCTCCCCAGCTGATGAGTCATCTCAGGCACTCATTACACCCTCAGAGGTCAAGACCAGGGCACATGTGTTTACACCCACCTTCTAGGAGGCCTGGCCTTCTTCCCTCCCCATGCCTGCCCAGGCCCTATCCTCCTCTCAGACAAGAGGGTGGGCAGAGGCATTCCCAGAAGAGTTCCATTCATATTCCTCCCCCCCCCTTTTCCCATTCATTACCATCTCAGCTCCCTGGGGAATTCAGGACTCTAGTCTGAGCTGCATTATAAGGCGCTGACATCAGTGGCCCAAAGCTCCCAGATGGCCCTGCTTCACTGCTATTTGTTAGATTTCCGACTCTTCTAGCGTCCCTCCCACTCACTAGTTTACAAACATTTGGCAAGATGCCAGGTGCACAATGAAAATTAAAACATAAAGGCTGCTGCAGACTATCTCCCAAGGGGCTCGCCATTGCCTGGTCTTTCCTCTGCCAACATGTTGAACTCTGTGGTAGGACTGGGCAGAGCACACAGCCCTGGTGGCAGGCACTGGTGAATAAGAAGCCTGGACCCTTGAATGGTGAGCCTTTGTGGGACTGCTCATCCAATTCTTACCAGGAGATGGAGGCTGGATCTTGGGCTGGGACTTCTTGGAATCAGCAGCTGCAAAGATGTCTGGGGGAGGGTCTTCTCCCCGTTCAATCTTGCACTCAAAGGCATAGAGACACTGGATATACTGCTTTTTCAAGGAGCTGGCAGCACTGCTTGAGGTGCCGACATTGAGGTTGGTTGCAAGTTCCCGCCATTTTTTGTTCTTGTTGACCTGTACAACCAACCAGGAGAGTCAGGGTACATCTTCCATCTGGTCTTCTTGCCCATAAACTCCACATCCCACCACATCACCAGGTATTCACCTTGTGAAATCACAGTTCAGTTAATCACAAAAGTTAACCTCACTTAGTGGATAGTCCACAACAAACATTAAACACATGGCTTCCCTCTACCCTCAGCAGGCTCCAGCCACAGATCACTGCAGCTGTCAGAGTGCTTATTCAAAACAGGGCAAACTTCAAATGACTGTTAGAACAGAATTCAGAAAGCATGGGCTTTGTTTTTCACAAGTGTACTTTTGAAAAATGATGTGCAAATCACCATTGGATCCAAATCATTTTTTTCATTTTTTTAAAAATATTCTTTCTTTAAGGGCCGCACCTGTGGCACATAGAAATTCCCAAGCTAGGGGTTCAATCGGAGCTGCAGCTGCTGGCCTAAGCCTATAGCCACAGCCACGCTGGACCCGAGTCACACCTGTGACCTACACTGCAGCTCAAGGCAATGCCGGATCCTTTAACCCACTCAGCGAGACCAGGGATCAAATCCACATCCTCATGGATACTATGTTGGGTTCTTAACCCACTGAGCCACATGGAACTCCCCAAATTATATTCTAAGTGCACTGATAAAAATTAACATTTTATAAAATGGAGTCGTATGACAATATCAATGACCACTCTGCTTGACTTACTTTGTCAAACTAGGGGTTTTCATATCTGATTTTTTTTCTCAATGTGGGGCTCACTCCTTGCAAATTTGACGTTCTTGTGTCACTGATCCCTGTATCTCAGTGATACATTACTACAAACTCCTTTCCCTTACCAGTCACTGTCTTGATTGTTCAGGAGATGCTTCAGGCCCTATGACTTTTTTTGGACCTTCCCAGTGGCCAGCCTACAGTTCTGCCTCCTTTCCTCAGCTTCAGAACTCACTGATCAAGACCAGTCCCCAATCCCTACAATTAATCTTTCCGCTTTAGCCAGGCAGGTCTCCTTCTTCATGTATCCTTATGTTTATTCATCCACCATGTGATTAGCCTGTCTCTTAAAGGTTTGGGAACACTGGCTTTCCAGTTTCAGCCCACAAGGAGTTCAATATGTTTTGATATCTGCTGATCTAGTACCTGTGGCACCAGAAAGAAGAGTGATAAGGAAGCAAACGGAGAAACAACCTAGATGGAGGGGAGACGACCAGGACTGTTTCCTAGAGCAGGTAACATCTGACCTGAGTCTTGCAGGTTAGAGGTGGCACTGTTAGGGTATGGTATATTCCAAACTCTTTCCCATCTGCATGCCATCTGGGCCAGTCAACTGGAATGGCCCATCCCTCTACCTAAGCCCTACTAATCCTTATCCTTCAGAATAGCTCAGGACCCATCTTTTGCCTTCTTGGATCCTTCAAAAACTCACTTATAACAACATTCTTTCAGAGTTCCTGTTGTGCTGCAATGGTTAACAAACCCGACTACCATCCATGAGGACACAGGTTCAATCCCTGACCTCGCTCAATGGGTTAAGGATCTGGCATTGCCGTGAGCTGAGGTGTAGGTTGCAGACATGGCTCGGATCCCACGTTGCTGTAGGCCGGCGGTACAGTTCCGATTAGACCCCTAGCTTGGGAACTCTCATATGCTGCAGGTGCGTCCCTAAAAAGCAAAAACAAAACAAAACAAAACATTCTTTCTCCTCTGAACTGTTCAAGCACATCATAGCAGCCAAAAGTCTGGCAACCCTTTTGCAAACTGGAAGACAGACCCAGGCTTTAGGATTCCCTCATACTTCATCCGAGGTCCAGTGGCTCCAGAAGCCTATGAAATAAAAAATATGCCAAACCTAACCCAATGTCCCCTTTCGTTACAGGTAGGAGAAGCCTGACAATGAAAACTCAGTACCAGGGAGAATGGTGGGAATGAGCCCAGGGTCACCTCAGAAACCTGCTGTGGCTTTGCTTCCCACGCCAGTTATGTGGCAGTGTGCACGTGTCTTGTTTTATTTTCCTTTGTTGGGGAGGGGAATAAAGCCTGAGGGAGAAGGAATTCACAAATGACCGTTGGCTGGCTTCATTCCAATCATTTTCTTTTCTGCTGGTGACAGCTGTTTTCCTCTTCTGATTTAGGTTTGGAATACTCCCCTCCCTACCACGCCTCCCCTGAGCTCAGCCACAAACTCAGATCCAATAGCAGGCTCTTGGTATAATGACTACAGAACATAACATTGGAGGAAAGTTTGCAAGGCACAGTGTGCTGTCTGCCAGCGTTGCCTCATCTGTTTGCCTCCTGGGCCAGAGTGTAAAACAAAGATGTAAGGTATTAGGGCAGGGGAAACAGGGTAGTGCTCAGTTCAAGGTTTTCAGCAGAGATTAATCCATTCACTTATGTCTCCCATACACAGTAACAAAACATGACTCCCACTTACTTCTTCCTTCACGGACTATTTCTATTAAGTAGCTCCTGGAACCCTGTCTCCCATGGAAAACTTTTTAGAATGAAAGGATCAGCAACTACTCTGGCTGCTCCTGTACCGTCTTGTGGACCAATTTAGGTGGCAGAAATCTTGCTGAAAGCTTTGTTTGATTTTGAAAGTCTAGCATGCTCTCCTTATGTTACAAGTAAGAAAAATGAGGGCTCAGAGTGGTTACACACCTTGATTAGGGTGACATATACTGTAAGTGGCTAAGAAAGACCCATCTCTGAACCTTGCCCATGTCTACTATGTCAAACTGCCTGCCATGGAATCAGAATGCCCACAGACTTGCCCTATGTTTGCACCCCAGAGGGACTCTGGATTTATAGTAACTTATTGCTAAATACTTCATATTATCCATAATGGTCTCAGAAAGCAGAAGCAGGTGTGATGTGCCTGTGGGATGCATGGCATCAGTGAAGCCACTGAGTACCTAGAGAGAGGCTTGTTGAAACCACAGGGGAAGCCAGGTGCTAGGCACTCACCTGAGTCAATCCACCAATCTCCTTCACAGACACATAGAGGCGATACAGGTCCAGAGGTTTCCTACCCACAGCAGGCAGATTTGTCATGCCCATGGCCTTCTCCTCCGTGAAGGCCAGATAACGGTCCACCCACATCTTCCTCTCAGGCTCACCACCCAGCTCATACAACTTGGTGATCTTCTCATTGGTTGTAGTAGAAGAACTGGATTTCTGGAAGGGACAGGTCAAGATTCATAGGAAATGGTCAGATTTAAAGCCTATGCTAAGAGTCTTAGAAGCCCCTTGATTACGGCAGTGGCAAAGCTTCTTTTTCTGGGGTGGTCACTAACTCCTGCCCTGCCTTGGCAAAAACCAAAAGGGAGCCAGACCTTTCTGTAAAGGAAGGAAGCTAACACTGACCACACATTTGGTATCCTTCTCTTAAAAGATAAGGTGCAGGCACAAGGAGGCCATGCCTAAGATCCCAGAGCTTTTTAAGTACAGCTGGACTGAATGGTCACACTGTTGTCCCCCTGACATCAATGTCACTACTACTCCCACACTAGGACACAGAAGCCTGGATACACTTTTATAGACTGTTTCAGAAAACTCAAAAACACAACCTTGAAACAATGGACTACAATGAAAAGAAACTTCCTCCTCTCAAGAAAGGAAGGGTCTCCCACCTGCTTGAATGACTTTGGATATTACCCTCTCCAAGAGAGGATGACAACCTAAAAGGGTCTAGAAGCCAGAGGTGAAGGTCCACAGGAGGTGGCAGCTGTGATTTTTATTTCCTCTACTTTATAAGATAGGGAAAGTAAGGTATGACAAAGGGCAGAAATGTTTCAAATTACTCAAATACTGAGCAGGTCCCCAGAATGCCAGAGAGTCCAAAAGACAGCAACGTTCAGGACCATCTCTAAGAGGCTAAGAACCCAAACTCCATCTGTCTCTTCTTCCTCTTTACAGAACCAACCATTCCTGCTATTCTGAGTGAGGTCCAGGAAGAGAAGAGCAACTAGCTGCCCATGGCATACGCCATCTATCAAGACGTGAGCATAGGGGTTCACAGTTTCAGAGAGCAGTACACAGAATTTTTATACTGTAGGTCTGGCATTTCCTCTGTATCGGGCAATTGTTTAGAACATTATGCTATTTACATTAGGGCCCCTTAGGCTGAGTCAAACCTAAATCAAGGCACTATTATCCTGGAAACCCTCATAGTAAGAAGAGATAACAGCAGCCCTTTCCAAGATTTTCTGGTGCTTGTCATAAAAAGGCCCTCTAGTGACCTCTTTTCTTTTTCCTTACTGTCGCTGAAAGGATGGGACAGAAAGTTGAGAAGATATCAACCATTACCTTGGATTTGGATTCTGTCTTGGGTGTCCCATCTGCCTTGTTGTTCACTTTGGTGGCTGGAGTTAACTTGACATCCCCAAGACCCATCATCTCTGGGCTGGCTGCCATCCCTATTGAAGAGGAAAAAGGCCCGACAGGTTTGTGACGCTTGACACTTCTGGAAAAAATCCCTGGGTGAGCAACGACTAGGAATTACCTGCTGAATTGTTGGCCATGGTTCCCCCCATGGGATATGGGGGTCCCTGAGGGTTGATCATGCCAGCCATACTATTAATCCCTTGTCCATAGGGAGGTCCAGTTCCCATTATGCCCCCTTGATTCATATTGGGGTAGCCTGGTGGCCTGAGAAAGAAGATGCAAAGCATGAGAGAAACAAGAGTTTGAGACACTAAACTTTCAGATCTGGACTTGAACTAAATAGGGCTGTGTAAATCAAGATCGTCTATAGTTAGGCTTACAAGGAAAAGTTTATGGGTCTCACAAACCACTGCACTCCCAGATATTCTTATCTTCTACCTCCACATACAAAATGTTCTAAATGGGTTCAAGTTCCCAAAAGGAAATCATAGCTCAATTTTAAAGGATACACTGCTTCTTCTTTTTTTGGTCTTTTTAGGACTACACTCGCGGCATATGGAGGTTCTCAGGCTAGGGGTTGAATCAGAGCTGTAGCCGTTGGCTTACACCACAACCCACGGCAACGCCGGATCTAAAGGATACTCTTCTTGAAGAATGGAGCCCTACTGTGTCTCTTAAGCACTGCCTCTCTTGAAGGCATCTCCAAAGTCAAGATATGTTTCCATGTATGGGCTCTCTCTATGGCAAAAGGCCTAGATTAAATGCTCAATTTTATCACACTGTCAGGTTACCCCAACCAAATCGGACCCCTCAGAGCACAGCACCTAGAGGGGCTTTGTATTTGTTCTTGAGGGGCCTATTGCACATTTTGTGCCTCCATCATTCAGAAATACTACCAAATCCACCTCTTCAGAGTCACTCTATTCTATCGTGGTTTACTAACATCCCAGTAAGAGTCACTTTAAGAACTAAAAGCCCCAACAATGGAGTACAGAGCCTTCAAAACAGCAGAATCACAGTCACTGAAGTCAGTGGCCTAGGAAGAAGAGATGAATCTTGAAGTCATTAAACCAAATCATATGAGCCTTCTGTACTTCTGCACCAGTCAAATACACGGACCACAAAGAACACTGGAAGAAATGGCAAACCACAACCTCACCATCCTGTATTTCTCACACCACAGACCCAAACCATGTATATCATTAAAAATCCTTTTGAAAACCAAGAATCTAGATTGTCAGAAGAAATGAAGAAACTCTAAAGACTTATTTTACTAATCAAAATAACATGTGCTTTGTAAGGTTTTTTATATGTGATATCTGGTCCTGTGAAATTTGAGACCAATCTAAGATGCTTACAAATCAGCATTTTTGTTGTGTTCTTCACTGTAAGGAAACCTAATTTTCTAAACAGCCCTCAATAAAACACGTATTTACCAAAATGACATGGTTTAGGTCGAGAAGTATCTCAGTGACCTGAATGACTACAGTTTGTATCCTTGCACTGATACCCTCTTCACTTTCTGGGCCTTACCTGTTCTGGATAGAGTTGGCAGCAACATGCATGGCGACAGCAGTTTCTTGAGTTTTCCGGTTCATGCCCCCTGGTGGGGGACACATCCCTGACCCAACCTGAGGTGGCATATTGGCCATGTTGGGGCCATAAGGCCTGTTGCCCATGGAGGCGTGACTCATCCTCCCTGGAGGGAGTGTGCCGTAAGGTGGGATGCCAGGCTGCCCGTGCATCTGACCTCCAGCACCCATAGGGTTCATGCTTCCAGCCATGCCTGCACTGGGGTAGTTAGCGTTGGGCAAGGCATTATAGTTTGGCTGCCTGGGATAGCCTCCTGGGAAGGGAAGGAGAGAAGATGCAGAGACTTGGTTTAGTGACAAATTAGTGATTCATTAATATCGCTCAACTCTAAAACTCCAAAGATAATAAATGATGGGAATCATTCAATATTTGGTCTGGAAAGAGACCAACCTCAAGTCTCCTTAATACACAAACAAAACCACTTCATGGTCTCTTAAAAAAAAAGTAAAGGGGAGGTCAGGAGCATACAAAGGCAGGACTCAGGTGTCCCCTCATCTTCGAGACAACACAGCACAGAGCAAGGCTGGCTGGCAGGCAAGGCTGACTATGCTGCTATATATATATGCCCTTCAACTCCCAGAATCCTTTCCTTTCTACATATTAATGTCCTAAGTTTTGTGTAAGACATTCAGCTTTAGATACACCTAGGGCTGATTCTGAGCAAAAATCCATTCTATTAGGACTAATTTACTAAAAAAAAAAAAGTATACATATATATGTACATAACCAATAATTATCATTTATTGTCTGTGCTCAGTCTTAGGCTAAATACCTTATCCCCATTTTATACATGAAACAGAGGCTCAGGGATATTCAAGGACTCTTCCACGACGGTAGTGCTGCCCTACCTTAGGGTCTGAACTTGGTGGATTTAAGGCAAAGGAGAGTCCTATTCTTATAACCCACCATATCATCTCACCTCCATGTACTCCTATCTGGGTAGTATACTCACCCTGTGGGCCATACTGACTCCCTTGGGGACCATAGCTCCCCATGGAGTTCTGCTGGTAGGAGCCCATGCCTGTGTGCATTTGTCCTCCGGAAGGCTGACGTGGAGATAAGGCTGAGCCGGGCTGGGGGGAACTGTACTGTGGCATCTGCGGGTTCCTCTGCATGTAACCTATTTGTGGGTAGTGTCCATATAGTTATTACCTTGGTGCAATGGGAACAAATGCTCTCTCTTATCCTAGGACTTCATCATGCACATTTTTTTTTTTTTTTGGTTGCCCCACAGCATGTGGAAGTTCCTGGACCAGGGATTGAATCTGCACCACAGCAGTGATCTGGGCCAATGCAGTCACAACGCTAGATCCTTAACCTACCGCACCGCAATGGAACGGAACTCCATCTACATTTTCTTTAGCAAATACTTGCATGAAGCCTCTATATTATTTGCTATATAATTATGTGCCCTTTTAGGCACCTCCAAAAGCAACAATAGCCATTAACCAGGGCATGCCTTGGGGGTTTTGAAAAAACAAAGAGCAATGACAGAAAAAAGGAAGGAAGGAAGAAAGAAAGAAAAAAAAAGGGTGTAGGACTTAAAGTACAAAGACTTGGTGCTGAGTATTCAGTATTTCCTGACCAAATTAGGCACAATGAAGTAGGGAATCCATCAAAACATATGAACAACAAAGAATAACAGTGGGTAAGCATAATTCGGGAGCCACCAACATGGCCAAGCCCATCCAAACTTCACAATCTGTTGCTGAGATTGTCTGAAGCTTCATGGTCATACATCTCTCCAAAAGCTGTTGCAGAGAAAATCAATCAAAAGCTGCCTTTGCCCTCTGCCCTTCCCTTAAAGCCCAGGCTCTCACCTCGATCTTGGGCAATGCTTGATTGGTTCATAGAAGGATGCATGATGCTGTCCGACTGGCCACTGGGTGGCCGAGGTGGCATCTGGTTGCCTGCTCCAGACAGAGAAAGATGTAAGCCAATCATGGCTAAGCCTGGAAATTCTAGCTAGAAGGTCAACTCAGAACTGGAAATGACTCCTGGGAAGGCCAAGAACCTCCCAGCATCACATATACAGAAGGATCCAGCCAAAGGGTTGCCATTGTCTTTCTTCGAATGCTGAAGACAACCTCTCTGCCAGTGGAAGGCTGGGACTCCCTTATATTGTTAGGGGCCAGTCCTTTTTCCCTCTCCCCAAAGCCCAGCACTTGAGAGTACCTGGCACTGCAGCAGGCGAGAGTGGTCCTGAGCGAGACTGAGCAACACTGGCAGGAGAGCCAACAGGGGATGGGGAGGGGCCTCGGATGCCAGGCAGGTGAGGGGAAGTATGAGGAGAGAAAGGAGACTGAGCTGGATTACTCTGCTCCCCTTGGCTGCTGGAAATCCCTGATGTGCTCACTCCAGGGCTCAGAGCTCCTTCTGTCCCCATGGGGAGATCGTCTATTGAACCAGACAGATCCTGGAACATATATACAAGGACGTGGATTAGCAATATTAGACAAAAAGACTCTTCTTTCAACAGTCTTACTACATGATAAACATTTTCTTTAAACAACCAAAAGTAAACACACCGCACATACTATGTAGTCAAGATACTACAGCTTACATACAATAAACTCTCTATTAAGGGCCAGATAGAAAATATTTTCAACTCTGCAGGCAATATCGTCTTTGCCACAATGACTCAACTCTGCCATCAAAGTGCAAAAGCAGTCACAGACAGTACACAAACAAACGGATGTGACTGTGTTCTAATAAAGCTTTATTTACAAAAGCAAGTAATTATCCCACAAGCTATAGTTTGCTGCCCCTTAGTCTAACTACTAGAAGCAGATCTAGTACTTTTATTTTCTTTCCTAGCACCAACTTCTATAGTCATAAGAGAGCAGCTCTTTCAGTGAGACTTCAGTTCTTTTCCAATGGGAAAACTTTAAACATTGCCAGGATGGCACCAGGATCTACAAGAAAATGTTAACAAGTTTGGGCAACGTTCACAGATCCTCTCTCTGTTAGATTATTATAACCTATATTTACCAAGAACTCACTCCAAGTTACCATACTTTAAAACATAAGGGGTAGGAGGTAAGAAAGGGATATACTGTACAGACAATTCCTTAACTGCCAAGAAGATCTGGGACTATATTCCTAACACCTGGCCAACAACAGGGATGAACAAATGTTTACCAACTGAACAAACCTAGTTTTTTCCTCTAGTTTTGAGTTTTTCATTGAGAACTTGGTACTTATCTAGGGGTTGTGCTTGTCTTGAATTATTTGGTAGAGTTCACTCTAGGTCAGTAAACCTCAAGATCAGCAATCAGGAGCTCAATATGAAAAATACTCACCCCAGGAAATGCACCCCTAATCCCACCCCTGTTCATTCTCCAGCAATACCACTTGCTCATAATACAACATTAATTTCAGGCAGAAAACAACTATACCCTGAAGAAAAGACGAAAGCTTTGGGCAGGGGCTCAGGTCTGGGAAAATCCTAATACTCAAACAGTTAAGAAAAGAGTTCTCAGAGTACCCCTGTGGTGTAGCGGGTTAAGTAGCCGGCATTGTCACTGCAGCAGTCCATGTCACTGCTGTGGCAAGGTTCAATCGTGGCCCGGGAACTTCCACATGCCACAGTCCTCCTTCCCTCCTGCCCCATCCCTAATTGTTTTCTTAAAGAGACATATCTGAAGATGAAGGAAATCCAGGAAGGCCTGATTTGAGTCTATTTCTATTCCCACAACAAGCTCACCTTGCAAAGATCAGTCTGAGGTGATTCTGACCCTTGAGTATATCAATAACACTGGAGATCAGAGAGCACCTCTTAGGGTCTCCCCTAAGTATCCAGGTTTGTTGGACCTTTTGCAAACCAGCTGGTTACTTCTCTAAGCTGCAAGCATTTCTGCTGAGTTCTATGGGAACAAAGCTAGCCTTGAAGGCAAGGCAGGTAGGAAGGTGTGCATCTGTGTGTGTCCAGCTCTCAGTGTTGGACAGCTAGCTATAGATAGCTTGTCTATAAGAAGCAGACCCAGTACATTACAGCATGCTTTAAAAGTGCAATCAGAATTGGTCCCAGCATGGAAGAAAACTCAAGAAGCTCTCCTCTAGGTAATACCAAAGGGTCCCTTTCTTCTCAAAGGACTAAAGTACCTGGAGCTTTCATCCCAGGAGAGGAGGATTCCTTCCCCATGTTAAGGGCTAAGCTGTACCAAGGACCCCCGGATTCTGAACTGAAGAGAGTAAACTCAAAGAGGCCACAAGATGACAAGAGGAGTCAACCGTACAGGTCAGAAAAGGCCTTGAAAGACTTGTTAAGCCCCGGCCCATAACAGAAACCTCAGTCTAATGCTGTTCTAGGAACCAGTAACTTCCGTCAATATTTCTTCCTGTAGTCTCAATTCCTTATCAAACCACCAGTTTCTGCCAATAAAAGCTACCTGCTTAGAGGAAAAATAAATCATCCATAAGACAAAAACTCTTCAAATGGCCCTGAAAAATTGTTTTAAACATTTTTGTCTTTAATTAAACAAGTAAAACATGAATATTCTCCAGGTAAAAACAGTTCAGATAGTATAGGTAAAATCAAAGTCCCCCTTTGCTCTCTTTCTGCTGTCTTCAATAGAGGAACCCCAGAGTTCCCGTAGTGACTCAGGGGAAACGATTCGACTAGGAACCATGAGGTTGTGGGTTCGATCCCTGGCCTCGCTCAATGGATTAAGGATCCGGCATTGCCATGAGCTGTGGTGTAGGTTGCAGACAGAGCTTGGGTCCTATGCTGCTGTGGCTGTGGTGTAGGCCAGCAGCTGTAGCTCCAATTCGACCCCTAACCTGGGAACCTTGATATGCTGCAGGGGCAGCCCTAAAAAAAAAAAAAAAGAGAGAAAAAAAATAGAGGAACTCCTATTCTATTCGGTGTATATCCTTGAAGACCGTCTGAGGAACTGAGCAGGGGAAAAAAAAATGAGGATGTTCAACATCACTAATCACCAGGGAAATGCAATTCAAAACCTCAATGAGCCTCACATCTGTTAGGATGGCTAAAAACAAAAAGACAAGAAAGGATAGGGAGGAGTTCCCATCGTGGCGCAGTGGAAATGAATCCAACTAGGAACCATGAGGTTGCGGGTTCGATCCCTGGCCTTGCTCAGTAGGTTAAGGATCCGGTGTTGCAGATGCAGCTTGGATCTGGCGTTGCTGTGGCTCTGGCATAGGCTGGCGGCTACAGCTCCGATGAGACCCCTAGCCTGGGAACCTCCATATGCCGCAGGTGCGGCCCTAGAAAGGACAAAAGACACACACACACACAAAAAAAAAAAAAAAAAAAAAAAAAAAAAAAAAAAAAAAAAAAAAAAAAAAAAAAAAAAAGAAAAAAGAAAAAAGATAAAAAAGCAAGGATATGGAAAAAAGGGAACCCTCATGCGCTGTTGATGGGAATATAAATTGACACAGCCACTATGGAAATAGTATGCAGGTTCCTCAAAAAATAGAACTACAAAAAAAATTTAAAAAGTTCTGTGGTGCAGCAGGTTAAGGATCCAGCATTGCCATTGCAGCGGCTCCAGTTGCTGCTATGGCATGGGTTCAATACCAGGACCTAGAACTTCCACATGCTGCAGGCACGGCCAAAAAATAAAAAGATGAGGAGTTCCCATTTTGGCTCAGTGGTTAAAGAATCTGACTAGGAAACATGAGGTTGTGGGTTCTATCCCTGGCCTCGCTAAGTGCGTTAAGGATCCGACATTGCCGTGAGCTATGGTGTAGGTTGCAGATGTGGCTCGGTTCCCGTGTTGCTATGGCTGTGGAGCAGGTTGGCGGCTACAGCTCTGATTCGACCCCTAGTCTGGGAACCTCCATATGCCAAGAGTGAGGCCATGGAAAAGACAAAATAATAAATCAAAAGATGAGATCTTGCCATTTGGGACAACAGGGATGGACCCTGAGGCATTATGCTAAATGAAGTAAGTCAGGCAGAGAAAGACAAGCACTAATATGATCTCACTTACATGTGAATCTAAAACAAAACAAAAACCAAGCTCACACAGAACAGACTGGTAAGTGCCAGGTGGGGTGAGAGAAATGGGTGAAGGGAATCAAAAGGTACAAACTTCCAGTTATAAAAAATTCTGTAACTATGTGGGTGACAGACATTAACCAGACTCACAGTAGTACTCATTTCACAATATATACAAATACTGAATCATTATGTTGTATGTTTAAGCTAATATAGTGCTATATGTCAATTACACCTCAATTAAAAAAAAGGAGGGGGGGAGTTCCCGTCGTGGCTCAGTGGTTAACGAATCCGACTAGGAACCATGAGATTGCGGGTTCGATCCCTGGCCTTGCTCAGTGGGTTAAGGATCTGGCGTTGCCGTGAGCTGTGGCGAAGGTTGCAGACACGGCTCGGATCCCGCGTTGCTGTGGCTGTGGCGAAGGCCGGCAGCTACAGCTCCTGTTAGACCCGTAGCCTGGGAACCTCCATATGCCACGGGTGCGGCTCTACATAAGGCAAAAGGACAAAAAAAAAAAAAAAAGCCAAAAATAAAAAGGAGGGGGGAGTTCTCATCATGACTCAGTGGCAACAAACGTGACTAGTATTCATGAGGATGCAGGTTCGATCCCTGGCCTCACTCAGTGGGTTAAGGATCCGGCACTGCCATGAACTGTGGTGTAGGTCTTAGACATGGCTCAGATCTGGCACTGCTGTGGCTGTGGCATAGGCCAGTAGCTGCAGCTCTGATTTGACCGCCAGCCTGGGAACTTCCATATGCCGTGGGTACAGCCCTAAAAGGCAAAAAAAGCAAAAAAAAAAAAAAAAAAAAAAAAAAAAGGGTGGGGTGGGGAAACCCCACCAACCCACTACCCATTTCTTTAAGGTCAGGGTGGGGTCTGCAGATGCAGATGCTCCTCCAGTCACACTTCTGCTAAAAAAACAGGTTCTCCACAGATCTATAAGTGAATGTCCTAGTCCAGCTGAGGGATCCCAGGAACCTAAAGAAAACTGGCAACCCCTGGGGCTGGGCTCTTAGGGCTCCGGAGGCACCTGTGGTAGCAACAGGCTGGCTTCCTTCAGAGCCACCCTGAGGAGAGCTGTCAGTTTTGGAAAAATGCCCTGAGTTCCTTGGAGAAAAAGTGCTAAATGAACCACTGTCAACAGCAGCCCACGTGGGCTGGGATGCCTGGGTAGAGAATAATAGTGGGGAAAGAATCTGCATTAATCTTATCTCTCTCATTTGGTTGGTTTGAGGCCAGTCTCTCAAACTGTCATTTCATCAGATGGTCAACAAGGGGCGAGTTGATTTTTTTTTACAATTAAGAACCAGAAAGCACAGAAACTAACCAGGAATAGGAACAGATCATTTACATTAATACTGACAATAACTATCACTTAAGCATCTATGATATGCTGGCCATTTTATGAAGTTACTTCATTTTCTACAGTTCTTAGAAGTTGGTACTACTACCACTAAAATGTTGAAAAGTAGAAAGCTGATGCTCAGGCAGACTGGGTTACACATCTAAGCCATCTGGCAAATGGCAAGTGGCAGAAATTAGACTTTGAACCCAGATCTGCTAACTCAAAGCCTATGTTAATTCTCTTTCCATTATGCTGTTATTACAGCATAATCATATAGACTGAGGAAAAAGTATCTTACCCTTGAGTTAGAAGACCAAGGCCCAGCTCTTGGTACTTAACAGTTGTGACCTTGGGCAAGCTAGCAACAATCTGGGCTTCAGTTTTTTCACTTATATGACAAGAGGCCTGAATAAATCTGGGTCTGTGACACCCCTGGGGCATTTGCATGAAACTTTGCTGGCACCATATGGCCAGGGCCACATGGAAAACTCAATACCAGCAGCAATACCCTGAAATGAGAGATATCACAACATACACAGCAATACAAGATATAAGACATACCCATCAGTCCCAGTGGCTAATCACAGTAAATATTTTCATTAGGAAATGAGAAGGACTGGTAAAGGCAGAAGATTCCAAAAGAAGTCTCCCCAGTACTTATCTACATGAACAGATATTGCCCCAAATTCCACATCCACTTACTGCATAGGACACACCTCTGCTTTCTACCCTACAAAAAGCCAGTTTTTCAGGTCTTTTGTTCCACAAAAAACTGGATGTCTGGTTGTTGAGTCAGACTTCAATATGCCTAACAACTTCGTCTTTCTACAACACACTTATCACACAAAGTTCAATCAATTCAAGTCTCTATTCTCTTTCCCTGGTGGGGCCACCTTCAGCATTTCAGCACTCAGGTTCTCAGTTCTCCCAAAAGGACCCACCAAACAGATGCCTTCTAGGAGGACTGCTGAAACCATTGTAGCAAGGCCCTGTACTCTTTTCCCAGGTTTGCTTTCCTCCAAGCATAATCCTGCTGGGAGACAGGAGGTAAGGATCAGCCTACTCAGTGCCCTGCCAGTTCCAAGGAAGCAGCAGAGCCGGGGAGAATTTCCTCACGTGTTTCCAACGTGTTTCATGCATTTTATTGCTCATCTACCATGCAGATCAAAAGCGCTGGAGCAGGTCCAACTATTTCACACAGAATCTCACACTCCAGGCTGGCTACAGCCCCGAAAGCCTTCGTTTCTTCACTTGAAATACTGCCCAATGTTATTTTGGGATGTGACCTGATAGAGGAAGCCCACAGGGACTCCATGACGATAACTGTTCCAGCTGTGATTGGTTGCCCAGCCCCAGCGAGTGCCAGCACGGGTTTGTCAGGCTCTGCTGACAAACAGATCTTAGCAGCTAACACCTTCTCTTCACACCACAACAAAACCATGCCCAAAATCACACAGTCCATACCTCACTGGGGTGTGTGTGTGTGTGTGTGTGTGTTGGGGAGGGGGGGTTGCTAGCACTCTCACAGGAAGGGCTGCAAGTTCTAACATGAATTGGCTGTACGATGAAGTATATTTTCAAGCAGGAAGATACTAGATCAGGGTTAGAGGAGGGAGGTTAAACAATCTCCTGACAGAGACTCACAAGGATACCATCAGCTCATTTTGCTGAGCAGATTAAATAACATCAATAAGCAAGTCTAAAGAACAAGCTCATGGCAATGCTCGGATTCAAGATTTTCTCATAATTTTTTTTTTTTTTTAGGGCCACACCCACGGCATATGGAGGCTCCCAGGCTAGGGGTCGAATTGGAGCTACAGCCACAGCAATGCAAGATCCAAGCCACGTCTGCGACCTACACCACAGTTCATGGCAACACCAGATCCTTAACCCACTGAGCGAGGCCAGGGATCGAACCCAAAACCTCATGGTTCCTAGTCAGATTCGTTAACCACTGAGCTACGACGGGAACTCCAAGATTTTCTCATAAATTTGACTGAATATTCGAGAAATGGAGCTATGTTAACCACCCCCCCAGATGGAGTTCTTGTATTCTCTCAGTTGTAAGGTGCTTTTGCCAAGTTGTGCTGACTACTGGCAGGGAAACCACCTATCCCAGGTAAATCCTACACACACACACATACACACACACGCACTTGTAATAAGTGTGTGTGTGTGTGTGTGGTGGGAACCTTGGAATTCAGCCACACTCATTTAAATCATGACCCTTGGATGCAAAAAGTCCAAATGCACAGCCTGGAGTGACCAAATCTGCACTAGCAATTTGTCAGGTATCTCCCCCGCCTAGCCTAACAGACCCATGGCCATGGAAGGAAATCCTGAAAAACACAGAAGAGGCTGAGAAACTTAATCTTTGAAGAAACACAGATGATAGGAAAGGAGGCAACAGTTTTTGACAAACTTCAAGGAAAAAGACAAGCTTATTGAGGAACTACTTAAGGCAAGTAAATTTTAGGGAGACCTGGCTTTTCATAAAACCTTAAGAAACGTATTTGTCAAGGGTCAGGGGAGGAAGCGGCTACTTTTATCAAATACTTCTAAAAAATATTCAGTACAAGGAGTTCCCTTCGTGGCTCAGTGGTTAACGAATCTAAGAACCATGAGGTTGCGGGTTCGATCCCTGGCCTCGCTCAGTGGGTTAAGGATCTGGCATTGCCGTGAGCTGTGGTGTAGGTTGCAGACGCGGCTCGGAACCCACGTTGCTGTGGCTGTGGCGAAGGCCGGGCTACAGCTCCTGTTAGACCCCTAGCCTGGGAACCTCCATATGCCACGGGTGCGGCTCTACATAAAAGACAAAATAAATAAATAAATAAATAAAAAATATTCAGTACAATAATTCCATTTTCTCCTCAGTTTTTGCTAAATGGAAGGATGAGCAATCTGACCCACCCGGACTAGTAGGGACGCCAGAGTTATACAGTACTGCTACACTCTTGTTCCAATGAGTGCTCACTGCCCAACAGATTAAATGCTATCCCTCTCTAGAGGGCAGGTTAGCCAATGCTGGCTGAAATGCCAAGAGTGAATAAACACATACAACAGGCTGCCTCTTACTTCCAAGTCAGGGTTTAAGCAGGTGGTAAGGAAGGGGAAAAGATGCAGAGGCTGACACTATCCTTCCAGCTTAGGACCAAGCACCATCTCCTGCCCGGACTACACCTGCTGCTTAGAATAGTA
Source organism: Catagonus wagneri (assembly GCA_004024745.2). Taxonomy (NCBI): domain Eukaryota; kingdom Metazoa; phylum Chordata; class Mammalia; order Artiodactyla; family Tayassuidae; genus Catagonus; species Catagonus wagneri. The sequence continues at coordinate 15,536,316 of PVHT021183551.1, read as the reverse complement.
GAAACTGCTTAGAGAATTTACAACCCCTCAACCCCAAGTTCCCAAAAACCTCTCACCAAACTCCTTCCTTCCTCTCTTTTTCTACAAGCTATGATTCTGGGAATAACGAATCATTTCTTCCTGGTACCTTCTGGCCGCCTGGTGGGGAATGCACAGCAGAGAAAGAAAGGTCTTCTTGGCTCCAGAACGCTTTCCAGGGGCCTACCTCCAAAAGGAAATCCCCTAGATCATAAAATTAGAGTTCCTGCTGTGGTGCAGCAGAAACGAATCCAACTAGTATCCATGAGAATGCGGGTTTGATCCCTGACCTCACTCATTGGGTTAAGGATACGGTGTTGCTGTGAGCTCTAGTGTAGGTTGCAGACGTGGCTGAGATCTGGCATTGCTGTTGTATAGGCCGACAGCTGCAGCTCCAATTCGACCCCTAGCATGGAAACTTCCATATGATGCGAGTGTGGCCTTAAAAAGAAAAAAGGAAAAATGAAAGAAAGAAAAGAAAAGAAAACAAAAGAACTCATAAAATAAAGCTCTGGGAGACCAAATATCCAAATTCAAAGGACGTTGGAAAGAAGAATAAAGCAAGTCCTTTTGTGTCTCCCTCTTTAAGGGAAGCAAAATGACATGAAAATGTGATTATCATGCATCCAGCCCCAAAGTATATGGTTGTCTCATGTTTCATTCTCACAGTCATCTTCTGAGGTAGGTATCATCCCCATTTCAACAAAGAAGCAAAAAGCAAAAAATTACAACCTATCCCCAGACATGCTGGGTGATTAGCTACACGACTCTTAAGAGGCTAACTAACCTCACTAGGCATCACTTAGTTTTTCTGAGAAAGAAAGACAAACTAGGTAATCCAACTCTACAACGTTATGTGTTCCCTCTTTCCTAGCATCTCTTCCTTATGAATCACTCTTCCTTTCCAAACTTTCTTTCACAGTTATTTCAAGTCAGTCCTTTCGCCTATAACCTAACTTAATTTAAATCTACTTTTTTTTTTTTTTGTCTTTTTGCCTTCTATGTAGAGCCACACCCGCGGCACATGGAGATTTCCAGGCTAGGGGTCTAACAGGAGCTGCAGCTGCCGGCCTTCGCCACAGCCCCAGCAACGCGGGATCTGAGCCGCGTCTGCAACCTACACCACAGCTCACGGCAACGCCGGATCCTTAACCCACTGAGCAAGGCCAGGGATCGAACCCGCAACCTCATGGTTCCTAGTCGGATTCGTTAACCACTAAGCCACGAAGGGAACTCCTAAATCTACTTTTTTAAAACTGAAGAGTACAGCCCTTTTCCTCACCTGTGGGTGGGTCCTCAGAAGAGTATTTAATATACAGAGGGGTAAGGTGAGGAGAGAGTGACTTAGAATCTTGGGAGACAAGCAGGAAGTCAAGTCCCTTGAAGGTAGGTACCTGACCTCTGCTGGTATTCCTGAGCTTTAATCCTACTACCAGGCAAAGCACAAGGGAGGGTGTGGCCAAGAGAGAGAAGTCAAAATATTTCTGGCCTCTAGGTGGCTTCACCTCAGGCCACTTCAAACCCCCCCACTTTCCTCCTCACCCTGCCCAGGAACCACCTTCCAACTGCAGGACAACTGGGTCTCATTTAGGAGCTTCAACTCCCAAACTACAATAAGAGAAAACTCTTTCCAGGGGCAGGAGCCAAGCAAGCTTCAACCCCCTGCCCCCGCCCACAGGCATGCTCCAACAATGGGGCAACAAAGCCTCCCTCTGACACAGCAGGGTGGCCCATTTTCCAGCCATCAAAGAGGACAGGGTGGGAAAACCAATTGCTGGAAATTGCACTATAGGTGCAGCAACTATAGACTAAAATTGTTTTCTGCCTTGGGAACTTCAAAGATGAGACCAGCTTTGTGGGAGTAAAGCCTCCAATAACTTCCCTGACTCCTCACCCTCACTCCATAGGCAGGGCCCAGAGTCCCTTCAACATCCTATAGACCCAGTGTTACAGGACTGATGGCACTGTGCTAAATCTGCCCTTTTCCCCACTAGCCTGTGGGGCTATATTCTCCTGTTATTAGTGACCAGAAAAATGCCAGGCACAGAAGAGACAAAATGCTTGATAAATACTACTCAAAAGCATCCTTTTTAGACCCAGTCTTTATTAGTCTCTCTCTTTTAATAGTCATTCCCCACCCTAACACTCTACTCTAGATCTTCACAGTGAGGAAGGGACTCGAGTTGTTGGTATCAAAGGAACTGAATCTCCTGTTTAAAACCGAAAAAGGAGTTACCGTTGTGGCAGAGTGGGTTAAGCATCTGATTGGAAGGGCTTGGGTGAGGGTGGCTGCGGAGGTGCTGGTTAGATCCCCTGTTGGGCTCATTGCATTGTAGAATTCGCAGTTGCCACAGCTCTGGCTCGGATTTAATCCCTGACTGGGGTACTTTCATATGCTGTGTGTGTGACCACAAAATGGAAAAAACAAAAACAAAAACAAAAACAAAAAAGCAAGCCTGAAAAGGTACAACCCTGAAAGGGCCTTGGACACTTGGAGAAGAGTTCTTCATAGAACTTCAGTGCAAGGAAGGAACCTCTGGAAGGGAGGCTGTTGTGAGCCCTGTGTCACTGGAGAAATATCAACTTAATTACAAAAATATGAGAACCTGTTATTCTATTCCACCTCAGCAAAACTTCTTAAGGTAGATCTGATCCTTTGGGTGGAGGCTGAGGGCACTGCTGAGGTGAAAAGCGGGGAGAAGAAAGACCATGGGGTTGCCTGCATTCCTGCAGTGGGCACCCCTGCAAACAGCAGCTCAGCCACTGCAGCAGCCATTGATTTTCCAGGGGTCGATATTCTGCTCCCACAGATCTGCTCGGCTAGAGGTTTAATCACATTGAGTGCTTCTGCTCAGCATCGCCACTGCACCTTCCCCTCCCCAAACCAATAAAACACCAAACACAATGAGGGTTGGGAACAGACAGACGGTGCTTCCCATAGCTGGTCCCCACCCCCAGAAAAATTCTAAGCACCAGCTCAAAGAAACCTGTGAAATCCACAAGAAACTGCAGAGGCAGACCCACAGGCCCTAGAGAACCTTATAATCCAGTGCCCAACATTCTCATAGAGACCTTTCTAATAATTCAGATGTTTTACATAAAAAAATCCAGGTTCCCATCTTGTGAAAAAAAAAAAAAAAATCCTAGAACTTTCAGAGGCACTAACGGGTTGAAACCTTGCTTTCCAGCTTGTCACAGACCCCATCAGGTCTGTATAACACCCACGTTAGCTACCTGACCAGCCTTCGACAACACCCTCCCCCTCCCCCATAAAGGTTTCTCACTTGGGCCAGGAAAGAACGTCTTATCTAGTCATAAACCACTTCTTGGCCAAAAATGTACAGTATTCTAAGGGTCACTAGCTAACAGACTCAAATCTGAAAAAAATGAAACTAGGTCAGAGCTGGGCCCGAGTTAGAGCAGTCAAGAGCAGTGCATATTTATGGAATCGGGCTGTTCTAATCCCAGCAGGAAATGAGCACTCTAAAGCTAGAGAAGGCAAAGAATTTAGGAACTCCCTACTTTCTCCAAGTCTTGCATTCCCTGTCAGGAAGGCCAACCACACAGACTGTTCCATCATGATAATCAGCTGGCTCCTAGAACTTGAGCAAGAAGAGCAGGAAAAGGGTAAGAGAAAGAAAGGAACACAGAGAAGACAGAATTCTAGGTCTGAGAAGTATAAGAATTCTAGGTCTGAGCAGGTACTGTCTTAGGCTTCCACCTCATCTGGCTGCTCCTCATAATTATAGCAACCCCAAAGCACGGAGGACGTACTGTGCACAAGTGGGGAAGGTCAAGTTGGCACTGTGCTGAACACAGTGCAGACCAAGGTCGAGGGTGCGGGGTGGCCTCCTTGATTAGTTAAAGCCATAGATTTGGAATTCCCATCATGGCTCAGCAGAAAAGAATCTGACTAGCTTCCATGAGGATGCAGGTTCGATCCTTGGCCTCGCTCAGGGGGTTAAGAATCTGGTGTTGCTGTGAGCTGTGGTGTAGGTGACAGATGCGGCTTGGATCTGGTGTTGCTGTGGCTGTGGTGTAGACTGGTAGCTACAGCTCTGATTTGACCCCTAGCCTAGGAACTTCCATATGCCGAGCGTTTGGGCCCTAACAAGGCAAAAACAAACAAACAAACAAATAAATAAAGCAAGCCATAAATTTACCTTTGCTAGTGGTCTTCCTTACCATGTCCTACGGGTCTAGATAAAATCCAAAGATTTGGGGAGAGAGGGTGAGACAAACACATCTGAGAGTGGGGATGGATAGAATGTTAAACCAGAAAAAACAGCTATCAGTCCCAAAGGCCTCAAGACCAAAAAAAACAACTCTGTACACAGGGAGAGGCATAGTCAAGTTCTAAAACTAGAAGACGGGGGTGGGGACACATATTCTTGATAACAGTTCCTCTGAATAGAGATCCTCTGAATGTACCTGAAACTTGCTTTCTCTCCTACCTTCCTCCAAATGTCAGGAAATTACCTTCATTCATCTCAGTAAACAATATTCAGTATTCTTCCCACATCAAAGCTGGCCTTAAGGGACAGGTTTGTTCTCAGTTTGAGCCTTCAGCCCCTAGTTCCCACCTTCAACAAGGCACGGCTTCTTTGTTCCCTTGGGAAAGGTCAAATGAGAAGCCAGCTAACAGCTCACAGGTGGGCTCCGCCTCATGGCAATCACAGATTATGTCACAATACCAGCCAATTCCATGTTGACACCAGGCAGGGAGGATGGAATAGGTTTAGGCCATAAAAGTAGTTGGAGCAAGTGATCAAGCACTGGCCCCCAAAGAGACAGCACTAGATCACATACTAGCTTCACCAGAGCTTTCAGGTAGAAAAGACCTTAGAAATATGAAAAGACAAAAAAGCTAATTCTATGCTTGATTTACCAGGTGTGCTAACACAGCTCCTTACCTAGGAGCCCTCCTTGCTGGACCAAGATTCTCACTCTGGTGCAGGGGGTCCCTAATGGTTTCTGTAAAGACCAGAATTTCTAAAATTTCCCCAGTGACTCAGTGGGTTAAAGACTTGGCATTGTCACTGCAGTGGCTCACGTCACTGCTGAGGCACAGGTTTGATCCCTAGTCCAGGAATTTCTGCATGCCATGGGCATGGCAAAAACAAACAAACAAACAAAAAGCAAAAAACAAAAAAACAAAACGGAGTTCCTATTGTGGCTCAGTGGAAATGAACCCAACTAGTATCATACCCTTGAGGACCTGGGTTCAATCCCTGGCCTCACTCAGGGGGTTAAGGATCTGGCATTGCTGTGAGCTCTGGTGTAGGTCTCAGACGAGGCTCGGATCCCACACTGCTGTGGCTGTGGTGTAGGCTGGCAGCTGTAGCCCTGATTCAACCCCTAGCCTGGGAACCTCCATATGTCGTGGGTGTGGCCCTTTAGACAAAAAAAAAAAAAAAAAAAGCCAAAAAACAGAAGAGAGAGAAAAAAGAATTTTTAGGAGGACTTGGTTTATATCTTGCTCAAAAAGCCCAAGACCCAATGCCCCCGCCACCAGAAAGACAAGAAACAGCTTGGCAATCATATATCTGGCTTTTGCTTGGTCTTCTTGGAGAAGAACAGTGGCAGAAGCTGGTCATATACTTCGCTAAGGTAGTCTCCCAGACAGCGTCGCAGAAGGTTATAAAAGTACCAACAGGAGAGAAGGAGAAGGGGCGGTGGATGGAGGAAAGCTACTGTCACCAAGGCAACTGAGTTCATTTATATGTTAACACAGGAATTTCAGGAAATTCTAGCTTTTGAGGTTTCATCCTTCTAGAGTAAATGCTTTCTAACATCTTCCTGGGGAACAGACCTAAATTCAGAAGCTCCAGTATATCACTACCTTTGCCTAGAAGTCTCAACCCATCTCTCCAAACCTCCCCCTTCCCTTTCTTCAAAGAGAAGAAAATATGGAAGAAAAAGTCTGTCTTTTGAATATGGCATTCTCCCTTCTCTTAAAGAAGCTTTTTGCTCATCTTTTATAGGAGTTGGTCCTAATAATAAAAGTAATGGGCTAGAAGTCAGGGAATGCAATGTTCTCATTTACTCAAGGACCTTGGGCAAGTCCTTTGCCCTTTCTGGGCCTTGCGTTCCTCAGCTACGTAAAGTGAGGAGAGATTGGTGGGTAGAATGATGGCGTTTATGTCAGCATGGTGAATCCTCTGTGGAGTAGCTCATGCTGACTCCACTGTACTCTTCCCAAATGCAGAAGTTAAAAAGCTTAAGCTTAAACTACATTTCCCAGAATCCCTTGCAGATGGGTTTTAGATACAATTTGGGTTCTGCTGATTGGAATCACACTCAATATTAGATCAAAGTATGGCAGAGACCATACTTCTGTCTCTTTGACTTGTTTCTGCAGGAACATTCTGGTTTCATCTTTCAGTTAACTGGGTGCTGGTTCTGGTAGCAACAGCTGTGGCTTCCAGAATCCAGTTTACTGATCCCTGGATAGCAGATTTAGAGTGGCTTAAGTGTCGGTTCCTCTGGTGGGTCAAATCTAGGTCTAGATCCCAATTCCTGGAGGACAAGTCTAGAGCATGTTCCCTCAATCCTAATTTCCAATGTAAATCCTTCTCTATTAAATACACCTGGAGTTTAGTATGGCCTAGGTTCAGCTCAGAACCACTCTATCTGACACAGTATAATCAGATGATCCCAAAAGAGCAGAGAAAGAGAAAGAACAGAATCATTCACAGAGCTTATTCCCTAGGTCAAAGTCTTCTGGGGAGAATGGGTAAGATGGGGAAGCGTACATGTGTCCAGGACAATCTTCTTGCATGTTTTCCTTCCCACTCTAAGCTCAGGAGGGCCAGGGGTGAGGGTCTGAACTGCTCACACAAGGTGGAAGCTTGTGTCAGCACATGCTTTTCCTTTCCATACATATATTCTTTGCAAACTTTTACACTGCTGAGGATAGCATTACCTGCCCAATCCCAAATAAATATTCTCTGGGCTTGGGTTGGAAAGGGTACCAACTGCTTTTCTCGGCAGCAGAAAATAAGTTTATATGCTCCAGTTGGGAAAGAACCAAGGCACTATAGTCCTGACAGGCTTGCATAGCTAATGAGTGAAGGCAAGCTTTGCCTGCACAAGATCCCAACGTATCTTCTTATACCAGTTTCTGGCTGAAGTAACGAACCACCCGCTTCCTGTAGCAGGACTGGGGACAAACTGAAAAACAAGCTTAAATCCAAGTGGCATGTTTTGTGGCGGGGGATGTCTTCCCACCAGTCCGCAGAAGGCTAACAGAGCCCAGGACCCATCACCCTAGAGGTACGGCTCAGTTTTTAGACTGAAGTTCTGAAAAAAACCAAAAGGTTCCAGCAAGAGGAATCTGTGTGAGACACACAGGCAGGAAGCAGAGCTGAGCCACCAGCAACTAGAATAGAAACAGGAAACAGGCCCAGGAACAAGCATACAGTAATCTGCTGCAAGCAGCATAGGCTCCAGCAGGCACCAGGCAGTAACAGGGCTGAAGCAGCGTGACTAAGATGGAGAAGCAGATTGGCTAGCCCTGCCAGAGAACTGGCAATCTAGTACCCTGGTTACTTGCACAGGGTACAAGCTGCTCTGAGAAGTCTAGGCAGATATGACAGAGGGGGTGGGGATTTCCTTTTTGAGACTTTGTGAGAGTACCTAGGCTACAATTCAAGGGGAGCAAGCATAGATACACAGATAAAAGAAAACAGGTCACCAATCTCAGAATGGCCCAGCTTCTCTGGATACCAAAATTGCTTACAGAATTTCTGTTCGCCCTTTAAAAACAAGCCATCAAAAACCTAGGCAAAAACTGTTGGCCCTGCCTCCTTTTACCATGAAATGTGACAAAAGGGAACACAAACAGTATAAAATTAAAATCCTTTAAATATACCAGTTTTTTAAGCCTTTAAAGAATTTGTCACCCTGTGCTGCCCCCTCCGTCCAATCCTGGATGACAGAAAGCTGGCTCCTAGGCTCAGGTAGGTAGTAAGAACCTAGGAGATACGCAACAAAGGTTTGCTAAGTATCTGCCTAACATAGGTATGAGACACAGGTCAGAGTGCTCAAGCAGAGGTACCAGCATAATGCTATGCTAACATGAAGAAAATGGGGAAGAAGTCCCAGAGAAGGTATTTCACAGCTAGGTTTTGAAAGTATAAGTTTGCTGGGCATTTAAAAGGGGGGGAGGCAGACATGACAAACACATTTTAAGCAAAAGGACAGGGGCAGAAAGAACCAGGAGTTTTGAGGAGCTTAAGGTACCCCTGAGTAGCTAAAGATGAGGCTGCAGAGGTATGGTGGGAGCTGTGCATGGCTCCACAACTGGGAATGGACTGTAGGCATGGGGAGCCAGGGCTCCCAGAGCACCCACAAAACAACTGGTTTATTAGACACAGTTGGTAAAATTGATTATATTCCAAAGTCTCTGGCATGATATTTCATTTGAAAAATTTTACTCTCAGATCTCAGGGTCTAATCCATTCTTGCTTCTAAACCATAAGACACACAAATCATCTGGAGATCCTGTTAACAGTACTGGATTCAATAAAGCTGGTATGGAGCCCAAGAATCTGCATTTCTAGCAAGCTCCCAGGTGGTATTTGTTGTTGCGAGATAATGGACCACGATTTTTCAGTATCAAGGATCTAACTGGTTAAAGTTTTAGCATTAATCGGGACACTGTTTAAAAACAAAAACAAAAAAAAAAACAAAAAAGGCGCAGAACAGGGCTTGCTCCCGTCCAACACAAGGGAAGCAAAGAACGACTCTCATCAACTTTTTTTTAGGGCCGCACCGGAGGCATACGGAGGTTCCCAGGCTAGGAGGTCTAATTGGAGCTACAGATTCTGGCCTATACCACAGCCACAGCAACGCTAGACCCAAGTTCCATCAGTGGCCTATGCCCCAGTTTGCAGCAACACAGATCCTTAACCAGCTGAGCAAGGCCAGGGATCAAACCTGCATCTATCTTCATGGATACTAGTCAGCTGAGCCACAATGGGAACTCCCTCATCAACTTTTCACTGTTGCAGGTGATTCCCTAGTTGGTTAGTTCCTTCAGAAGGCCTGACCTATAGATTTGGCCATCTTCCTTCTCCCACTCTTCCCTGTCCCTCAGTTATAACTCATCTATGTCTCCATCGCAGAGAAGTCTGGGTAAATGAAAGTGAAATGGAAATCCATCTATGCTCTTTCTTTTAGGACAAGTCCAGTAAATGTTAAAATAAAAGGCTGAGGCTTCTGGCTAAACATTAAGAGAGAATCACATTGTCCATGTCTTTCCTCTGCTGAGTGGGAGGCTAAAGCAAATATTTCATCTGAAATATTAGAGAAAACTGGATTCAAATCCCAATTGTGACACTTGATTTCTTCTTACGTAAAACAGAAGTGATTATTCAATTCAGCACATATCAATTCCTGCCATTCCAGGAGGACTGCTTTTGGCTGTAGATCCTTTCCTGACCTCACTATTGCCAAGATTCAGATTCTCTAAGAGTTCCCTCCCATTTCCTCTTTCCAGATCACTGTAACCCAAGCTCTCAGGATTTGAGAACATCACAGCAGTAAAGCATGAGTGCTAATAGCTACTTTGCTGTTAAGTGAAATCCAAAGAAGGGCTTGGAAACCCAAGCGATAAAAGAGTATCTTTAGATAATCTGACACTGAAAATTCTATTCCCATTCACCTCATTCCTGGTATCAACATCCACTCCTACCTAACCAGAGCAAACAAGTATGGTCCAGATCTTCCACAGCAGCCTTTAAGACTTTTTCAAGGATACAGTGCCCCTTCTAAGCTAACTCAGTGCCCCTGATCCCCTTCTCTCACAACTCCTGAAAGGTGTCCCTGTTTATACCCTCCTAATGTTCAGCCAGCATCTTCATCATTATATATCTATATGCTTTGTGCACATGTGGGTCTTGAGATGAAGTTGAGGAATTAATCCAGGCTGATGTCAGCTGCCTCTTCCATGCTTTTCAAGAGCACTCTTTACCTCTATCCCTTTCCTTTGCTTACTCGTTTCCTTCCCCCCAGGCCTTCAGAAATCAGGTCCTCTCCCTACCTCAGAAAGATCCCAATAACCTACTTCATGACACATCCAACTTTACATTCCTTGAAACATATTTGAGGCAGACCATCTCTGCCCCTTCCTTATCTTCCAGAAACACGACACAATCCTGGTCCTCTTCCAATCTCTCCCCCTATGTGTTGGGCACTTCCGCTCAGTGACCACAAGCATTGTCCAGGGCTCCATCTGGCTCCTCTCTCCAGGTTGCATGGCCTGCGAGGCTTAACTATTCCATGGTTTTAACTTCATTCCATGGTTTAATTATTAACCACTACACAGACAACTCTCAAATTCTATTCAGACTCACTCTTACCCAAGTTTTAGCCTCCTATCTCCAAGTGACTATGTGTTTGTTTTTTATTTATTTTTATTTTTTGCATTTGTTTTTTAGACATTACAACAAATGAAACTTAAAACTTATACAAAACTTAAATTCTCCTTAAAAATGAGTTTTCCTATTTCTGTCAATGAGATTTTTCTCCCCTCCCCCTCCTCCAGTAAATCAAGACTTAAATTTTCTGGCCAGTAGAACCCACTTATTCTCAGTTCTACAGATTCTTTCCTGTGCATCTCACGACTAGGGGTAAGAAGTTATGCAAATGAGACAAAGAGGTAGAACTCCACTGAAAAGCAGAATTATTTCAACAGTTCAACTTATCTCCTTGCTTGTAGACTGTCCCCCTTTTCAAACCATACTATACACCAATGGGACATTTTTGTACAACATTCATTTTATCATGTTATTACCTAATTACATCTGCAGGCCTATATGATCAGATCCAAATAGCTTACTTAGCCTACCAGGGCCTGTGATCTAGCGTTCCTTCCCCTTACCGCCGACCCCAGAAAGCCTGATCCTGACCCATTGTCATCTATACTGCATTCCTCCCCCACTGAGCCTCTGCTCAGGCTGTACTTTTCCTTACCAACCACCCCACTACATCCATAACCAGTTCATTTTAAACTTCTGCCATGATGTATTCCTTCTATTATTTAGACATAAATGGATCACTGACTTCACCAAACGCTGATAACACTTGTTGTAACATACAGGCATACATCTTCTGTCCATTTCACTAGTGAAACAGAGGATTCTTGAGGGTTGCAACCACGTCATATTTAGAACCACTGACTTAAGAATCCAGGTTGCTTGAGAAGTCATCAAAGTTCAACCTTTGTCTAATGCCTATCTTCTTCTAACAACATAGCAATAGCATGCCAGGTTTTACTCCAGTGACAGGGAATATGACTATTTTCTTGTTTTTTAGTATCTTCAACCTCCAGATCACAAGGAACTTGCTGTGTCACATTTGGGCCTGAATCTATAGCCAACAAGTAGCCAGAAGTTTTAAAGCAGTAGTGTGATTTGGAGTTCCTTCTGTGGCGCAGTGAGTTAAGAATCTGATTGTACTGGCTTGGGTCCTTGGCCCAGCGCAGTGGGTTAAAGGATCTGGCACTGCCGCAGCTGGGGCACAGAGATCCCAGGTGTGGCTTGATTTCAATTCCTGGCCCAGGAACTTCGATATGCTATGGGTATAGCCATTAAAAAAAAAAAAAAGCAAGCAACAGTGTAACTTTCCAAGTTTGATTTTTTAAGATGATCACTCTTGCCTTTATGTTGAGAATAGACTTGGAAGGAAAAGAAACAGAACAGTTAGGATTCTGTAGCAAAACACCAGGTGAGAGATAACAGGGGCCTGTTAGGCAATAAGGAGGACAGGATTCAAAAACCATTACTGGAGTTCCTGTCATGGCACAGCAGAAACAATCCGACTAGGAACCATGAGGTTGCGGGTTTGATCCTGGGCCTCGCTCAGTGGGTTAAGGATCCGGCGTTGCCGTAAGCTGTGGTGTAGGTCGCAGATGAGGCTTGGATCTGGTGTTGCTGTGGCTGTGCTATAAGCTGGCAACTGTAGTTCTGATTCGATCCCTAGGCTGGGAACCTCCATACGCCATGGGTGCGCCACTGCCCCCTTCCCCCGTAAGAGAAAGAAAAGAAAAGAAGAAAAGAAAGAAAGAAAAGAAAAAGAAGAAGAAGAAGGAGGAGGAGGAGGAGGAGAAGAAGGAGACGAAGGAGAAGAAGGAGAAGAAGAAAAGCCATTACTGAGGTAGACCAGGACTTGGTGACCAACTTATAGAAGAGATCCAGTAATGAGTGCCACACAGCAGAAAGCTCAGGTAGTGCGGCAACTCAAGGGCTGCCCTAACCCAGGAATAAAACTGCGGGGGCCACAGCTGCAGGCAGTCCATCTCTCGAGTCTTCCTTCAACCTTTTTCAACCCACAGCCTTCTCCCTGATCATCAAGATTCAAACTATAGTATAAGTCACCACTATCACTAATGTTGCCACTGTGGCTGCCTAATCTAGTAATTTTTACTTCCTTTTTCTAAGGACTACCGAAGTTCACTGTTATTCAAACATGGTCTTTAGAACTACAGCACTACCTGAAAGCTTATTAGTTAGAAATACAAGTTCTCGGGTCCTACTTCACAACTAATGAATCAGCATCTCCCTGGACAGAGGCCAGAAACCTGTACACCGAGTTCCTATTATGGCTCAGTGGTAACACACTCAAATAGTATCCATGAGGATGTAGGTTCGATTCATGGCCTTGCTCAGTGGGTTAAGGCTCAAGGATCCAGCACTGCCATGAACTGTGGACACGGCTCAGATTCCACATTGCTGTGACTGTGGTGTAGGATGGTGGCTGCAGCTTCACCTCAGCCCTTAGCCTGGGAACTTCTATATGCCGCAGGTGCAGCCCTAAATAAAAGCAAAGAAGAAAAAAACGAAATCTGTGTACTACGTAATCACCAGGTGATTCTTAACGCGTGCTACAGTTTGAGAAGCAATGATCTAGCTAACCTTTCCAGATCAAGGCTTTCAATCCTATAACCATTTTCTCCCACTAAATGGAAACTCTATCCCAGGTACACTTGCAAGACTAAAGTGTAAATTTACAAATGTGCCTCAGTAAAAAAAATTTGGAAAGCAGTCATTACTCCAAGGAAACCACATACACTTGGACGAATCACTTAAATAGCAGCTTTTCAAGATGCAACTCCAAGTCACTCTTAAAAATGACTATAATCAAAAGTCAGACACCAATTTTCAGATGAGCCCCTAACAGATTTTGCTCCCAAATAAAGAAAACTAAAGATTTAATAACATGCCTAGAGATTTGCTCATACAAGAACCTTCTTAACATAAGGTGAAGTGGTGAATATTTTACAAGATAAAGACAAACACTAACCCTATTTCTTCCTAAGGCCACCTGTCAGTAAGCACAGATATCAATATATCTTCTTTTTTTTTTCTTTTTAGGGCCACATCTATGGCATATGGAAGTTCCCAGGCTAGGGGACCAATTGGAGCTGCAGCTGAAGCCTACACCACAGCCAAGCTAGATCCAAGTTGTATCCGAAAGCTGTGCTGCAGCTTGCGGCAACCCCAGATCCTTAGTCCACTGACCAAGGCTAGGGATTGAACCTATATCCTCAGAGACACTATGTCGGGCTCTTAACATACTGACACACACTCTAATTCTTTTTAATTTGTATTTTTCTTTTTCAGCCGCACCCACGGCCTAGCAAAGTTCCTGGGCGAGGGATCAAATCTGAACCACAGCTGTGATCTAGGCCACAGTTGTGGCAATGCTGGATCCTTAACCCACTGCTCTGGGCTGGGGGATAGAACCCACACTGCCACAGAAACAATGCCAGATCCTTAACCTGTTGTGCCACAGGTGGGAACTCTAATCCATTCTCTAAAATGAAGTTTGGGTTGTCCCACAACAGTGTGTGGTAACTGCTTTGTTCTAGAGGCAAGTGAAAACAATAATCTGGTAATATGGTCAAGCTGTCTCGTCAACCATACTTCATGGATAATCAATGAATCTGCTCAGGTTTATTTGTTCAATGCGCTGGAGCCTACACATGCCAGAGTATGATGGCAATGAGCAAGACAGAGCAAGTCTGCTCTCACTGAGCCTGCATTAAATAATAACTGAAATTATACTTGAGATAAGCATTGACAAGAAGCATCAGAGCTAAGACAGTCTATTACAGGAAAGGAACCTGACAGAGTTTGGAGTAGTGGATCTCTACTGTAACTGTAAATCAAAATCAACTTGGGCAGCTTCTAACCATACCAAAGCCCAAGCTCCACCCCACACCAAACAAATCAGAATTCTGTGAACCCTGGCCATTGGTTTTAAAGACCATTTGCTCCCCAGGTAATTCTAACATACAGCAAAGGTGGAGAACCACTGGTTTAGGCATCCTGTAATAGGTGTCAGGGGCACAGAGATCAATAATACAATGCCTATCTTCCAGGAGCTTTCTGTCTAGTGGCAAAGACCCAACTAGGTAGAGCACAATGCTCCAGCAACAATGAGTTCCGGTTGTGTCTCAGCAGAAACGAACCCAACTAGGATCCATGAGGATTCGAGTTCAATCCCTGGCCTCGTTCCATGGGTTGAGGATGCAACACTGCCATGAGCTGTGGTATAGGTTTCAGACACAGCTTGGATCCCATGTTGCTGTGGCGTAGGCCGATGCCTCCAGCTCTGATTTGACCCCTAGCCTGGGAACTTCCATATGTTGCAGGTGTGGCCCTTAAAAAAAGAAAAAAAAGCAAAATAAAATAAAAACTGCCTTTAGTCAGTGAAGGCATCATATAATTCACTTAAGCTGTTTTTTTTTTTTTTTCCCTTCCCCTTTTAGGGCTGTACCTACAGGCATATGGAGGTTCCCAGGCTATGGGTCCGGTCAATCAGAGCTGTAGCGGCCAGCCTACACCACAGCCACAGCAACTCGGGATCCAAGTCGTGTCTGTGATCTACACCACAGCTCACGGCGACGCCAGATCCTTAACCCAATGAACGAGGCCAGGGATCAAACCCACATCCTCATGGATGCTAGTTGGATTCACTAACTGCTGAGCCACGACGGGAACTCCTAAGCTGAATTTTTTTTAGTTGTTATTTTGTTTTGCTTTTTTGCCTTTTGTTGTTTCAGTGCCGCACCTGTGGCAAATTGGGGTTACCAGGCTAGGGGGGTCTAACAGGAGCTGTGGCCGCCAACCTATCCTGCAGCCATAGCAATGCAGGATCCGAGCCATGTCTGCAACCTATACCACAGCTCACGGCAATGCTGGATCCTTAACCCACTGAGCAAGGCCAGGGATCGAACCCGCAACCTCGTGATTCCTAGTCGGATTCATTAACTGCTGCACCACGATGGGGACTACCCAAGCTGAGTTTTGAAGTTTGATTAGGAAGGAGTTTTCTGAAGAAAAGATCTTGAAGATGTAGTCTGAAATATGAACAGGAAAAGTCTATTAGGCAAAGGGAAGACTGTGTGCAAAGGCCTGGAGCAGGAAAGGCACGGAGCCTTACAGAAACTGAGAGAAGGCAGAGAGCAAAAAAGGATGAAGCACAGGCTCTCAAAGTATCACCCCTGTTCTGGCAGCATCAGTAGCATTAAGAATTTGTTAGAAATGCACATTTTGAGGCCTCACTCCAAACCTACTAAGTCAGAAAGGAGAGGGGGGAGCAGCTTTGGTAATATTAAGGATTTTGGATTTTATTCTAAGATTAATGAAAAATAATTGAGATTTTAAATAGAGGGTTAACATAATCAGGATAATAGTAGCTAAATGGTTTGGTGTTAATAGCTGAGTAAAAACTCCTCTAAATCTAACTTTTGTAAATAATAAGGATCAGAAACCTTGCTGAGTCTAAATCAAGGATCTCAATCACAATGCCTTTAGGGCTAAGCAGGTAAAGGCGAATGAGTGAAAAGGGGGATGTGAAAACTGAAGGTCCCCTCCAGTCAGCACAGCATCTGCTCCAGAGTCAAACATAAACATATGCTGAGTGGAGGAAACACTGACCAACCCAGGGCTCCCTTAACACAGCACCGTAAGAAAGGAGAGGGCCCCTTGCAGCGAATCCCGACTCTTCCCTTTCCTCAGCTCTGTGACCCAACCCGGCTAGGCAAATCTGGCATCAAACCAAAATTTCAAAGAATAAACCACCTTTTGTTTCTTGGCCCAAGTAGCAGAGGAATAAAAAGCAATTCGACAAACAAGATGCCAACAAACCTGTCAGCCCACCTCCCACAATATCAAAAGAATCTACCACAGAGCAAATGACCCATCTGGATGAATCTGTAGTAGAAGCCTGAGTTTGGGAAAGCTCCTTGTGACAGGCTGCCCAGAACAACCCTCCCGTACGCCTAAGCGGCTACCAGCATCTTCACTTCAGTAGGTCAGATCTAGCTCTTGGATTGAACCGGTATAAGGCTCTCAAGCCCTTGGAAGACATGCAAATGTACGTAGGCTAGGCTTCTCCGGACTGAAACTATCAAAAGGTCACTAGGAGGAAGCAGAAACTTACTATGAGGAGCAATTTACAGCACTGGCAGAAATTTCCCAATTAGGGTTCTTGGTACAACAGTGCCTCACCTAGATTTACCCACAAGCTGTATATGATGAGCTAGTAGTTATACATTTCTGACTGAACCAGGTTAAAAAGCACACTCCAATCAAGTTCAGGATGAGGAAGAGGATTGCAACAGACATTAATGAGGAGGGAACAAAGAATGACTGCCTTATTCGGACACTTCCTCCCCCAATTCCTCAGTTGACAAAGTCAACAGTCTCCGAAGTCCCATCTGACAACGGCTATTCATCCTGGCCTGGGAAGCCGAATTACAGGTGCTGAGGGACTCCACAGACCTTGCCCTACTAAAGCTATGACCCACAGATCTTCAGGGAAAGCCATGAAGGTTTCATGATGAAGTGAGTTCCTGCCTCCTATCTATTCCCTGGAGATTCAAAAAACCATTTTCTCTGAAGTCAGAATAACTGAAGAGACAAACTTTTGCTACCTACGGTCTTACTAGATTTCAGAGCAGCCCATTTTATTCCTATGCCCTTCCACATGCAGTGGAAGACCTAAGACTAAGGATAAATGTTCTCAGAACAAGCTTACTATTAAATAGTTGGTGTTGGAGTTCCCATTGTGGCTCAGTGGTTAACGAATCTGACTAGCATCCATGAGGACGCAGGTTCAACCCCTGGCCTTGCTCAGTGGGTTAAGGATCTGGCGTTGCCGTGAGCTGTGGTATTGGTTGCAGACGCGACTTGGATCCTGCGTTGCTATGGCTGTGGTGTAGGCTGGCAGCTATAGCTCTGATTCAGCCCCTAGCCTGGGAACCTTCATATGCTGCGGGTGCGGCCCTAAAAAGCAAAAAATAAATAAGTAAATAAAGAAATAATTGATGTAACTGCCTTTGAGTATCAAGTACAGGCCCTATGCCCTCTAAAGTGATGATGATAACAGCTGACATTCATGGAGTGCCTACAAACACCAGAACTCTCTCTTTATATTAACTTATTTAATGTTAAACTCTCCACTTTTGGTTTCGCTTTAGATGCAAAAACTAAGGTATGGGGAGTTTAAGTGACTTGCCCAAGGCTAGAGAGTTAGTGGCAGAATCAAAATGCAGACCCAGGAACTCTGACTCTAGAGCCCAAGCTCTTAATCAGCACACCATACCGCCTTTCTCAGGATACGGTCAGTCCATTCTATAAACACAAATCGAGCATCCAGGCACCAAGCATTATACTAGACAAAAGCACCTATTCACATAAAACAACTAGAAAATCCACTTTTACTCCACCCATGCTCAATGTGACAATCCATGCTGAATGCACTCCTCGTCCTATCTTCTAGCTAAACACTAAAACAAACACTGAAAAATTAAGTCCTCAAAAGTAAGATTAAAAACCAAAAGGAGTTCCCTTGGTGGAGCAGTGGGCTATGGATCCTGTGCTGTGCTGTCACTGCTATGGCTCAGGCCAAAGCTGTGGCATGATTTGATCCCTGGCCCTGGAACTTCTACATGCCTAGGGCGTGGCAAAAACAAAAAAAAGAGTGAGCCTTCTCTCAACTTTGATCAAGAGCAGAGCAGACAGTGCTTCTACCACCTCCATCTTCTCTGTCCACCTGAGCTCACACCTAAGAGCCCAAGATTTAAAGAAAACTTTAAACAGTGTCTAGATCTCTAGAGATCACAAACATATTCTTTCCTGGGCAGGAAACCAAATAATCTGTAAGGTCAGTCTATAAATTCCTTTCAGATTTTTAAGCCTGAATTCAAGGAGTAGCTCACTGTTCATTTAGCCCAATACCATCGAAACATCCGATTATAAACTGGTTTTCTTTGTTTTCCTCTCTGCCCTCATCATCTTTTATCTATCTGTCTGTCTGTCTATCTACCTAACGCCCCATGGCATATGGAGTTCTTGGGCCAGGGATCAGGTATCAGATCCAAGTTGTAGCTGCGACTTGAGCCACAGCTGCAGCAACGCTGGATCCTTAACCCACTGTGCCAGGCCGGGCTCCCAAGATGCCTTGGATCCCACTGTGCCAGAGCAGGAACTCCCTCCCGCCCCATCTTTTAGAAGGTGACAGAAATACTCACAGGCAAGCTTGAGGGTCTTGACTGAAGACTCAGATTCATATCTTCTTGCCCTCCCTTACTGGAGGTCATGGAGGTGGCTGAGGATGCCTGAGACCCAAATGAATCTTGAGATAACTCCTAAAATAAGAAAAACAAAAGTTGTGTGAGAGTCTGGTATGGATAAACCAGGCAAGCTTGCTTCACGGTGAAACGGCTATGGGACTTTTTTACACAGGGGGAGCTGGGTGTGAATGACTGCCCTATCACACACAATATTATCCAAAAGCAGAAAAATACAAACTGTGGCTCTTAAGAGCATCAAAAGTAGACATAAAACTCTGATGGCACTGCTGACCATTTATTACCACCCACAGAAGCTGCTTCTTGGGGATAAATGCTAAAGTCTGGCTAACTACAAACTATATTTATCAAGGAATGAGACTAATTAATTTAAAAACAAACAAAAAATCCTCACATTAGAACCTCTGCATTAAAATAAGTGTTGCTTCTGGGAGTTCCCATCATGGCTTAGTGGTTAACGAACCCGACTAGTATCCATGAGGATGCGGGTTCGATCCCTGGCCTTGCTCAGTGGATTAAGGATCTAGTGTTGCCATGAGCTGTGGTGTAGGTCACAGACACGGCTCGGATCCAGCATTGCTGTGGCTATGGCATCGGCTGGCAGCCACAGCTCTGATTCAACCTCTAGCCTGGGAACCGCCATATGTTGCAAGCGCAGCCCTAAAAAGACAAAAAAAAAAAAAAAAAAAAAAAAAAAAAAAAAAAAAAAAAAAAAAAAAAAAAAAAAAAAAAAAAAAAGACCAAAAAAAAAAAGTGAACACTGCTACCTTTAAAGATACACCTGTGGATGAGAAAATTATTCCAATAATGCCACCAACGAACAAAATCTTTCGTGTATTTGTCATTAGTCATTTCTCCTCTTTTTGCTCTTTAAAGAATAAAGCCCAAATTGTTATTTTTAGACTTTATCACCTACCTTGTTCATAGACATGGCTACAAATGACTTTTAGAAATCTGATATTTGATATTTCCCAAAATCAAATCCATTCGAAAAAAATAAAAGGATTTGCTACCTCTGAGAATATTCTAAAGGATGTAATGTCAGCTCTGATGGCAATTTCAAATGCAGGGGTCCAGAATATTTTGAGCAATAGCAGAATGAAATGGCAGTTGGAATGAGTGTACAATACAGCCTCCCAAAGTGACTGCTTTAAAAAAAAGACCAAGAATTCCCACTGTGGCACAGTGGAAATGAATCAGACTAGGAACCATGAGGTTGTGGGCTCGATCCCTGGCCTCACTCAGTGGGTTAAGGATCCGGTGTTGCCGAGAGCTGTAGTGCAGGTCGCAGACACAGCTCAGATCCAGCGTTGCTGTGGCTGTGGCCTAGGCCAGCAGCTGTAGCTCCGATTCAACCCTAGCCTGGGAACCTCCATATGCTTCAGGTGCAGCCCTAAAAAGCAAAAAAGACCAAACTTCACTTGGATGTTCAAGTTCTGAATGCTAAGTTATTAAAAAAAAAAAAAAATCAGCCCCATTATCTTTATTTTTTATTAGTCTATGCAACTTTCCACTGCCCTACTTTATCAGTAAGGAGAGCTACAAGTTTTTATGCAGTTATGTCTTTATTATTTCAATCAATCCAGTTAGCATGTTTACCCGACTTTAATTGGTTTTTAAGTACACATTAGAGTACCAATTTATATAGCAAAGTTCTCAGGACACCAACCCCCAAACTGTCTGCGGTCACACACAGGGAGGGGCAAGAGGAAGGGGTATCTTACCTGTGGAGGAGGGAAGCGCTGCTGGGAATATGCAGTTTGCTGAGACTGCTGAGTCTGGGGCTGAGGGTATGCAGCCTGCTGGGAGAGCGTTGAGGATGCTGGCTGCTGAGGTTGCTGCTGCTGGTAAGGAGACTGTGCCTGCGGCTGTGAGTAGGGGGGCTGGCTCTGGGGATGCTGCTGGGTGGTGGACTGCTGGGAGGGGTATGGAGTCGGGGACTGCTGATGGGGAGGCTGGGATGGCTGTTGGGAATATGGAGGCTGAGATGACTGGAGCTGCGGTGGCTGAGACTGAGGCTGCTGCTGATATGAAGGTTGAGCATGAGGGGTCTGGGATGGTGGTTGCTGAGAGTAGGGTGGCTGCTGCTGCTGGGGGTGAGGACTTTGCTGGTTGTAATACGGAGTCTGGCCCTGCTGACCATACCCACTGGGGCCTTGTTGGCCATAAGGAGGAATCTGTAGGAAAGAAAAGGATACTTTTAGCACTGACACTTCTGGATGAAGAAAGGTGAGGCAGTTTATCAGAAGCTATGTCCTGATATATCTTTACCTGATGGATACAGAAAGCAGGCAAGCCAAGCCTCACATTTAGAAGGTCCAGGATTTTTCTACCCACCGTGTTAAACTGAGTCAGGAAGGACAGCCAAGTTGGGTTACTAGTTGGTTTGTTTACAAGAGGATTATACTCATCCACAGAAAATTTACACTATTTAATATTTGGACAACTTAGTTCTAGAGGAGCTGTTTTTCACCAATGAGCCTACTCTTTTTATCATAGCCTATTCCATTTTTATAAGCGATAGGAATCTGTATCCTGGCCACAAGGAATGGTCAACAGCAGCCTGCTTCATCTGACTGAAAACCAAGAGTTTAGTAATCCAGATGGTATGCCAATCACTAAACTACTGTGCTTCTCTTTTTCATTTAGTTTTCACTGAAAAAGTATTTGAGAGCCTACTTGCTTGCTTGTACCAGGAACCATTCTAGGCATTGGGGATATGTTTGGCAAGTAGGGGAAGGAAAAAAAAAAAAAGACCAATAATAACCATCCCAACTCTCTTCCATTTTCTTTTCTTTTCTTTTTGTCTTTTTGCCTCTATCTAGAGCCGAAACCGCGGCATATGGAGGTTCCCAGGCTAGGGGTCTAATCGGAGCTGTAGCTGCCAGCCTTTGCCACAGCCACAGCAACGCGGGATCCGAGCCGCGTCTGCAACCTTCACCACAGCTCACGGCAACGCCGGATCCTTAACCCACTGAGCAAGGCCAGGGATCAAACCCGCAACCTCGTGGTTCTTAGTTGGATTCGTTAACCACTGAGCCACGACGGGAACTCCTCTTCCATTTTCTTATTGAAAAAAAAAGTGACTATATTTATGGGCATACTTTAAAGTTTTAGTTAGGTTTTTATATTCTATCCTCACCATTTTGGGTATGACTATCACTCAAGGATAAATGGTAGAAAGTGCTGTCAAAACAAAAAATGACAATAAAAAGATAATGCTGTGGATGGCCAGACAAGGAGGTGAGAAAAATCTTAACATTCGTAATAGCACTGTTAGTATCCTTACTCTTCAATCTTCCCTTTTTCTGCTACTCCTAGTCCCTTTTAAATATGCTTTTCTGGCCGCACCTACGGCATGCAAAAGTTCCCAGGCTAGGGACTGAACTCATGCCACAGGAGTGACAATGCTAAGTCCTTAACCCATTGAGCTACCACTCCTAAACATTCACTTTATTTATTTTTCTTTTTAAACAGCCACACTTGCAGCATGTGGAAGTTCCCAGGCTAGGGGTTGAATTGGAGCTATAGCTGCTGGCCTACGCCACAGTCACACCAGATCCAAGCCGCATCTGAGACCCACACCACAGCTTGCTGCAACGTCAGATCCTTAACCCCTAAACATTCATTTTTAAGCCAGAGAGCTATATGTTGACAGCTTTGAGAAGCATGCAAGCCTTCTGTCCCAGGGCACTTGGCAGGAATGGTTTTTCTTGGTAGCAGTGGATTGGTGCTCAGTCACTGCCTTTCTTTCCTCCCACTTCCTTCAGAGATTACCACTCAGTGGGTACAAGGAGGCCAGCTAGGTCACAGAAGAAGACAGATAAGCAGAGCCTGTGGCCAGGGAGCAGTTTTCCTTCAAGCACACATGCAATGGTGCCCACAAACTTGGCCTTTTAAGTAGCACACTGTAACTAAAAGAGTCAGCTGGCCTATGTTCCTTTCAAGAGATTTGGAAGCCAAAGACACATTCTGATTCTATAGCTCAAGAACAGATCCTGGACAACAACAAGGATTAAGGAAATTGAAGTCACCATCTACCTGCTGTGCATAAGAGAGGCCGCCCATGGTACTCTGCGTTCGGCCCTGCATGGTCATTGGGTACCGTTGTGGGGTCTGGGACCCATACGGCTGGCCTGGGTACCCATGTCCTTGTTGCGGTCCTGATGGAGGTCCCTGTTGTTGCGAGTATGGGTTAGTCCCGCCATATGGCTGAGGTCTCATCTTGCCCATCTGATCCATTGGACTGGATGGCTACAAAATAAAGAGCATTTTATTAAACTGAAGTTGTGATGGCCTCTGACCGATGTGAACACAAACCCAAGCATATAGGTCTGTACGCCATAAAGGAAAACAGTTACTATAGAAAAGTAATGGTACAGACCCAGTAATCCTTGGGCAAATCATTTAACCTTCCTCAGAACCTTGATTTTGTCATATGCAAAATGGAAATACCACCAGTTTGTGAGAGCATCTTGTAGCTATACACTATTTTGTAAGTGCGGTGCTACTTGAGATCCATGGGACAGGACAAGTGTGGAGCAATGAATACATGTACTCCACAGTGCAGGAAATCAGAACAAAGGCACTTTAGCTGGGAGGGGATGGTGCTGCTATACTCTGCCACGACCTTGTTCAATAGCACCAAAAATGATGCTTCAATACTGTGGCTGGAAATTTAAATACTCAAGCATCTAGATATTTTTATTCTTAAACAGTGCAATCTAATTTCCTTGCATAGCCATAGCCCACTTGCACCACAGCACAAGCACCCAAATTTATGTTTTTTCTTCCTAATGGGTAACATAGCTAAGTTACAGCTGTTGGGGGAACCATGACCCTGAATTTACTTAGAGCCTTGTACAAATCAACTGGGAAGTTCACCTCCTTTAATATTCAAGAGCTTGAGGGTGCAAGGACGGTAGAACTTACGTCTCTTTAAAGAACAAAACACAGAACTACCAATAATGAAAGCTCAAAGTTCCAGTCACAGGTTTTGGCTACAAATGTATCACTCAGCTCTTTGTGGTGCAACAGGATCAATCAACTCACATCACTTTTTGACCTAACTTTGCAGCCTATTAGAGCTACACAGGACAGAGCCCCAGCACACTTTCCCCTGCCAGAAATGCCTACCTACATTTACTGGCAGCGTGGAGTGGAGAGGAGACTGTCTCTAGGCATCTTAAATAGATACACCCAAATTGCAAAGTAGACCTGGACCTGACATAAAACTTGAAAACTGAATCTTCAATTGGGGATGATGAGCAGACAGTAATACTCTGGCCTGCATATCATAAACTTTCAAATTAAGGAACTCAATGGTTCTCAAACCTCAGAATACATCAAAATCACCTGGAGGGCTTGATAAAACACACACTGCTGGGACCCACCCCAAAGTCTGATTCTATAGGTTCAGGGTTGTGTCCAGGATACGCATTTATAACAATTCCCAGGTGATGTTGATGCTGCTGGTCCAGGATCACTACACTTTAAGCAGCACTGGTCCAGATTCCACCGAGGGTCCCTTCCAGTTCTGTTTTCTTATTCTATAATTTCTTTTTTCCATTTTTGGCTGCCCCGCAGCATAAGGAGCCTCCCAGGCTGGGGATCAGATCTGAGCCACAGTCTCAACCTAAGCTGAAGCTGCGGCAACTCTGGAGCCTTCACCCACTGTGCCAGGCTGGGGACTGAACCCATATCCTAGCGCTCCCATGATGCCGCCAATCCCACTACATCGCAGCAGGAACTGCTGTTATTCTATAATTAATAAGTTATTCTAACTTTAAAAAAGAAAAACACAAATCTCTCCAAAATGGGGGGGGGGGCATTCAACCAACTGATTGTACATTTCTCTTTCTCTTTTTTTCTTGGCGGCAGAGTACTACCTAAGCGTGTTATGATAGAGGAAGTTGAGCTGTCATGAGGAAAATGGACAAGATAAAAAGCCACAGAGACTATTCTTCTGAAATATGAACAGAAAAAAGGCAGAAGCAAAGTCCTCTCTTAGGTTGCAGCTGAAACCTCAGATTAAAAGGTAACAACGACGAGAATACCTTCCAAGTTTCCAAACTACAAGAATCATAGTAAAATGGGGTCCTAAATTACTACTACATATTATCATATTATTTTCATTTTTGGCCACTCCGAGGCATATGGAGCTCCCAGGCCAGGGATCAGATCTGAGCCACAGCTCAACGTAAGCCACAGTTGCAGCAATGCCAAATCTTTAACCCACTGTGCCCACCGCAGATTGAACTTGTGTCCCAACGCTCCCAAGATGCTACCGATCCCATTACACCACAACAGGAGCTCCTACTACATATTAGCTGTTTCCAACAATCATAACCAAGCAACTTTTGTCCAAGTCCTGCCTCTGTATCATAAACTCCCATAATGTTCCCAATGATAGCTTTGGAACTACATGGTTTCTTTTGGGACTATTTAGGAAGTTAAAATTCAACAACCAGACTAGTGAGTAATAAACAGCATGTGGTCTTCCTGAGATACACCTGGCAACAGAGCCAAAACATCACCATTCTCTCCTACAGAGTTCAGAGGCTCACACGGCCACATCGTGCCACCTATAGCCACAAGATCCTCATCCCATCCTAGATGCTGCAGTCCATGTGCCCCTCAGGTGAAGAGACTACATTTACTGAACAGAGACCAGGCTACTCTGGGTATCTCCATCTGTCTAGGTCTCCCACAGCACATGAGGGGCAGTCATTACCATGGCTACTATGGAACTTCTAGAGCAGTCAGTAGCTATTAACCAGGGCTACAGATTGAAATTTTCTGTGAAGCTTCACAAATGCCTGGCCCTCTCCCTAGATTCCAATTTAATGGGTCTGGGAAGGCTTTAGCTCCCTCCCACCAAGCCCCTTAAGATCCTTGGATGATTCTAATACGCATTACTAGCTGAGAACCAGTGATCTAGAAAAACACTGGCCCAATAACATTTTCTGTGTTGCGTGACTATTAAGTACTTGAAATATGGCTAGTGTGATTGAAAAGCTGAATTATTTTTATTTACTGTTAATTAACTTCATTTGTAGCTAGTGGTATGATAACCACTAGCTACATAACCACTTGTAGCTGGTGGTTATCATCCTGTACCACATAGTTCTAAAGCAATACCCTAACCATCTTCACCTCTTCCTGCTCAACAATAGCTCCAAAATGCCCACCTACTACATCATGTACAGTATCACATAGAAAGAGCAAAATAACATAGTAAACCAATACTCTATCATTATGTGACCTCAAACAAATCAGTTCTTTATCTAAGATGCATATAACATACTTTATACAGTGCCTGGTACTTAAATGCCCAATGAATAGTCGCTATTATCAACAATAATAAATAGTGCTTCTGCCTGGCTCTGAAGTCTGCCACAGTGTACTCTGATTCCACACATTTTTCAGCTTCATGCCAAACTTCCCACATGTCCAGCTCTATTGCCATGGTACCCTGTCCTGGCCTCCTGTCCACGATGGTTTCCACAAGCAGAATACCTTCAACATGAAGCCACTTCAAAGACACTTCTTCAGCACATTTCTAAATGTCCTATTGTAAACTCAGTCAGAATCACAGGTTTAGCACTTAGTTGTCCGGGCAAGTCAGAAACCAGGTACTTTATTTTCAAAGTCCCTCCAAAGGCCCCAAGCAGAGAATCAGGGCTCATTAACTGAGACGTATCTGTGAGTAGGGGATACTATGGGAGAAAGCTTAGGTGAAAGAATATAGCCAAAGGACCAGGGGCATTCCTAAACCAAGTCATGACTTTGAGGGCAGGAAAAAAATAGAAACTGGACTGAAAAGGAAGAGGGAAGGGTAGAACAAATAGCCAAGGAAGAATGAGTACACGCTTCTGAGAAGAATCTCATGTGCTATGCTATAACCAGAGAGGTCATTAAACCAAACAGGCATCCCCAAACATAGAGCTTAAAAACAAAAGGCTAAAGGCAAGTTACTTTTTCCTCTCTCACATCAGGGGGCCTGTACCCCCTATAGAGGACTGCTCAATTAATTACAAAGCTGCTAGTTAATAAAGGGTTCAAGGATTCTTTCATTAACTTTTTTGTTTGTTTAACACCGGCCATTAACTTTAGAAATTCCTTGCAGACTAAATAGAAATGACAAGGAAATTCTTATTCTAAAAATGAAATTAGGACATTTCCCTTTCCTGGACATCAGATTTCCAACCCCTTCCCTTCACCAAAGGGTTATTATCAACAGAATATACAGCCTAGCAAATCAAAATATACTCTCAGTTCAATCAATTTACTCTGGTCTCATGTCAAAGTTGAACATCTGCTCATTATCAGAAGGGGAAGTGGGCAGGGCTTAACTCACATTTCTGACACTGAAAACCATTGTGAAAGATTTGTCATTTGCAGTTATAGATGCGTTATAGAGGCACTGCCATGTTCCAATCTTTCACTACAAAAAAAGGGACCTTAAATCTTCACTAATCAGTTCTAATGGAAAGTAGCAATTTCAGACCAGAAAAATTCCTACCACATGCAAGACAGAAAAGCTAGTATCAGCAGTCTGCAGGCACCAAGAAAGGAGTAGGGAATGGGACACACCAAACACCAAAGAGCCAGAGATTCCACTATGGGAAAGATGGAGAGGAAATCCTTTCAATGGGAAACCACAGGAGTAGATTACTGTGATTACACTTCAAAAGCAAAGGCTCTGCCACAAAGACACATAATTGAGAGGAAAATACTGCCCCCTTGATCAAGGATGTCGGGCCCCCTGCTACATACTCTCCTGCATTCATAAAAATGAAAAAGGAGAAAAGAGCCATAAGAAAACTCCCATCTCCACTCACCACTTATCTCTTTCCAGATCACCAGACATGATACAAAACTGCCTGCCAAATGAAATGCCTCAAAAGATGCAGGAGTTCCTGTCGTGGCTCAGTGGAAATGGATCCGACTAGGAACCATGCGGTTGTGGGTTTGATCCCTGGTCTCACTCAGTGGGTTAAGGATCCGGGGTTGCCGTGAGCTGTGGTGTAGGTTGCAGACGACACGTGGATCACGCTTTGCTGTGGCTGTGGCGCAGGCCAGCAGCTGTAGCTCTGATTCAACCGCTTAGCCTGGGAATCTCCATATGCCTTGGGTGAGGCTCTAAAAAGCAAAAGATGCGGTCTAGGGGCATCAAAGGCAAGGGTGCCTAGTAGGCTGGTTCCTCTGAATATATTCAGAACAAACAGCTTATAGACTAACAACTTGCACAGAGTTCCCCTGCTCTAAGAAAATGGCATTAAAAACCTCTCCAGACCAGAGGGTTAATAGAATTCCTTACAATTTCTTATTGCACCAAAAGCCATAAAGGCCATAAAGGTTGCTGAGATACAACACACTGGACTTCAAATTCTCCAACTTCTGATCACAACTGATTGAGAAGGGAGCAGAGAAGACAGGGCCAGGGACTTCAACTTCCATTCCAAGTGAAAGATTCTGTTCACCAAAATGCACCACACCACATGACAGCGGCATCAGGAAAGAGAAAGTTAATTTTCTTGAAAGTCCAAATGAGGAAAGCTCAAGGCTTCAGTCCCAATCCAAAGATGCAGAAAGGAAGTAACCAGGCTGCAAACCTGAGGAGCCAGATTTAGCACCCAAGAACCAGCAAGTACACGACTAGAGGGATGGGCGGACTGCCAAAAAATGTGTCCATCAGAAAGCAGACGTCTTGACTATCACTTGTCCTGTCACCCTAAATACCAACTAGTTGAGGCCAGTAGAAACCTAGAGCCATAATCTTGAATTTTGGACAATAAAATATTATTTCTTACTCCTTGTGCTTTCAATTTATTCCTGGCCAGATTTGTTGTATGACTTTTAATAATAACAATAAAAAAAGCATCCCTGGCTCTTTAACCGAAAGAACCCCCTAATTGATTCCCACAGTAATTAACCTGCATTTTACCTCAGAGAGCGGTAGTTAAGGAAGTCGGCACTGCTATTTATAACTCATCTCAAATTGAGGGCAGACTGCCTAAAATCTAACACATCCCAGCTGTACTCCTGTTTGAACTGGGGCCAAGGGAATTTTTTAAAGCAATCTTGGCACCGAATGAATGACACCAACAGTATGAGAGCGTGAGTGGTTGTGTTGTGGTGACGTAGCACTGGAGGTGGAATGGGAGGGGGCCAGTGTACTGTGATCCCTCTCGTGCACGCCTGCTGCTTGCTGAGTCCCAGTACAGTAAGCTGGGAACCGCCCACTGAGAGCCAAACACAGGAAAAGGCTTTTCCTGTGGAACGCCTTGAAGTGAGAAACACATGGCTAATCTGCATAAACTCGAAGCCACACCGCCCCTGCCAGGAAGGTTAGTGCTCGTAATCTCTGGCCATGAAGCTGGCTGCCTGGGAGGACTTGGACTGGCGCCTGATAACCCAGAAAGAGCCGAGAGAACAGATGGGTAAGGACCCCGGCAGAAAACAGCCCCAGGCCACGTGACTCGCCACATGGCCCCGCCAGCACAAACTATTGTCTGGCTTCAGAGCTCCTATACAAAGGCACCCGGCTAGGCTTCCTGTGATTTCAGGGACTGGCGGCAGCTGTTGATCCAGTTCCCGTTTGGGACTCTCCCCTATTGAGGAGCATTCCCAGCAGGGACAAATATAAAAGTTAAGGCCTCTCGCAACCAACCCACTTTGAGCTTCCTGCAAGCTCCATGTGGCCCCACTCAGCTCTGAGTTAGGCTGGAGCAGACCTCCCTAAAAAGAACGCCCTGTTGCACCCTGGTACACATGAGCTGACTAGCATAAACCATTCTCACTGTGACCCCCTCCCTAGCCACTCTGACATCTGTAGCCTCATCCTGTCTTTTCTTAGTCCTCCAGTGCTCCACGGCTTTGAAGACTGGTCAAGGAGCTCTACCCCAAATGAGGTTCTCCCAGACACCTGCTTGTTTAGTTCTATGCCCAGACCCTGCCTCCTAAAATAAGGAGATTCATTTTTTTTCCTTTCATTTAAATAGTCGTTTTCCATTGTTTGTTACCCGGGACAATAAGAGATTCTTAGCCTCCTGTTTGGCCTCACCAGATATCACTAATAATTTCCTGAAGCTTAACTTATACTAGGAAAGTAAAAATCTCTCATCAGATAAACCAACACCTGACCCAGGAAATCAGACCCACTTGGCCTATGTTTTTCATCATTCATAACCTGAGAATTACATCGCATTTCTCTACTTTATGAGAGACAGAAAACAATTCTTTCATTTTAGTTCTAGTTCATTCAAGTTCTAAACAAACTGATCATATGCCAACAGTGAGAGAGGAATTAACAACTAGCTTGTAACTACCACTCCAAAGAGACAGTTTTTTTTGTTTTTTTGCTTTTTAGGGCTGCACTCGCAGCATTTGGAGGTTCCCAGGCCAGGGGTCAAATAGGAGCTACAGCTGCGGGCCTACACCACAGCCACAGCAGATCCGAGCCACATCTGTGACCTACACCACAGCTCACGGCAACGTCGGATCCTTAACCCACTGAGCCAAGACAAGGGATCCAACCTGCAGTCTCATGGTTCCTAGTCAGATTCGTTTCCACTGCGCCACAATGGGAACTCCTGGTTTTTGTTTTTTAATTCTTCATAAGTTCCATTCGTGGAGTTCCCGCTGTGGCATGGTGGGTTATGTATCTGACTGCAGTGGCTCAGGCCACTGCAGAGGCACAGGTTCAACCCACAGCTGGGTCCTAGGGGTTAAAGGATTAGGTGTTGCCACATCTGTGGCTCAGAGTCAATGCCTGGCCCAAGAACTTCCAATGCTGTGGGCGCAGCCATTAAAAAAAAAAAAGTTCCATTAGTGTCCAAGTTGAATATAAAAAATAATCAATGAAAAGTTCTATTTACCTCATTCCGTTTACAGAAATGATTCTAGAATATCAGGGCATGTTCGCCCTTGTAACAGCCCATTTCAAAGACATCACCCAAAGCACCAACCTGATGTAGCACTTAGAAGGGGCTGTAACCAGACAACAGACTTAAGACCTTCTAACCCACATTCTGTCTGTAAAGTGATAGAGAACAAGAAAAGAGGCCTGGTTCTCTCTCTGGCTCAGAGATATTTAGGCTACTGTGCTCCATCCTTCCAGGCCAGGAGATCAGGAAAAAACTCACTAAGGGTGGGAAAAAAGAAACCAAAGTAGTAAGAGGCATTGAATCCTCTGCAAAACTCAGATTATGAGAGACAACTGTAATAACCAACTCACAGCTGTCTACCAAAAGAGGCATGACAAAAAAACCACAACCAGGTGGCTGGTATTTCTTTATTTCTTCTTTGGTTCCTGAAAGAGCTCTTCAAACAAAGCAGCTAGAGCATCAAACTAATAAATTCCTCAATAAATGATAAAGTTCTTCTCCTTATCCCCACCTTTCAAAGAGAAAGTACCCAAAAATGATGAAGATCACTTTTTTGGAAGACCAAACTTAAACTAACCAATTTCTCTGAATTTCCAATGAAATTACAAAAGGCTCTAACACAACTTCTTGAGAAAGAATTCTTCTTCAGTATTATTTAAAACCCAGGGATATAACATATAAACAGAAGGACCCCAAGAAGATGATTAAACAAGAACAAAATGCCATTTGATAAAATTAAACATACTCTTCTTTACAACTTTTTGATCTCAACAGTAAGGCAGCAGTACAACATGGTGAAGAGAGTACTCTAGACTGAAAGAAGGCCTGGGTTCTGATCCCAGTTATCTGACCAACTAGGGAAGGGGGGACTAACCAGGTTGTGCCTTAATCTCCTCAGCTACACACTAGAATCTTGCCCTCCAGGTTCTGAATCAGCAGCTATGGGATGGGGCCAAGAATCTCCTCGGGCAAGTCTCATGTCCAGTCTGGGAGCATTTGGGTTACATGGCCTACCTCCAAAGCTCCTCCCATCTCCAGCACAGAGTGACTCCAGCACTCAGATGCACATTCAGTTCCCTCACCCAAACAATGGTCTGAAGAGGGCAGTGCCTGGCCAATAGAGAAAAACCGGTAATGGACTTCATATTCTCAAACAAGCAGCACTCACAAAGCCATGATTTCCCAAATTCTTATACCCAATCCCTAACTGTGTTGTTCACCTGAGCATGTATCACTAGCAATACTACGTGCTTTACTTATTTACCTTGTTCACTGTTTGTATCTCAGATTAAGAACAGAAGCTCTGGGAAAGTAGAGATCTTTGTAAAACAAACTTTCCTACTTTAAAAAAGGAAAGGGAACTGTATAAGAGAAAGTGAAATTCTAGAGGTCTTGCAACTCCTAAACTCCTTCATGCTGAAAGGAAATGCTTTGGATCTACGTGGTCAGTTCTAAGAGCTCTTCTTCCACAATGCCTTCAACTTCTCTGACCCTCAGTTTGCATCAACAGAGCAGAGATGATACTAGTAGTACCCTCGAGGTTGAGTGAAATAAGTTAATCCATTATAAACAAAAAACAAAACACTGTTCTTCAAACCAGCTGGACACACTCCAGCCTCAGAGCCTCTGTATTCACTGACCTCTCCACCTGGGATACTGTTTCTTCTCCCAGGTATTAGTATAGCTCTTTCACATCAAATATCACTTCAATGTGGCCTGTCCTGGAGAACTCACTTAAAATTTCAATCCTGCACACTTCTATTTGCTCCTGAGCACATATTACTAAGCATACTATATGCTAAAGTTTATTTATCTTGTTTAATGTCTATATCCTAGACTAGCAAATGTAAGCTACAGGCTATAACATAAGGTAGGTATGTATCTGTGTTTAATTGACTGCTGTATACTCTAGAACCCAAAATTTTAGATATTATCACCCTACACAAGTTCCAAATTTCTAGCAATAAAGCTCAGAAACCAGAACAGTTAAGTTCTGGTTCCATACACTCAAGACAAGAAACCCCAAGTGGTCAACTGGAAGTTAACTAATTATTCCCTCTGTTCACCCTCAATAGGAGAAAAAGCAGAATGGAGCTGAAAGCAGTTTCGAAATACCTACTTAAAAAACAAGAATACACAAGTCAGACACCAAAAGAGTTGACCAATTCCAATTCTCAAGCTCCAGCTACTTTCTCCCAAAGGAATTTGTTCAATAGCTCCCTCCAAGAATCTTGAGAGTAAAGCCCAATAGCTTTCAACCAGGGCAATACTAGCCCCAGAGAAATGTTTGCAAACAAATGTAGAGAAGTGCCTTTTAGGTTCTCAGAGATTCTGTGGTGCTACTGGCATTTATTACCTGGGGAGCAGGATGCCAAATGTCCTGTAACGCATCACCACACAAAGAGCATCACTGAGAAACAATGGATTCTAGCCCATTACAAATCCAATCTGAGATGGAGAATTTCCTGTAACACTTGACCTTGGAGCAGTGAAGGGAAAGGGAATCAGAACTGGCTGGTACCCATCCCAATAGCCCAACAGTAAAAGCCACCCACTAGCCAAGATAATCATAAATAAAAATTCACTTTACAAAATAGTTGTAAGATAATTTAGTGAAGGTAGTACACTTCCCCAGTACATTAATTACAACTATGACTATATAGTTATTTGTGATTATTTACATTGGAGGCAGGCACTATGAATCCTGGTGCCTGAAACACTGCAGAAGCTCATTCAGTATTTGTTGCATTACTGTAAGCAACTGACAAATGGTAGGTAGGTACTCACAGGTTTTTCAAAAGAAGTTTTGCCACAAGACTTTACCTTGCTACCCACATGAGGTGGTATGAGTTGACACCAGAAAAAAAGTACTTCCTCCCATAAACCATCCTCTGGTGCTTCTACTAGGGAAAGGACTTTAGTGTGAAGGGACCACAAGCCAAACTGAGTGGTCAGTTTTTTGATATTTTCTCCCTTATGTGTCATTTATCATGAATTGATAAGGTACACTTTAGGGATACATGGAGAGACAAGGGTCATCTAACCTTACAAACAGAGCTTTACCCAGGAGAGTACATATAAGCTTTTTTTTTCCTTTTTTGTCTTTTAGCCTTTTCTAGGGCCGCACCTGAGACATATGGAGGTTCCCAGGCCAGGGGTCTAATCGGAGCTGTAGCTGCCGGCCTACGCCACAGACACAGCAACGCGGGATCTGAGCTGCGTCTGCAACCTACACCATAGCTCATGGCAACACCGGATCCTTAACCCACTAAGCGAGGCCAGGGATCGAACCCACAACCTCATGGTTCCTAGTCGAATTTGTTAACCACTGAGCCACGACGGGAACTCCATAAGCTTTTCAATTAGGACAACACTTCTAAATCACACCTAGTTCTTCTGACCTGGTTTCTAAAATGTTCCTCCCACTTCCATATATTAAACTGCTTTGCATATAACTGCTCAAAAACAAAAAAAGGCAAAGGCAAAAACTGCTCCTAGTCAAAAAACTTTAAAGCCTCTTTGCCCTTTCTTTAAAAAGCTTTTTCCCCACTCCTTTTATTTCTAACTCCAAACTTGGACTGGTCTGGAATGGGTTACATAAAAACATCCTAAATTTCTCTAAGTACACCGGTCTACATCCTGCCAAAGCGTTTCTTTCTATGCTAAAAAAGCTGTCTGCTGGGTTAGGGATCCAGCGTTGCTGTGAGCTGTGGTGTAGGTCACAAACAAGGCTTGGATCCCACATTGCTGTGTGGCCCTGGCCCCACATTGTTGTGTGGCTACAGCTCAGACTGGACCCCTGGCCTGGGAACTTCCATATGCCATGGGTGAGGCCCTAGAAAGAGAGAAATACAAAAAAATAAACAAACAAACAAGCAAGGTAAGAAAAGTTGAAAGACAAATGAAAAACTGGGTAAGATACTCACTATATATATTACAAATAAAGAGCCAATTCCTTGATGTTTAAATAACTTAAAATTTGAGGAAAATTATCTGAAAGTCAGAAAAATGAGCAAAGGACATGAACAAACAATTCACATAAAAATATTTTAAAATGATACGCAACCTTATGAAATATTTGCTTCATTCACTGTAAAAGAAATGCAAATAGAAAAAAAGAAAAAAAAGCTATCTGCAACATATCACTTAGCTGTAAGAACTTGACTTACATGTCATAGGGGATTCTGTTTATCATGCTTTGATTGTCACCAGTCCAATCAAGTCTTGTATTTTGATAAAGACACTGAAAAGTCACTATTTACTTCATTCGTAAGACTGCCTTGGACCACTTTCCAAAATTGCCAGCCTTTCACTTGTTCCCCGTAAGTCCACTCTGAACTATAACAGGCACAATAAAACAAGTTAAAGAGTGGCCAAGGGCACAGCCAACCTTATTAAGACTACAGAGGTTCCCAAATCCTCAGGTATTTTTAAGGTCAGCAGTTCCCTGAATGAAAAGTCATAGAGTCCTACAGATTCTCCAGTTCTCTTCAGAGCTCCACAAGCACATTGGTATCAACCTTCTCTACACCACTGTCCACACAAATGTGTAGAGAAGAGCTGGCTTCATCATTTACACCAGAAATACATGAAACCAGACCAAAGTTACCAGCTGTCTTTTCTGAAGCTTATTTGTCTCTCCTCTTTATTTGCTATCTCTGGCAAGTATAATCAAATTGGGATGGATACTTGGCATGCTAAGCTATGGAAATCTAGCTAAAATTTATCCCTACCCCCACCCCAAGTCTGTTTTGGCTCATACACTCTTTTGAGATTGTCTTATTCAAAGCACACAGAATTTCCCTCTGGTAAATGTGTCTGGGTGGGTGAAACCAGCTATCTCAATCTCATTTTATTTTAAACTAAAATACCATAATGAGGCCACATATTGGTCACTTGAGGCTTTCTGTAGGGGGTTTTAAAGAAGCCAATTCAAAGTTGCCCTGGGAAAACAAGATGATTCAAATCACAGACTAGAAAGAAAAACAAAAATGTTACAAATCTGTCCTGGACCAACAGAACCCGCAAAACAGATTAAGGAGGGATAAGAAACAGTCTCCAGACCAAAGGCAATAAAGTGGGAAAAGAGAAGAGGCAGAGATCACTTAGGGAACTTCTGTTTATTAATTAATTAGACAAAGGCACGCCCTGCCTCCAGCTAGCCAGGCCACTCCAACAGAGGTAAGCAGATACCAGGAATCTTTACTGAAATGATGCTCGTATAAACTGCATCTCTAGTTCTTTTAAAGACAATTTACCAGCTCTGGTGTGTTAAGATTACTAAGGTCTCCATGTGTTTTGCATTCCACTAACACACACCAAAGGAGAGAATGAAAAAGGAAAAAAGAACGGAGAAAATTAAGCTAAATGGCAGAGGGATGATAAAGTGAGTCCAAAATACAGAAACACAGACACACAAAAAACTCCCTACTGAGGAGTTCCCGTTATGGCGCAGCAGAAACGAATCCGACTAGGAACCATGAGGTTGCGGGTTCGATCCCTGGCCTCGCTCAGTGGGTTAAAGATCCGGTGTTGCTGTGAGTTGTGGTGTAGGTTGTGGTGTAGGTCGCAGAAGTGGCTCGGATCCGGCTCAGATCTGGCATTGCTGTGGCTGTGGCGTAGGCCAGCAGCTATAGCTCCGATTAGACCCCTAGCCTGGGAACCTCCATATCGGGGGTGGCCATAAAAGGACAAAAAGACCAAAAAAAAAAAAAAAAAACCTCCCTTACTGAGACAAGGTGGCTCAGTGGTAATGCAACAGACTACTAGAGTACTCATCTGTACAAATAACAAGTCATAGATCAAACTGTTAGCATACTGCCTCCTTGAAGCTTCTGCCTTCATTGCACCTGGACCCACAGTGATCACAGCTTCCCTTCTCAGGCAAAAAGGAAAAGAGGTCTGGTACAAGGAATCTTGTTTTTTGTTGTTGCTGTTTTTGCCTTTTGTCATTTTAGGGCCACACCTGCGGCATGTGGAGGTTTCCAGGCTAGGAGTCTAATCGGAGCTGTAGCCGCTGGCCTACGCCGCAGCCACAGCCACAGCAACACAGGATCCAAGCCGCGTCTGTGACCTACACCACAGCTCACGGCAACGCCGGATCCTTAACCCACTGAGCACTGTCAGGGACCGAACCCGCAACCTCATGGTTCCTAGTCGGATTCGTTAACCACTGTGCCACGACGGGAACTCCTAGGAATCTTGTTTTTAATGGGAAGGATTCACAAACCACATCAAGTTTTCAGAAAGCCCACATGAACTAGAACACTGGTTTTCCACTTGGCCTTTGCATTATTAATATTTACTATCTGACCATTTCCATAACTTCAATTTCTGTGCCAAGCACAATCCTTAGTATTAAGTCATACAAGTAGGAAGAGGTCTTGGCTCAAATGTCCATTCCTCAAAGAGACCCAATCCACTTTGGAGATAACTTGTCAGGAGTTGAGCGTTTATTTACTAGGACTTCACAACCAAAGACACAAGGAAAGAAACCACAGCAAAACTCAAGCTGGCCACTGAGGCACTGGGGGATGGAGTATGAGAGATAAAGGAAAGCCATTAAGGACAGTCTTCTGAGAGATCACCAGATTACCAAAGACCCTGTTCTCAGATCTGCTGGCCATTATTAGCAGAACGGACATCATGGAATTTAATTAATGCTGTAATACTGGCCTCTGCCAGTAGCACTTTTTTTTTTTTCTAGGGCTGCACCCAAGGCATATGGAGGTTCCCAGGCTAGGGGTCTAATCAGAGCTGTTGCCGCCAGCCTACACCAGAGCCACGGAAATGCTAGATCCAAGCCGCATCTGCAACCTACACCATAGCTCATGGCAACGCCGAATCGTTAACCCAGTGAGCAAGGCCAGGGATTGAACCCACAACCTCATGGTTCCTAGTTGGATTCATTAACCGCTGCGCCACGACGGGAACTCCTGCCAGTAGCATTTTTAAGAATCACTTTTTCGGCAGCTTTCTCAACTGGTCATACTTGGAGATCACTATAGGGCACCATCCCAAAATGAGTTTTTCTACTTTCATCAAACAGTCAGGACCACAGATTCAGATTACCATCATGGTAAGCCACCAAAGTACTACGAGAAAAATGGAAGGCAGTGAGTCCCCAGATCCTATAAACAGACATGTGTTGAAACAACAGTCTGTCATTACTGCTGAGTAGAAGATACACCTAAAAAGTGTTTTCTTACTCCCATCCCCAGGCACCTTTTCTTTCTCTTGCTTTTTAGGGCTGCAACCGTGGCATATGGAAGTTCTAGGCTAGGGGTCGGGTCAGAGCTGTAGCTGCAGGCCTATACCACAGCCACAGCAACACCAGATCCGAGTGCTGTCTTTGACCTACACCACAGCTCAGGGCAACGTGGGATCCTTAACCTGCAGAGTGGGGCCAGGGATTGAAATCGCATCCTCATGGATACTAGTTGGGTTCCTTTCTGCTGCGCTACAACAGGAATTCCCTCCAAGCACTTTTAACCTTTTCTCCAACCAGTAACACTTTCAGCATCATGGGAGGGGCAGATACATAAACATTAGTCTTTGGTTAATTTGGAAGAAACCCCTCAGGTAATTCAGATATACTCTGCAGCCTAATTGAACATAAGTGCATAAATCCAGTACTTCTCAAATTTGAGCGTACATTACAATAGCCTTGAGGGCTTGTTAAAACACACTGCCATTGTTTTGGATTCAGTATGTCTGAATGAGCATTTACATTTCTAAATAGGGCTCAGGTAATGCTGATGCTGATGGTTAGGGACTGCACAGAGAACCACTGGACTAACGTACCTCTCAAAATAGAACAGGCGCTTAATAAAATTTGAGAGTTTTTTTTTTCTTTAAAGCATCACTATAACTCAGATGTAGCTAAGAACTATGGGGATAGCTTTTTTTTTGTCTTTTGTCATTTTTTTATGGCCATACTCACAGCATTTGGAGGTTCCCAGGCTAGGGGTCAAATTGGAGCTACAGCTGCCAGTCTACACCACAGCCACAGCAACGCAGGATCCGAGCCACATCTGCAACCTACACTGCAGCTCGCGACAACGCCGGATCCTTAACCCACTGAGTGAGGCCAGGGATCAAACCCGCAACCTCAAGGTTCCTAGTCGGATTCGTTTCCACTAAGCCATGACGGGAACTCCGGGGATAGCTTTTAATTCAGCAAAGACTAATGAAGTCTTGAATTCCGGGGATAGCTTTTAATTCAGCAAAGGCTAATGCAGTCTTTAACCACTCAGTTCTATCACCCTCTCAAGCAGCGACCTCTACCAACTAGTAGCTGTGTTTAAATCTTATCTGATAATAAGTAATACTTTCACATACATCGTTTAACATTTACTATAACCCAAAGTAGGTATTTACCCTTTTTATACAGTTGAGGATACAGATTCAGAGAAGTTAAGTAACTTGCCTTAAGTCACACAGCCTAAGGGAACTTTAAATCTCACTTTTAGAGCTGACTGCCATGAAACTTTGTATGAGGCACTTAACCTTTATGTGTTCACATTCCCCAAATGGAAAATTAAGACAATAACTTCATCTCTCTAGTGAGTGCTCCAAGTTCTAGAAAGTAAAATCACTCTGTAAATATCTTCATAATGCAAGTTACTCTCAAAGTGAAGGGCTCCACCCCCCACTCTCAAAGATCAAAGATCCCTCCCAAAGAGAAAAGGGCCTAAGGACAAAATGCTACCAATTTTTACCATTGGAATCATATGGTCATTCATCAAAAACCTAAATAAAATTCCATTTTCTTTTTTTTTTTTTTTTGCTTTTTAGGGCCGTAGCCGCAGCATATGGAAATTTCCCAGGCTAGGGGTCCAATTAGAGCTACAGCCACAGCCACAGCAATTTGGAATCTGAGCCGAGTCTGCGACCTCCCTCACAGCTCTTGGCAACGCCGGATCCTTTACCCACTGAGTGAGGCCAGGGATCGAACCTGCAACCTCATGGTTCCTAGTCGGACTGTTTCTGCTGCACCAACACGAGAACTCCACAAACCTAAATAATTTTTTTTTTTTTTTTGGCCTTTTTAGGGCTGCACCCGCAGCATGTGGAGGTTTCCAGGCTGGGGGTCCAATCGGAGCTGTTAGCTGCCGGCCTACACCGCAGCCACAGCAACACAGGATCTGAGCTGCGTCTGCGACCAACACCACAGCTCACGGCAATGCTGGATTGTTAACCCACTGAGCAAGGCCAGGGATCGAACCCACAACTTCATGGTTCCTAGTCAGATTCGTTAACTGCTGTGCCACGACGGGAACTCCCTAAATAAAATTCTTAAATGGAAGAGATAGATGGGACAGAAATCTAGGCATAATGTCAAATCGTAACTAAAGTCTTTTCAGTCTTTCACTCCAGTTAAGAGTTCTAGGCTATTGCAAAAATAGTATCTCAATAAGCTCAACTGCTTGAATAATGTATTTTGGAGAAGCAAATTTAGTATTTTATTTTATTTTATTTTTTATTTTTTGTCTTTTTGCCTTATCTATGCCCGCACCTGCGGCATACGGAGGTTCCCAGGCTAGGGGTCTAACAGGAGCTGTAGCTGCCGGCCTTCGCCACAGCCACAGCAACGCGGGATCCGAGCCGCGTCTGCAACCTACACCACAGCTCACGGCAACACCGGATCCTTAACCCACTGAGCAAGGCCAGGGATTGAACCTGCAACCTCGTGGTTCTTAGTCGGATTCGTTAACCACTGAGCCACGATGGGAACTCCAAAATTTAGTATTTTATAATGTTCTATAGCTCTGGAGAATCAGACAAACCTTGATTCAAACCTGAACTCTACCTTTTTTACTTGTTTTTTGTCCTGGAGCAAATTTCTCATTCTACTTCCTCGTCTAGAAAGTGGGAGAAGTAACACAAGAAACCACTTCACGGTCTTGAAGATTAAATGAAGAAATTCAGAGAGACCCAAACATAGATCCCGGCAGGCACATAGTAAGTATTCAAATACATGGATGTTGTTATTAATATTCACACCCAACAAACCATCATTCGAAATCAGGGAACTCAGTGAGTTCCTTGGCCTATCCCTGACCCAGGACAAAGCTGTGGATAAACCACCTATAGAACTGATCCTCCTTGGAGTTCCCTGATGGCTCAGTGGGTTAAGGATCTGGCATTGTCACTGCTGTGGCTCAGGTCGTTGCTCTGGCACAGGTTTGAGCCCTGACCTGGGAACTTTCGAATGTGTGGGCATGGCCAAAAAAAATAGAATCCATGAATCTATGCTCATTCTAAATAAGTAAATAAAGGTCCACAACAAATCTTTTTAAAAAGAGAGAGAATTGATTCCCAAATCCTTTATCTTTGACAGTCCAGATTCCTAAACAGGTAAAACATCAGCAGTCAGGAGATGAAAGGCGTGTTATCAAAATCTGAATCAAGTTTCATACTCCTTGGAGTTCCCGCTGTGGTGGTGCAGTGGATTAATGATCCAGCTTGTCTCTGTGGTGTTGCTGGTTCTGTCCCTAGCCCAGGAACTTCCATATGCCTCGAGGGTGGCTGCAAAAGGAAAAAACAAAAAAATTTCACACTCCTAAAACTAATGCTGCTCCAACCCATGAAACTCCATCACCTTAGGCCCAGAAGAGAATCTTGTCCAAAAGGCAAAAGAGTAAGCCACTGTATTCACAAGAGAAGACATAGTAACAAATAGCAACCAATTTCCAGGATTTCTGCTCAGGTAACTTGTTAAGGACAAGAGAAAGCTGTAATAAGGTCTACCTGAGAGAGGGGAAATCACAGGGCAAGAAGAGCTCAAAGACATATCTGTTTCCTCTAAAAGGAAGCACCCAGCGTGATGTAGCCTTTAATCCTCTACCACGTGGCTGAACTCACACTCTTCTTAAAGTCAAAGTACACCAGGCACCAGTCAGTTTCGAATAAACAGCTGGACCTAGATGCACTCATGCCTGGCAAGCAAGTTGTGACCTCAAGGAAAACAGGAGGCAAAATAAAAAACGCTAAGCACAGAGCAAATGGGTTTTCAAATGACTGATACCACACCAATCCCTAAACTACCCTGCTGCCATTATGCTGGTGCTAGATCTTGAAGAGGGGAGTTCCTTTTAACAGAGATGTCTATAAACAAGCAAGCTGAAAGATAGCAAGTTTAAGAGGGAAAAGCACACAAAAATCTTGGCTGCTGGTGATGAGCCACAAAAAAAAATTATGATCGTGCTAGTGCCAAGGGAGGAGGAAGTCTAATACCTAACACTGCAGACTTGGGAACCCAGAAGCAATGACGCCGTAAGTAAGCCCAAATGCAAAAGAGAGGGGAAAAGCACATGGCACAGTTCCTCTTCATATTCAAGCAGCACTCTGGGCCTGAAGAGCCCACGGCCTGGTGCCCAAAGCCCCTTAGTATTTCATATCAACATTAACTTCCTGGAGGGCAACAAAAAATCTGTCCTGGATTACTGAGTGATTTCTAATATGTACCATAACGAACACTAAGTCAACATTCTAGGGATCAAATTTCCTACCATGCATCACGATGGAATGCATTCTTGGCACTAGGCTTCTTCCCAATGCAGTCCACCCTTAGAAAATGCAGAAGCCACTGAGAAAAAAGACTCGACCTGTCCCAAGATCATCTTCTAGTAAGAACAAATGACTAACAAAAACAAACA
Organism: Catagonus wagneri; assembly: GCA_004024745.2. Taxonomy (NCBI): domain Eukaryota; kingdom Metazoa; phylum Chordata; class Mammalia; order Artiodactyla; family Tayassuidae; genus Catagonus; species Catagonus wagneri. The sequence goes on along the minus strand of PVHT021183551.1, from coordinate 15,494,143 downwards.
AAAGTTCACTCAGATGTCCCTTCAAATTCAATAAAAACTAATGCTATCCATTTAAATAGAGGGAAGAGCAAGTTCAGGGAAGAATACTCATAGTGATTAAGTCAACGTTCACCTCACTTGGATTTTTCTAAAATGTGACTGACAAAGGAGTTCATCTGAAGCCCCTACACACCACTGGTGCCCAATTCTAAGTTACTGGAAACTCACTTCTGCAAAATGCCAGAATGGCAAGGCAGAGATGTTGGAAGAGATATTTCTAAGGTAGAATCTATATTCAGCACTCCATACTTTTAACAGTGCAACCCTCCTCTTCCAGGTGGAAGCACTGCAGTAGCCTGACACTGGACACTCCATGCATTTCAGCTGTTAAGCATCCACTTACAGTCCTTTTCAAAGTGCCAGAAATCATGGGTGGTCCAATCACACATGGACCAACAGGTAAAGAGAAACCAAAGTCACTACATTTCAGAGGCTGCCATAAGGAATAAGTAAGTGTTTGCCGTTTTATGAGCTTCTTGGCCATAGCCAATCTAATCAAAAGCAGTATTAAAATGCCATTTCTGTGAACAGATGGGCAAACTGCTGATGTGCAGACTTACCCACCCAATAACCCTCAATATAATGTCTGATTCCAAGCAGCTCAGCCTGAGCACAACTCCCAAAATCTTTAGAAATATCAGCAGCCTTAAGAGTCCCAACAGGTACCTCATCGTTCCTGAAAGGTCAATTAACTCTTCCAAAAAAAGGGAAAACTCAGGCTCTCTAACCAAAGTTGAACCACCGTCATTGCAGAGTTGTCCAGGGCACACAACTCTAAAGGTGACACAACCTTCCAAACCCAAAATTACTACAAAAGAGCCCCTGAACTGGCCGAGAACTTGGCAGGTTGTACTAAAGGTCCCACATAACCACAGGAACCACTAAGACCCTGAAACCACTCTTTCATGGAATTTTATGGTTAGTCCAAATTTTCAAAGTCACTGGAATGAGACAACTACAGGTCTGGGGATGGATGTGTAATTTGGATTCTGCAAAGCCCAGGGAACTCAGAGTAGCACTATGAAAAAGCAAATTAATATTCTAACTTTCCCCTTCTTGGACATTTAACTTTACAAATCACTGCCTCTAGAAAGCTGTCCCAGGTTTACCCTAACCAAATCTGACTGCTCTTTATTCTCAGATTCCTTCAGCCCATACACTTATAGTTTGGTCTATATCCATTTATAAAACCTTGCTGTGCATGCTTTCCAAATGTGTGCACATAAGCATGCTTCTCCAAAAATAAATTCCTTTGAAGCAGATATTGCCTTCATCTTTTAAGCCCCTCCCTAGTTTCTAATCAGTATGTTCACTTAGAGCTATTTCCCACTTCCATTTGAATCTCCAGATCTCCCTAAGCTAGAACTCATGCTCTCAGAAATAAGCCTAAAGTTCTAATCCCTTCCCTAACACCATACTGGGAAAGGATTGAGCAACCAATGTCAGTGTCAACCCAAGTTTTTGTAGTTTGTTTTAAAACAAACTGATAGCCTTTAGTAAATTAGATGAACCTAACTGAAAATTATGGTTAGGGCTATAATCACATTCATATTCCTTACTACTACACTGAGTCAAAAGGCATTTCCAGGATTCTGGCCTAAAAAACACTTCATTTCTTGCTAAGAAAACTGGTGTCAGAGTCAGCGGATTAAGTTTAAAAAGGGACTTTGACAAAGTAAAACTCACATCTCACAAGGCAACCAAAGCAGAGTGCAATGATAGGCAGACAGCTAAAATACAAAATACTTCCTCCTCCATAAAAAGGATGTTTCACTAAAGAAACCCAGAAATATTTTTAATCCTAAAAAGGCAATTTCAAAAACAAAGGTTGAATCTACCCATATAACCCTTTAGGCAGGATTTAGTGAGTCCCCAAACACTTGGACTTCGTACCTACCCAGGAACCTGGGCCATTAATTTTAATATATAAGTGACGCACAAAAGTCCAGTAAAAACTATATAAATAAACCTGGCCCTCAGAGTGAGCTTATAACCCTGACAGCCAACGCAGAACAGAGGCTGAGGACAATATCGAAGTTGTAGTATCTTTTTTTCTCCTTTCTGGCATCCCAAAAATGCAAACCCAACCTTAAAATCTCACCAAACTATAAGACCTTCCTGAAAGGACAAAGCTTTAAATTTAAAACTCACAGTCTCATAAACCAAGCTTTAGGAGCACATTTACTTCATTACTTAAACTTAGGCCCTTCTTTCTAAATTTCTGTTTATTTTCACTCTGAAATTGCAATCGATTTTGAACAGGGATTCCTGTGCCCTGAACTTAGCATGGAGCCAGAGGCGGGGAGGCTTCTCTTCCAAGGCAGCATCTTTTCACTTTAAATCTCTTTTAGATCATCTCTTCTTATCTCCATGCTCTCCACCCACAGCCCCAGCCCCCAGCATCACCCTCTCTTCGTTATTCCCAAGTCTTTTTCTTCGGTGTTATTCTATTCCGCCACATGAGAAGAGACTAGCATTATCTGTGCTTGAAAACTGTTTATTAATTTGCCTGTCAAACATTCTATAGAGCCGTTTACATCTTACTACAGAAACCTCCTGGGTACATATTGACAGCTCAGCAAGTATTTACACAAAGCTCTGAAACATTTGGTTCCTTCAGAGTGAAGAAGCTGCTGTGTCAAGCAGAGAATTATCAAACACCTTTCCCTCTACCTTTTTCCATCTTTCATAAAGGAAAGCTTCCTTCTAACACACCTCTAAAATGACAGAATTATGCTTTTAAACTAACTCAGGTATGCTGGAGAACAGCTGAAAGAACAGCATTTCCAAGACCACTGGCAAACCGCACCACATAGTTTAAAAAACCAAAAACAAAAAACAGGGGTATGAGAAAAAGCAAATACACCTATGAAGTTGACCCTGAAATGCTTAGCTTTTCCTGTTCCTGTTCCAGTCTCAGGAACTTTTGCTCCTCTCTCAGCAAAACTTACAGGGCAAGTTCAGGCACTCAGATTACAACCAACTGCCCAAACCAGACCTAGACCTGCCCAAACACCAGAAGAGTCTGGAAAGATTAATGCTATCTCTCCTCACCTTCTTATCCCCCCAAAAGAAACTGAGTGTTAATGTTGAACTTATGAATACCCACTCCTCACCCCACCCCTACTCTAATCCTGTCATGTAGATTTTGAAGGAACTATTTTTCAAGTCTTACTTTAACGAAGTCTATTTTTTTTTCTTTTTGGGGGACTTTTAGGGCTGCACCTACAGTTCCCAGGCTAGGGGTTGAACTGGAGCTACAGTTGCTGGCCTATATCACAGCCACAGCCACGTGGGATCCAAACCATGCCTGCAACCTACACCACAGCTTATGGCAACGCCGGAGCCTTAACCCACTGAGCAAGGCCAGGGATCGAACCCGGGTCCTCAGGGATACTAGTTGGGTTCATTACTGCTGAGCCACAATGGGAATTCTTGCCTAATTTTTCATTTACTGTTTAGTGTTTTAAAACCACTAGCCAGGTGAAACAACTAATGACAAACAGATAACAGTTTCAAGGCAAAACAGTCTGGTAGGGCTCTCTCTGTGAAAGGCCACAGATCACAGACTCCCAACTATTCAGAATTTGTTCCTATAAATCCTCAAGAGAAAACAGCCTTGAGTTCCTTGGGCCTAGGGAAAAAAGATGGTCTCAAGATTTCTACTGAAAAGGTACGGAAAGAAGCTGCCCTCATTAACAAGCCAGGTATGGAAGCACAGTCAGATGCGCAGCATCAGAGGGGAAAGTTATGCAGTCCATCGACTTCATTTTATTGATGAAGGGAAAATCAATCAGAGAAGGCAAATGCCCTGCCCCAAGTTACACAGCTTAACTCACAGCTGCATGTGGAACCAAAGCTCCTCTTCTCCCCAAGTCCTGTGCTCTTTACCTCTCACTGCCCAATGCCACACACAACCCAGTGCACATCAGTAAGGATAATGACCAACCTAAACAAGAAAAAACCCAGAGATAAAAGCCAAGGGAATTAGGACTCCATTTCAGAGACTGGGGTATCATCCTAGCTCACTGGCAGGAAGAACTACTCAGTGACAATTTACTTTGAATACCACATTTTAGCCATATTTGCTTCAGTTACACCTAGAATTTTGAGATCTGAAGCCAATCAATACAATCTTTTGGAGGACAGGAATGGGAGTGTGCCCTGACCAATACTTCATTAATTTATTTCCACATTTTAAAAAAGGTTCACTAACTTTGCAAAAGTTACTGGAGTCAATCTACTATATGAATGTTTAATGCAATCCAAGACATCTTATTACAGCAAGTGCCACTTCTCGTGGTTACTGTGTGTCACACACAAAGGAAAGAACCTTAAAAAGTCCTCACAGGGACCAATATAAAGAGGCCAACCCTGGTTCTGTTTTCTTTCTTCTCTCACCCCCATTCCAACCTCCATCACCCCTAGTTCTCTCGTGGAGAGCAGAGAAACATGAAGCCTTCACAACTAAGTCCATCTCGGTGTGGTTTATTGGTACCTCCTACTTGAGAGCGCTCCAAGAGTCCTGTGTTTCAGCCAGCCCAGAATTTCTGCCAGTAGGCATTCCCATAATAAGCCCAGGATTCCTGTATTTGTTTCCTAGGAGTCGGAAATATCATTTGATATTTCCATAGCAGGAACTAACAGCCAAACCTCCACAATCAAATCCATCTTGATCCCAGACTACGTACTCTATTTCACTTTTCACTTTGATGAGCTAGTACTACTGTCAGGGTAATACAGCTAATAGCATCCCAAGTAAAAAGCTTTACACAAGGTTTAAGCACATAGGTAACTCAAGAGTATCTCATCGGTAGCAGGATTCAACACCTTGAGTCAATACCAATTATGGAAAGGCATAAAGGAAAAGGCATAAAGGAAAAGTTTTGTTTTCTGGGATCTTCCTAGCACCTGTGAAAAAGACACAGCCACAAAACACACACAGTTACCTAATCTTGATTTCATAAAGGCAGAGTCAAATGAGAACATTACCACCTTAGCTGTGTCAGTCAAGTCTCTGCAAAAAAAAACCTTAATTTGAGACTGAGGTAGGTAAAGAAGAGGACAGAGCAAAACCTTATTATTTAAGACTGCTTAGGAATGGTCTGACGAGAGGTTTATCCTTAAACAGCAAAAAGGAATTCAGAACAAAATCTATCCATGTACAACTCTCATCAAGATGACATACCTGAAGCAACCCACAAAACTCTGAGATGCACCTTGTCTCTTCTACAAGTGAATGCTCACCAGCCTATGCTCTGGGCCTCAGGGGAGTAGGCAACTGAACTGAAATAAAATAGGAATCTATACTGTGTGAAGTGCCAGACCTGGTAACGTTAAAAGGAATCAGAAAATTCACCCAAAGGCAGGAGAGACAAGCTTCCAAACAGGGACTGTATCCACTTTCCTACCATTTACCCAGCAGAGAACATAGTACCTAGTACATAGAAAAATGCTCAGATTTTTGTGTAATGACTAAAAAACAAGTCGCTATATGATAAAAGTTGGTTTTATTAAAAAAAAAAAAAGCACTTGCTTGAATATTCTGAAGCTGAAAAAATTCAAATTAACTGTTGTGCTTAAACGAACCTGACATAGCCCAAATTATTTCTTTTAATAGCTTAAGGTAAATATCTCAGCCTCCTTCCCCTCAACACTGCAAAAAAAAAAAAAAAAAAAAAAAAAAAAAAAAAAAAAGAAGGAAAAACCAAGGGGAAAGAGATATGACCCAGAGACAAGATGTTCTGTTTTCTAAGACAAAATTTATACCCCAGACACTAAATCCAATTTAAAATTCCCCTATTTCTTGCCCAGATGTAGAACATCATGAAAGACATGGAGTCAGGGCACAGAGCTTTAAACCTGACATCTGACACAACTATTTTCAAAATTCCCAGCTCAACGAAAGAGTAGAAAACCAGTTCTAGGATGGGGAGGGAATATATCTAATTAGGCCGTGCAAGTGAAAAAAAATCTCATAGCACAAAGTACAACTTGGCACTCCTGGGAGCGGGGGCAGACATAAGGGAGCTTTTCCCCACCTCTTTGAAAAGATAGACAACTCCACAGAAAATCAAATACGCCTGACCAAAGCCTTGAAGATAGAACATGATGAAGAGGTGAGAAGCGCAGAATAAAAGAGAATGCATAAACATGTATCTAAAAATTGTAATGGCTAAGCGAATCTTAAATATCATTGTAGATCATATCTCTATCTTCTTGGAAAATAGAAATAAATGGAACTTAAAATGCAGAGAGAAAAACTGGTCAAGCTCTAATTCAAAACTCTAAAATGACCGATGACAAAACAGAAAACTAGTCTTTTTGATATTGCAGGAACGAATGATAAATTTCACCAAACCAAGCCTTTAGGTGATAGTCCCTCTTCTCAAGATCATGAAAGATGTCAGCTTTCCTTTAAATTGAGCTGCTCTCCCAAAGTTCAATTAACAAAAGAAAGTGTTAACAAGATTCAACATGTAAACAAAGAATGAGGCCAGCCTTCCTTAAAACAGAACACTTGAATATGAAATTCTCTCAGAAAGCTTTCAGTTCTAAGAAAGTTTTCTCCTACACCCTAGGATAAAGATCCCACATTTGCCACTCAATAAAAAGCTCAGTAAAATAATTTCAATTCTGCAAAGCGAACAGGGTCAAAATTACTCAAGACAAACACATCTTCAGAGCCATCAAAGAAGTCATTTATACCATCAGGAAAGTCACAAAACCAAAACAAACAGCAAATCCATTGTAGAGAAAAACTCAGCTAGTGTTCTGACAACACAGAATCTATTTCAGGCTGCATAAAACATAACAAGCAAAATAAATCCAAGGTACAAGCAAAATACCACTGCCTCCTCTTTTGTTTCGGGCACAATGTAACAAGGGCAGCCTGTCTGGGGCTCTGCTCCTGCTGATACAGTATTGCTGCTTAAACCTCCCTCCTCAAGGTCACAGCCAATTTCAGCTCTGGAATAAAAAGCAGATAGTGGCAGCGATGGTTTGGGTTATCACTGGCAGAAAAGCAGAGTGTAAAAGTTTATGAGCTCATCAGGATTGTTGTACCATTACATCAGAGGCAATTATAAATGGCCAAGAGCAGGAGATGGGGAGCCAATCAGATCACAGATAGGATGTCAACCTAAGACCAACTGTCTCCTGGCTTTGACAGAAGGATTTTACCTCCATAATTCAAATCCCAAACCAAAGCAATCTGCACTTACTACTCCAATCACTCAGCTGTTTACCAGCACTTCCAGGGAGAAGCCCAGGCCACTGGGCCGACAGAGACTAAGACAGGAGACGGCCCGCGCTGCCCTGGGTGAACCGCAGCCGGCCTCTAGCTGCCCCCAAGCAGGCACCTGCCCTCCCTCGAGGTCCCCCCGAGCCCGAGGGGCCCCTCCTCGAAAGCACAGACAGGGGATGGCCTAAAAGAAGGTGGGGGGGTGGCAGAGAAGAGCGGCAGGTGAGCAAGGAACTGTTCACTCAACTCCCGAGCTCCTAGCACTGCCTACACCCCTATCCTGACCCCCCAGCACCCCCTCACCTCGGGCTGGGCCCTTTCCTGCACACTCTGCCCCGCACCCCCTTGAAGACCCCCGGAGCTGGAAGGGACCAGGGGAGAGGGAGAAGGGGAGCAGACACTTCAGGGAAAGCCCCACACAAAGGCTGAAGGAGGGAAAGAGAGGAAGGCAGACAGGCAGCCATTTTAAGAGAGAAGAGCCAGACAATGGCAGCTCCCCAGCACTGGGGGCCTCGGACCGGGGGTAGCCCACGGCTGGGGCCTGCTCCCCGCAGCTGCCACCCACTCCCAGGACCCCGTTCGCCCCAGCCCCCTCCCCACTCAGCCATGTACCTGCGGGGTCCGGGCGAGCGGCTGCCCCCCGCCGCCGCTGCTCCCAGGGCTCATGGGCGCGTGGTGGCTCCTTTGTTGGGCCCCTCCCGAGACGGCCGCCGCAGCCGCGGCAGCAGCAGCAGCAGCCCCCCAGCACTGCGAGGCCATGTCCGCCGGGCCCTTGCCCGCGCCTCCGTCCTGGGGCCCGCCGCCGTAGTCGCCCCCAGGGTAGCCCTGGTAGCCCCGGGCCGAGCTGGGCGACGTGAGCAGTTGGTTGAGGGTGGGGGTGGCGGTGGGCTGGGGGGTTCCCCCTCCGGCCGCTGAGGGGCCGCCTCCCCCCATGGCCCCGAAGCGCTGCTGAGCGAAGGACGAAGACGACGAGGAGGCGGAGGCGCTGGAGGAGGGAGGCGGCTTGGAGCCGGCGGCCGCCGCCGCGCCGGAGCCCGGAGTGCCACCTCTCGGGGAGCTCAGCGCGTAGGCCTGGGGGGGCGGGGGGTAGGCGCTGCGGTTGGGGTAGTAGGAGTTGTACTGGTGGTTGGGGAAGCCGTGGTCGTGCGAGTTCTGCTGGGGCCCCGCGTAGGGCTCCAGGCCCCCGCCGCCGCCGCTCTGCAGCGCTGCCAGGCCAGGGCTTTGTTGTCCGCCATGTTGTTGGTGGAAGACGGCGGCCGCCGCGGCGGCGACGGCAGACGGGCTCCGGCCGTAGGGTTGCCCGAAGCCGTAGGCTGGGGGCGGCAAGGCGGCCGCCGCTGAGTGAGGAGGCGCCCCCACCCCATCGCTGCTGCCGCCACCGCCGCCGCCGGGCGGCTCCGTGAGGTTATTGTTCAGGGCGGGCCTAGGGCCCGCGTTCCCGTTCGAGTTCTTCAGGTCCGGCTCCGCACCGGGCCCGCCGCCGCCGCCGGCTCCGCCGCCGCCGCCGCCGCCACCCCCATTGCTCTCGGCCCCGTCCTGCAGCTCCTTTCCCAGTGGCTGCGGCGGCCCCACGGCGGGGCCCTCGCTTTCCTGCCCGGCGGCTGCCTTCATTTCCCCGCGCTCGGCCGCTGCCGCCGCCGCCTCGCCCCCCGCCTCCTCCCGCTGCTGCTGCTCCGCTTTCTTCAGCTCCGAGGGCGGCGGCGGCGGGTTGCCCAGGTTGCTGGCGGCGGCGGGGGCGACCTGCGCGGCCATGATCCCCGCTGTCTCGTCCGCGGAGAGACCCGGCCCTGTCTTCGTCTTCTCCCCCCCTCCCACCCCGCCCCGGGGCCGAGTCCCCCGGGCTGCCCTCCCCACCCGCCCGGGCGGGCCTCGCGGGGCTCCGCTGCTGCGCTGCGCTCGCTCGCTCGCTCCTCTCCCCCCCGCCCCGCCGGCTCAGGCTCCGGGCTGGCGGCGGCGGAGGAGGAGGAGGCGGCGGCGGCGGCCGAGGCGCCGGCGGCTCAGCTGCTCCCGGCTCTGTAGGCTTGGGACCCGGCTCTCCCGGCTCATTCCCCCCAAGCCCTTGCCTGGGAATGAGGGGGGCGGTGGAGGCTCCGCTCCCCAGGGCCTGGCCCCGCTGTGACTCTCCGCTTTCTGCTGCCGGAGAAAGGAGGAGGGAGGGAGGGAGGGAGGGAGGCGAGGGGGAGGGGGCGGGGAGGGAGGGAGCGGGGGGAGGGGGACCCGGGACGGGCGGGCTTGAGGGCGCGCGGCAGCAGCCCCGGCGCCGGGAGGCAGAGTCGGAGCGTGGGCCGGGCCGGGCGTCCTGCCTCCCCTCCCCGGCCTCGGCGCGGGCTGAGGCTGCTGCGCGGCAGCGGGCGAGCGAGCGAGCGGGCGGGCGGCCGGACTGAGCGGCTAGAGCGCCCCACTCTCCTCCGAGTCCCCCTCACTCCGACACGAGGCTCAGCACTGCCATTTTACCCAGCGCCGTCGCGGCCGCCTGGCAAACCCGGAACGGAGCGCGGAGCGGGCGCAGACCGTGGAATGGACTCGCTCCCTTCCCCTTACAAAGGAGGAGGGGAGAGAACCAGCCTCGGCGGCGGCAGGCCCTCTGCCGCTTTCGCTCGGCAGCGCCGCCGCCGAAGCTTCGGGGAAAACCCGGCCCGGAGCTCACCCCTCTCCGGAGCCTGTGTCGCCACCCTCCCGGCGTTCCTTCTTCTCCGGGTCGGTCCCTTCCAGGCCGCGTGGAGGGGAGCGGGCAGTGTGAACTTTACTCGCGGCTGCAAAATTGGCCTCGGCCCGAGACCGCGGCCGCCTCGGCCCGGGCCTGACCCCCTGGCAGCCAGCCTGGTCTCTTGGCTGCTACTTAGCACCTCTACAGCACTTTTCTTCTTCAAAGCCTTTTACACACCCGCTCCAAAGACCCAGCTGAGCCTTACATTTTATCCCCTTTGCAAGCTGCATGAAATGACAGATCACTGTCTCAGACTTTCAGTCTTCCCCACTCCTCTGCCCTCATTAGCCAGTCCTCACAAGGCCCTGGAGGCATTGTCCCCATTTTACAGAATCTTAAGCCTGTAGGAGACTGCCCTGTCAAAGTTAAAAGTCGGAGGAGGGTGGCTTTAAAATCTACCAGAGTCCCCAAAAGTGGCCCATTTACTTAGCATTAAAAAGAAAAAAGTGGTCAAACTGCGCCATAGCCAACAATGAGCTCAGAGCATCAGAACGGGTTTGAGATCAAAGCTGGGCATCTTAACAGAGACTTAAAGTGGTCACCACCCCAAAGCTACTCTGGGGAAATAAGACAGCATTTTAGCAAGGGAACACAAGCCCCACAATGGGGACTTGAGCCCCAGTCTCCAAAGACAAGTACTTGTAAGACCGTAAACAGACCACAGAAGAAGCTCCAGAGACTAGAAAAACCTGAGTGTTGAAAGGAACCACTGCAGAAGAGGGGTGGCCAAATGGAGGGAAACCATTTTCTCTTTCCAGAAAATGGGCAAGTCTAACAGGTCACTCAGAAAACAGATGCAACTCCAATTCGTTTTCTATCTTCCACTGTAAAGAGTCTTCTAAGTTTACATTCTAAGAGATGCTGATTGAGCTGGAGGTATACACAGACAACTCCAGATCCACAGGCCCCACCAAATACCAGCAATACAGCCTTTTCCTCCTCTGGCTGACTTGGAATGCTCTGACATGACAGGCTACAAAAGCCAGAGGGGATTCCAGCTTCTTACCTAAACCCAAACCTGCCTTGGAAGATGCCAGACCAGCTAGGCACTACAAACCAGGGCCTTTTTTTCCTTTCAGATTTTGTAAATAGAGACTTCATGGCTATAGAACCATCATCTTAGAACTTCCAAATTCTGCAGGCCCGGGAGTACTGGCCATGCCACTGATCACTGTGAATAATTCCAAAAACCGAAACTCAACATAATAGCATCTTACACTAAAAGGGCAACACCTTCACATTACTCCAAGAGTGGTGTTTCCCCCCACCCCAAGTTAAGAGCCAAACCTACACGCAACGCTGTGACTGACTGGAATGGACCAGTGCCCTCCTTTCACTCATAGTCCACAGGGGCGACAACTCTCCTGGTGCATTAGGTCCTAGAAACCAAATTATAGGCTGCCTCATAAATAGAGCTTGGCTATTTAATCAACTGCCTCTGAGCTGGCAAACAGTCTTGAGTCCTGCACACAAATGAGGAATTTTTTACATGCAATTACCCTGCCATTTTCAGAGCTGGAGTATAATGAGAAACCTGGAGCCCAGTGAAAATCTGTAAGCCAGAATAAATCTGCCTCCAGAGGAAGCCCTCATCCCCTTTCTTCAATGGCTGTGAAATTTGGAAAGTGCCAAAATCTCTTTCCAACACGTGGGCACGCTGTTTTGAAAACAGCCACCATTTTTATCTAGCAGAAAAGTGCACAAAAATCTATCCACCTGGGTTGGAGGAGGTAATGCAAGATTTCTCCTTATCCGCTTTAAAAAAAAAATCGCAAATTCTTTAGTCCTCTTCCACCTCTACCTTTAGAGCCCCACACCACTACCCCAAGGACTGCCGAGTAGACGGGAACTTTCTTAGAAACTGGCCCATCAGCTTTCCCTAAGGGCCATGGCAGCGGGAAGGGGGGAGGGGAGGAGCTGGGCACGTGGCTGGCCCGAGCTGCGAGTCTCGGGTTTGGGGCTGTGGGTCCTCCCCTCGGTGGAGTTTTATCCTCCACGGCCCCTGCCTTTTAACCCCACACCCAGGCAGCTCAGGAATCCCGGCGCAGATTGAAGAACTAGGACTAGGACAGCACAACCCGCACGAAAGCGCCTCTGCCACCAACAGCCTGATGGCAAATATGGACTGAATCGTTGACATGGAAACCGGACTAAAGTCTCGCTCGCTCCCTCACAAGAGAGTTCTTATCTCCGTCCCCAACCACAGGGCACTTGGCAAACGCGGACTGGATCTCCAGGCCGAAGGATTGGGCTAAGTTCTCTGAGCGCAGCTTTAACTCCCGCGGCTGCCGCAGCGAAGGAGGGGGGCAGGGCTGCCAGGACAGATCGACTGAAAATGGCAGAGGCTGTGCACTCATTTTATCCGGTTGCACAGAGTGCGTGGATTGGGCCTGAGAGCAAGGGAGCAACCTATTAAAATCCAAGCAGTCAACTGCAAAATGTGGAGCCGAGGCCTGCAGGGTTAGCTTAGAAAGGGAAACGTTTGCAGGGAGGACAGCCCTTCCTCACTTGCAGTTTGCTTCCCCTAAGTGTCCGAAATACAAAATTCAGCCAACAAAAGATCGAGCTCGGCTCCTTCCTTTCCTCACTCTCTTTGAAGAAAAACACCTAAGCCCGGGGACCCGAGTGAAGGTTTGCCTGGCGTCTGAACTAAGGCGCGGGAAACTGGGGGAGCGCCGGGTTCTGGCCCCATACGCGTCCCTGCCTGGGCAAAGCAGCAGACACCCAGCGGAGCTCTCCAGAGTGCGAACTGGAGCTGCGAGTTTGAGCAAAAGGGCAACTACGTCAGTTGACGGAAGCCAAAAGCAGGGTTCAAAGCCTGGCGTGGATTTACTTCTGGAGCTGTTTCTTAAAGTTTGTAACTCCGTGTTCTGAAACAGCCCCAGCGGAGGCTTTGGGAGCAGTGTGAAAGTCTAGCACTACCATCTGACAGCGAGCTGCAAAACTTCGGGCTGCATATTAAGCGAGGAAAGTGGATTGAAGCAAGAGTCAAGGCAATTCATTACATTACCGGCTTCCAGGCGGGAGTTGTAAGATACGAACTGGATCACCACGGAGAAAAATGGAATGGAGTCCGAATGGCGCTCAACAGCTTTTGGTAAAATTGTGCCTGCCCAGCACCTGGGATTCCGAAGGAGCAACCCCAGAAGTATCAAGTATGGTGGGCACTCAACAACTGCTTATCTTTTTCCATTCAACTCAAAGTACTCAAATGAATAATTTGAAGGAATTTACATTTCAGAATAATAAGGAACCCATTTTGAGAAACCTTAATTTCTGAATGAGGATTCTCTCCCCCGCCCCAATCAGAAGAGTAGCTCTGCAAAAACACCCTTAGGCATAAGTCAATTTGCTTTTTTGGTACCAATACAAAATAAGAATCACCCCCATCATCACCTACCCCAAAACTGAAATTAAAAATAAAATAAAGTAAATAAAGGTCCAGGCCAGTCTGGGGTTGGTGGGGGTTTTAAACAAACACCAGAGTCAGTTTAACATGAGGGAAATGTGCCAACTCTCACACACTCTAAAATATACATTCTCCTCATCCCCCTTATCTCATCGGTGAGCTTGCCGACTATTCTTTTGCAGAAGACAGAGTAAAACTATTAATATTTTAAAGACAAACCAACCTGGACTGGAGTTTTATAAAACCACTGGGCAGATCAGGAATTTGGGTATTTCTGCTGAGCCTCATTGAAGGTTTGTATTCACCGTTACAGAAATAGTGCATATATGAAAAACCTGCTTACAAAGAAGCTTGAAAAGCACTTTATAGTCCATCAGAGGAGACACTTGACAATTTTGTATTTGGTACTTATTACACAAAGCTGTTTTTAGATTTGGAGAGGTAAACACTAACAACACACTAAATACATTACCAAGGAAAAATAAGGTCTCCAGTCTTACAACCGAAGGTACTGCTCAGAAACAGGAAAAGTCTGTTGTCTTTGATTTCCCATATTAAGACAACATAAGCTGCTTTTGTTCTGCTTTATTCTTTAAAATCAGTCTAGGCAAATTTCACACATGGAAGATGATTGTAAGGGAAATTTTTGAAAGTTGAGAGTGGAGAAGAAAATCAGAAGGAAAACCAAATATTCTAGGTGGGTATTTCTTTCAACCCTGGTTGCATAAAGCTTTCTAACACTGCCATTTTACTGAGATAGGAAAAAGTCAGAGAGTGGGGAAGTTTCTCATAGCAATTGTGGAATGGATCTGGAATGGAGTCTTTTGCTCCAAAACAAGTTCTGTGGAAGAGAGTTGAAAAGAGAAGGAAAAACCCAGTGAGCATTGACAAAATGGAAGGAGGCAGGCATGCGGTCCTGTGAAATAGGATAGGAGGCTAAAGCAGCAAGTGTGCAACACAGCCACTTCCAGAGAATACTCAAGCCTGATCATCCTAGGCTTTTTATGTAAGAATCAAAGAAAATCCAAAGGAACCTATTGGAAATAAGGCAGGAAGCGAATGCCCCTTAAGGGAAAGCATTCTGACTAGCTTTAATAGAGTTTAAATCCATCTACCCCTAGATAAAAAAGCTTCTTCCAAAGATAAAAGTGGACCAAAAAGAGTCTGTTGTGGGGTGCGGTAGTAGTAGTGGTATAGTACTCCAGTGAAATGCAGAACTTAACCAGTGACACCAAGGGAAAGATGCCAGGAAAAATTACAGTGAGTTTTGGCACTTTTCCAAATTATCACTTTCTGCCCTGAAATTGAACAACATTGAAACTGGATTCAGAAGCTACCAGAGGGGCTGGGGGTGGGGACCAGCAGGTTGGTTCTTACTGGCCTACCCCCTCCAGAGAGACTACTGGAAGCCTGCATACAAGTGTGTTGTTGTTCTTCCAGCCTTGCTGTGGAAGGAGAGAACAGGAGACAAAGGAGAAATAACCCAACACACTTCAGCAAGCCTATCCGACAGGCCATTTAAAAACAGCACTGAAACACACACACTCCTCTCTCCACCACAATATGTTTTCATTGATAGAGCACATCCACAAACTATGTTCAAACAAAAGAGTATACAATATCACACAACATCAGGTACTATTTTTGCTCCAAACACCAAGATCAGAATATAGAAGAAACATGTTTTTCAACGTGAAGTCCCTTTTGACCTTAGAAGAAAATCCAAGAGCTCATTTCAGTATTTTTTTTCCCCAGTCAATCAGTTACATAAAAATATAGCACACTGTTCAGCAAAACCTGGAGTTCATAGCTGATGTTGTTTCACTTTATCCCAGCTAAAGCTGGAAATCCAAAGTATTCTAGAAAAGAAGAATTCTAGTTGACTCTACACCTGCTCTGATTTTTTTTTTTTTTTGGTTTTTTGCCTTTTCTAGGGCCACACCAGCGGCACATGGAGGTTCCCAGGCTAGGGGTCTAACAGCCGCCGGCCTAAGCCACAGCCACAGCAACGCGGGATCCAGGCCGCATCTGCAACCTACACCACAGCTCACGGCAAAGCCGGATCCTTAACCCACTGAGCAAGGCCAGGGATCAAACCCGCAACCTCATGGTTCCTAGTGGGATTTGTTAACCACTGAGCCACGACGGGAACTCCTCCTGCTCAGATTTTTTTATGAGCTAACAACCAGTGTTTCCAAGATGGAATCAGAAGAGTTGAGGTACTGCATGGCCTTCATAAGATATTCTCTAAGAAAAAGCTTAGAGATAAGGAGGTTGGAACCTGATTGATTACTGAAGATTTTTAGTAACCCATTATTATAACTTGTAACTATTACAATGAGGTTAGGCCGAAACCATTTTGTAAACTTAACCAAATACTGTAGACCAAGGGCACACAGTGTCTACCTTGAATGTCACCTCTCACGATGAAGCAACTTTATTCTCTGTAGCTACCCTTCTTCAGCAATACTGGATTTACCTGTGTTGTTCTGACCCAATTTCCACCAAATGGGTCTTCTATTTAGGCTCAGAACTCTTGTGAGCATGCTATTCTTTTAACTAAAAATAAATAGTATGATTCTTGCCAATAAGATCTGTCCAAAGCCATATTTAAAAACTTCATGGAGTACTTTGTTCCTTGCTTTAACTATCTCCTAGAATACTTATTAATGCTATCCTTGGCAGTAGACATTTCTAAAGTCCCACAATAAAATTCACAGGAGAGAAGTTCCCTGGTATCTCAGCAGGTTAAGGATCTTGCACTGTCACTACTGTGGCCTGGGTCAGTTCTGTGGTGTGAGTTCAGTCCTTGGGCCAGGAACTTCCGTATGCCATGGGCGCAGCCAAAAATAAAGCAAAATTCACAGGAGAGCCCTGCAGTAGCAATAGCACCAGGACTAAATACAATAGCAAATGGAAGCATTCATGCTGAGCCATAACCATTCACTGACATCACCTTTTGACTGCCTGTGAGTGATTCATACCCTAGTGATCTGCTAATTAAAGATTAATTAATTTAGTAAATTCTTCACCATTGCACACGTTATACTAGCTGACCTAGTCTCTCCCTCACCTCTACCCACCTCCCCCAACAAACACACTTCTGACATCATGTTTTGGTGTGTGATGCCAAAATATGAGAAATATTAACAGGAACAATAGGAGGAACATTTTCTAAACAATTAAAATGTGGAAGGAACCTGGATAATTAGGGACATAGGACATTTCTTTTCTGTTTTATTTAAGACTTTCAATTCTATATTTTCAACCCCAGAACACACACACACACACACACACACATGCATATGCGTGTGTGTATGTGTGTGTGTGAGTGTGTGTGTGTGTATTTTTTGAAGGGATCAGAGATGCTGGCCAGGCCTAGGGTTATGCCAAACATATTCCATACTGCCATTTTCCAAACTACGTGAAACAGAACAAAAACATGGAGGAGACGGAATTTGTAGGAATGACATACTACAAAGACAATGAAAACTCTCTTACAGGTGTTCTTCTTGTGACTGGGGTAGAGGATGAGGAAAGGGAAGACAGGAGTTAAAGGAAGATGACCTACCAAATACTCAGGGCGGGAAGCCTACAGTCTGAGAGTATCTCAACATTTCAGACAAAGGCCCAAACTTTCATTCTAAGTCAGAATTCCAATTTCTATCCATTTATAAACTATAACGATCAAGATTTCAAATAGACTCGAAAAATCTAATCATATGGACTGTGTGTGATCAGAAGCATCAGCACAGAGGTTTCCTAGGAGTCAAACGATTGTCTTTTCACTGTGATGCTTTGAAACCAATCTAGAAGTTTCTACTTTTGATTATGGATGCCAATCCTCTCATTAAGTGGAAGCCTCTCAGACAGTTACTCTGCTGTGATGTACAACATTGTATATGTACTACCTTTGTACCGCTCATAAAGTACAGTGTACGGTTTCTGTCTAACGGAAAGACGTACCTCAAAAATAGTACAGGCCTGATTCCTTCAAAATTTATAGGCTCCTAGCACTTAGGTCAAGATCCCTCATTTTTCCAAGAACGCTGATGAATAAAGAAAAGAGAGGAGTTCCCTCTGTGGTTCAGCAGGTTAAGGATTCAGCATTGTGTCTGTGACTGTGAGGCCCTGATCCCCAGCCCGGCACTGCCACAACTGTGGTATAGATGGCAGCTGTGGTTCAGATTCAGTCCCTGGCCCGGGAACTTCCATATGTCTTGGGTGCAGCCAGAAAAAAGAGAGAGAGAGAGAGGGAAAAGAGAAACAGGGAAAAACCTAAAACATGGCAGTTCCCATTATATGGGACCTTAAGGAGATTTTGGTGAGTACAGGGAAATAATGGATGTTAAAAATGGTGGCACAGTGAGCTGAGGATCCAGCATTGTCACTGCAGCGCCTCAGACTGCTGCTGTGTTGTGGGTTCGATCCTCAGCCTTGGAATTTCCACATGCCATAGGTGCAGCCAAAAACTCAAAAACTAAAAAAACCTGCTTTGAGATCACTGGCTTAATTATCAAATATATTATTATTAATGTTACTAGTATTCTTATACTCAGGTTATATTTTAGTCATTTTTAATCCCCTGAAGAAAAGAAATAAGATCATTTCTCCCACGCCTCCTCGCCTTCTCTCTTTCTCTCTCTTTTTGTTTCAGTGTCACATAGGCGCTCGTGGATAATTGTACATGGACTGAATGGCACAAAAATGCCCACAAGGCACAATCTGTGCCACCTTGGCTGCTCTCAGAGCTCAGGCTCTTGTACATAACAGTGCTCATGCCAGGGATTCCTGTGTTGATTGGAACCCAGTCCTCCTAAGGCAACTATGTGGAATTAATGAAATATTTGTTTTACCTTTTTGGCTGACTCTGGGTTTAGAACGGTCTTTGGTCTTTATAAGAAGAGAAACAACTGTCCACCAAAATGGATGGCTAAGATACACCAAATCAAATCATGTCCTTAATTGGCCAGATGAGAAAGGAAAGAGCAAGCCAACTTAGAGTCCACTTAATTGCAACTCTTCACTGGAATCCTAGTGCCAGATTTGAAAACAGGATACAGCCTTCCAACCTTTTGATCCTTGCTATTGAAAAAAAGAATTTGATCTTTAAGATCAATGTTTAGGGGGTTTCAAAATTAGTGACCTGGGAAGTCCCTGGCCAGCAGCTAGCACTTCCTCACTCCATGAACATGTGACTGTCCCTTCAGGGGGCTGACATCTCCAGTTCAGCCTTTCTGAGCCCCTCATGCAGCAGTGACACAAAGCAGAATAATTAGTAAAGAAACCCTAAATGCTCAAAGTTGCACTGAAGAGGTAGAACCCCTTGTTGCCTCCTTCAAATTTGAAAACACATCTTCAACAGAATTCTCTATAAAACAAATTTTTAAATTTGTTTTTGGCATCTCCAAAACCAGTTTTCTATTGCAGTATTTACAGAACTTAGAGTGATGTTTATCTTAAACTCTAAACACTTACCAGCTGACAGTATTAGAGTCTTCTATAATTTAAAAAACCAATAGAGAAGGAAACAAATTCTTTAGTCTCCACACTGCTTAGGCCTTCATATAGGTGATACTGATTACACAGTGATAGAAAGGTGTTGGCGAGGGGTTAAACTTACAAAACTGTTCAAAAAGAAAAAGGATAACGAAAAGGAAGAAATGAATTTCATTAATGCTCTATGCCAAGAACTTGCTAGTAACAATTAGTATTTGCTACATTTTCTTTCAGAAACCAGGAAAATCAAGGAGATAGTCAGCCTAAAAGTGGGAAGAACAGGAGTTCTCTTGTGGCTCAGTGGGCTAAGGATCAGGTTAAGGATCGAGAGTTGTCACTGACGTATGGTGTGGGTTCAGTCACTGACCTGGGAAATTCCATGGGCACAAAAAAAACAGAAAGGAAAGTGTAAAGTATATAAAAACAAAAGCAAGCAAATACATTGGGCAGCCTCTTACAATTCTGTGACGAGGCGCCTGGCACTCACCTAATCTCCCAGGTCAGAGAGCCGCGCAGAGGGAGCGGTCCTCCCTCCGGTCCACGCTGTATGCCTGTGATGTCATATCAGTTACAGCAGGAATCCCTCTTCCATGGGGAGCCATTGAGGATCAGCTCAATTCCAAAAAAGGGTTTTCCAAATTGCCTCTCTGTAAGCTTCCCTGAGGGCCAGGCATTAGGAGAACTCGCCTGCTGTACCTGTAAAGGAAAAGGAAAACAACTGAGGCCCTAAAGTGAAATTAAACAACTCAGTTTGGATTTTTTTTCAACACAAATAAAAATCATTGCTATTGAATTATTTCAGTTCATACTTGAGAATCAGGGAGACCAGAGTTCCCGTTGTGGCTCCACAGTAACAAACCCAGCTAGTATCCATGAGGACTTGGGTTCATTCCTGGCCTTGCTCAGTGGGTTAAGGATCCGACGTTATCATGAGCTATGGTGTAGGTCACAGATGTGGCTGGGATCTGGCGTTGCTGTGGCTCTGGTGTAGGCTGGCAGCTGCAGCTCCGATTTGACCCCTAGCCTGGAAACTTCCATATGCCATAGGTGCGGCCCTAAGAAGACAAAAAAAAAAGAAAAGAAAAGAAAAGAAAAAAACGAGAGAGCGAGAAAGAGAGAGACAGAGAATTGGGGAGACCAAATTTCCTTATTAAATATTCTGAACTTGGGGTTCCTGTTGTGGCTCAGCAGGTTAAGAACCTGACATTGTGTCCATGAGGATGTGGGTTCGATCCCTGGCCTCACTCGTGGGTTAAAGATCTGGCGTTGCCACAAGCTGCAGCATAGGTTGCAAACGTGGCTCAGATCCTGCCTTGCTGCAGCTGTGGTGTAGGCTGGCAGCTGCAGTGCCGTTTCAGCTGCTAGCCTGGGAACTTCCATATGCTACAGCTGTGGCCCTACAAAAAACAAAAACAAAACAAAATCCTGAACTTTTACTTTGAATCCCTTAATATCAGAACCAATTTCCCTCCCCCCCACACAAACAAGAAAGCACATATCTATGTATTAAAAATTGTATTCCATGAGTTCTCTTGTGGTGCAGTGGGTTAAAGATCTGGCGTTGTCACTGCAGTGGTTTGGGTTGCTGCTGTGCATGAGTTCAACCCTGGCCCAGGAACTTCCACAGGACATGGGCCCAGCCAAAAAAAAAATGTATTCCCTATAGATTTTACTAGAGCTCTAAACAATGTCTTCTTCAATGAAGAAGATGAAGAAAAGTAATCTTAGAGAAGATGAAGAAAAGTAATCTTAGAGAATTATCTCACACACAACCAAAATTTCAAGATTTAGGAGATTTAAAAGAAAATATGGAGTGATGCAGATGTGAGAAGGAAAGTGGGGTAGATCTTCCACCTCGCACAGATTTGATGACAATAATAATAGCTCTCTCTCAAGTGACTGTTATGTGTATGTCATATAGTCAGTCTCTTGCACTCAAAAAAAATCCACTGAGATAAGTATTAACATCTGCATTCTATAAACAGAGAAACTGAATCTCAGATAGTCTAAGACCTTGACACTGGTAAATGATAGAGCCAGGATTCAAACCCAGCTCTCTTACAAATTCCAAATCCTGAACTTTTCAATAAAAATGGATAATAAATCTCACAATGTTAGTAAAGTACTTTTAAATGGTACCTGTATTAACTGTTGTTAGAAGCATCATATATATGTTATGCTACTAGCAAGTCAAATAAAGTCAAGGTAAAAATATTTACTTGGCATTTTAACTTCACTTCAGAGCTGACATTATACTGAACTCAGTCGAAGAATAAAATAGAATTTCACAGTCTCTTAGAGTCTCTATTCCAAGTGTAATTCCAGGAGTTCCTGTCGTGGCTCAGCGGAAACAAATCCGACTAGGAACCATGAGGTTGCGGGTTCGATCCCTGGCCTCTCTTAGTGGGTTAAGGATCCGGTGTTGCCATGAGCAGTGGTGTCGGTTGCAGACGCGGCTTGGATCCCGCGTTGCTGTGGCTGTGGCGAAGGCCGGCAGCTACAGCTCCTGTTAGACCCCTAGCCTGGGAACCTCCATATGCCGCAAGTGTGGCCCTAGAAAAGGCAAAAAGACAAACAAACAAACAAAAAAAATCCCAAAAAACCAAGTGTAATTCCAGGACCAGCAGCCTCAAGATTACCTAGGAGCTTCTTAGAAGTAGTGAGGCACAATCTTAGGGCCCATTTCAGATCTTTGGAAACATAATCTGCATTTTGACAAGATCCCCAGGTGATTTGTATGCAAATTAAAGTTTAAGAGGCACTGGAGTTCCTGTTGTGGCTCAGTGAAAATGAACTGACTAGTATCCATGAGGATGGCTGTTGTATTCCTGGCCTTGCTCAGTGGGTTGGCAATCCTGCCCATTGCTGTGAGCTGTGGTGTAGGTCGCAGATGTGGCTCAGATCTGATGTCACTGTGGTGCAGGCCAGCAGCTATAGCTCCTATTGGACCCCTAGCCTGGGAACTTCCGTATGTCATACCTGTGGCCCTAAAAAAAGCAAAAAAAAAGTTTAAGAGGCACTGTCTTAGAGAAGGGTGATTTCTGGAAAAGGGAATACCTCTTACCCCTGTCGAAGTCATCAAAGGACCAGGGAGGGTGAGAAAAACTAAGAATGCACTCACATTATAACCTTTCCTCTCTGTTTTTTTTTTTTTTGCCTTTTTGTCATTTTATGGCCGCACCCGCGGCATGTGGAGGTTCCCAGGCTAGGGGTCCAATCGGAGCTGTGGCCACTGGCCTGCACCGCAGCCACAGCAACGCAGGATCCGAGCTGCGTCTGCAACCTACACCACAGCTCACGGCAACGCCGGATCGTTAACCCACTCAGCAAGGGCAGGGATCGAACCCGCAACCTCATGGTTCCCAGTCGGATTCGTTAACCACTGCGCCACGACGGGAACTCCTCCTCTCTGGTTTTTAACTGAACTTTCATCTTTTTTTCTTTTTTTTTTAAATAACAGCTTTATTGAGATTCAATTACAGTCTACCCATTGAAGTGCACAATTCGATGGTGTTTAGCTTATTTAGAGTTGTGCAACCATCACCACAGTCAATTTTAGAACATTTCATCACCCTAAAAAGAAACCCCATACCCTTTAGCAGTCCCCTCTCAACTTTGTCCCCAGTGCTAAACCCTAGGCAACTGCTAATCTCCGTATTCTGCTCTATGGATGTGTCTATGTAGACATTTCATACAAGTGGATTGTACAATGTATGTCTTTTGTGATTGGCTTCTTTCACTTACCATGTTGTCAAGGTTCATCCATGTGGTTTATCAATCTGTCTCAAACCTTCCTCATAAGTGGCAGTTATTTTATTTTATTTGTTTTGTCTTTTTGCCTTTTCTAGGGCCTCACTCGCGGCATATGGAGGTTCCCAGGCTAGGGGTCTAACAGGAGCTGTAGCCACTGGCCTACACCACAGCCACAGCAACACGGGATCCTTAACCCACTTAGCGATGCCAGGGATTGAACCTACAACCTCATGGTTCCTAGTCAGATTCGTTAACCACTGAGCCGCAACGGGAACTCCGAAGTGGCAGTTATTCTTTTAAAGATGTGTGGGTGCCAGGCAATGTGACCTCATCACCCACTCCTCCCAAGGGAGCTCCTGGGTGCCTCTGCTCCCCCAGGAGAAGCCTTTTACCTCTCATCAATAAGTACCCCAGTAAGGAGGTCTTTAACAGAGTTCCCTTTTCCATCTTTTCCCTTGGACTTAGCAGCTCAAGTAGAGCTGGCCCTTGGCCAAGATTCTCTCCACAACACCTGCAGGCACTACCAGTGCTGCCACCTTATGCCCGTTTCTTGAAGTAGTGGACACTGGGTCAGGCGCTATCTTCCTCCCTGAGAGCCCAGCTCTTTACTGTTTCCACAGCAATCAAGGTTGTGACTCATGACAGAGTGTGACCAGGAGAGGTCGAGGGTGTGCCAAGTGGCAATGCATGCCTGGCACCTCCGAACAACCAAAAGGCAGAGAAGAGGCCGGTGAAAACGCACATGGGGCTAAAGGGGGCATAATTTTGCAATCTTTCTTCCTGATTCTTGGCTGTTTCTTCAGCTCCTATTTCTCTTCCTCTCTTCAGTTCACTTTCATTTCCCTGCGTGATTCTTCATAGAATAAGGAACCTAAACATCTTTCCCCGCTCATCTCTACCTGGATTGTTTTCTCTCGCCATTTCCAGCAGTATTAACAGTTGTGTACTTAGACATTTGGGTATGCTAAGTTACTTCTATAAAAAAGAGAGTCAGTCTAAACATTCTGCCCTAGTGAACAGCAAAACAAGGAAAATGGTTTTCTGTTCTCCAAAATCAAGATGTTCTTTCTTAATAAATGAAGCTGTCCAAAGCCAAGTTTTTGTTATGAAACATAAATTATCAGTCTCAAAGAAAAACTAGCATGCTAACAAAAACGTTTTTCCTGGATGCTCATGCCTGGATTTGGGACCTTGTCTGAGTTCATTTGGGGGCATACAGTTCCATTTCAGA
Source organism: Catagonus wagneri (assembly GCA_004024745.2). Taxonomy (NCBI): domain Eukaryota; kingdom Metazoa; phylum Chordata; class Mammalia; order Artiodactyla; family Tayassuidae; genus Catagonus; species Catagonus wagneri. The sequence continues at coordinate 15,470,262 of PVHT021183551.1, read as the reverse complement.
TTGTTGTACACTCTCCTGTACCCCGTGAATAACTTATATATCCCAGGTCGTGCCCTTATTCCTAGGAAAGGCTTTCCAAATTAAGTCTCCAAGTTCCTCAAGCTCTCACTGCCACTCTATCATATTCATTCAAAAAATGTATGGGAGGCGTTCCCATTGTGGCTCAGCTGGTTAAGAACCTGACATAGTATCCATAAGGATGCAAATTTGATCCCTGGCCTCCCTCAGTGGGTTAAGTATCCAGCATTGCCGCAAGCTGTGGCACAGGTTGCAGATGTGGCTCCTGTTTGAACCCAGCCCTGGAACTTCCATATACCATAGATTTGACCTAAAGAAGGAAAAGGAAAGAAAGAGAAAGAAAAAAGAGAGAGAAAGAGAGAGGGAAGGAAGGAAGGAAGGAAGGAAGGAAAGGAAGGAAGAAAGAAAGAAAGAAAGAAGGAAGGAAGGAAGGAAGGAAGGAAGGAAGGAAGGAAGGGAGAAAGAAAGAAGGAAGGAAAAGAAGGAATGACGTTTGGGAGTTCCCTCTTGGCTCTGCAGGCTAAGGATCTAACATTGTCACTGCTGTGACTCTGGTTACAGCTGTGAGGCAGGTTCAGTCCCTGGCCTGGGAACTTCCATGTGCCATGGGTGCAGGCAAATAAATGAATGTTTGGATGCTGTCTCATGCCAGCCCTATGCTGTACATAAGGCAGACAAGGTTCCAGCCTTCATAGGGTTTTGCTATAGAACGGATGGAGGGAGGAGACTGCAGCCCTAACAGAACTGCCATGTGCTTGGCTGATTCTCTTAGTGTGTCTCGAAGAATCTTGCCCTTTCTGAGTGAAGCAGGCAAGAAAGACATTGCTGTCTTGGACAGCAAGGAAGAAAAGTCAATAGACTCGTGTTCCTGGCTGGTTGCCTTGCAGAACCTTCTGCTTTCAACTAACTTTGACCCTTGAATAATGAGAGCCAAAGAGGTATCCCGAAGGGTGAGAATAATAAGCATTGATGGACTTCGTGACATTACTGGATTCTTAAACAATAGCTTATATGTATTAGGCATTGTTTAGAAATTGTTCTTATATACTATCTTTACTAATTTACATAGTTTCATTTTTTAAAGCAGTATATAACTTACTTGAGATTTTTGTCTGTATGATCATTCTTTAACCCTTGGGAACTCAAAACAGGTGTTACATACCTTTCCTATTTTCTACTTTTTCTTTTCCAGGGAGTTGGGCATACCAGTAGGAACTTTTCACACTTTTCCTGTTAGTCAGCTTGTAGAAGAATGTATTATTTATTCTCTCTAGCTTGGGGGTTAAAGCACCCAACCAGATCTAAAGACACACTTAGAAGACCTGTCAACATAAACAGGTGTGTATTTACTCTGACTCTGCTATTACGATTTAGAGGTTTCATTTATCTAACACCTTTGGAGAATGTGAAAATTCTGAATTAGTTTTCTAAATTATTGAAACTAATCCCATTAAATACAAGATGTTTAAAAATCTACCTTTAAGCTTTCCAGCCTATATATCTAGTATATATAAATAAAGAATATTTTTAGATGGAAAAAAATAAATAAAAATCTAACTTTAATGTAATTTCTTTTTGGCTGCACCGGAGGCATATAGAAGTTCCTGGGCCAGGGACTGAACTTAAGGCACAGAAGTATGCCAATCCACAGAAGCAAGCCAAGCCACAGCAGTGACAATGCCGAATTCCAAACCTGCTGAGCCACCAAGGAATTCTGAAATTTTTTTCCCATCTTTTTAGGGCCACACCCACAGCATTTGGAAGTTCCCAGGCTAGAGGTCAAATCAGAGCTACAGCTGCTGGCCTACACCACAGCCACAGCAACACGGAATGTGAGCCATATCTGTGAACTACACCACAGCTTGCAGCAATACTGCATTCTTAACCCGCTTAGAGAGGACAGCACTGGAACCTGCATCCTCATGAAAACTAGTCAGGTTCTTAACCAGCCACAATGGGAACTCCCTGAAATATATTTTAAATAAAATAGATCCCTGACTTCTTGTAATGTACAGCAAAGCTCTTCTCACTTTCTTGGTCATTATTAGCATTAGGAAATAGAGCTCAAAGTAATACATCTTTGGGAAATATTTTTTCTTTTTTCTTTTTGTCTTTTTGCCTTTTTTTATCTAGAGCTACACCCGCGGCATATGGAGGTTCCCAGGCTAGGGGTCTAACAGGAGCTGTAGCTGCTGGCCTTTGCCACAGCCACAGCATCCTAGCCACGTCTGCAACCTACACTACAGCTCACGGCAACACTGGATCCTTAACCCACTGAGCAAGGCCAGGGATCGAACCCGCAACCTCATGGTTCTTAGTCAGATTCGTTAACCACTGAGCCATGAAGGGAATTCCCATCTTTGGGAAATATTAAAATATGCTAGGCTCTTTTGCTCTATCCAAAATGATCCAAAGCTGGTGTGTTTTTGTGTTATTTTCTGTACATCCAATAATCTGCTTTCTGGTTTTTTTCCCTCCTTTGTTAAGCTGTTAGTACCACTTGCTTTTTCCTATGTGCCTGACTTTGCAGTTTTCTTCCTAACCTGTGTCCTAGGAAACCAGGTAACTGCATTTATTAACATTGTGTGTAAAGTAAGAGCAAATAGGTTTTGAATCTGAGAGTTTTTCCTGGAAGTGAGGAAAAACTCTCAGATTCCCGCCTTGCTTTCAAAGGCAGCTCACTGTTCCTTTTCAGTTGTTCCAGTTTCCTCAATTCCCCTACAGGTGCCCTAAATTGTTGGATAAATTACCTTCTATAGGAAACTGAGTTATCATAGTACCTTTATGCTAACACAATTCAGCCAGATAGGATTTTTTTCCATGAAAGTTCTCCTTTTTTTCTATTCTTTTTAGTTTCTCCTGATTTCAAACCATTAGTCCCTCCAATATTGGCATAAAGAAAAACTCAGTAACTTATTTATTTATTTATTTATTTATTTTTGCCTTTTGTCATTTTATGGCCGCGGGTTTATGGCCGCACCCGCGGCATGTGGAGGTTCCTAGGCTAGGGGTCTAATCGGAGCTGTGGCCACTGGCCTGCGCCGCAGCCACAGCAACGCAGGATCCGAGCCGCGTCTGCAACCTACACCACAGCTCACGGCAACGCCGGATCGTTAACCCACTGAGCAAGGGCAG
>PVHT021183551.1:15434716-15448508 GCA_004024745.2 Catagonus wagneri | reverse complement strand
AATATTCCATTGTGTATGTGTATCACCTCTTCTTTATCCGCTCCTCTGTCGATGGACATTTAGGTTGTGTCCATGGCTTGGCTACAGTATAGTGCTGCAATGAACACTGGAGTACATGTATCTTCTCAGGTCATGGTTTTCTCTGGATAGATGCCCAGGAGTGGGATTGCTAGATCATTTGGTACTTCTATTTTTAGTTTTTCTGAGGAATCTCCATGCTGTTTTCCATCGTGGTTACACCAATTTACATTCCCAACAACAGTGGAAGAGGATTCCCTTTTCTCCACACCCTCTCTGGCATTCATTGTCTTTAGACTTTTTGATGATGGCCATTCTGGCTGGTATAAGGTGGTACTGCATAGCAGTTTTGATTTGCGTTTCTTTAATAATTTGTGATGTTGAACATGTTTTCATGTGTTTTTTTGGCCATCTGTGTGTCTTCTTTGGAGAACTGTCTGTTTAAATCTTCTGCCCATTTTTGATGAGGTTGTTTGTTTTTTTGGCATTGAGCTGCAGGAGGTGTTTATATGTTCTGAAGATTAATCCTTTGTCAGTTGCTTCATTTGCAGATATTTTCTCCCATTCTGTGTGCTGTCTTTTCATCTTGTTAGGGTTTTCTTTTCTGTGCAAAAACGTTGAAGTTTAATTAGGTCCCATTTTTTAATTTTGTTTTTATTGTCATTACTCTAGGAGGAGGATCTGAGAAGATAATTTCTGTAGTTTATGTCATAATGTTCGGCCTATGTTTTCCTCTAAGCATTTCGTGGTATGCGGTCTTATATTTAGGTCTTTAATCCATTTTGAGTTTATTTTTGTGTATGGTGCTAGAGAGTGTTCTAATTTCATTCTTTCACATGTGGCTGTTCAGTTTTCCCAGCACCGCCTGTCGAAGGGACTGTCTTTTCTCCAGTGTATTTTCTTGCCTCCTTTATCATAGTTGACCGTAAAATGCATGGGTTTAATTCTGGGCTTTCTATCCTTTTCCGCTGATCTATATTTCTATCTTTGTGCCAGTACCATACTGTTTTGATGACTGTAGCTTTGTAGTATAGTCTGAAGTAGGGAGCCTGATTCCTCCAGCTTTATTTTTCTTTTTCGGAATAGCATTGGCTATTCTGGGTCTTTTGTGCTTCCAAACAAACTTGAAAATATTTTGTTCTAGGGAGTTCCCATCATGGCTTAGCGGTTAATGAACCTGATCAGCATCCATGAGGATGAGGATTTGATCCCTGGCATCACTCAATGGGTTAAGGACCTGGCATTGCCGTGAGCTGTGGCGTAGGTCACAGATGCAGCTCAGATCCCACATTGCTGTGGCTCTGGTGTAGGCCAGCAGCTACAGCTCCAATTTGACCTCTAGCTTGGGAAACTCCATATGCCACAGATGCAGCCCTAAAAGACAAAAAATAAAAAATAATGGAAGTTCCCATCATGGCTCAGTGGTTAACAAATCTGACTAGGAACCATGAGGTTGTGGGTTTGATCCCATTCCTTGCTCGGTGGGTTAAGGATCCGGCATTGCCGTGAGCTGTGGTGTAGGTTGCAGATGCGGTGTGGATCCCGTGTTGCTGTGGCTGTGGTGTAGGCAGTGGCTACAGCTCCGATTCAACCCCTAGCCTGGGAACCTCCATATGCCGCAAGTGCGGCCTTAGAAAAGGCAAAAAGACAAAAAAATATTTAAAAATAAATAAAATATTTTCTTCTAGTTCTGTGAAAAATGCCATTGGTAATTCAATACAGATTGCACTGAATCTGTAGATTGCCTTGGGCAGTATAGTCATTTTGTCAGTGTTGATTCTTTCAATCCAAGAGCATGGTATATCTTTCCATTTGTTTATGTCATCTTTGATTTCTTTTATTATCAGCATCTTACAGTTTTCAGAGTACAGGTCTTTTGTCTCTTTAGGTAGGTTTATTTCTAGGTATTTTATTTTTTTGATGCAACAGTAAATAGGATTGTTTCTTTAATTTCTCTTTCTGATCTTTCATTGTTAGTATATAGAAATGCAGTTGATTTCTGTGTATTAATTTTCTGTCCTGCAACTACCAAATTCATTGATGAATTTGAGCTCTAACAGTTTTCTGGTAGTGTCTTTAGGATTTTCCTAGGTGTAGTATCATGATATCTGCAATCAGTGATAGCTTTACTTTTTCCTTTTCAATTTGGATTCCTTTTATTTCTTTTTCTTTTCTGATTGCTATGGCTGGGACTTCCAAAACTGTTGAATAATAGTGGCGAGAATGGACATCCTGATCTTGGCAGGAATTCTTTCAGCTTTTCACCATTCGGAATGATGTTAGCTATGGTTTTGTCATATATTGCCTTTGGTATGATGGGGTAGTTTCCCTTTATGCCCACTTTCTGGAGGGTTTTTATCAGAAATGGTGTTGGGGAGTTCCCATCGTGGTTCAGCAGTAATGAATCTGACTAGCATGAACAAGGATATGGGTTCAATCCCTGGCCTCGCTCAGTGGGTTAAGGGTCCAGCTTTGCCATGAGCTATAGTGTAGGTCATGGATGCAGCTGGAATTTGGCATTGCTCTGGCTGTGGTGTAGGCTAGCAGCTGTAGCTCTGATTCAACCCCTAGAGTGGGAAATTCCATGTACTGTAGGTGAGGCCCTAAAAAGACAAACAGACAGACAGACAGACAGAAAGAGAGAGAAAGAAAGGGAGAGAGAAAGAAAGACAGAGAAAGGGAAAGAAAGAGAAAGAAATAGAGGGTGTTGGATTTTGTTAAAAGCCTTTTCTGCGTCTATTGAGGGGATTGTATGGTTTTTATTCTTCGGTTTTTTAATGTGGTGCATCACACTGATTGATTTGAGGATATTGAAAAATCCTTCAATCCCTGGGATAAATCCCACTTGATCATGGTGTACAATCCTTTTAATGTATTGCTGGATTTTGTATGCTAGTATTTTGTTGAGGAATTTTGCATCTATGTTCATCAGTGATATTGGCCTGTTATTTTCTTTTTTTGTGGTATCTTTGTCTGGTTTCAGTATCAGGGTGATGGTGGCCTCAAAGAATGAATTTGGGATTGTGTCCTCCTCTGTAATTTTTTGGAATAGTTTCAGGATAGGTGTTAACTCTTCTCTAAATTTTTTATAGAATTCACTTTGAAGTCATCTGATCTTGGAATTTTGTTTGTTGGAAGTTTTAAAATCACAGTTTCAGTTTTAGTGCTTGTGGAGTTCTCATCGTGGTGCAGTGGTTAACGAATCTGACTAGGAACCATGAGGTTGCAGGTTCGATCCCTGACATCGCTCAGTGGGTTAATGATCCGGCGTTGCCGTGAGCTGTGGTGTAGGTTACAGACTCGGCTTGGATCCCGTGTTGCTGTGGCTGTGGCTGTGGCGTAGGCTGGCAGCTGTAGCTCTGATTCGACCCCTAGACTGGGAGCCTCCATATGCCACAGGTACAGCCCTAAAATGCAAAACAAAACAAAAAAAAATAGTGCTTGTGACTGGTCTGTTCATCTTTTCTATTTCTTCTTGGTTTAGTCTTGGAAGATTGTACTTTTCTAAGAATTTGTTCATTTCTTCTAGGTTGTCCATTTTATTGGTATATAGTTACTTATAGTAACTATATGATCCTTTGTATTTCTGTAATGTTCGTTGTTACTTCTTTTTTCGTTTCTAATTTTATTGATTTGAGTCCTCTCTCTTTTTTCCTTGATGAGTATGGCTAAGGGTTTATCAATTTTGTTGATCTTTTCAAAAACCAGCTTTTAGTTTCATTGATATTTTCTATGGTTTTCTCAGTTTCTATTTCATTGATTTCTGCTCTGTTTAACTGGGCTTGCCAGGTACAGGGACCCCTTCTAGTGAAAGTGATCCAAACTGTTCTTTTCTGCTCAGGTGCTATGACTCATATAAACTGTTCTGAATTAAATAAACCCTGTTATCACAGCTGATTAACCAATGCCTAAGACATAAGCCAAAGGCAACTACATCCAACTGCCACTAAGGCAGTAGCAGTAGCCTAGCATTCAAAAGCAGTACTCAGTACTAAGTCATGGCAAATCAACCCAATCAAATTCTCTCTTTAGGGACACATGTCGGGTGAACAAAGAGAAGGCAAATAATTCAAGCCCAAGATGTTAAGATTTTAGGAACTATGTGGTAAGCATAGAAAATGAATTAATTGTGGAGAAGTTTTCAATTGTTATCCAAAGAGTGAGTCCAAACACCTCTTGAAGATTAGCTCACTCTGTTAGGAATCTATGCATAGTACACTGAGGCCAAGTCACTTATACTATAATTTTATGAAGTATTCTCCAAGGATTAAGGAGTTTTCAAAGGGAAACAAAGTCAGTCCATCAGACTGAATCATTACATCAATAAAAAAATTAAATAAACTGTCTTTTGTCCCAAGGTGGGGAAAATGAACAGAAGCTAGAATACTAACCCAACAAGACCCCTAAACCTTCCAAATTTTCATCCGTCCTCAAGACTTACCACCCCTTCCTGACCTGCACTCAGCTAATAAATTGCCCTTATGCACCTGGGAAAAAATAGGTAATGAGACAAGAACTTTCTCATCCTCTCACAACCAAATCCACCAACCTGTCTACATCAGCACCCACATTCTCTGTCTTCTCTCCTGTAACAAAGGGAGGAATGTTCCTGTTCCTATTAAAAGCCAATCATCCCATTTAGGCTTTGTATCCCATTCCCTCCAGCCTAGTCATAGACTTTGCTCCTGAAATTTTCCTTAATCTCTCCTGCATCATCGCTTCTTCCCTTTCCATTGAAAACATGCAGACATGCTCTAGTATCTCCTTATTCATACTTAAAAAATTCTTCTGGGAAATTAAATAAAATTCTGGTGTGGGGGACAGTTTTTAAAGTATGAAACAAAACTCAGAAAAACTCAACTATGTAAAAATAAAAAAAATTTTCTGCAGAGAAAAATCATTACAAACAGAGTGAAAATATATATTTACAATTCATATCACAGAGGGCTAATATGTCTGATATATTAAGAGCTCCTCCAAATCAATAAGAAAAACACCAGTAACCCATTAGAAAGAGGAGCAAAAGGTACAGAGAGACAATTCAAAGAAAAAGAAATGCACATAGCTTTTGAACTTTTGAGAATATATTCAAACTCAATCTAAATAAAAGAAATGAAAATTTAAAATACAGGGCGTTCCCACTGTGGTGCAGCGGAAATGAATCTGCCTGGTATCCATGAGGACGTGGGTTCCATCCTTGACCTCACTCAGTGGGTTAAGGATCCAGCGTTGCTGTGAGCTATGTATAGGTCACACGCAGACACAGCTTGGATCCCACATTTCTGTGGCTGTGGTGTAGGCCAGCAGCTGTAGCTCTAATTCTAACCCTAGCCTCGGAACTTCCATATGACATGGGCGTGGCCCTAAAAGGCAAAAACAAACAAACTCAAAAAACATCAGAGCAGTTCCCATGTGGCTCAGAGGGTTATGGATCCAGCATTGTCATTGCACTGGCTTGGGTCACTGCTGTGGCACGGGTTCAGTTCCTGGCCCAGGAACTTCCACATATCCTGAGTGTGGCCCCCCCCAAAAAAAAAAGCAGAAGGGGAAAATACAGCAAGAAATCATTCCTCACTTACTTAGACCAAAGATTAAAAAAAATTAGTAACACTCTATAAGGGGAAACAGGCCTTCTCATTGCTGGTGGGAGAGATATTGGTACAAATTATATTGAAGCATTTCAGCACCATATCTATTAAACTCACAAATGTACTTAAGCTTTTTTTGGGGGGGGCTTTTTAGGGCCAAAACTTTGGCATATGGAAGTTCCCAGGGGCTAGGGGGCGAATCAGAACTGTAGCTACCAGCCTACACCACAACAACAGCAACACCAAATTCAAGCCCCGTCTGTGACCTACACCACAGCTCATGGCAACGCCTTATCCTTAAACCACTGAGCGAAGCCAGGTATCAAACCTGAGTCCTCATAGATACTAGCTGGGTTCTTTTTCACTAGCCACAACAGGAACTCCCAAATGTACTTAACCTTTGACTCAACAATTCTTCTTAATAATTTTACCGTGCAGATATATGGCCACACATGTGAAAAGACCTATACATAAAATTATTCATTGCAGCTTTGTTTGTAAGAGCAAAAGACTGAAAACAACCTAAAAATCACTAGGGTATTGAATAAACAAATTATAACAATCCAACCATAAATAAGGAAAGCAGAAGACTTTCTTGTATACCTATGTGGAACAGTCTCCAAATATGCTGATAAGTAGAAAAGCAAGGGGTAGAAACAATGTGCACAGCAAGCTACCACTTGCGTATTTGTTTAAAAGGAGGGAAAGTGGAAGAATATATATATATATATATATATATATATCCTTCTGATATTTCCAGAAGGATTCATAAGAGACTGGAAACATTGGAATGAGGGAGGAAAACACTGGACTGGGGGAAAGATGTGGGAGTGAGGCTTTTCACTGTATACCCTTTTGTACCTTTACAGTTTTGTACCATGTAATGTAATCTATTCAAGCATTTGTTTCTATTAATTTTTTTTAAAGTTTTCCCTGACCTACCACCTCCAGCTATCACCCTAATTCCTTACAGAACCACTCAAAGTGTTTGTCTATATTTGCTGTCTCTACTTTCTCATCTTTATTCTCTCTTCAGTCCATTCAAAACTAGGCTTTATCCTCACCATTCTACTGAAACTGCCTTATTCAGGTCATTATAACCTTCATCTCTACCTTCATCTTAGCCTCTCAATGGTACTCAACACTGTTGACTACTCCCTGCTTGAAGTAATTTTTTTTCTTGGCTTCTAGGACACTTCATTCTCCTAGTTTTCTTTTTGCCTCTTTGGCTACCCCTCAAATTTGATCGCATCCTCTTCTTCCTCTATTTCATTTCTAAAGATGGGCGTTGTCTTTGGCTTTTTTTTTTCCACTTTTTAGGGCCGAAACTGCAGCATGTGGAAGTTACCAGGCTAGGGGTCGAATCAAAGCTGCAGCTGTCGGCCTACACCACAGCCACAGCAACTAGGGATCTGAGTTGTGTCTGCGACCTACACCACAGCTCATGGCAATGGCGGATCCTTAATCCGCTGAGTAAGGCCAGGGATCAAACCTGTATTCTCACAGATACTAGTTGGGTTTGTAACCAGCTGAGTCACAATGGGAACTCCCTCCGTTCACTTCTTGGGTCTACAGCTTCCTAGCATGAGGCATCATCACCTTTCTTGTGTGGTACTCATTTTTTTGCCATTTTTGGTAATTTAACCTTTCTACCTCCTCAAATACAGCGTGAGCCTCTCAAAAACAGGAACTACATCTTAGTTATTTTTGTAGTCTGTTATAATACAGTGCTTGGTATGTTCTAGCTGCTTAATAAATATTTGTTAAATGAATAAATAAATGATTGGAGGAACTACTAGTGAATGGTGACAAGTAAACCATAACTCAGGTAGCTAACAGCACCCATATCCATTGCCTCCTGCCAGTTCTTCGCAATTCTTTGCTGGAAAGGCCACATCTTTATAAAATTTCATATAGTAGCCACTGATTAGGTTTTCTTTTCTTTTTTTTTTGGTCTTTCTGCCTTTTCTAAGGCCACACTCGTGGCATATGGAGGTTCCCAGGCTAGGGGTCCAATCGGAGCTGTAGCCGCCAGTCTACACCACAGCCATAGCAACGCAGGATACGAGGCACATCTGCAACCTACACCACAGCTCACGGCAATGCCGGATCCTTAACCCACTGAGCAAGGCCAGGGATTGCAGCCACAACCTCATGGTTCCTAGTCGGATTTGTTAACCACTGAGACATGACGGGAACTCCTGATTAGGTTTTCTATCCAGCATCCTATTTTCTGTGAATTGCTTTGCCCACCTCCCATTACAAAAATTCACCTGATAATGGTAGTGGGCCCCTGGTACCATTTTTGTGAGATTTTTGTATACCAAAAGATACCATAAACTAAATCAAATGGAAGAAAAATCTTTGTAGACAAAGGGTTAATAATGTTAAAAAAAAACTTCTAAAAATTGATAACAAAACAATAAACAATCCAGCAGGGGAAAAAACTGGGCAAAGGACAAAAACAAGCAATTTATGAAAGATTAAATATAAACATCTAAAAAAACAGAAGATGCTCAACTTTAAGAGTAGTCAGGGAAGAAAAACCTGAGGAGATGGGGTTTAGATGGCAGAATAGAAGGACTGGAGCTCACCTTCTCTCATGAAAACAATAAAATTACAACCAAATGCTGAACAACCTTCAATCAAATGGACTTTCAAAAAGATATCCTACTTGGGGTTTGCATCGTGCTGCAACGGAAACAAATCCAACTAGGAAACATGAGGTTGCAGATTCAATCCCCGGCCTCTCTCAGTGGGTGAAGGATCTGGCATTGTTGTGAGCTGTGGTGTAGGTCACAGACGCGGCTCAGATCTGGCATTGTTGTGGCTGTGGCATAGGCCCACAGCTGTAGCTCCAATCTGACCCCAGCCTGGGGGCCTCCGTAGGCCAAGAATGTGGCCCTAAAAAGCGCACACACACACACACACACACACACACACACACACACACACACACAAACACAAAGGAGGTTTGCTACTCCAGAGAGAAGGCCACATCAAGAGGTAGGAGGGGCGATTATGAGATATAAGCAACCCCATACCTGCCGGGTGGGAAGCCCACAGACCAGAAAGTAACTGTATCACAGAGACTCACCTATAAGAGTGAGAGTTCTGAGCCCCACGTCAGGTCCCCACACCTGGGGATCTGGCATTTGGAGAAAGAAACCCTGGAGCATCTGGCACTGAAGGCCAGTGGGGCTTGTGTGCAGGAGCTCCATGGGACTGGCGGAAAAAGAGATCCCATTCTTGAAAGGCACACACATATTTTCATGTGCACTGAGTGCCAGGGCAAAGCAGAGGCTCCATAGGAATCTGGATCAGACCTGACTGCAATTCTTGGAGGACCTCCTGGGAAAACAGGGAGTGACTGTGGCTCGTTGTGGGGAAAGGACATTGGAGGCAAAGCTCGGGGGATATATTCCTCTAGAGGTGGCCATTTTGGGAAAATCTGGCACCACCCATAGAGTTGAGAAGCCCCAGGCCAAATAATCCAGGTGAGATCAGAGCCCCATGCATCAGTAAACAGGCTACCTAAAAATCCCCAGGCACACAGGCACATCTAATCTCACCCAAAGGCAAAGCTCCACCCACCAGAGAGATAGGAATGGGCCCCACCTACAGTGGGCAGGCACCAGTCCCTCCTATCAGGAAGCCTACAGCAAGCCCCCATACTTCAGCCACAAGGGGGGCAGACATCAGAAGTAAGAGAGGCTACAAATCTAGTATCTGCAAAAAAGAGACCACACGAAAAACCTATAAAAATGAAAAGGCAGAGAACTATAACTCAGATAAGTGAGCAAGGAAAAAAACAAAACAGAAAAACAGCTAGGTGATCTGGAGATTATCAGGCTCTAGGAAAAAGACTTTAGACTGATGATGCTGAAGACACTGGAAATAAACTGTAGGTAAAGATTGAGAATTTACAGGAAACACTGAGCAAAGAAACACAAGATTTAAAACTTAAGCAAGCAGAGATGCAAAATACAAAAACTGAAATAAAAAATTAATTAGAAGTAACCAACAGAAGAATACAGCAGGCAGAAAAATGAATAAGTGAGGTGGAGGACAGACTAGTGGAAATCACTGATGCAGAATAGAAAAGAGAATAAGATTGAAAGGAAATGAAGACAGTCTAAGAGAACTCTGGGACAACATTAAATGCACCAATATCTGTATTACAGTTGTGCCAGAAGGAGAAGAGAGAGAGAAAGGGATAGAAAAAATATTTGAAGAGATAATAGCCAAAAACTTCCCTAACATGAGAAAGGAACCACTCACTCAAATCCAGGAAGCACAACGAGTACCATATAAAATTAACCCAGGGAGGGAACACCCTGAGACACATATTAATCAGACTGACCAATATTAAAGACAAAGAGAAAATATTGAAAGTAGTCAGGAAAAAGAAACAAATAACCAACAAGGGAACCCTGATAAGGTTATTGGAAGATTTTTCAGCAGAAACTCTGAAGGCCAGAAGGGAGTGGCATGATATACTCAATGTTATGAAAGGGAAAAAACCTCTAACCAAGATTATTTTACCCAGCAAGGCTCTCATTCAGATTTGAAGGAGAAATAAAAAGATCTACAGAAAAGCAAAAGCTAAGAGAATTCAGCAACACTAAACCAGTTTTACAACAAGTACTAAAGGAGCTTCTCTAGGCAGAAAAGGCCACAACTAGAAACAAAAATACCACAAATGACAAGGCTCACCAGTAAAGACATATACTCAGTAAAGGTAGGAAATCATCCACACACAAATATGTTACCAAGATCAGAAATCATGAGAAGATGAGGGTACAAATGCAGGACACTGGCGATACATTTGCAATTAAGAGAGCAACAACTTAAAACAATCTTGTGTGTGTATATATATATATATATATATATATATATATATATATATATATATGGACTCCTATATCAAAACTTCAGGGTAACTGCAAATCAAAAAATCTGCAATTGATACACACACAAATAAGAAAAATCAACTCAAATACAACACTAAAGATAGTCATCAAACCACAAGAGGAGAGAATAAGAGAAGAAGGGAAGAAAAAAGAGCCACAAAAACAAATCCAAAACAGTTAATAAAATGGCAATAAGAACATACATATCAATAATTGCCTTAAATGTAAATGCACTAAATGCCCCAACCAAAAGACATAGACTGGCTGAATGGATACAAAAACAAGACCCACATATATGCTGTCTTCAAGAGACCCACTTCAATTCTAGGGACACATACAATTTGAAAGTGAGGGGATGGAAGAAAATATTCCATGCAAACAGGAATCAAAAGAATGCTGGAGTAGCAATACTCATTTCAGACAAAATAGACTTTAAAATAAAGAATACTATAAGAGACAAGGAAGGACATTACATAATGATCAAAGGATCAATCCAAGAAGAAGATACAACAATTGTAAATATATATGCACCCCACATAAAATCACCTCAATATATAAGGCAACTGCTAACAATCTTAAAAGGAAAAATTGACAATAACACAATCATACTGGGGAACTTTAACACTCCACTTACAGCAATGGACAGTCATCCAGACAGAAAATCAACAAGGAAACAAAAAAAAGGGAGTTCCTGTCATGGCACAGCAGAAACAAATCCGACTAGGAAACACGAGGTTATGGGTTCAATCCCTGGCCTTGCTCATTGGGTTAAGAATCCAGCATTGCCATGCCATGAGCTGTGGTGTAGTTTGCAGACGCGGCTCGGATCTGGCGCTGCTGTGGATCTGGCAGCAACAGCTCCGATTAGAACCCTAGCCTGGGAACCTCCATGTGTGCAGGTGCGGCTCAAAAAAAAAAAAAAAAAAAAACGCAGACAAAATTTAAAACTTTTATAAATAAATAAATAAAAACTTCCAACAAACAAAATTCCAGGACCAGATGGCTTCACAGGCAAATTCTATCAAACATTTAGAGAAGAGCTAACACCTATCCTTCTGAAACTATTCCAAAAAATTGCAGAGGAAGGAACACTCCCAAAATCATCCTATGAGGCCATCATCACCCTGATACCAAAACCAGACAAAGATACCACAAAAAAAGAAAATTACATGCCAATCTCACTGTTGAACATAGATGTAAAAATCCTCAACAAAATACTAGCAAACCGAATCCAACAATACATTAAAAGGATTGTACATCATGATCAAGTGGGGTTTATCCCAGGGATGCAAGGATTCTTCAGCACCCACAGATCAATCAGTGTGATACTCCACTTTAATAAACTGAAGAATAAAAACCATATGATCCTCTCAATAGATGCAGAAAAAGCCTTTGACAAAATCCAACACCCAATTCTGATAAAAACGCTTCAGAAAGTGGTGATAGAGGGAACCTACATCAACATAATAAAGGCCATATATGACAAACCCAGAGCTAACATCGTTCTCAGTGGTGGAAAACTGAAAGAATTCCCACTGAGATCAGGAACAAGACAAGGATGTCTCCTCTCACCACTACTATTCACATAGTTTTGGAAGTCCTAGCCTTGGCAATCAGAGCAGAAAAATAAATAAAAGGAATCCAAATTGCAAAGGAAGAAGTAAAACTATCACTATATGCAGATGACATGATCCTATACCTAGAAAATCCTAAAGACACTACCAGAAAACTCTTAGAGATCATCAATGAATTTGGCAAAATCTCAGGATACAAAATTAATACACAGAATATGACTGCATTTCTATATATTAACAACAAAAGATCAGAAAGAGAAATTAAGGAAACAATCCCATTTACCATTGTGTCAAAAAGAATAAAACATTTAGGAATAAACCTATCTAAAATAAACCTATCTAAAGAGACAAAAGTCCTGTACTCTGAAAACTATAAGATGCTGATGAAAGAAATCAAGGATGACACAGATGGAGAAACATACCATGCTCTTGGATTGGAAGAATAATATTATAAAAATGACTATACTACCCAAGGCAATCTACAGATTCAATACAATCCCTGTCAAATTACCAAAGACATTTTTCACAGAACTAGAACAAAATATCTTAAAATTTGTTTGGAAGCACAAAAGACCCAGAATTGGCAAAGCCATCATAAGAAAGAAAAATGGAGCTGGAAGAATCAGGCTCCCTAACTTCAGACTATACTACAAAGCTACAGTCATCAAAACAGTAATGGTACTGGTACAAAGACAGAAATATAGATCAGCGGAAAAGGATAGAAAGCCCAGAATTAAACCCATGCACTTACAGTCAATTAATCTATGACAAAGGAGGCAAGAATATACAATGGAGAAAAGACAGTCCCTTCAACAGGCGGTGCTGGGAAAACTGAACAGCCACATGTGAAAGAATGAAATTAGAACACTCTCTAGCACCATACACAAAAATAAACTCAAAATGGATTAAAGACCTAAATATAAGACCGCATACCACGAAATGCTTAGAGGAAAACATAGGCCGAACATTATGACATAAACTACAGAAATTATCTTCTCAGATCCTCCTCCTAGAGTAATGACAATAAAAACAAAATTAAAAAATGGGACCTAATTAAACTTCAACGTTTTTGCACAGAAAAGAAAACCCTAACAAGATGAAAAGACAGCACACAGAATGGGAGAAAATATCTGCAAATGAAGCAACTGACAAAGGATTAATCTTCAGAACATATAAACACCTCCTGCAGCTCAATGCCAAAAAAACAAACAACCTCATCAAAAATGGGCAGAAGATTTAAACAGACAGTTCTCCAAAGAAGACACACAGATGGCCAAAAAAACACATGAAAACATGTTCAACATCACAAATTATTAAAGAAACGCAAATCAAAACTGCTATGCAGTACCACCTTATACCAGCCAGAATGGCCATCATCAAAAAGTCTAAAGACAATGAATGCCAGAGAGGGTGTGGAGAAAAGGGAATCCTCTTCCACTGTTGTTGGGAATGTAAATTGGTGTAACCACGATGGAAAACAGCATGGAGATTCCTCAGAAAAACTAAAAATAGAAGTACCAAATGATCTAGCAATCCCACTCCTGGGCATCTATCCAGAGAAAACCATGACCTGAGAAGATACATGTACTCCAGTGTTCATTGCAGCACTATACTGTAGCCAAGCCATGGACACAACCTAAATGTCCATCGACAGAGGAGCGGATAAAGAAGAGGTGATACACATACACAATGGAATATT
>PVHT021183551.1:15368096-15433716 GCA_004024745.2 Catagonus wagneri | reverse complement strand
AACTAAAAATAGAAGTACCAAATGATCTAGCAATCCCACTCCTGGGCATCTATCCAGAGAAAACCATGACCTGAGAAGATACATGTACTCCAGTGTTCATTGCAGCACTATACTGTAGCCAAGCCATGGACACAACCTAAATGTCCATCGACAGAGGAGCGGATAAAGAAGAGGTGATACACATACACAATGGAATATTGCTCAGCCATTAAAAGGAAAGAGATAACAGCATTTGCAGCAACATAATGGACCTAGAAATTATCGTGCTAAGTGAAGTCAGTCAGATAGCGAGACACCAACATCATAACGTGGAATCTAAAAAAAAGACAGAATGAATTTCTTTGCAAAACAGATACTGACTCACTGAGTTTGAAAAACTTATGGTTTCCAAATGTGACATGTTGGGGGGGTGTGGGGGGATGTGCTGGGGGTTTGGGATGCAAATGCTATAAAATTTGGTTGTGATAATCATTGTACAAGTATAAATGTAATAAAATTCACTGAGTAATTTAAAAAAAGAAATTAAAACCCAAGGACAACCAATCACAGATGGCCAACTAAGCTCTAAGCCAACTAAGTTCTAAACTATAGCCAATCAACAGATTCCTTTCTTTGCTTCTGTACCTTCTTTCTAGAGGTCTTTCCACAGCTCTGGTTGGTGGAGAGTCCCTACCCTTTTCTAATTTGGTGCTGCCCAACCCAAATTAAGTTTTGTTCAAATAAACTCAAAAATTGTTAAAAAAAAAATAAAAGACTAGTCAGGGAAATACAAAATAGATTTACTGTTAATTGTGGTAAAATATACAGAACATTGGAGTTCCCGCTGTGGCACAATGGGATCAGTGGCTATCTTTTTACTCTGTTATAGTGTCCTTGGATGGAAAAAAGTTTTAAATTTTGATGGGATTTGGAGTTCCTGCTGTGACTCAGCGGTAACAAACCCAACTAGTATTCATGAGGATGTAGGTTCGATCCCTGGCCTGGCACAGAGGGCTAAGGATCTGGCTGCAGCATAGGTTGAAACTGCAGCTCAGATCTGATCCCTGGCACATGGAATCCCATGTGCTTCAGGACTGGAAAAAAAAAAGAAAGAAAGAAGAGAAAGAAGAGAAAAAAAGCTTGTCTTTTAGGCCCACTGTGGCTCACTGGGTTAAGGACCCAACTAGCATTCAGTGAAGATACAGGTTCAATCCCTGGCTTCACCCAGTAAGGGTACGGCATTGCTGCAAGCTTTGGCATAGGTCACAGATGTGGCTTGGCTCTGGCATTGCTGTGGCTGTGCCAGAATTGTGAATTGTGGCTCAGCTGCCGCTCCAATTCAACCCCTAGAGCGGGAAATTCCATATGCCATGGGTGTGGCCCTAAAAAAAATAAAGAAAAAAAAATGTAACATATCTTTTCTAAATTTTTGGCCACACCAGTGGCATATGGAAGTTCCTGGGCCAGGAACCTGCACTTCCGCAGTGACTGGAGCTGCTGCAGTAACAATACCAGGTCCTTAAACTGCTGAGCCACAGAGGAACTCTGAATAATGGCAAAGCGAGTTGGGTTTTTTTGGGGTGTTTTTGCTCTTTAGGGCTGTGCCTGCGGTATACGGAGGTTCCCAGGCTAGGGGTCGAATTGGAGCTGTAGCCACCATCCTACACCACAGTCACAGCAATGCCAGATTCGAGTAGCATCTGCAGCCTACACCACAGCTCACAGCAACACCAGATCGTTAACTCACTGAGCGAGGCCAGGGATAGAACCTGCAACCTCATCGTTCCTAGTCGGATTTGTTAACCGCTGCGCCACAACAGGAACTCCGTGTTTTTGCTTTTTAGGGCCACACCCGGGGCATATGGAAGTTCCCAGGATAGGGACTGAATCGGAGCTACAGCTGCCAGCCTACGCCACAGCCACAGCAAACACAGGATCCAAGTGGCGTCTGTGACCTACACCACAGCTAATGGAAATGCTGAATCTTTAACCCCCTGAGTGAGGCCAGGGATTGAACCTGCATCCTCATGGATCCTAGTCAGGTAGGTTAACAGCTGAGCCACAAAGGGAACTCCAAAGTAAGTTATTTTATTTTTGTGGCCAGTCTTGCAGCAGGCATATGGAAGTTCCCAGGCCAGAGATTAAATCCAAGTGGCAGCTGAGACCTCTGGATCTTTTAACTCACTGTGCCCACCCAGGGGTCAAACTCGCACCTCTGCAGTGACCCAGGCTGCTGCAATTGGATTCTTAACCCATCGTGCCACAGTAGGAACTCCAAAACTACCCCCCCCCCTTTCATTTTTGGCCTCCCCATGACATATGGAGTATCCAGGCCAGGCATCAGATCCAAGCCACAGTCAGGACCCAAGCCACAGGTGGGCAATGCTGGATCCTTAAACTTCTGTGCTGGGCCAGGGATCAAACCTGTGTCACAGGACTCCCAAGATGCTGTGGATCCCATTGAGCCACAGTGGGAACACCTCCAATATAGCCTTTTAATAGGATCTTTTCTAGAGAAATAAAAACACCAGTACCTACGCATATGTGTACAAAGTTATTTACTGTTGCATTATTTATAGTGGGAAGAGGCTGACCTGAAAAATAGACAGGTAGCTTTCTCTCCATGCATCTTTCTTTCTCTGGGGTCACAATGCTTTCTCATCTCTCTCTCTGTATTTCTCCCTGAACTTGCAGTTGGACCAACAAGGTCACCAGACTTGAATCTCTGATCCTACAAATTTCAGTGCTTACCACTGTCTCAGTCTAGAGTTTCTATTTTGTTCATTTACAGATATATATATATATATACACACACATATATATATATGTGTGTGTGTGTATATATATATGTATGTGTATGTGTGTGTGTATATATATATATATATATGTATATATATATATATAGCTTTTTTTACAGCCATACCTGCGGCATGTGGAGGTTCACAGGCTAGGGGTCGAATAGGAGCTACAGCTGCCAGCCTACACCACAGCCACAGCAATCCCAGATCCGAGCCACATCTGTGAACTACACCACAACTCACGGCAACATCGGATCGTTAACCCGCTGAGCAAGGTCAGAGATTGAACCCGCAACCTCATGGTTCCTAGTCGGATTCATTAACCGCTGCACCACAACGGGAACTTCTACAGATATACATTTTTTTAATGACACTTTTTATAATCTCTAGTTCTCTGCCAAATTCTTCAAGTTTAACTTTTATCTCATGGAACATAGTAAACGGAGTTGTTTTATAGTCTATGTCCAGTCATTGTAACATCAGAGTCCCTGTGAGTCTGTTTATATTAACTGTTATTTCTCTTCTTCCTCATGGTGTCTTGTCTTCCCATGTGCCTGGATATCTTTGTGCTGGACACTGTATTTAACAAATATATATATAGAAATAGTTTCAGGCCAAGGATGATAATATTTTTCTCTAAAGAGGATTTTTATTTGCTCTTGCCACTAGCAATTAGTGTTAATTAATTAATTAATTTTAGTCTTTTTGTCTTTTTAGGGGTGCACCCACGGCATATGGAGGTTCACAGGCTAGGGGTCCAATCAGAGTTATAGCCGCCGCCTATGCCAGAGCCACAGCAGCATCATATCTGAGCCATGTCTGCAACCTACACCACAGCTCACGGCAATGCCGGATCCTTAACCCACTGAGAAAGGCTAGGGATCAAACCTGTGTCCTCATGGATGCTAGTCAGATTTGCTAACTGCTGAGTCACGATGGGAACTCCAGTTAGTGTTGATCTGATATTTTTCTGAGCTCTTTAGATGATATGAAGTCAGCCTGCAATCTGTACAAGTGTTAGTTTACTTCTAGTGTTCCCTTGTGCCTACAGTGCAGGGCTTTAAAGTTCTTAGCCAAAGCAGAGGGTGATATATCAGGTTACCCTTATATGGCTCCTAGACCCCAGCTTTTGTCCCCACAGGCTCTCAAGGCTGACAAAAATACAGCTTAGTATCCCAGTCACTTCTGAATCAGTAAATGTCTCCAGACAAAAGCACCATGTGTGCCAGGCTCATCACTCCAAATTCTTTGCCTATCCATAATCTTGGTTGAGTAATTCCTCACTGTGTTGTCATTTTCTTGCTTCTAGAAGATGCTTTCTAGGTTTTATCCAGCTTGTTTAGCTGTCTTCAGTAGAAGGATTGACTTTAACTATATAATTTACCATTACTAACAAAGAAATCTATTCAGTTTACTTTATTCCGGTAATAGAAAATTTAACCAGCTCCAATTAAGGACCATTTCCTGGTCATGTGGCCAGAGGTATAGGGTCATTCAATATATAGAGTATTCAATAAATATTAGCCTTGAGAAGGGTAGATTCCTAAGAAGAGGATGTGAGCAAAGGAGAAATGATTGGCATCTCTAATATACCTAATTACTTGCTTTTCTCTTAATATACCCTCTTATGTTATATTCCTGTGCTTTTTCATATGCTATTTCCTCAGCCAGCATTTCATCCCCTCCTGAGCAGCAGGCAAGCTACCATTTCCTTTCAAATATTTTTACCTCATCTCAAAAATGAGCAAACAGGAGTTCTGTTGTGCCACATGTGGAAGTTCCCAGGCCAGGCTCCAACCCAAGCCACAGCAGTGACAATACTGGATCCTTAATCTGCTGAGCCAACAGGGAACTCCATAAAATAAAAATTTTAAGTATGTATGTATGTATTTCTAAAATATTATATACATAGACATATGTAATAAATAAGACAATATTGTTAAGAATTGATAAATTTAGATGAAAGGTATATGACTTGGACATTGCACTATTCTTTCCACTTTTATGTAGAACTGAAATCTGTAAAAAAAAAATTAGAAGTTTGCAAAAAAATAAAAAAGTACTTCTGTAGCTAGGAAATTTCAAAACAGAGAAATTTATTGGCCACAGTGCTGTCCATTCTTAGAAGCAGCATCCATGGGTAGAAGTACAGTAATTTCAGAAAACTTCTTGGGCATCTCAAATCAAAACCAGCAAAAACTGGTGCCTTATGTGCCTCATTCAACCCTTGAGATCAAAGGGCTATAAAAACTAACTAATGATTCTGGATGGCAGAGCTGCAAGCTCCATATCTTACTTTAAAATCAGAAAGAACCTAGAAAGTAAACTTACTTTGATCTTTCCTTTCTTTAGACTTACGATCACTGGCATCACTAATAATTCTACCTGCACATATGTGTTCCTCCACATCCTGCCTTTATGGAGCTAAGTACAGAGATCATTAACTTCGATGGTGCTAATATGATTAAATCCCTGTGAGGAGGAAACAAACCTAAAGCCCTGTGAGTAGTAAATAAACCCAGGTTAATAGTTTTTGTTTTGTTTCCTTTTGCTTTTTAGGGTCACACCCCCGGTATATGGACATTCTCAGGCTAGGGATCAAATTGGAGCTACTGCTGCTGGCCTACACTGCAGCCACAGCAACACCAGATCTGAGCCGTGTCTGTGACCTACACCAGAGCTCACGGCAATGCCAGATCCTTAACCCACTGAGCGAGGCCAGGGATCAAACCCACTACCTCATGGTTTCTAGTCGGATTCATTTCCCCCCTGCGCCACACCGGGAACTCACAATTTAATAGTTTTTTAAAATAATGCAAGTATTGGAGTTCCCATTGTGGCTCAGCAGAGATGAACCCAACTAGTATCCATGAGGATGTGGGTCCAATCCGTGGTCTTGATCAGTAGGTTAAGGATCTTGCATTGCCGTGAGCTGTGGTAGAGATTGCAGACGAGGCTCGGATCTGGCATTGCTGTGGCAGTGGTGTAGGCCTGCAGCTGTAGCTCCAATTTTACCCCTAGCCTGGGGACTTCTGTATTCTGCAGGTGCAACCCTAATAAGCAACAAAAACATAATAAAATAATGGAAGGCTTTTTTGTTTTGTTTTGTTTTTGTTTTTGGTCTCATCCACAGCATACAGAGGTTCCCGAGCCAGGGATCCAACCTGAGCCACGGCAGTAACTATGCCTAGTAACTGCCAGGCCACCAAGGAACTCCCAGTGCAAGTATTATAAAAAAATTCAAAGATCTAGTTAAACTGCTTGCTCTCAAAGTTGAAAGTTAAATGAAAACAATTTTTACAACTAAATCGGTAAAATAATTAATGTGGAAATTGAGGAAAATGTGGACTAACCAGCTTAGTTCTGTAATGTATATGACCAAATGGTATCTGCACAAGTGACAAATCGCAAGATAAATCAACAAAAGTGAAGAATAAGCTTTGAATATAACAGACTTTCTAGTTGCAAAGATGTTGATCTGTACTCGTATGCATTGCTAATTTAAAGAGATAACAAAGCAGCTGTCTTTCAGGATCCTAATGATAAAAGTAAAATAGATAATTTCAGTTTAACTCTCCTCTCATTCATTCAAATATTTTTGAGCACTTGCTATGTGTAAGACACTGGGGTTGGCGGGAAGTAATTATTGAAAATACAAAGGAGAGGAGTTCCTTTGTGGTGCATCAGGTTAAGGATATGGTGTTGTCCCTGCAGTGGCTCAGGTAGCTGCTGTGACATGGGATGGACACCTGGCTTGGGAACTTCCACATGCCTCAAGGGTGGCCAAAAAATGAATAAAGATTAAAAAAAAAGAAAAAGAAAAAACAAAGGGGAAAATGAGCTTCTAACTTCAAGGTATATGCGAGTATATATTTTTAAATTTCATTTATTTATATATTAAAAAAAACTTTTTTTGGCCACACTATGGCATGCAGAAGTTCCCAGGCCAGGGATCAAACCTGCACCATAGTAGTGACCCAATAACAGCAGTAACAAGGCTGGATCCTTTAATTGCTAGGCCACCAGCGAAGTCCTCTGAATGTATATTTTTAAACTGATACAGTTCACAAACCATACAATTTACCATTTAAATTTAAAGTGTATAATTCAGTGGGGGTTTTGTTTGTTTTTAGGGCCACATCCTTGGCTTATGGAGGTTCCCAGGAATTCGAGCTATAGCTGCCGACCTACGCCACAGCCACTGCAACACCAGATCCGAGCTGCATCTGCAGTCTACACCACAGCTCACAGCAATGCCGGATCCTTAACCCACTGAGCAAGGCCAAGGATGGAACCTGCATCCTCATGGATACTAGTCAGATTCGTTTCCGTGAGCCATGACGGGAACTCCGAATTCAGTAGTTTTGTGTATATTCAGAAAGACATGCAAGAATCACCACTATCTAATTCCAGAACATTTTCATCATGCCCAAAGGAAACCTTGTACCTATTAGCAACCATACCCTATTTCCCCCTCCCCCTAGCCTCTGGCTAGTAATCCACTTTCTGTCTCTATGGTTTTGCTTATTTTGGATATTTCATGTAAATAGAATCAGATAATATGTAGCCTTTTCTTACACTTAGCATAATGTTTTCAAGTTTTATCCATGTGTAATAAGTACCAGTACTTCACTCTTTTTTATTTCTGATTAGTATTCCACTGAATGGATATACCACATTTTCCTTATCCATTCATAAGGTTGTTTCTTCTTTTTGGCTATTATGAATATTGACATTATGAACATTTGAATACAAGTTTTTGTGTGAAGAAAGTTAATACAGAATTATTAATTAATGTGCTATTATGTATTAATACAGAAGTAATAGAATATGATAAGCATCATGTTGTAGATTTTTACTGGTTTTGGCTGACCAACATCTATTCCTCCTTCCTCTTAGAAAAAGTACCCATATTCTCTTATGTATAATTACACTAGAAGCTTCCAAGGAAGCCGATTTAACACTCAAAACCAAGATAGACCTATTTGGCTTAAGCACAACACATCCTATCTCCATGGGCATTGGTCAGCAATGGGCAAGTGATCTAAACTCAGGCCAGTGAGATATGAAAAGACTTTTGCTGGGGTTTCTGGGAAAGATGCTTCCTTGCTATTCTGAAGTAGCTTCCTTGAGAGAAGTTCTCTTCCAAGACATGCAGCCTTCCTAGAAACTGCTGAAGCCATATTGAGACCATGAAGGAGGAAACTTTGGAGAGCCAAATATTTTAGAAGAAATGGAAAGAAACCAGGTCTTTAATAAAGTCATTGAGCCTCAACGCTGGGGACCAAACTTTGAGTTTTTAGTTGATAACTAGTAAATTCCCTTAATTAAGCCAGTTTGAAATGTTTTCTGTTGCTTACAATCAAAAGACTACATCATAATATTAGGAGAAACTAAATTTTTATGGCACTTTTAGAGTGTAGCTTCGAGCTATGTGAATTCAGTGGTGAACAGACTGGCTATTGCCCATAGGAGTCATGAAAGGTTTCATGTAGAAAGTAACATTCAGGAGTTCCCTTCGTGGCTCAGTGGTTAACGAATCCGACTAAGAACCATGAGGTTGTGGGTTCGATCCCTGGCCTTGCTCAGTGGGTTAAGGATCCTGCGTTGCTGTGGCTGTGGCTTAGGCCAGTGGCTACAGCTCCTGTTAGACCCCTAGCCTGGGAACCTCCATATGCCGCGGGTGCGGCTCTAGATAAGGCAAAAAGACAAAAAAAAAAGAAAAAGAAAGTAACATTCAAATTACAATTTGCAATTCATAAAGTATTTACTGAGTACAACAGGCTAAACAAAATTAAGCAGATTTCTTTTACTGCAGATATTCTCAGAGACTTTGATATTCATTTGTAATATTTCATAACATAAATCGCAAACATAATCAAGAAAGGGTTATAATACAGTGTTTACTAAATTTATTTCACCCTGAACAGTTAGTGATATCTTAAGGAACTGGGTGGCTTGGGAAAAACTAGCATTTTTTTTTTCTTTTTATGGCAATATCTGCAGCATATGAAGTTCCAGGGCCAGGGGTCCAATTGGAACTGTGGCTGCATTTATGCCACAGCCATGGCAACACCAGATCCATGCTGCATCTGAGACCTATGCCACAGCTTATAGCAACACCACCTTCTTAACCACTGAGTGAGGCCAAGATCGAACCCATATTTTCAGAGAGACAACGCCAGGTGTTTAACCTGCTGACCCACAACAGGAACTCCAACACTGGTATGTTTAATGTATTAGTGGATGGCTAGAAGAGAAGAACAGCATCTTGACTATCTTATTAGGAAGTTATTTTTTTTTTCTTTTTGTCTTTTTAGGATTGCACCCCACAGCATATGAAAGTTCCCAGGCTAGGGGTTGAATCAGAGCTGTGGCTGCCGGCCTATACCACAGCCACAGCAAAGCCAGATCCAAACCGCCTCTGTGACCTACACCACAGCTCCTGTCAACATGGGATCCTTAACCCACTGAGTGAGGCCAGGGATCGAACCTGCTTCCTCCTGGATACTAGTCAGATTTGTTTCTGTTGAGCCATGATGGCAACTCCGTTATCAGGAAGTTTTTATAAATATGAGGGCACATGATTTTTTTTTTAAGCCATGCCCATGGCATGTGGAAGTTCCCCATGCCAGGGACCAAACCTGCCCACAGCATTGACCGGGCCACTGCAGTGACAACACAGGATCCTTAAAAGGCTGCTCTACAAAAGAACTCCAAGATGAGGGCATTCAAAACAAATTTTAAGGGAGTTTCCTTCGTGGCCCAGCAGTTAATGAACCTGATTAGAATCCATGAGGATGCGGGTTTGATCCCTGGCCTCGTTCAGTGGGTTAAGGATCCAGTGTTGCCATTAGCTGTGGTGTAGGTCGCAGACACAGCTTGGATCCCGTGTTGCTGTGGCTGTGGTGTAGGCCTGCAGCTACAGCTCTGATTTGACCTCTATCCTGGGAACCACCATATGCTGCAGGTGTGGCCCTAAAAAGCCAAAAAAAAAAAAAATTAAGATATTGATAAATCCTGACCAGATAGAATGGATTTAGGTAGCTTCTTGACTAAGTCAAGCTCATTAGCTAAGCTCTTTAGTCAGGAAGAATTCTGATGAGTTCCCTTGTAGTTCAGTGGGTTAAGAATCCAGAATTGTTATTGCCACAGCTCAGGTTGCTGCTGTGGCATGGGTTCAGCCCCTGGCCTGGGAACTTCCACATGCTGCAGGTGTTACAAAAAAAAAAGGAAGAAGAAATCTGAAAGGGTAGTCATCAGTGGTTAGTCACTTTCAAGTTCATCAGTAACACTTTGTTTTTTCTGGAGTCCTGGAGCAAATTCAAAAAATAAAAGATTACTAATTTAAAAAGCTAAAGTGAAAACATTTTAATGTATTGGCCACTGTATTTATAGGAAATACTTGCAGAACAGAGGCATGGGTAATGAGCAACTACCTTTACATATGATGAGGCATTTGAGAATGGCTCTGTCACATTCAGCTTCACTATATAATTGTAAATATATCCTGAAATAAACACTACATCTGGGAGTTCCTGTTGTGGCTCAACAGGTTAAGAACCTAAGTAGTATCCATGAGGGTGCAGGTTTGATCCCTGAGTTCGCTCAGTGGGTCAGGAATCCGGTGTTGCCAAAAGCTGTGGTGTAGGCTGCAGAGGCAGCTCGGATCTAACATTGCTGTGGCTGTGGTATAGGTCGGCAGCTACAGCTCTGATTTGACCCCTAGCCTGGGAAACTCCATATGCTGCGGGTGTGGTCCTAAAAAAACCTCTACATCTTTTTCAGCTCTGGCCATCCAACAGGAACATTCGGTAGTTGGAGAAAATTCTGCAAGTTCATAGGTGATAATATTAGAGAATTAGGGTTGTTATTTTATCCTTTTTTTTTCCTTTGTTTTTTAGGACCACACCCACAGCATATGGAAGTTTGCAGGCTAGGGGTCAAATTAGAGCTATAGCTGCTGGCCTACACCACAGCCACAGCAACGCAGGATCCTTAACCCACTGAGCAAGGCCAAGGATGGAACCTGCATCCTCATGGATGCTAGTCAGATTCGTTAACCGCTGAGCCACAATGGGAACTCCAGGGTTGTTACTTTATTAAGAGAGAATCATTAAGTCTCGAAAACTCACAATTATTGATGGTAACTCCATTTACTCTAAATGAAGAGGTCTTTCTCTTCTGTGTTTTTCCAAATCAGGTCTATGAATAACAAGGCAATTAAAGCTTGAAAGGCAAAGAGACCACTGACATATATCTATCTTTCATTTTCCAAAGAAAATTGCACAACTTTGTCATAAATTGCTTTCAACAAAGACTCAGTTTACATATAAAAAGACGGTAGGGAGGGGAGGATGGTGGTGGGCTGGGGGTAGGAGACTATTTCTAGAAAAGCTTTATTGGCAAAAGAAAGAAAATACAAACACTGACCTTCCTCTCTCTCTCTCTTTTTTTGGCCATGCCCCTAGCGTAGGGAGATTCCTGTGCCAGGGACTGAACCTGTGCCACAGCAGTAACCAGAGTCACAGCAGGAACAATGCTGGATCCTTAATCTGCTGAGCCACCAGGGAACACCCTTGCCCTTTCTCTTTAAGAGTAAAGCTTCCATTGACTTCTTACATTCATCCATCAGAATTTATTCAAGCTCAGGCTGAAGGAGTATCTTGCATAAGGCACACCTACCAATAGAAGACTAGTTTGTCGCAAAGTAGGTAAAACACGCGAAACCAAATTTCTGTACTCCAAATGCTGACTAAATAAGGTGTGTAGATGTACTACTTATCAACAGCTAAGGCTTTAAAAACAGAGAAAACCTGAGATACTCCTCCAGGTACCAGATTCACCCACAGAAAGAAGTTTTTCTTTTCTTTCTTTTCTTTTTTCTTTTTTTTTTTTTTTTTGCTTTTTAGGGCTGCACCTGTGGCATATGGAGTTTCCCAGGCTAGGTGTCGAATTGGAGCTGCAGCTACCAGTCTATACCACAGCCACAGCAACTTTAACCCACTGAGTGAGGCCAGGGATCCAATACGCATCCTCATGGATACTAGTCAGGTTCATTACCACTAAGCCACAACGGGAACTCCACAAGTTTTTCAATTTAGTGGCTGAGTCTCTAGCTGAATTGTCTTGAAAATTCATAAATTATAAAGCAGCAACTGTCTCTGCACTGCTCTTTAAAAATTATTGCAGTATTCTTAGAACCCAAAGACATGTTCTTTACCCAAAAATCTTTTACTTCCCTCATGCTAAAGAATTTTCTCTTAATTTCTTTTTGGTTCTTTTTTTTTTTTTTTTTGTCTTTTTGTCCTTTTATGGCCTCATCCGTGGCATATGGAGGTTCCCAGGCTAGGGGTTGAAATGGGGCTGTAGCCACCGGCCTATGCCAGAGCCACAGCAACGCCAGATCCGAGCCGCGTCTGTGACCTACATCACAGCTCATAGCAATGCCAGATCGTTAACCCACTGGGCAAGGCCAGGGACTGAACCCTCAACCTCATGGTTCCTAGTCGGATTCGTTAACTGCTGCACCACGATGGGAACTCCCTTTTGTTGATATTTTACTCTGCTCTCCTGAACATGACTCCCAAAGTTCCTTTCAAATACACAATTCAGTATTTTAGGAATAAATATAGGATATATTCTTAGTAGAGTCAAAAGGCAGTTCAAGGAGTTCCTGTCATGGCACAGCGGAAACGAATCTGGCAAGCATCCGTGAGGACACAGATTCGATCCCTGGCCTTGCTCAGTGGATTTAGGATTCAGCATTGCCATGAACTGTGGTATAGGTCGCAGACACGGCTTGGATCTGGTGTTGCTGTGACTGTGGCATAAGCTAGCAGCTGTAGCTCCAATTTGACGCCTAGCCTGGGAACTTCCATGTGCCACGGGTGCAGCCCCAAAAAGCAAAAAAAAAAAAGCACAAGCGTTATCTTTCATTACCTTAATATAAAACTATCCCAGCTACTCTCTCATGGTACCACCAGGAATTAAAATCAGGAAATACAATTATTTTTTCACCATTAATCAATGCCAAAGATGGAAAGAAAAAGATAGAATGTACAAGCTAAGATTGTTCTTAAACAGTAGAAAGGGAAAAATGAGGAAATGAAGAATATCTGGGAGTTCCCACTGTGGTACAGCAGGTTAAGAATCTGGCGTTATCTTTGTGGCATCAGGTTTGATGCAATGGGCCTTAACCCACTGCACCAAGGCCTGGTGCAATGGGTTAAGGATACCGCATTGCCGCAGCTGTGATGTAGGTTGCAGCTCCAGCTTGGATTCAGTCCCTAGTCTGGGAACTTCCATATGCTGCAAGTGTGGCTGAAAGAGAGAAAGAAAGAAAAAAAGAGAGCAAGAAAGAAAGAGAGAAAGAAAGAAAGACAGTCCATGTGACTGACTGACAAGAATTGAGAGCTAAGAAAAAGATAAGGGGAGAAAAGAGAGAGAGATTGACAGATAGACCCAACTCCATAAATTGGGCTATGGAAAATACAAGGTTGAAAATGGTAGAACACAGATGCTGAGACAGAAAGACTTACCTCCTATACTGGGAGTCAGGATAGTGCATTCTTGCCACACCTCTGAGATACCAACTTTACGATACTAGCCTCTGTTTCCTCATCTGAAGTATAAGGAGACTGAACAAACTGCTTCTGATATTCCATCTCTAACTTTCTATGATTGTTGAATGGATCCCAGCTGGCAGAAGCTAATACAAGCCTAAATAAAAATTTGGAGGAATCTAAAACCTAGCTAGAATCTCACAGAGAATGACAAGACAGAGGAACAGCCAGGAAGGGAAAAGAAAGTGAGAAGTTGAAAATTCAAAAGCAGATAACAAATGAATAATCTCCATTTTGTTTTGTTTATGGCCATACCCATAGCATATGAAAATTCTAGAGCCAGGGATTGATTCTGAGCTGAAGTTGTGACCTACACAGGAGCTGTGGCAACAGTGGATTCTTTAACACACCGCGCTGGCCCAGGGATTGAACCTGTACCTCCACAGTGACCCAAGCCATTGCAGCTGGATTCTTAACCCACTGCACCACAGCAGGAACTCCAAGCCATATGAAATTGTTAACATTTAATTGTTACTTAATACTTTCTATTATCTCACTTGGAAACAAGGCGTCCTCACACTGATGACAATTAGCTGATTTACATGGCAAACAATCGATCTGATTTCTTAACTTTTTGATAAAGCTGTTATTACTCAGTAACTAGTTAAACTAGTATATGCCCCCCCCACCATTTATTATTGTGGTTAAATTAATCTTATTTTAAGACTATAATTCTGAAATGCTATATTTCCCTTTTTTTCAGTATATTATGTCTTAATTTTCTACCAGTTAAGGAAATTGAGCCATAGAACAACAGAAATGAAAACTTAGAATTTTCTTTAGAGTAGATAGTACTGAAGAGATCTTGAGATGGAGTGTGTCTATAGAAATAAGTTTAAATAAAAATACACCATCATTCTATGAGGGATGGGGTGCAAATAATAACATATGAAAGAAGCCAACCATATACAGAAAAAGGTTGGCAATAAGAAGATGTTAAACAAGAGGAAAGAGATATCCCAACTGTACAGCTCAGAAACTTCAGATTGGTCCTTGCTTAATCATGAAGGAACTGAAAGAAGCATTTAGTTATGTTACTCTGGTTCTCTAGCAGAAGGAACTAGATCTAAGGAACCAAGAAACCAAAAAGAGAAGTAAAAAGGGGTGGCTTAACCTTTGCCATCCAAACACCAACACCAACACCAAACAATTCAGTTGGTGTTGTGAAAAGAGGACGGACATCTGGAGATCTGAGTCTGGGGCCTAACTCTGTCACTAACTTGTTGTGTGACCTTGAGCAGTCTTCACCTTCCAAAATCTCAGCTTTCACCTCTTCAAAGTGAGAGGATGGAATACTTGATCTAATGCAATGTAATTTCAAACTTACAGAAAAAATTCAAGAATAGTAGAAGGTACTCCCCTACAGTCTTCTATCCTATATTTTAAAATATTTAGGAGTTCCTGACGTGGCTCAGTGGTTAACGAATCCGACTAAGAACCATGAGCTTGCAGGTTCGATCCCTGGCCTTGCTCAGTGGGTTAAGGATCCGGCGTTGCCGTGACCTGTGGTGTAGGTTGCAGACGCGGCTCGGATCCCGCGTTGCTGTGGCGTAGGCCAGCGGCTACAGCTCCTGTTAGACCCCTAGCCTGGGAACCTCCATATGCTGCGGGTGCGGCTCTACATAAAGGCAAAAAGACCAAAAAAAATAAATAAATAAGTCCTAAAAAAAATAAATAAATAAATAAAAATAAAATAAAATATTTACATTTTGTTCCATTGGCTTTATTATTCTCTCTTTACATATAGACTTACAGATATATTATTTTTTTCTAAACAATTTGAGATTTAGAGACATCATACAATTTTACCCCTAAATACTTCAGTGTGTTATTTGCTAGAACAAAGCCATTCTCACTAACAAGGGCCTACTATATAACACAGGGAATTCTCCTCAAAATTCTGTAGTAACCTATATGGGAAAAGAATCTAAGAAGGAATGAATATATGTATAAGTACAGCTGAATCACTTTTCTAGACACCTGACACAACATTTTAAAGCAACTATACTCCAATTTAAAAAACAAACAAACAAGGCCATACTCTCAGTAACCACAGTGGTGTGTGTGTGTGTGTGTGTGTGTGTGTGTGCGCGCGCGTGCGCGCGCGCATGCGTGTATGTATGTAAAAATTAAGAAATTAAAAAAAATAAGACCTTTAACATTGACACAATATTATTATCTAATTTACGGTCCATATTAAGTTTTGTCAACTGTCCTAAAAACATTATGTAGAGCTACCTTGTTTTTCCCCTGGTTCAGGACCAAATCTAAGGTCACACACTGCATTTAGTTGTCATGTCTCTTCTGTCTCTTTTAATCTGGATAAGTTACTCAGCTTTTCTTTTTTTTCCTGACCTTGAAATTTTTGAAGAGTACAGGCCAGTTATTTGGTAAAATGGCCCTCAATTTGGGTTTGTCTGACATCTCATGATTAGATATAGTTTGTGCATTTTTGGCAGGATTACCACTGAAGTGATGTGTCCTCAGCACTTCTTAAGAGGTACATGCAGTCACTTTGTCGCAATATCGGTGATGTAGGCCTAATGACTTGGTTAAAGTGGTGGTAATGACATTCCTTCACTATTCCTTTTTTTTTTCTGTCTTTGTAGGGCTGCATATAGCATATGGAAGTTCCCAGGCTAGGGTTCTAATCAAAGCTGTAGCCACTGGCCTACACCACAGCCACAGCAAGCAGGATCCGAGCCATGTCTGCAACCTACACCACTGCTCACATCAATGCCCGATCCTTAACCCACTGGGCAGGGCCAGGAATCGAACCTGCGTCCTCTTGGATACTAGTTGGGTTCATTACCGCTGAGCCACAATGGGAATGCTCCACAATTCCTTTGTAACTATTAAACAATTTATGGAGAGGTACCTTACCATGTAATATTCTGCTCCTTATCAAACTTCACCCACTAATTTTAATATCCATGAATGTTTCCTACTCTATCATCCCGTCTATATTTATTAGTTGTCATTCTAGTGAAAGGAAAAGCTTTCACTTTTCCTCCATTTAGGTAATGATTCATTTACTTATTTATATCAGCATTGACTCAAGGACTCTTATCTTATTCAATGGTTTATAATCCATTACTAATTGTATTATTTTGATCAAATTATTCTTAATTTTTCTTTGTACCATGGACCTCTTTAGCAGTGTGCAGAAGCCTATAGACCTTTTCTAAGAGTTTTTTTAAATGCATAAAATAATTACAGAGGATATTACATAGGTTTACAAAAGAAAACTATTATACTGAAATAGTTATTAAAAGATTTAAATGTATTACAAAAATTTTTGTAATTTTTATTTTTTCCATTATAGTTGATTTACAGTGTTCTGTCAATTTCTACTGTACAGCAAAGTGACCCAGTCATACATATATACATATACATTCTTTTTCTCACATTACCCTCCACCATGTTCCATCACAATTGACTATATAGTTCCCTGTGCTATACAGCAGGATCTCACTGCTTATCCACCCTAGATACAACGGTTTGCATCTATTAACCCCAAACTCCCAGTATCAATTTTTCTCTAGGTTTTAGTCTACAACGTAATTTTCCCCTTAACAAATCAGATAGTGGAGTTCCCTGGTGGCTTAGGAGGTTAAGGATCTAATTGGAGCTTGGGTTCAATCCCTGGCCAGGGAATTTCCACATGCTGCAGGCAGGGCCAAAAAAAAAAAAAAAAAAAGGAAATCAGCTAGTGATACTGTTCTCCCAGCTCAGTGACAATAAACCACAACAGTTTGACTGTAACACCTATGGGACACTGCTGTAGGTTATGAATATCAAAAGGGTCATATACAAGAGTCAGAATATTATCCTTAGATTTAATGAGAAGTAATATATTTTAACATGTAATGTCTTCATTTTACTTTAAAAAACTATATTTTGGGGGTTCTTACAATTTAACTTCTGAATTTAAATGTTAGAAATAGAATAGGACTGAGCTGAAAACCACCTAGTTACACTATTTTATAGCACCAACCCCATGAGAGGCATCAGTTTGCAGACCAAGATATAATGGGCAAGGTTGCAATAACTCTGGAAGCAGAAGCAAGAGCCCAGCAAAAACATTTATTAGAGTAGCAGAATGAATCTAAAGTTTATAAAATCACTGTAGAAGGGTAAATTTGAATAATAAAGTTCAAATGCAATGCTTTTTAAATTGGCTAAAAAGTACTTATATTTAAGTCATACATTTAATTTCTTGACTGCAAATGATTTTCTTTGCAGGTAGGTGGGTAAGCGTTTTGGCTCTGTCCAACATAAATCAAAGGATTCTCCCCTCCTCCTACTATAGGAAGTTTGAATTCCACTGCAAACTAGATTTTACTTCTCTACCACTGGTTTTCCTTAAAAGTCCTCACCAAATCTCTGTATGTAGACAAGGACTTAAATGCCCATCCTTCCTGAAATAAAAGCTCTGTTTGTGAACACACCTGCAAAGTTAAACAGTGCGTAATTTCTAAGGCCTTCCCATCTTTCTTTAGTATTTTAAAATCTGAAGTCCTGAACATCCTCACACTTACATTTCCCATTCCTGCAATCTTATTTTTCAATATTGAACTGTCTTTTTTTGTCTTTTGTCATTTTTTGCCATTTTTAGGGCCACACATGTGGCATGTGGAGGTTCCCAGGCTAGGGGTCTAATCAGAGCTACAGCCGCCAGCCTAAGACACAGCCACAAAACGCAGGATCTGAGCCTCATCTGTGACCTGCACCACAGCTCACGCCAACGCCGGATCCTTAACCCACTCAGCAAGGCCAGGGATCGAACCCGCAACCTCATGGTTCCTAGTCGGATTCATTTCCACTGCGCCATGATGGGAACTCCTGAACTGTGTTGTTATTCATATTACGATGAAATCACTGCCCACTCTTGATTGTTCCTATTTGGATACTTAGTTCTTCATTCCCCTTACCTCTCGATCTACATGTTCAGAACTTGAGAACTGCACACGAACAAGGGGGAAATTTTTTGGACATCTCAATTAATATATAAATTAAGTGATAAAAAAATCTAGAAATAAAAGTGAACTTTTACTGACTTGAGCCTGTGGTGGAGAGTTTTATCTCTACTACTAAACTGCCTCCTCTTCTTCTTCTTTTTTTGTCTTTTTAGGGCTGCACCCATGGCATATGGAGGTTCCCAGGCTGTAGCCACTGGTCTATTCCACAGCCACAGCAATGCAGGATGCAAGCTACCACCACAGCAACACTGGATCCTTAACCCACTGAGTGAGGCCAGGGATAAAACCCTCGTCCTCATGGACGCTAGCTGGGTTCGTTCGTTAACCACTGAGCCACGACGAGAACTCCCTAAGTTACTTCTTAAGAACAGCCCTATCTTTCCAACTTTATATCTAACAAAAAACCTAATATAGTGCTATGCACATAGAAAACATTTACTGAACAAATGTTTAGAGAGTGTTAGCATGTAACACTCTCAGTCTGCTTAACAAAAAACTACCTTTTAACAATCTGGACTGGTTCTCCAGACCATCGTTATGCTTAGAAGACATCGTAGTCCAATAAATAACTTAGAAATACTTGCGATACAGAAAAATCATGATAAAAATTGTCATTTAAAAGAAAACAAAACAGGAGTTCTCTTGTGGTGCAGTGGTTTAAGGATTCGGCATTGTCACTGCAGCTGCTCTGGTGGCTGCTGTGGCATGGGTTTGATCCCTGATCTAGGAACTTCCACATGCCTCTGGCTTGGCCAAAAAACAAAAACAACAAAACCCAAAACAAAGAAAACAAAATGACAAAACAGACTCATATTTACAATGCTTAGGAGACTCAAAACGTTTGAATCTGAAAAAATGAATCGCTAGATATACATAAAATTAACACAAATCTGTTTCCTTTAATTCCCACTTACAGCTTTAAAGTTTGTGATACACAAAAAGTTTACAAGGACAGTGCCCCAAGATTCTATGATATTAAAAAAACATAGGTAGTTCCCTGCGTGGCTCAGCGCTTAACGAACCCCACTAGGATCCATAAGGATGTGGGTTCCACCCCTGGCCTCACTCAATGGGTTAGGGATCTGGTGTTGCCAAGAGCTGTGGTGGTAGCTCGCATCCTGCCTTGCTCTGGCCTAGGCCAGCGGCTGTAGCTCCCATTCCATCCCTGGCCTGGGAAATTACATCTGCAGCGGCTACGGCCCTTTAAAAAAAAAAAAAAGATTCTCTATATCTTTCCAGTTTCTCACCAACTGGAGATTAACTTTAATAGGAGCTGAAGCTCAGGACACAGCTAACTTTGGGGATTGAAGTGCGGAATTTAGGAATAATAACCAACCACATTAACAAAAAAGTTATCCTTTAAAATAAAATGGCAATATTTTTTCCTTTTTCCGTGGGACAATTTATGTCAAAATGCTTTCAAAACAAAAAGAATGACAGATTTCGGACGGAGGAAGGAATAAGAGAATTACAAAATTTAAGAGAAAACATTACAAGTTGTGTTAAAAAACGACTTTACACTGAACAAATAAACTGCATCACCTCTGAAAGCTTCTTGTGCCTGCTAAGATCTCGAATTGGCCCTTCTAATTTAGTAATCGCTACGTACTTGATTTGGGATTAAATGTTTCTGTGGGATTGCCAACTGGGCTGGGGTGGTCTCGGGAAGGATGGAGAGTCCCAAGAGAAAGACTAGGGAAGTGGCTTTCCAACGTTGCTTAAATTGTAGGAAGTCGAGGGTTACTCTTTCCAAGGGTCAGTTAGGGTGTCTGACTTTGGGAACAACTCGATGCCGAGTCCAGCCTGTCCGAGCTCCGGACCTCAACTTCCCCCTCCGCAAAATGGAGCAGGCGACCGCTACCGCAGAGAGGCAGAGTACAGGATTATTACCCGCAGCCCCAACGTGAAAGCAGCCATCAGTTAGGGCTGGGAGGAGGCGGCGCCGAGAGGAGCGAGAACAGGGCAGTTTGCAGGAAGTGCTTCAGGGTAGGGAGGGGAAACAGAAGGCGGAGGCGGGAATGTGAAAGCCGAGCCCTAGCTGCGGAGTTAGTACCGAAGCTCAGCGGAGGCGGGGCGAAGCTGGGGTGAAGGGGTTAGTCAGTGGATGGGCAAGACAAGCCACCTCCCCCGAAAAGAGGGCTGGGTGCGGGGGAGACTCTGAGGTGGCGGCTGAGGAACGTGGGGGGAGGGGGGAAGCGAACGCGCTCAGGAAAGGGGCGGGAAGCGCGCGCCCACCGCACGCATGCGCGCGCCCAGCTCCTCCAGGTCGCCGGCCTGGGCTCCCGACCGCGCGCCTAGCGCCGACGGTGCGGACGTTACAGGAGGAGGAGCCACGGGGCCCCTCCCCGCCGGGACCTGACGGTCTTGCTGCGTGTCTCTCGAGGAGGCGGGTTGCCACTTGTTTCTTCAGTGGGGATTTAGGAGGCAGGGAGAGGGAACTCGTTTCCCCCTTTGCTCTTTTCGTCCCCCTCCCCCACGAAGAATGGGGCGGGAGGTCCTGGGCGTGTCCGGGAGAGTCCGCTCCGGGTTTTCCCGCCCACTTTAACTCTGTGAGCGCTTCGACCGCGCGGCGCTTCACTCCACCCGGCGCGACCGAGCCCTCCGCCGGAACTCGTTCCGCCTCCCCCTCCCACATCTTTCTCCAAGAATGGAAAGTGCGAGCTCGGACCTTTCTCCCTGAGCTCCTCAGACTAGGCAGACACTCGCTAATCTTTTCGGAGTTCCAACTCCGACAGTCCCTGGCAGCTAGAATTCCCAAATCACGTCGCTCTGAGGGGACTACTTGACGTCTCCGTGCGCCCGGTAGTGCGGCCGCGCTCTGAGCTCTTCCTGGAAACTCCCGCCTCGGGGAGCCAGGAGAGCCGGGCCGGGGGAGGGGAACGGAGGGGGCGCACACGCCCCCTGTCCCGGGGGAGGGTTCCGCGCCCCCGCCCTCCTCCCCGCGGGGAGGGGAGGGAGGGCGCGAGAGGGGGAGGGGAGGGTACGGAAACGAGGAGGGGGGTGGCTTCCCGCCCCACCCCCACCCCCCCCCCTGTAGAACAACGGGGTCCCGCCGCTGCCCCCCGCTGCCCCTAGCCCCCCCCCCCCGGCCCCCCCCCCCCCACGGTCCTGCCCGGCCCCGAGAGGGGCGTGGGGGGCGCCGCAGCCGCCGGGGCCGTGGGAACCAGAGCCGAGGCTTATAAGAAGTGACTGGTTTCCTGTCAGAAAACTTCGTTACTTTAGAGAAGCCCGTTGGGCCAGTTTGGTCCCAGCCAGAGTTGGCCGCATTTCCCTACAGCCCGGTGACCTCCCTTCTACTTTAAAACAACGGTGAATAATCTCGGGGGAAGCAATCGGTTGATAAAACCAAGAGCTACACCACGTTGCACCGCTCTGACTCAAAGGAAATTAAACAAAATACTGATTGTGGGGAGTTTTTAAAGGGCTACCAAGAGAAGGAACTCGGGTTTTTCAAGTGGAAAGCTTTTTTCCCCCTCTCTGTGTGTACACAAAGATTCAAGTCGTGAGTTTATTACAGCAGTACATCTGCTTGTAAGCGTACTTGAGTTTGTGGTTTAAAAAAACCTTCCTGAACTTTTTTAAAAGACGTTTGTTTCTGAATCCAACAGGAAAAGAACCAATTCGAAAAAGCCTGAAAAAGTTCAATTAGAATAGCAGCCACATTTCAACATTTCCCAGATTTTGCAATATTAAACTGTGAGGGTTTGTGCCAAATTTTAAGGCAAGAATTCTTACTGCCAAATTACAAATTTCTCAAAATGAGGGGTGTTCAACCAAATTGCTGCCAGACCCCATAAACAGGCACTAACAGCACTGCTATAATTACACCTTATTATCTCCCTCGCAGCCTTACTTGATTCACTGCCGGATAAAATCCTCATCCCGGGTGTCACTAGCTGGCCTTTTTCTGGGGCTGAGCAATCACACACCTCCCATGCCTCAGTTCCTTCAACGCCTCTTAAACTGTATAACTGATCTCCTTCAATTCCATTCTTCACAGCCCATCTCTTCTAAAAATGCAACCAATCAGATAGGTTATTTTCACCCCAGCTTCCCTAGAGACTAGGAAATGAAAAGATGAAAACAAATTTATCAGAATTACAAGAAAAATTTCTTTGAAGAAAAGGATTTAGGCCAAGAAACCAAATTTGTTGTTTAACTCGAGTGCCCTACAGGGATTTAGCATAGTGGGTTGAATGTAGTTAAACCAGCTTAATCACCTTCTTTGTTCTGGGCTCTTTGCATTTATTTAATGTATTTTAACACGATTTGACACAACCTAAACTAATTTCTCCTATTAGTAGATGCTACACTGTAGACCATGCAACATAACCAGACATAAGTTTCTGTGTGGAACCTTTGACTTTCTGTAGAATTCCATACTAAACTGCTATAAGACCAAGACTAAACAAGTGGGGGTTTTTGGGGGGGAGGGGTGGAGAGGAAGTCATGTTTCCATTTTTTTTTTTTAATCCAGAGATTTTAAAAACACAAAAGATTGGCCATTGTACTCTATTTAATCCTTTTGGTGAGATCTGTAGCTCCACAACCCTTATGAGGAGCCACATTTACTCATTTTTGTCTGAAAGTGGGTTTGTTTCAACGGGGAAAAAAGTAAGAGAGCATGCTGGATCTCATGCCCCATAGATTCTAATTCTTCTAGCCTTTACTCTCCCTCTTAAATAACAATTCTACCCTGCTTCTCACCAGCCCCAGATTGAGGGGCATTCATTCACAAATGACTCTTGAGCTTCCTTCTGAGTGTCTGCTTCCTTATAAAGCCAAAAACCTCAGTACTAACGCTCAGTGAATTAAGGTTTGTAAAGATGCAGGCCAAAAACTTAAAGCCTGGAAGAAATAATCTCTTTTCTGTTCTACCTTTACATTTTTTTGCAACTGTGCAGGAATAATGTCTGTCCTTTACTATGTGTGAGAGAGGCACTGTCCTAAGCTCTTTTATGAATTAACTCCTCGCGACAGGCCTAAGAAGTGGGTACAATTGTTGCTGCTATTCTACAGATAAGACAATTGAGTCATAGAGGTTAACTGGCACGAGATCACCCAGGCTGGAACTTACAGAACTAGAATTTAAACTCAGGCTATTTCCATTGTGCTTCTCATCCTCCAAGCTGTTTATCAGTTTAACTGTCCATTGAGTGAAGAGTCACCATTAATTCACCATCTTTTTTTTTTTTTGGCTTTTTAGGCCTGCACCCCTGGCAGGCCTAAAATGGAGAGTCCCAGGCAAGGGGTTGAATGGGAGCTAAGCTGCAATCCTATGCCACAGCTACAGCAACGCATGATCCAAGCCATGTCTGCAACCTACACCACAGCTCATGGCAACACCGGATTCTTAACCAATGAGCGAGGCCAGGGATTGAACCCGAAACCTCATGGTTCCTAGTTGGATTGGTTTCCGCTGCGCCACAACGGGAACTCCAAATACACCACCTTTTGCTTTCAGGATGTTCCCTATATCACCAAGTCTTGGGCTATGCTTTTTCCAGTGGAACTCCAGTAAGGTGAAATTTGTTGAGATCTGCTTAGGAAAAGCATTCCCAAATCAGATTACCCTCTTGGAAGCCAGCCTCAAGCTGTCAGCATATGCATCGTAAATGCTAACCAGTACAGACACATCCAGCCTCACCAGATTCAGAAAGAAGCAAGATGGTTAGAAAGTGGTTTGGATTCTCTGATGTTGAACTGGGTAGAAACCAGAAGATGAAGTGGGAAGAGATCAGGTGATGGAAGCTGAGAGAAAATAAAGGTAACTAACATATGTGCACAGAGAGAGAGCAGTCTGACACTGCAAATAATGAGGATCAAGGTCATGCAGAAAAGAAGCGTGTGGGCATGTTATGACAAAACTAGAAAAGGAACATAAACATGAAAACGAAGTACATAGCAAGGAAAGGTGGTGGAGAGTCAGGTGTTTTTTTTTTTTTCACCACATGGAGCTTCAGGAGAATTAAATACAATTTTAGGTTGGATGAATAGAAATACAGCACCTGGGACAAGGAAAGAAAGGTTCCACTTCATTCTATGTTAGACCACATCTAAGTAACTTGTTCACTTTTAGAGGATTGTAATAAAGAGAGCCACCAGGAGTTCCCTTCGTGGCACAGCAGGAATGAATCCGACTAGGAACCATGAGGTTGCAGGTTCGATCCCTGGCCTCGCTCAGCGGGTTAAGGATCCGTCATTGCCGTGACTTGTGGTATAGGTTGCAGATGTGGCTTGGATCTGATGTTGTTGTGGCTGTGGCATAGGCCGGCAGCTATAGCTCCAATCCAACCCCTAGCCTGAGACCCTCCATATGCCGGCGGTGCAGCCCTAAAAGGTAAAAAAAACAAAACAAAACAACCAACCAAGATGGCGAGGAGATTGAAACCTTGGCATATGAAGAAGAATTGAGGAATTCGTAACTGGTCAAAGAACCATCTTGGAATACCTGAAGGGCTATTGTGTAAAAATTAGACTTGTCCTTAAGAGGCGCCAAGATTCTCAAATTGATGGTTAGGAGCTTCAGAGACACACTTTTAGCTCAGATTATGGAAGAAGTCATGTAAATATAAAATGAATTGTCGTAGAATGTAACAACCTTCACATCCCTCACTAGAAGCATTCCAAATGTACGTGGTAACTGTGCTATATAGTATTGAGGTGCCTTTCATCCTTATTGCCACTCACTTGGACACTGTTAAAACAGGGAAAATGATATAATCCACCTCATTAGGTTGTTGAAAAGCACATAGCCTGTAGTGATACATGATGGCATTCACTAAAAGTTAGCCGATAATAACATCCCTGAGGTTCTAAGATTCAGGATTTCTAAATTTATCAGTGGGCAATTATTTAAGTCTTGTGTTTATAGATCACTTCTTTGGCATTACCAGTATTACCCTGAATGGTGGCTTGGGTATTAGTTGGCACCTTTAGGAGATCCTGGTACAACTAAAACTTAAATTTAGTAGCATCCAGGGAGTAATATTGTGAATTCTACATCACCAGGATCTTAAAAATTGAATTGTATTGTAGCACCACACTGCAATTCTAGAGGCAGACAACATGGTAAGATAATGTGGGGTGACTGGAGGAAGGGTGGATAAAGTAAACTTAATAAAAGCTGGCAGACAGAAGTCAAGCAGTAGTTTTGTGGACAGCTGAAAAGCAATAGCAGCTGAGGTCTGCCTTACACTTCATGTACAAGAGTCAGATGAGATGGCTTATCGCTTATTTTGGGCAAAACGTGTCATGAAGCCCATGAAACCAACTGGGTACAGAGACAAAGACAAGCCAACCAGTGAGCTGATTATCTGCTCACCCCAGGAAACTAGTTTGGTAAAGGCATTTCTGTTTCATGGAGAATGAGGCTGACTTCAGCAGCATCTTCAAACGAACAGGGACAATTTTTATTTTTTTGCTTTTTAGGGTCGCACCTGAGGCATATGGAGGTTTCCAGGCTAAGGGTCAAATTGGAGCTACAACTGCCAGCCTATGCCACAGCCACAGCAACGCAGGATCAGAGCCGCGTCTGTGACCTACACCACAGCTCATGGCAACGCCGAATCCTTAACCCACTGAGTGAGGCCAGGGATCAAACCCACAACCTCATGAGTCCTAGTTGGATTTGTTTCTGCTCCACCACGAAGGAAACTCCAAACAGGGACTGTTTAAAACAGACAATGAAGTTGTCTTAGCAATGTCTTACTGAAATTCTTTTTTCCTCCAACCCAAAAGGGCAAATGGAGAGGAAACAGGATGGCTCTGGCGTAGGACAAAACTGCAACTAGAATCCTAGCTCTGCCTCAGCTAGATGAGCAACTAGGGCAAACGACTTTACCTTTTTGAGCCTCAATTTTCTTATCTGTCGAATGGAAATAATAACACCCACCTCATGGCATTGCAGTGAGGATTATAAAACATATTACATGTAAACTATAGTTAGGGCAGTGCCTGACACAGTGCCTAATATATTTCCAGAATAAATTTTGTTGGGGAATCAGGGAAGAATGTGTGGCCAGTGTCTGATGAAGATTCTGCCGCCTAGAGATAGTAATATTATACAAAGGAAATAAAGAGCCATGACCACCACACAACCCTCCCATCATAAGTGGTCACTAAAGGGCTTAAAGCTTAGAACTTGTGTAACTTATAGGAGAAAGCCAGCTGAAATGGAATGGCAAGTGTCCCCACTCCAAATGCAAGGTAAATGATTTTCCTTCTCTCTTCTCTGGTTCTGTTTTTCTCTTGATGCTTTAATCATTTTGACACCAAGCTGTACAAAAAGTAATTTAAAATTAACACGTCTGACACTTAGTAGCTAGCAGAACCTGATTTTGAACCCTGCTCCATCTCCAGGGCAGCTGAAAGTCTTCTTTAATTGGCTACTGGTCTTGCAGCAGCCGATGAAGGGCCCAGGAAGACACATCCAACAATTAATTTGCTAATTTAGTTTTCCGTTTAATTTGAAACCAGAAAATCCTCAGTCACCCAAGA
The DNA here is from genome assembly GCA_004024745.2 of Catagonus wagneri. Taxonomy (NCBI): domain Eukaryota; kingdom Metazoa; phylum Chordata; class Mammalia; order Artiodactyla; family Tayassuidae; genus Catagonus; species Catagonus wagneri. The sequence continues at coordinate 15,406,833 of PVHT021183551.1, read as the reverse complement.
GCTTGGCTTTCTGGCTTGAGCATTGGCTTCTGAAACTTCTTTTTCAGTATAAGGCAAAGAAACAAAAGAGAAAGGGAAAACAGCTTACTTAGGTACATACCATACCGGGGTGTCTTTCTATCCCCACAAATGGTTTCCTATAGGATCACAATTTACAGCTCCTTTCACCAGGAGAATTGGGGAACAATACATTCATACTCAGTGTAGGTAAACTGCTTCCTGAATTACAGGGACTTTCCAGACCAGTACATATTCAGAATTTAGAAAACTACCTTAGGCTTACAGGCAGACCCAGATGGGCTTCTGGCATTAGAAGTAATCATTGCTCTAAACTCTGAAGCAGCTTTCAGGTTCCCTGGGAACTTTTTGCTGATTTCAAAAGGAAGAGGCAAAAGGAATTTGTATCAGGGATTTAAAAGACTTGTATTAGAGTTGGGTGAGAAGAAAGACCCAGGTATCTTCCCACAAGTCCCTCTGATAGCTTTCAGTTTGCTGGAGAGATTCTCAGAATTAAGAAGCAGAGGGGTAGGTTTAACCCTCAAGTGTGCACCAGAACCCATACCCTTTCTGCCGCTCAAAGTGGATTTTGCTCAGTTGGTTTAATTTTATTCCATTTTCCCACTTCAGGCAGATTAAACTCTTCTGCCTGACTTCCAGGAACTTCTATAACTGGCTCCACCCTACTTACCAGTCCCTATTTCTTATTTATTTGCACACCCACAGCAATCAGAAGTTCCTGAGCCAGGGATTGTATGTGTGCAACAGCAGTGACAATGTCAGATCCTTAGCCACTAGGCCACCAGGGAACTCCATCAATTCCTATTTCTTTTTTCTTTCTTCCTTTCTTGCATTCTTTCTTTCTTTCTTTTTTTTTTTTTTTTTGCTTTTTAGGGCCGTACCCATGGCATAGGGAGGTTTCCAGGCTAGGGATCTAATCAGAGCTACAGCTGCAGGCCTACGCCACAGCCATAGCAACGACAGATCTGAGCCACATCTGTGACCTACACCACAGCTTCTGGCAATGCTAGATCCTTAACCCACTGAGCGAGGCCAGGGACTGAACCCACAACCTCATGGTTCCTAGTCAGATTCATTTCCACTGTGCCACGATGGGAACTCCATCAATTCCTATTTCTTTTTTTTTTTTTTGGTTTCCTTTTTTTTTTTTTGGTCTTCTTGCCTTATCTAGGGCTGCACCCGCGGCATATGGAGGTTCCCAGGCTAGGGGTCTAACAGGAGCTGTAGCCGCCAGCCTTCGCCACAGCCACAGCAACGCGGGATACGAGCCGCGTCTGCAACCTACACCACAGCTCACAGCAACGCCGGATCCTTAACCCACTGAGCGAGGCCAGGGATCAAACCCACAACCTCATGGTTCCTAGTTGGATTCGTTAACCACTGAGCCACGAAGGGAACTCCATCATCAATTCCTATTTCTAACTCTTCATTAAAATGTGTTTTCGGAGTTCCCGTCGTGACTCAGTAGTTAACGAATCCGACTAGGAACCATGAGGTTGCAGGTTCGATCTCTGGCCTCGCTCAGTGGGTTAAGGATCCGGCTTTGCCGTGAGCTGTGGTGTAGGTTGCAGATGCGGCTCGTATCCCACATTGCTGTGGCTGTGGCGAAGGCTGGCGGCTACACCTCCTATTCGACCCCTAGCCTGGGAACCTCCATATGCCACGGGTGCGGCCCTAGATAAGGCAAGAAGACAACAACAACAACAAAAAAGTATTTTCTAATTTGGCCAGACATTCTTCTGAAAGCAGGCTGCAATGTTCCTGCCTCAGAACATTTGTTCACTTCCTTACTGATTTCCCCCCACATGGTCTTTTCTCCTTTATTTAAATCCTATCCAAACCTCAAGGCCCACCAATATTTTATCTCCTCTGTTCAATCTTTTCCATCACTAATTTCTCCCCTTCTGTCTTCACATTGATAACAATGTAATGTACTACTTATTGACCACTCTGATGAAACTATATTCAGTTATTTCTTATCTCAGTTATAGCTTTCCAAGTAAATTATAAAGTTCCTAAAGCCAGGGTTCATATCATATACTTCCTTAGTATCCCAACATGGCCATTCATGATAACCATCAGTGCTTATTTAAAAACACAGACTATAAGACTGTACCCATTCTGAGATTTTTGTTTTGTTAGATCTTAGATGGTACCCAGGAGTCTGTATCTTTTGCAAGTGCTCCAGGTATAGCCAGTATAGTAGTTGGAAAATTGCTGCTCCTGGCACATGACATGACAGTCACTCAACTTAACTATGAACATTTGGGTATAAACTACGATGTACGGGAGTTCCCACTGTGGTACAGTGGATTGAGGAACCAGTGTTGTCACTGCTGAGGCATGGGTTTGAACCAGCTTGGGTCACTGCTGAGGCATGGGTTTGATCTGTGGCCCAGCACAGTTGGTTAAGGATTCAGTGTTGCTGCAGCTCAGATTCAGTCCCTGGCCCAGGAGCTTCCATATGCTGTAGGTGTGGCCCCCCAAAGAAACCTACAATATATGTAGTTATTTATATCACATGGTGACCTCTACTTTATGATCTCTTTGTAATTGATTGAATTGATGGAATGGTAGCTGGTTAGAAACATTCCCATCTTCATATCCCATCCTCTTCATTCAGTTGCAATTGCAGTATTTGTTTGTGGAGTAATATTTAGGGGCAAGGGGACATAGGAGAAAAAATCTCTAGGCACAACTGCAAAATTTGTAAAATGTATCTTCCTGCCCGGTGTTCACTCCATATCCTAAATCCAACTCAGGTGTTAAATAATGAAGAATTAGAAAGTGATCCCCTCCTGGGGTACTTGTGTTTCAGAGGGAATTCTCTGGAAGTGAGAGGAGGGGATTATCTTCATGACTCCCACCCTTAATTTGATAGGCAGCCTGACAGAGCCCAGAATTTGGGTGAGCATTTTTTTTTCTTTTTAAAAATCTTTTATGGGAGTTCCCTTCGTGGCTCAGTGGTTAACGAATCGGGCTAAGAACCATGAGGTTGCGGGTTCGATCCCTGGTCTTGCTCAGTGGGTTAAGGATCCAGCGTTGCCATGAGCTGTGGTGTAGGTTGCAGACGGGCTCGTATCCCGTGTTGCTGTGGCTGTGGCGAAGGCTGGCGGCTACAGCTCCTGTTAGACCCCTAGCCTGGGAACCTCCATATGCCGCTGGTGCGGCTCCAGATAAAAGGCAAAAAGACAAAAAAATAAAATAAAATAAAATAAAAATCTTTTATGGGCAAGCATTTTCTTAGACGATGACCCCCTGGGCACTCTTCTGCTTCTTCCTGTCTTCTACCATCTTCAACAAAGTAAACAGCGACCAATCATCGTTCCCAGAGCAGAGAGAATGAAACTCTTTCAGTTTAAATGTGGACATGTTGGTCTGCAATGGCTGGCTTTGGCAGAAGTGTCTGAGGCAGAGTCCCATCACTATTTTGTCAAAACAACCATATTTTGTTTTGTTTTTGGCCGAGCCCAAGGTGTGTGGAAATACCCTGACCAAAGATCAAACCCGTGCCATAGCAGTGACCCAAGCCACTGCAGTGACAATACCAGATCCTTAACCTGCTACACCACAAGGGAACTTTAAAACACCATGTTCTGGTTTTTCCATATTCTTACACAATTAAATTCAAAAGAGAAAACCCTTGACGTCTTCTTTAATCCATTCAACAAGTATTTATCAAGTGCCTGTTATGTCCCAAGTACTGTCCTATGTTCCAGAGATACAACAATGAACAGATAAAAACTCATGGAGGTTACATTAGAGTGAAGAACAACAGTGGTGAAGGGGCAAAACATAAACAAAATAATTATATTATGTGTTAAATGATAAATGTTATGGAGAAAAAAATATGCAGAGAATGGAAATGAGGAATGTTGGGGGGAGGGTTAAATTTTAAACTGAATGGGCAGGGTGGGAGGGTGTCACTGGAATAAAGACTTGAAGGAGGTGAGAGAATTCCTGACAACTGGTTTAATAACTCTCAGAACATAGGTTAAGATTTAAGTCTTGTAAATTCTAACCTAACTCTAGCATCTTTGCTAAATGCATAATAATTTCCCCTTTGAAATTTATTCAGTCCTCAAAACTGTAAAATCTTCTGAGACTTAGTTGGAAATTTTGTATTGAAAAGCAAAAAAGTTTTTTTTTTTTCTCTTGAAAGCCAGTAGTTCTACCAGAGTCACTTAGAGCCATGGACGTTCACTCAAACACAGCAGGTTGAGGATCCAGTGTTGTCATAGCTCGGGTTGCTGCTGTGGCATGGCTTCAATACTGACCTGGGAACTTCCACGTACCATAGGCATGGCCAGAAACAAACAAATGAAATTTCTTGTAATTTTCAGCTGAAAGTGTCTCATTTATGTTAGTTACTTTAGCTAAAAACATTATCCACAGAAACGGTTAGGCACTGAATTTTAAATGGGTTGTTTTTAAAAAATAAAAAATAGCTCCTCTCATTTGGTTCCTAGAACAAATTGTGATGTATACAAAACCGGTGTTACGCTCAGTTTATACAGAAGGATGCTAGGGCTCAGAGAGATTGAGAACTTTGCCTTAGCCACACAGCTAATGAGTGGTCATGCCAGTGTTAAAACTCAGGTCGCTTGACTCTAAAATCCCATGTTTCTTCCCTTTATCATAGCTGCCATTTCAGTTCCCAAATTGGGAAAATAGCGACACCACTGTATTTACTTACAGAATTTAAGCAACCTCTAGTTGCTCTGTAAAACCACAGCTGTCATATAAAAAAGAAATAACAACAGTATATTGGAAAAGCTAGTTGTGAAGTTAAACTTAAAACCCAAAGGACAGACAGCTGGCACCAGTTCCTAAAGCCTAAGCCTTAAAGGATGGAAGTCTAAATCACACAGAAATATTATACCTTTCTACCACTGGGCTCTGGTACAAGGAATGCTTTCCACTTAGGGCCGAGGAGATGCTGAGAAGCAGCACAATGTTCCATTAAGTACTAAAATTTATCAATACCCTAGTTCAGGCAAAAGGAGATATAGATAAAGAAGTGGTTATATTTCTGGAATTTTTGTTCTTTCTCATTTCCAAAACCACTCTAGTCAGAGCCCTTGTCACTTATTTCTCACATTTCGGTAAAAGCCTACTATCTGGTTCTCTCACCCTTGTTTCTCTCCTTTCCCTGATCTTTTCCCAAACCCTTATTTTACATTCTTCAGTACTGTTACTCTTTTGAATAAAAACCTTTAATGACTCCAAAATGTAGTTCATTTCAAGAAAATAAAATTCAGTCTAGCATTCAAGATGTTATCTAATACAACTTACAAAACTGACACAAGATGAAGTAGAATATATGAATGACCTTTTATCTATAAAAGAAATTGAATTTGTTATTTTAAAAATCTTCGGAGTTCCCTTTGTGGCTCAGCAGTTAACAAACCCGACTAGGTTCCATGAGGACACTAGTTCAATCCCTGACCTCACTCAGTGGGTTAAGGATTCAGCGTTGCTGTGAGCTCTGGTGTAGGTTGCAGACGCAGCAGGGATCCTGCATATCTGGTTTCTGTGGTTATGGCATAGGCTGTAGCTCTGATTTGACTCCTAGCCTGGGAACTTCCATAAGATGAGAGTGCAGCCCTAAAAATAAAAAAAGAAAAAAGAAATCTTTCACAAAGAAAGCTCTAGGCCCAGATGGTTTCACTGGCAAATACTATCAAACATTGAAGGAGGAAGTAACACCAATCTTATACAAATTTTTTTAGAAAATAGATGAGGAGGGAACATGTCTAGCTCATTCTACCCTATAGAGTCAGTCTGATCTTCGATACTCCTGCTAACCAAAAACTATGCATGTTGCCTAATTATCCTCCATGCAACATGCCACATGATTTTGCTTACACTTTTCCTCTTTCTTGGAATGCCCTCCCCACTCCCTTTGCCTATACAAGTACTTTGGATGGACGAGAGAGCAAGGATTCTAGTTTTTGTTTTTTTGTCTTTTGTCATTTTAGGGCCGCACCCATGGCATGTGGAGGTTCCCAGGCTAGGGGTCTAATCAGAGTTGTTGCTGCCGGCCTACGCCATAGCCACAGCAATGCAGGATCTGAGCCGCGTTTGCAACCTACACCACAGCTCATGGCAACACCAGATCCTTAACCCACTGAGCGATGCCGGGGATCGAACCTGCAACCTCTGGTCCCTAGTCAGATTCGTTTCCACTGAGCCACGATGGGAACTCCAGAGAGCAAGGATTCTTAAGATGATCTGAAACTAAGGTCTATTCTTTTGTTACCTGTCTCTAAAGACAAGTACAGCCTGAGAGGTGAGCACAAAAAAATTAAAACAAACCTGTATTATACTGTACACAGACATTAAGCCCAGCGTAGCATACAAAAAAGAAGAGTCAAGGGTTTTTCTGATTCACTAAAGAGAAGCGTTTCCACTTAGCAATAAAATGCCACACAGAATCGTGTAAAATGCAGAGAAAATGAGACCTTTTTTAAAACAAGAAAAAGAACAGCAGCAGAATATCAATAAGAAACCTATATGTCACTTAGCCTTTCAGCAAACAATTATTGAGAGCTTTCTATGAACCAAGATTGTGTCAGACTTCGCGTATACACTTGGTGGTCCCTGCCTTCATGGAACTTACAGTCTAGTGGAAAAGACAGACAATAAACTGGTGAATAGAATTATAAATTGTGATTAATTTTTCTGAACAAAAAGAACAAACCCTGGAAGAAAGAATTATAATGTGGGAACCTATTTTAAAATTGATGGTCAAGGGAGTTCCCGTTGTAGCTCAGTGGAAATGAGCCCAATCAGTATCCATGAGGATGCGGGTTCAATCCCAGGCCTCACCTAGTGGGTTAAGGATCTGGCATTGCTGTGGCTGTGGCATAGGCTGGTAGCTGCAGCTCTGATGCAACCCCTAGCCTGGGAACTTACATACGCCAAAGGTGTGGCCCTAAAAAGACAAAAAAAAAAAAAGGATTGTCAAGGAGTTCCCTTGTGGTGCTGGTGTTGTTACTACTGCAGCTCTGGTCACTGCTGTGCTGCAGGTTTGATCCCTGGCCCCAGGAACTTTCACAGGCTGCAGGCGTGGCCAAAAAAAAGAAAAGAAAATTGGTGGTCAGGAAAGGTCAATCTGAGGTAGTAAAATTTCTTGCAGGATGAGAAGGCATCAGCCAGCCACTCAGGTGAGGGTCATTGCAGGCAGATGGAGGCGAGTACGTGGTAGTTCTGAAACTGGACACTTAAGTTCTCTTAGCAGCCAGACAGATCGATGTGGCTGGTGGGTTGGACAGGTGGATAAGGTCAGACCATAATGGGTCTTCCTGGATTTGGAAACAGTTTGAATTGTATTTTAAATACAGTGGCAGCCCTTGGAGGAAGATAAGTTAATGATGAGAGAATTAAGAAGAACCCACACTGATGATATCTCAAAAGGCATTATTTGCTCCCAGATACATTTAGGAACTCCCACATGCTGTGAGTAGCCAACCCCCCCCCCCAAAATAAACAAACAAAAAAATCCCATTCACTTCTCACCATAGGCTTGTGAGGAAGGTATTATATCATCATTATCACTTTCTTACTAATGAATAAACCAATGCTTAGAGAAGTTCAGTGACTCGTCCAAGATAGCACAACCCAGAATCCACGGATTTGAAATTTACTCTACCTTCTGATTCAAGGCCTCAGTTCATTCTACTAGACTACGTAATAGTTGTTCAGGCCCAAATATCCACAATATCCTTGATTCCTATCTATTTTTCATATACTCTGCCCCCCCTTATATCTACAAGCAAATCCTGGTACCTTTACTCCAAAATCTAACCACTTATCCCCATGTCCACTGCTGCCATCCTGACCTAAACCACCCATTGTCTTGTGCCTAGATTCCTGCAATTGCCTCCTGTTTTCCCCACTTCTACCTTGCAATTCTATTTTTTCTTTTTTTCGCCCTTTTTTTTTTTTAGGGCCACATCCACAGTATATGGAGATTCCCAGGCTAGGGGTCGAATGGGAGCTACAGCTGCCAACAACAGCCACAGCCACGGCAATGCCAGATCCGGGCTGCATCTGCGACCTACACCACAGCTCACAGCAATGCCAGATCATTAACCCACTGTGCAAGGCCAGGGATCGAACCCGCAACCTCATGGTTCCTAGTTGGATTCGTTAACCACTGCGCCACGACAGGAGCTCCACGATCCTATTTTTTCTACATAGCATCTGGAATAAACTTTTTTTTTTTTTTGTCTTTCTAGGGCCGCACCGCAGCATATGGAAGTTCCCAAGCTAGGGGTGGAATCAGAGCTGTAGCTGCTGGCCTGTACCAGAGCCACACCAATGCAGGATCCGAGCTGCATCTGCCACCTACACCACAGCTCATGGCAATGCCGAATCTTTATCCCACTGAGCAAGGCCAGGGATCGAACCTGCGTCCTCATGGATACTAGTCAGATTCGTTTCCACTGAGCCACAACAGGAACTCCCAGAATAAACTTTTAAAACATAAATCATATCATAAAACTTGTCATTCCTGCAATGACTTCCCATCTCACTCAAATAAAAGCCTACAATGACTTACAAGGCCTTGCAAAGTCTGCCCCCCGCCCTCCCACTTCCCTGACCTAGCTTCTAAGTCTCTCCCATGGCTTACTCTATACAGCTACACTAGTCTCCTTCCACGAGGAAACTCTTGTCTGAGGGCCTTTGCATTTGCTGTACTTTCCAGCAGGAATTTTCCCTCTCATATCTGTAGCGATCCCTCCATTCTTTTATGTCTTAGCTCAGGGAGTCCTTTTGGATAACCCTTTATAAAATAACTCTGTTCGAACCATAAGTTCGAACCATAATCCCCATCTCCTTTAACCCTGTTCTCTGATTCTCCATGACCCTTAGCACCGTGTCGTCGTAGACTGTATGTTTACTTATTTGTTTATTGTTCTCCACACCCCCTTAGAATGTAAGTTCCATGAGGACAGGAACTTTATTTTGTGTTCTTAGAACACAGTTTTCAGGAATTCCTGTCGTGGCTTAGTGGTAACGAACTTGACTAGTATCCATGAGGTTGCAGGTTTGATCCGTGGCCTCCCTCAGTGGGTCAAGGATCTTGTGTTGCCATGAGCTGTGGTGTAGGTCACAAACACAGTTTGTATCCCAAGTGGCTGTGGCCAGTAGCTATAGCTCTGATTTGATCCCTAGCCTGGGAACTTCCATATGCCTTGGGTGCAGCCCTAAAAAGTCAAAAACACCCCCCCCCCCCCAGTTTTCATCTCCTAGAACACTGTCTGGCTCAATGAAATAGAGGCAGGTGACTAAAAACAGAGCTTATTTTTTTAATGACGGACTGAACAGAAAGACAAAATCATTCTTCTGAGGTTGGGAAAGCACTTTGTAAATGAGGAAGTTACGTAGAGGTTTATTTCTTCTAGTTAGTTCTTTGCTTTCTAAGCCTTAAGAACCATTTCTGAAAGCCTTAACTAAATTGAGTGGACCCTAATGATCTTGGTTAATGCAGTGCTGGCTCTTGGAAATTATTAGTGACATAACTGGGTATCTCCAGGGAACCCAGTCTTGCCCCCCTTGCCTTCTCCAGTTCACTTGTAAAGCTAGTGAGAGAAGGCCCTTAACTTTACCTTTGGCTTTTTAGAGTTTTTATTCTGGGCAACGGGAGTGATGGTTGGTCCCTATTTGTGCTTGGGATTCTATACAAGGAAAGTCATTCAATTAAATCAAGCAGTATTGAATCCTTAATTGACACAAATGAGACAGACAGACAGCTGGAGGAGTGGGGGAGGGACAGGGAGCAGGTGCCCTGCATAATGGAGAAAGAAGAAGGGCGTAATAAAATTCAAGCTAATGCTGGAGAATCTCACACGTGAGTCTTGGTTTCGTGCCGTGAGAAAGACAAGGTTTTCGTTTTTTTGGCCGCACCTGAAGCATTGGACGTTCCCAGGCCAGGGATCTAATCCTTGCCACATCAACGACCCCAGCTGCTCCAGTGACACGGCTAGATCCTTAACCTGCTGTGCCACAAGAGAACTCCAAGAAAGATAAGTTTTGTCGCAGCTTACTTTACAGACAGCAGAAAGGACCTAGTGGTGTCTTTGCCAAAGATAAGGCAACAGGTGCCCAATGCTTGTACCATTTTGGCTGCCCTGATGGCCAAGGCTACCTCTTTTCAGGTACTATCACTTGTGAGAATCACTCTTGGTAAAGCCCAGATTGTTTTCAAGGTAACTTTATCACACAATGTTTGAATAAAAGAACCTCCCCTCTTTTTTTTTTTGCTTTTTAGGGCCTCACCCATGGCATATGGAGATTCCCAGGTGAGGGGTCGAATCGAAGCTACAGCTGCCAGCCTACGCCACAGCAACGCCAAATCTGAGCTGCATCTATGACCTACACCACAGCTCACGGCAACACCGGATCCTTAACCCACTGAGCGAGGCCAGGGATCAACCAAAACGTCATGGTTCCTAGTCAGATTCGTTTCTACTGCACCACGACGGGAACTCCAGGAAACCACTTTTTAAATTCCATTTCTCAAACAAAGGGATTCTTAACACATGAGTTAGGAAGGTGAAGGAAAGGATATTTCCAGATCTTCAAATGCCAGAGACAGGGCATTTCTGCAGAGAAGGCATGTCCCTTGACAACTCTGGTATTTCCCTGAGAATGTTGGGGGCATTTTTCCTCTCAGCCCCCTCTTGATGGGAGCCCTGACTCCCAGCTCAGACAATTCTTCTCTGTATCCATGGGAATTGCTCCCATAATTAGCAGTGTCTCCTGCCTGGAACACAGACAAGTAAATGTTCAAACCTGGCAGCTGATCCTGGGAAGGAGAGCTGATTAAATCTTTCCTGTTGAGAGGCACCTCTTTGACTGGAATGTGACACCTACATCCTCCACCTCAGCTTTCCTGAGGGAGGTCGTGTCACCCATACCTTCATAACCGGAGATCCTGATATTTAAAGACACATTTAAATCTTAAAAAGAGCCCACTGGTTTCCTGAATCCAGTGACTTATGTAAAAACATAGGCTTCCCCACCCCCACCCCGCCTCTCCTGATTCCTTCTCCACCAAACGCCAGCCTGCCACTCTGTATGATGAAAGCTCCTGCTGCACAGGTGTCATCAAATGCCAGCAGCCTTGAGAAATAAAGGAGTTCGGAACACCACTAAGTACACCTAAGTATTAACAACAAATGGAAGAGCGAAGGAGCAGGCAAACTAGTTCTTTAGAAGTTTTAGTAAGACCAGCTGGAGCCATCAAGCCTCCAAGTGAATAGTCTTGGTGATACTCTGTTCCAGAAAGGCTTTCTATGGGAGGAGGTGTATTCCTATCAGGACGTAGCTAGGATTATGTGCTACCATTCAAACACATTCAGGAGAGACAATATCCATTTTCTTCTGACATCAAGGCAGCCTTTTAAGTTTATCCAGATTTATTTTGGTTAGTGCAATAAAAAAGCCAGGTTGGAGAATTATGTCTAACAACCACACACAAAAAAAGCCACTGTATGCTTAAAATTTCCCACTGAAAGCCTGCTTTTAGAGCAGTTTGCTGCTCCACAGCTCCAGTCACCTCGCAGTATTTGCATTCAGACAGGTTGGCTATAAACAAAGCAAATTTGCTTCACATGCAACAGCTCTAAACCTACTCTCCTAGGACAAAAGTTTTTCTTAGCCATGTTTTCTACACGGCACTGGTGAAGGGCCACTCACTTACCTCGAACCTCTTTCTCCTGGGAAACAAAGGCACCTTTGGGCTGCTGTGACACGAGAGAGTTAGAATCAGATTTGTTATCGACATTGCAGCCTTCAATTTCAGTAAGAGGCTAAATCTGCCTATTCCAACTACAGGAAGGCAGTGTTTATAACCCCTGGAGCACTCGGCCAATTAGGCACCTGCAAATATACCATACAGGACATTTCAGGTTCCTAAGAACTTTGAAAACCGATACTTAAACAGTCTCGAGGGATCCTATCACCCACCTCGAATAATAGCTGCTTTGGAATCTGTTGTTGGTACCAGAAAAAGAAAGAATCCTCTGAAGTCATTCTAAAGCCATTTTTATTGTGCATTTTCAAACAAAGAGCCTCACCAAAAGAACTTCTGTTACAAAATCAGGGTAGAAAGTCAAACTCATCTAAGAGTCAATTACCCTGGCAATTTTGTGACGAGATGGGAAATGAGTGCTAGGGGAGCGGTTGTGGAGAGGGGGTGGGACTGGCTTTTAAAATCCCCTGGGCGAGAAGGGTGTTCCCACTGACTCTAAACTCTTAACAATTACCACAGAAGGGTCTCTGTGACTTTCTGGCTATAAACTTTTTATGATTATTAACTGGGGAAATCTAGAATATGTGGAATTTTAACAGTCTGCTTTCAACCTCCATTTTCTTCTTTCTGAGACATTTGTTTTTGCACGGATTGTAATAACCTAGGGCTCAAAATTTATATTGTCTACCTGATATTCCTGGCTGAAAAGCCACTTCCTTACATATCTTACTTCCAATAAAGAGGCAGATGCCCTGCATGCTGTTTATCGCAGGAAAGAAATACATATGGGAAAAGAAGCAATTTTCTTTTCCTTGCAATTAAAGCAAGTCATGACCACCTGTTGTGGGGTTATCCTGCCATCTGCTGTTCAAGAGAGAAACAACAACAGAGAAGTAGGGACGAGCTACAATGTCCCTCAGTGGATGAAGGGTACAGTTAAAATCTTCTTTGATGGGTATTGCTCTCTGTTTTTATTATTGTGAGGTAGAGCAAAACTGCTGATGGTGGGTCCAAGAAGAAATGGGGGTACAATCCTTTTTTGAAAACAATTGACAATGTTGTATCGAGGTGTAGAGTGTCCTTTACTTTGACCTAGTCAATTCCACTCCTAGAAACCTCTTCTGATGAATCCAAAGTTTGGAAAAAGCCATGTGTGCAAAGATGTTTATCACAATGATAATTTTATATTGAAAAAAATTTTAAAGAAGCAACACAAATGTCCAGCTAGCAAATGATCAGAAGCCCCTACTATGTAGAATTGTAAATACTTATGTTAAAAACGTGTAGGGAGTTCTCCTTGTGGCACAGCGGAAATGAAGCTGACTAGTATCCTGAGGTTGCAGGTTCGATCCCTGGCCTTGCTCAGTGGGTTAAGGCTCCAGCACTGACGTGAGCTGTGGTGTAGTTCCCAGATGCAGCTTGGATCCCAAGTTGCTGTGGCTGTGGCATAGGCTGGCGGCTGTAGCTCCCATTGGACCCCTAGCCTGGGAACTTCCATATGCTGCAGGTGTGGCCCTAAAAAGAAAAAAAAAAGGATTGTGGTGTTCCTGTTGTGGCCCAGCCGGTTAAAGACCTGATGTTGTCTCTGTGAGAATGCAGATTTGATCCCTGGCCTGGTTCTGTGGGTTGACGATCCAGCATTGCCATAAGCTTTGGCATAAGTCACATAGGCAGCTTGGATCCAGTGTTGCTGTGGCTGGGGTGTAGTTCAGCAGCTGCAGGTTTGATTTGACCTCTAGCCTAGGAACTTCCATATGCCGCAGGTGTGGCCATTGGGAAAAACAAAACAAAACAAAAAAGGCACTACTCTCTACTCAGTAATTCAAGTCCTGTAGTCCCTTGAGTTCTGGATTTGGCCACTCTCATGGTTTCCCATCTGATCTCCCAGTCTGGGCTCTCTTCCTTCAAAGTATTACTTACACGGCTGTCAGCCAAAGTGATCATTCTAAAATGCAAGGTTTTTGTTGTTGTTGTTGTTGTTGCTGTTGTTTCGTTTTTGATTTTTAGGCCTGTACCCAAGGCATATGGAGGTTCCCAGGCTAGGGGTCGAATCGGAGCTACAGTTGCCAGCCACAGCCACGGCCACAGCCACAGCCACTTGGGATCTGAGCTGCATCTGCGACCTACACTAACAGCTCACAGCAACCCCAGATTCTTAATCCACTTAGCGAGGCCATGGATCAAACCTGCATCCTCGTGGATGCTAGTCAGATACTCTTCCGCTGCCCCACCATGGGAACTCCCAAAAATCTTTTTAACACTTTTTTTCCTTCTTTTTTGGGGGGGAGGGGTGGTCATGTCCGCGGCATCCAGAAGTTCCCAGGCCAGGGATAGAACCCACACCACAGCAGTGACCCAAACCACAGCAGATATCCTTAAGCACTAGGCCACTAGTGCTTTAAAACCCGAAGGGACTCTCATCCAAAGTCTCCCTTGAAGGGGTCTCCTGGTCTGTCAGGCTGTTTCACACTCTGATTTTGCCCATCCCGTTCCCACCGCCGGGGATGCCTTTTCTCCCTGCCTGCCTGCCTGACTCCCCCCGACCCTTGGGACTCAGTTTAGGCCTCTGTCCCTCTTGAGACCTTTCCTGACATCCTGCCCTTCAGTAGAATTGGCCACACCCTCCTTTGTACCAGGGGCTCCCCTCCCCCACTATACTTATCCCACAGTCAAGTAATTTTCTATTCCCTTATGACTCCTTCCTTGGATTAAAAGCTCCTTAGTTTACCAATCTTCTATCAAGATGTATCTCCCAGCACTTAGTACTGTACCTGGTTTATAGTGGAAGACCTGTAAATGCTTGCTGAATAAAGAATTCATCTAACATTTTAACTTCTAGAAGGCTTTCATTATAGTCCTCCATTTGATCCTGGTAAGTGGCAAAGCAAGGACTTGAATCCAGCTTTTCTAAAAGGATGAAAAATACCTGTAGCAGATACAGTTCTTGCTCATCCAGATCCTCTCAGATCTCGTACCAGTTCCTCCCCACATCCCTTGGCTATGGTTTGCTTTCGTTTCCAATAACCAGTACCTGTAGTTCTTTGGAGAAGGATGTTCCTCAGGCTACAGAAGAATGGTTTTGATTCTTCCTTCTTCCCTGACATCTAGCAAAAGACTAACCGGATATGGAAATTTGCAAACCCAGTTTACTTATCTCCAGTAGAATTTATACTCCTGTGTTCCCTAAGGGGTTCAGCTACCCTCTCTGGGACTGCCCGAAATCTCATTTTTGCTTGGCTTCTTCCCCTCCCTTGCCTTGCTTCCCCTATGGGATCCAAGCTGCCTATGTGACTTATGCCAAAGCTTATGGCAATGCTGGATCGTCAACCCACAGAGCCAGGCCAGGCTTGTCAACCCTGGCTTCTCGGAGGACTTTTGCAATTAATCTCCTGTCTAGGATTCCTTGTCTCAGGGTCTGTTTCTAAGGTTCCCAAAGCATCCAACTAATCTTTACTTAGTTTCTACTGTACATTAGAACCTGTTAGGTGCTCTTACAAAAGCTAGTTTGTTTATACCTCACAAACTCTGTGGATGAAGTATATCTGTTTAATTTTTTTTACACATGAATAAACAGGCTCAGAGAGGCTGGGTAATTTATCCAAGGTCACCCAGCCATGAGAAGAATCAGAAGTTTGAACCTAGCTGTTTTTACTCCAAAGATGTGTGCTTTCTACTAGGTCTCAATTCGCTTCTAACTCTAAATTCAACGTTTTTCCTTTGTGAACACTGCATGATAGGATGAATAAGGTAAAGTCATTTGGTGGGAACTCTTATTTTGAGGGTTTATCTGCACATCTAGTTGACTCATTTGTCAGTTTGCATAACTTTTAGTAACGTCAGATGAGTGGCAAAAGCAGGTAAGATACAAAAAGACCTTCCTCAAAATAGGTTCTCTCTTTTTTCCTTCTTTCTAGGATTCCCCTAGATTAACTATAAATCATTCTAATGACTTGTGATCTTTGGCAAATTTCCTAACCTCTCTGAGCCTTAACTTTATCATCTTTAAAGTGGGGAAATAAGAGAATAAAAACACTCACCTTACAGGATAGGTTAATGAAAAATACTTAGAATGGGGATTTCCATTGCAGCATAGAAGAAATGAATCCAACTAGGAACCATGAGGTTGCAGGTTCGATCCCTGACCTCGCTCAGTGAGTTAAGGATCCAGCATTACTGTGAGCCGTGACGTAGGCCACAGATGGCGGCTTAGATCTGGTGTTGCTGTGGCTGTGGCGCAGGCTGGCAGCTGTAGTTCCGATTCAACCCCTAGCCTGGGAACCTCCATATGCCTCGGATGCAGCCCTAAAAACAAAAACAAAAATAAAAACAACTCAGAATGGTGCCTAATACAAAGTGTATATTCAATAAATGTTGGCTACTGTTACTATTGTTATTAAAATTTCTACTTACGAGGCAGATTATTTCCATAAGACTGTAAATCCTTTTTATCGCATGTACCTTACAGGCCAGAAACTCAGGATGGACAAAACATTGACAATGAATTACTCACATAAGCCCTGGCTGTGACGTACTAAGCTGGCTGTGACGTACTAAGAAGGAGCTGATTGCTCAGATATCAATATTGTTATTTCCAAGTGGGTAGATAAAAATTATTTTGTCCATACTATCCACAAGAGTAAATTCCTAGTCCCTCTTGTGGTGACTCCTAGAATTACCATTACCACTTAAATCGTAGACTTTATAGAATCAAATTTGCAAGAGTTACTAGAGACCACTGAGATCACTTTATTATTTCAGAGGTTACCAAGCTAGACTCTAAAATCCCTACATATCAGAACAACCAATAAACACATGAAGAGATTTTCAACATCATCAGGCATCAGGGAATGCACATTAAAACCATGATGAGATATCTGTACACATCCACCAGAAGAGCTATATTTTTTTTTTCTTTTAAGGGTCACACCTATGGCATATGAAGGTTCCCAGGCTGGGGTGGAATCAGAGCTGCAGCTGCCGACCTACGCCACAGCCACAGCTACGCAGGATCCGAGCTGCGTCTGAAAACTACACCGCAGCTCACCGTAATGCTGGATCCTTAGCCTACCGAGCCAGGCCAGGCATCGAACCCCAGTCCTTATGACTACTAGTCGTGTTGGTTACCTCTGAGCCATAAAGGGAACCCTCCAGAATAGCTATAAATTAAACAGACATAACACCAAGTGTTGGTGATGTTGCTAAGCAACTAGAACCCTCCTATGCTGCTGGTAGTTTTGTAAAATGGTATGTGCAAACATTTTGGGAAATAATAGTTTCTGATAAAATTAAACATATACTTGACTTATGACCCAGCATTTCTACTCCCAGATATTCACTCAAGATAAATTAAAACATGTCTGAAAAGTCTTTTTTTTTTTTTTTTTTGCCTTTTCTAGGGCTGCACCCGCAGCATGTGGAGGTTCCCAGGCTAGGGGTCTAATCAGAGCTACAGCTGCGGGCCTACACCACAGCCACAGCAACGCGGGATCCAAGCCGCGTCTGCGACCTACACCACAGCTCACGGCAATGCCAGATCATCAACCCACTGAGTGAAGCCAGGGATCGAACCACAACCTCATGGTTCCTAGTCGGATTTGTTTCTGCTGAGCCATGATGGGAACTCCGACTTTTTTTTTTTTTTAAGTAGCTCGTAGAAAAAAGAAAAGAGTGAACAAAGTAAAAAAAAAAAAATGGAAAAGCAGTAGTCAAATGAGAGTTGCAAGCAGCAAAATATAAGGAGATAAGAACAAACAGTTGGGCTCAGATGATTAAGAAAGTCTTTCTGGAGGAGGTGGGATTTGATGGAAACTTGGAAAGGCAGCCATAGTGAGGTTTGTGAGCAAGAGAATTTAGTTACACGGGAGTAAGTAGACTTCATGGGAATATGGTTTGGGAAGGACCTCACCACCTCATTCAGAGTATTTTCCTCTGGAAGCCTACCAACCCCAAAATGTCATCAATGAGCCGTAAGTTTTCAGGTTGAGATCGTATGTCTCCAGGAGTCCTAGTTCAGGGAAACTATCCAACATCCTGAATGTAGAGTTCAATCATCAGCTTTTCCATCATTTCATAACCATGTCTACTTAGTGGCGGTGCTGAATACGAAGAGGTCTAGGGTGAAGGGTACTGCCTGGCTGGGCTCTCTGTGTGGGCCTCTGAGGTCCACAAAGACAGATCCTGGGAGGCCTGGAGGCCGTGGATTGCCAAAGATGAGAATGGACCCTTCGTTGATCTCTTAGGTGTGTACTTGCTGCTGTGAGGAACAAACCCACAAAACAAGTTTATTTCTGGCTAAAGTCAAAACAATTGTCCCTGACTGACATCGATGGGTTTTTTGATAATTAAATGAACTAAAGCATTTAAAGCCCCTGGTTAAGTGCAGAGCATGGGGTAAATAAATGGGAGAAAGGAACCATGATTGTCTTTTAACATCACACTGAAGTTGTCATTTTTTTCTTCCCGAAAAATTAGATGCTGGGTGGGTGCCCAGGGAATATTTGTTGACTGACAATGAGCAGATGCTAACATCATTGCAACGAACGGTGTAATAAATAAATTTCATCTTTCTAAAACATGTTGATTTTCAGGCTATCAAAACACTTGCCCATCCCTACTTAGGCTTTCTAGCTTTCTGGTCTGGGGATCAGTAAATCATTGTCTTTTTGTCACAGTGTCCCTGCAAGGCCCTGGGGAATAGTTAAGACTTTCCGTTGATATCTGGAAGGCAGAAAGTTAGCTCCGTAGGACTATGGTGAAGGTACAGCCAACGACTTCCCAATCTCCCCGCTTCTTTCATTCTTAGGCCCCGTGCTTGGGGGCAAGAACTGGGCTCTGAAAACACACGTGCATGCATGTATTTTTTATGTATGAGTCTGTGACTTTTTTCCCCTGAATTCATAGCTTCATCTTAGAAAGTTCGTCAGGTATTTTAAAAGCACAAAGAAGAATATTGTTAATATTTTATTGTCTCTCATTTGTTTATTTTTTCCTATGCATATAACATTAAGAAAATAAATTGATCTCATATTGTACTTACACTTGCTTTTTTTTTTGTTTGTTTGGGGGTTTCTTTTGGCTGCTCCTGTAGCATGAAGAGGTTCCCAGGTTGGGGACCAAACCCGCACCACAGCAGCGACCTGAGCTACTGCAGTGACAATGCCAGATCCTTAACCAGCTACCAGATAACTTCCAATTTCCTCATCTTTGTAGTAGAGATAATTTACCTCTTGGAGATAACTCTGATGACTTCGATTAGTGCTTGCTAACAAAGGCTCAGTGGTTGTTAAGGACAATTATAAATTAAAATTACAGATTTCTTTTAAAGGAAATTGTAGCATTTTGTTGGAGTTCCTGTGGTGGCGCAGTGGTTAACAAATCTGACTAGGAACCATGAGGTTGTGGGTTCGATCCCTGGCCTTGCTCAGTGGGTTGACGATCTGGCGTTGCCGTGAGCTGTGGTGCAGGTTGCAGACACAGCTCAGATCTGGCATTGCTGTGGCTGTGGCATAGGCCGGTGGCTACAGCTCCAATTGGACCCGTAGCTTGGGAACCTTCACATGCCGCGTGTGTGGCCATAAAAAAAAAAAAAGGAATATCTTTGTTAACTATTAGGTTTTAAAAAGTAGGAAAAAATGAAACAGTTATAATTTGATAAATAAACTGTATTTCATCAAAAGGAAATACTGTTCTTCAAAGGGAATGGCAAGTCACAGGTGAAGAAGTTATTCACAGGTGAAGAAAATACAGTGCATATATCAGAAAAAGATTTTTTTCTTTTTCATTTTTGGCCACTCCGCAGCATAGGGAGTTCCCGGACCAAGGATCAGATCCAAGCCATAGCTGCAGCCTAAGCCACAGCTGCATCAATGCCAGATCCTTAACTCACACTGCCGGGGCAGGATCGAACCTACGACCCAGTGCTCCCAAGACGCTGCCGATCCTGATCCCACTGTGCCACAGCAGGAACTCCAGACAAAGATCTTGTGTCCAGAATATACAAAGAATTCTTTACAATCTATGAAATAACTCAATTTTTTAAAGAGGGAGCGAAAGTTTTGAGTAGATGAAAGAATATGTAGGAATAACCAGTAAATACATGAAAAGATGTTCAGCATCATTAGAGAAATGCAAATTAAAACCACAAAGGGAAACCAATTCACACCCACGAGAATGACTCAAGTTAAAAAGACTAATAATACCAAAGATTGGCAAGGGTATGAAGCCACTGGAACTTTCAGACATTGCTAGTCAGAGTGTAAAATGAACAGCGGAAAACAGCTTAGTAATTTCTTGTATGGTTAAACATACACCTCCTCGGTGACGCCGTGATGCCATTTCTATATACTTACCCGAGACAAATAAAAACATATGTCCACACAAAGATCCTACATGAATATTCATAGGAGCCAAAACTGGGGGGAAGATTGTCTGTCAACAGTTGAATGGATTAAACGAATTGTAGCATGTTTAGTCCATGGAATACTACCCAGCCACAAAAAGGAAGGAACTCCTGACACAGGCAACAACATGGATGAAACTTCACAGACATTATGTTGAACAAAGGATGTCAGACACAAAAGAGCACACCATGTATGATTCCACTGATGCAAGTTCTAGAACAGGCAACGCTAATGTATGGTGACAAAAGTCAGAACAGTGGCTGCCTCTGACCTTGGGGGAGATTGAGAAGGGGCACGAGGGAATTCTCTTGGTAACAAAAAAGTTCTGTATCTTGAGGGTGGTGTGGTTTTCACAGGTGCACACGTTTGTCAAAGCCCATCCAGTCGTACACTCCAAATGTCTGCGTTTTACTGTCTGGGAATTAAACCTCAACATAGTTGATAGAAATATATGTGTGGAATTCCCTCCTGGTCTGTCGGCCTGCCTTGGCGTTTAGGAAGGGAAAGCCCCTCCCTGAATCAGTTCAGGGTAGGGCTGGTCATAGTCAAGGTTGTGCCGCCTGCAGGCAGTTACTTAGCGCCCCCAGGCGGTGTGCCCTCAGCTCAAATCCAGCTCGCTCCCCGGGACTCCTTCTTACAGCCTTTCCTATGGAAGGCCGATCCTGTCGGTCTTGGCTCAGAGAGGAAAGGTGGGCAAGCCACAGACCGGGAGGGGGGGGTGCCCTCCATTGAGATAAAGCTGCCAGCTTTGCAGTAGAGATTCGGGGTGGCACACCCAGCAGGAGGTATCCTTCCAATCTCAGAAGTCTGTGACCTTGGCTAAATCACGTACCCTCTCTGAAGCGCAGCGCTCCAGAAGGACAGGGAACCCTGTCCATGCACCTCCAGTGCGTGGAAATGTTTCCTAGTGCCCAGGGAGGGCACAGGAAGGCTGTTTTACATACGTGTTAAGGAAATCCAGGAGTTCCTGCTGTGGTTCAGTGAGTTAACGGTCCAGTGCTGCTGCAGCTGTGGCGCAGGTGGCAGTCGTACCTCGGATTTGATCCCTGGCCTCGGAACCTCCATGTGCCATGGGTGCGGCCAAAAAAGAAAAAAAAAGTCTAGTTACCTGCTCCCCTGGACACAATGGTTCTTAACATTTTAGGGTTCTCAACAAACCCCTCTGAGAATCTGATGAAAACCCTGGACATTCTCCTGCCAGAAAATTACACGTATACACCATTTTAGAAAGAATTTCCACAGTCCTGACAAGCCCATGAACCCAAGTTCTGGATTAAGATCCCGGGTTCTGGGTCTCCTTCAGCTCTGAAGTTTCTATCAAGCATTCTTGCAACACTGCTACCATTTGTTCTGCTACCACTTGTCTCTGCCAGAGCCTTTACTCCTTTTCTCTCTTTCTTTCTCTCTCTCTTTTTTTTTTTTTTTTTTTTGCCTTATCTAGAGCTGCACCTGCGTCATGTGGAGGTTCCCAGGCTGGGGGTCTAACAGGAGCTGTAGCTGCCGGCCTTCGCCACTGCTACAGCAACGCGGGATCCGAGCCGCATCTGTAACCTACACTACGGCTCACGGCAACACCGGATCCCTAACCCACTGAGCAAGGCCAGGGATCGACCCCGCAACCTCATTGTTCCTAGTCAGATTTGTTCATCACTGAGCCACGACAGGAACTCTTTTTTTTTTTTTTTTTCTCGACAGCACCCACGGCATGCAAAAATTCCCAGGCCAGAATCCGAACCTGTACCACAGTAGGGACCTGAGTCGGACAATGGCCGATCCTTAACCACCAAGAAGTCCTAGAGCCTTTACTTTTATAACCATCTGAGGATCGTTTGGAGATGAGGAAAATGTGGTTCAGACAGGCCAAGTGATTTGATCCAGATCACACAGCTAGTCCTGGCTGGTGGTGAGATGTGACTTCATTCTCACACCTTCTGATTCTAATCCTCTGCTCATTCCTCCGGGTGACAATTTCATCCCCTTCAGATTCTCTTGGAAACTCACGCAAAGGGTCTGGGAACTGCAAGGCTCTGTAGAACAGGAGGAATGACTGCCCAAATCTAAGAAGATTCTGCAATGGGTGAGTGACACTAGGCCCATCTCAGGTGCAGGCCTCAGGCCAGAGCAAGCATGTGTCATCTGCCCTTTGAGTTCTCAATTCAGCCCACAGCCTGGGGGGCAGGTGTGGAGCGGAAGAGGGGAAGAGAAACAGAGGAAATTACTTATAAAAAGAAGTTTCAGATTGAGTCATAAACAGGAGTTCTAACTCAGCGAGAGGCTCTGGGGTAGGAGAGGAAAAGAGAGAGAAGGTCCTTATGAGATAGCGCCTTCTCTCCGCATGGGAAACAGACGCGCAGAATAATTGACCTGTATCCCTGCTCTGGATGTGGTTCTCTCTGCCTGAAATAGGGAGGGAGAAAGAGAGGGAGGGAGAGAATGGAGAGGTTGGGGCCTGTGCTCTGGGAGGAGGGAGTGTGGGTAGCAGCCGGCACGTGCTAAGCATGTCTCATGTGTTGGGCCCCGTGCCGTGAGCTTCTGAAGCAGTACTTGGTTTAATCTTCACCAAAGATAGACACTCTCATTAATCCCCATTTTAAAGATGGGGAAACCGAGGCAGAAAGGTTAAAGGACTTGCCCAAGGTCACACAGGCAAGCGGGCAAAGTTGGATTCTAACCCAGAAATGCTTATATTTCAAGAAAACCAAAAAATGAAAAACCAGGGCAGTCCTGACCCCAGGGTCTGCGCTTAACCACAGCTCTAGATTGCTTCCTATGATGTACTGGTTGCCGTTTGCTTAAAATGCAGTGGCTCTGGAGGCACGCCCTCTCCTTCAACGCTCACAACAGCCCTGTTTGGCAGTTGGGGAAACCTCAGAGCAGTGAAATGATTTTCCCAAGGTCACACAGCAGGTCAGTGCTGGGGCTGAGGTGTGATTGCAGGTCAGTCCGATTTCAAATCCAACAGAGATCTGTTCCCACCACCCCTCCTGCCTTCACAGATGAGCTGGGAGGGAGGAGGTGGGACCCACTGCACAGCGCTGGGGACAGGGATGGCCTGAGAGGCCCTCCTTCTCACCCCCACATCTTTCTTGACAGCACAGCCTTAGCGCGGACACTTTGCCTGGGTCTGCAGGTGCCTTTACCGGGGGCGAGAATGGGGGTGGGGGTGTCATTTCGTTTCCCTCTTGCTACTGCTGAGTCATCTGTCCCTCGAGTCCTTGGAGTTCGTGGGAACCCCCCCAAGAAATGGAAGCTACTCAGAAGACCTCAGTTCAAAGTGGAGGAACTTTCCGGCCGCATGGGGAACTGCCTTGTGATGTGGTGGGGTCACCGTCGCCGCTGGCGGTATTTAAGCAGAAACTGGATAATCATCTGTGGGAGATTCCTGTCGTGGGTGGAGACTGGGTCTGGGCCTTCAGAGCCCTTTTGACTGTGAGATTTTATGAGTCACTGTGGGATGAAATTTAGCCCATGCAGAAAGGTGGCATAGTATGAGCTTTGGGACCAAAGAGACTCCCAGGGCTCAAAACCTTGCCTGTGGGCAAGTTTCCTTTCTGAGCTTCAGCTTCCTCTTTCTGAGGTGGAAATAATCATACCGCCTCATGAGAGCGCTGTGATTAGGTGCGACATATTTATTGTGCTCAGTATAAAGCGAGAACTCAATAAATCATGCCCGCTATCAGAGCCACTAAATGAAAGGCCAAATCAAGGATTAAATCCATGCGTTAACTAAAGTAGCAAATGTTTGGATGCTTCATATTTGTAGGAAACCAGCCTTTCCTCCGAGCGTGGCTTTTCAGAAAGAATCTTGAAATGCAAAAAACAGTTAGGGCCTTTGATGCTTGTGCCGACAACTGAGAATTGGAGACTGATTCAGAGGGGGTGTGTAAAATCATCTGAACAGTCCCCTACTGGGATCAGGAATCTCCTCGAAGATCTTGTCAAGTCTCATTAGCTTTCTGCATGCGCAGCCCAGCCGATGGGGAACTCACTACCTTCTGAGACTATCCATAGGAAACTCCCCAAATTCCCCAGCTTGTTCTCTGCTGTTTGCCAGCAGGGAAATGTAACTTCCTAACAACTACATCCTCTAGCTGAAGCTAGCCCCCAGTATTGTAGGACCCTTTATGACCACGTGGCTGGCTGGGGGAAGCGTGACAACCAGGCAGGTCTGAGGAGCACGGAAGTAGATCTTGGGCATCTCGGAAGCAGAGAGCCGTTAAGAGTGAGTTTCAGAACCACACAGACCTCGACTTGAGTTCTGCTCTGCCACAGAGCTGTGTCCTTGGGCAAATCTTTTAACTCCCAGCTTCAACTTTCTCATGTGTGAGGAAGTTCTCTGATGGCCTAGGGGGTTGAGGCTCCTGTGTGCTCATCGCTGTGGCTCTGGTTGCTGCTGTGTGGCACAGGTTCGATCCTTGGTCCAAGAAATTCCACATACTGCCTGTGTGGCAAAAAAGAAAAAAAAATACAGGAGTTCCTGTCATGGCTCTGTGGTTAACGAATCTGACTAGGAACCATGAGGTTACTGGTTCGATCCCTGGCCTTGCTCAGTGGGTTAAGGATCTGGCGTTGCCGTGAGCTGTGGTGTAGGTTGCAGAGGTGGCTCGGATCCCACGTTGCTGTGGCTGTGGCATAGGCCAGGGCTACAGCTCTGATTAGACCCCTAGCCTGGGAACCTCCATATGCCGCAGGTGTGGCCCTAGAAAAGGCAAAAAGACAAAAAAAAAAAAAAAATACACCCCCCACCCAAAGAGAGAACCTGAAATAAACATTGCAACTCTCATTAAAAAAAAAAAAAAAAAAATTCTGGAGTTCCCATCGTGGCACGGTGGAAAGGAATCTGACTAGGAACCATGAGGCTGCGGGTTCGATCCCTGGCCTCGCTCAGTGGGTTAAGGATCTGGCGTTGCCGTGAGCTGTGGTGTAGGTCACAGATGTGGCTCAGATCCCATGTTGCTATGGCTGTGGCACAGGCCAGCAGCTGTAGCTCTGATTTGACCCCTGGCCTGGGACCCTCCATATGACACAGGTGCGGCCCTGAAAAGACAAAAGGCAAAAGACAAAACAAAACAAAAAACTTGTGTGTGAAATGGAATTAATAATACCTCCTTCACATGAGGATCGAATGGAACAAAGCCTGGAAAACACCTGGCAGCCAGTGCCTCCACATAGACTTTGTTTAACAGACTGGAGCTGACATTTCCTGGGAAGGGGCACTCTCAGGTTAGGGGCTTGGGGTTGTAATTTGAGTATTAAAGAAAAAGGTGACTCTGGAACTTGGGGACATCTGGACCCACGATGTGTTTCCCCAAGCCAGGTTATTTCTATTAGTGGATTACCCAGGGAGTCAGCACTCAGAGGGGAAGCTCCTGGCTGAGATGCTGGTGGCTGGGGACTGTGTTTCTGGAGTCCACTGAGTTCCTGGGGGACGGTCCTGAACTTGCAAAAGTTAGAAAAAGATTAACTACAAGCTTCTCTTTTTTCCTTCCAAAACGTGTTCATTTTCACTTGCTCGTTTGCTCTTCAGATGATGCTGTGAGGTGAGCACAGATTACGATCCCCATTTGGCAGGGAGGTAAAGGCTTTGAGTTTCTTTTTTTTTTTCTTTTGTCTTTTTGCCTTATCTAGGGCCGCACCCGCGGCATATGGGGGTTCCCCGGCTAGGGGTCTAACAGGAGCTGTAGCTGCCGGCCTTCGCGACAGCCACAGCAACGCGGGATCCGAGCCGCGTCTGCAACCTACACCACAGCTCACAGCAACGCCGGATCCTTAACCCACTGAGCAAAGCCAGGGATTGAACCTGCAACCTCATGGTTCTTAGTTGGATTCGTTAACCACTGAGCCACGACGGGAACTCCAGGCTTTGAGTTTCAAGGTTTAGCTGCTGAGACTCCCACTCTACCCATCATCATTTCCTGGTTCTTGAATATTTCCTTTGGGACCTGGCACCAGACACTAATTGTTCAGTGCCCCAGCATCCGCTTCCTTTCCTCCTCCCTAGACGCCTTTCCAGGCTCCTGCAACTCCATGGGTGAAGTTTCTATGCTACCTCCAGCACCACGAGTCCGCTGTTCCTGCATTCTCTTTCATTCAGTCATTCAACAATAACTAGCTGAGGACCAAAATATCACCTGCCGGGCCTGGTGCTAGGTGCTTGGGATAAGGAAATGAACAAAACACAGCCCACGCCTTTGAGTTCACAGACTGGCAGGGAGAAAACACATCATCAGCTATTTCCAAAGCACCGTGATATACAAAGAGATGGAGAACGAGAATGCTTCTAAGAGGCCCAAGATCTACTTCCATGCTCCTCAGGGTGTCCTCATTGCTTTCCCAGAGGTGTCATGCAGATCTTCCTAAATAATGAGTAGAAATTACCCAGGCAAAACTCAGTGGAGGCAGGAGCATGGCAAGTTCAGGTCTTGTGAGCAGTTTAGGGACAAGCTATGCAAGCTGATGCTGGGGCTCAGCAGGGACCAGATCACACAGGACACTGTCAGGCTAGGATGTCTGAGATCTCTCTGTGGACAGAGAAGCCACTCCAGGGCAGATGCTGGGTCAGATTTGTGATTCTAAGTGGAGCATCCTGAGATCATAAAAGACCAAAGTAAACTGTGGCCAAGAACAAAAAAAGTGAGGCAGTCAGGGAGAATGGAGAGGAGAGGGTGGACCTCAGAAATATTTGGGGAACAATGCTGGTTGGGTGTAGAAAGTCGGGGAAGAAGTCAGGGATGATGCTCAGGGTCCCAGCTGGGATGATGGACAATCTTGGGGGGTGGGTGGGATGGGAAATGTTGGTTTCACTGTACAGAGAAGTGGGACGCACTCAGGTCAGGGGCTCAGTACCCCGTGTCACAGGTGTTCACGAGGGCCCCTCAGCCCTGGGCGCCAGTGCAGCCTTCCCTGCTCCTGTGGGGAGGCCACTAGGTCAGAACCTGCATGCCAAGGCCAGCTCGGAGGCTGAGCTGCTAGTGTCAGAATCTCCTTCCATCATCACAAGGGTCGCCTCTCAGGCCCTTTTTCAGCTGTAAGGTTAAGGAGGTTGAGAAATAGCAAAACCAAAAGAGCCTGGTTCATAACGCTTTGAATCTTGCCAGACTGGCAGGTCCCCACTCACTGACTGTTATCTCAGTTTCTTTTGCTGGCTCCCCCTCTTCCAGGCCAGCTTTAAATGCTAGTATGTGCAAGACCTCAGTCACAGTCCCCTTTTCTGCCCCTCGGCCCCTACAATAGCACTTCTCAAACTTTAATGGGCACACAGATCATGTTAAAATGTAGATTCTGACTGAGCAGCTCTGGGGGTGGGCCTGAGACTCTGCATTTCTTTCTTTTTTTTAGGGCCACATCTGGAAGTTCCCAGGCTCAGGGATAAATTGGAGCTACAGCTCCCAGCTTACACCACAGACACAGAAACGCCCAATCCGAGCCACATCAGAGACCTACACTGCAGGTCATGGCAACGCCGGATCCTCAACCCACCGAGCAGAACCAGGGATCAAACCCGCATCCTCATGGATACTGGTTGTGTTCGTTACCGCTGAGCCACAACGGGAACTCCCTGAGATTCTGCCTTTCTGACAAGCTCCCAGGTGATGCTGACGCTGCTGGTCCATGCTGGTCCAGGCTCCTGGCTCTGCATTCTCCAGACCAATGACTCCCAGATTTATACTTCCAATCCAGATCTCTCTCCAGAACTCCAACTTCTATGTACAACTTTTAGTTAACATCTCTTGTGGATATTTAGAAGGCATCTCCCAAAGGGCTCAAACCTGCTCCTCTCCAACTTCTCTCTCAGTACTCAACCACTCAAGTCAAAAATCCAGAAGATATCCACGAATCTCCTATATCTCTTAGCCTCTACATCCAAAATGACAGCAGGTGCTATCTACTTTATCTCCAAAGCACTTCCTGGCCTCGTCTACTTCCTCCCCACCTCCACTCCCACCATCCTGGTCCAGGCAACCTTATCTCTTCTGCAGCTACCAACCTGGTCATCTGCTTCCCACCTGCCCTCTCCCCCCATCGGTTCTCTACACATTAGTCAGATTGACCTTTTTAAATATATAAATCGGGACTTCCCTGGTGGCACAGTGGGTGAAGGATTTGGCGTTGTCACTGCTGTGGCTCAGGTCGCAGCTGCGGCGAGGTTTTGAGGTCTGGCCCCAAACTTCCACTTGCTGTGGGTGTGGCCGAAAATAAATAAAATAATCATAATCATAATCATAGAGCATCTACTTCACAAGGTTAAGATTAAATGAGAAGTACTTGTAAGGCCCAGGCACTGTGCCTGGCACTTGGTCACCAGTGGGTAATAATCTCGTCACTGTTATCAGTACCCGGCAGGAATGTGTGGGCAGAGCCAGGGGACTCCCACATGCTCCCCGACATAGCTCCAAGCAGCTGGGCTAACTGGCCCTGATCTGCTACTCATCACTGCCAAAGTCCTCAATGCCCAGCAGCAGAGGGAGGGTAAGCCCAGGGGTGAAAAGTAGAGGCGAGCATGCTTCGACTCAACTGTAATTTTATTAGAAAGGCCATGGACAGATAAGCCCTGAGTTACCAGCTGAGGAAGAAATGAAAAAAGCCCCTGCCTCTCCAGGCCCGCCCCACAGGCCGCCTGTGAACTCTGTCCTGTGGCAGACTCTAGCAGAAGTCAGCCAAAAAGTGCTTTCCGGATGCTCCCACAGGGGCTGCCCAACCTGACGGCAGGGGACCCACTGGAGGGGCCCGTGTGGATGCTGGTGCCTGGAGCTGGGAGCCACGGGGCCTTGGTCTTCTCCTCAGGCAGAAAGTGGTTCCAGACCCCGGAACAGAACAGAACAGAACAGAACAGAAAATGAGCTGCTGGGGACAGAGCAAGTTCCGTGAAACAGCCACGGGCTCTGCAAGGTGATGCTGGACTGCCTCGGAGGTGGGCGCAGCTGGCCACAGACGGCCAATCGTGGGGAACCCCCCAGGGGGACCCCAAAGCTGCTCTAAAGAGTCTCAGCCACAGAGAGCCACAGTGCGACTCAGTTCCCCTCCTGGGGCCGCACTGGCTACTTCTGCTCCCAGAAAGTCAAATGGATTTTGTAAAAATCCATGGTTGGTTGATGCCATTTTTCCTTAAAAAAAGATGAGTCTGTACAGTGAATCGATTTCAACCAGCAGAGCCTGAGCTGAGAAGAGTCCATCCTGGGGAAGGAGAAGGCACTTCTCACACCCTCACTGGGGTGATCTGGGCTGGCGGCTTCCTGGGGCCCCTCAGGGCTCCGCTCCCTCTGGCCCCGTGACTCAGGCCTGCTCCCTCTGGGAAGTATGCTGCCTCCAGCGAGCTAGCACCGCCCGGCGGCCTGGACGCTCTGGGCCCTCACAGGGTGGTGGACGGCAGCTTCCTCACCCGCCGCTGGGCCAGGATAGACGACTCGATGGGCTTCAGCTGAGGGGTGGGCTTGGAGCTGTTGAGCGCAGAGTATGTAGCTGCCATGGCGCCCTGGGAGAGAAGGCGGAGGTCAGTTCACGATGGTGGGAGGTACAGGTGGCACGGGGGGCACGTGTTCCGGGGCCAGGCCAGCCTCTCCCGGTGTTCCACAGTCCACTCTGTCCCCTGTTAATCCGGCCTTGGGGCTTCTTCACAGTCATCAGTCCTGCCTCCTCCATCAGGATGGAGGTGTCAGAGGGCAGGGGCTGGGCCCCCCAGATGACTGAGGGGCTGTGAGTGCACTTCTGACAGCCCTGACTGGGGCTCCCTGGGGACAGACAGACATGGCATTGCCCAGGTCTGCCAACCCAAGTCCTTGCGCATGGAACCCTGGCCCCGGCGACCTGGGGTGGCTGTACCTTTACAAGCTGCAAGTCCTGGTGGGACAGCTGGCTCTGGGGAAGCTTGTCTTTCTGAGTGATCCACGGGTGTTGCAGGACCTGCTTGGCTGTGAGGCGCTGGTGGGGGTCCACGTGCAGCATCTTGGACACTAGGTCCTGAGGGAGGAGCAGACAAGGGGGTTGGCGGGAAGGGCTGGCAGGGGAGCAGACAGCTGTGTCCGGCTGACGGGGGAATGGCTCAGGCGACATCTCCTGCCATCTCCCGCCTGAACCCTCGCAATAGCCCCTGCGATCCATTCTCCAGACCACGCTGGGGCCTCCCCAAACACATGCCCTTCTGTGGGACTTCTTCCTGGAAGGCCCTTTCCTTTCTCTTTCACCTTCTAGAAGCCAGCAGGAAGGTGAGGAGACCCTGAGGTTGGGGTTGGGCAGGTTCAAGACCTGAGCAACTGCTCATCAACTGCACTTCCCAGGCAAGTTATTTCAACTCTCTGAGCCTCCACTTCCCCTCTGAGAAACAGGATCACAAAAATACCTGACTCGTAAAGTTAACCTGACGTGGCACTATTCATCCAGGACTCAGCTCCGTGCCTGACACACGGCTTCCCATGACTGGAACCTGATGCTAATACTGAACGCTCAAATGTTCCCTGGGGTTCCCGTGATGGCTCAGTGGGTTACGAACCCGACTGGCATCCATGAGGACATGGGTTCGATCCCTGGCCTTGCTCAGTGGGTTAAGGATCAGGCATTGCTAGGAGCTGTGGCATAGGTCACAGATGCAGCTCGGATCCCACGTTGCTATGGCTGTGGTGTAGGCCTGCAGCTGCAGCTCCAGTTGGACCCCTAGCCTGAGAACTTCCATATGCTGCAGGTGCGGCCCTAAAAAGACAAAAACATTCCCTCCTCTGAGAAGGCCCAGAACACCAGAAGGGCCAGTGAATGATCATCAAGTTGTCCAAACAAGGTTGGGGGGCAGTCTGCCTG
This sequence comes from Catagonus wagneri, assembly GCA_004024745.2. Classification (NCBI taxonomy): domain Eukaryota; kingdom Metazoa; phylum Chordata; class Mammalia; order Artiodactyla; family Tayassuidae; genus Catagonus; species Catagonus wagneri. The sequence goes on along the minus strand of PVHT021183551.1, from coordinate 15,375,864 downwards.
GGAGTCTTCCACTTGGAGAGAAATAGAGCAACAGAAATTTATAGGACATTCCACCTGGAGAAATGAGGCTGCGAGTCACACGTTCAGGAAAGGCTGGTAAGCCCTGCAATGGGACCCCGCCTCCCCACCCTGCGAGCAGGCCGCAGGTGTCACAGACTCACCTTGGCTGTGTCTGAAACCGTGTTCCAGTTTCCCCCGCTGAGGGTGAACTTCCCACTGCCGATCCGGGTCAGGATTTCCTCCGGTGTGTCACTGGGTCCATTGGCAAATGGTGTGTATCTGGAGAGAAGTCCACCCAATCTGAGTCCAGCCTCTGGCCTCCACCCTGGGGACTGCATCTCCCACTTCAGACTGGGCGCTCCCCAAGGCAGGGCTGGGTCCCTCCCCTGAGACAGGTGCCCTGCCAGCCTGAGCACTAGGGCTGGAGGAAGGGGCGGGGGCGGAGGGGGTCCGGGGCTCACCCCGCCAGCATGGTGTACAGCAGGATGCCCAGGCTCCAGATGTCGCAGCCCTCATCATAGCCCTGGCGCTTCAGTACCTGGCAGGAAGGAAGAGAGGGGAGGGCAGTCAGTCCAAGGGGCAGTGGGGAGTGGCCCCATATGCTTGCAGGGACAAGCGACCCAGGCATGGGCTGATCCCGCCTGGGCCAAGGCCACAGAGACTGGAGTCCTGGACGGTGTGCGGCCTCTGGAGGGGACCGGGCCTCCTGTGCCAGGCCCCCTTGCTTTGCAGCTGAGGGGGCTGGGCCACTCACCTCGGGTGCCACGAAGTTGGCAGTATAGCAAGGTGTCATGAGAAGCCCATTTTCAGCCCGCAGCTGCTTGGCAAAGCCAAAGTCACAGATACGCAGGCACTCAGGGTTCCCAGATTCGTCGACGTACAGGATGTTGCTGGGCTTGAGGTCCCTGTGCACAACCTGGGGGCAGAGGAGTCAGCTCTCAATGTGGGCAGGCTGCCAGCAGCCCGGGTCAACTGCCAGGGATGGGAGAGTTAGAAGACTGGCATGGGGGTTGGGGTGGAAGGATCCAGAATCTAAAAGGAGAGGCAGGGGCTGAAAAGGGGCCTGAGTGCTGTTGGTGCCTCAACTTGAAACTTCTAGGTCAGTGTCTGTGAGGCAGGGCTGACTTCACCTGTCCACACCCAACTCCTCAAATCTGCTCATCACAGTCTCACCCAATGGCTACCCCATTCTTCCCAATGCCTGGGTCAAAATCTTAAGAGTCACTGTCCATTCTTCTTTTTTCCCTCATATTCCTCAATCAATCCATCAGCAAGCTCTGCTGGCTCTACCATTAAAATATACCCAGGGAGTTTCCTTCACGGCTCAGAGGTTAACAAACCTGACCAGGATCCATGAGGACGCAGGTTCAATCCCTGGCCCTGCTCATTGGGTTAAGCATCCAGCGTTGCCGTGAGCTGTGCTGTAGGTCGCAGACATGTCTCAGACCCTGTGTTGCTGTGGCTGTGGCGTAGGCCGGCAACTGGAGCTCGGATTCAACCCCTAGCCTGGGAACTTCCATATGCCCCAGGTTCGGCCATTAAAAAAAAAAAAAGCCCAGAGCCCAATCATTTCTTAGCACCCCTACCAGCAGCATCATTCTGACCCCAGCTTAACCACTGTCCCTCCCCTGGTTTACAGCAACCACCCCTAACTGGTCTCCTTGCTCCCCTCCTTGTCTTCTACAGCCTGTTCTAAACAGAGCAGCCAGAGTGGTCCTGTTAAATGTAAGTCAGACCGTGTCACCTCCAAGGGTTCCCCTCTTAAGAGGAAAAGTCTCTGCAATGGCCTGGTGACCCCACTGATGACTCCCTGGCCCCTCACCCACACCTCCCGCACTCTTCGGTCCCCTCACACTCTTCTCTCTCGGCTGGCTTTGGCCACACCAGCCTCTTTGCTCTTCCTTCAATGTGCCAAGCACCCTCCTGCCTCAGGGCCTTTGCACTTGCTATTCCCTCTTTCTGGAATATTCTTCCCTCAGGCATCTGCCTGCTTCATTCTCTTCTCCTCTTTCAGGTTGCAGCTCAAATGTCACCTTACCAACGAGGCCTTCCCTAGACTATTCCATATAAAATATCTATCACGGACCAGCACTCCTTAGTCCCCTCACTCTGCTTTCTCTCTCCTTTTTTTTTTTTTTTTTTTTTTTTTTTGCTGTTAGGGCCGCACCTATGGCATATGCAGGTTCCCAGGCTAGGGGTCGAATTGGAGCTACGGCTGCCGGCCTACGCCACAGCCACAGCAATGCCAGATCTGCAACCCACACCACAGCTCACGGCAATGCCAGATCATTAATCCACTGAGCAAGGCCAGGGATTGAACCCACAACCTCATGATTCTTGGTCAGATTCGTTAACCACTGCGCCACGAAGGGAACTGCCTTCTCTTTATCCACAGCATTTAACACCATTGGATATTCACTTGTTTTCTGAATCCACGCACTGGAATGCAGGCTCCATGGGTGTTCTGCCCACTGCTGTATTCTGAAATTCAGATTAGTTCCCGGCAAAGAGTAGGCATTCAGTAAGTACCTGCTGCATGAATGGATGAATGACACGACTGAGGCCTTAGGCAAATGACTTTCCTCTGGTCCCATTTGATCCCTTGTAACCAGAGGGGGATAAACCACCCTACTTACGTCTCATCCACCGCCCCTCCCTCTCCATGGTTCTATTCACAGTCATTCCTCTAACTGTCAATAGTTATTGACAACTCTCAGATCTCTGAGCCCAACCCAGAACCTTCCTGAGTCCGGGCTCCTATAGCTGCTTACCAGATGACAACCACTGAGTGTTCCAAAGACCCTCAAACCCGACACATCCCAGACTAGATTGGTCCTCACCCTCCTGCTCCTCCTCCCATGAGCCCCCGGGGCCTGCCTGAGCGCTGTCCAAAACATTTAGCGGCTCCCTGCTACTTTCAGGATAAAGCCTGAAGTCCCCATCCTGATTCAGAAGGCTCAGCTATCTGCTCCAGCCTCGCTGTCCACCGCAGCGCTCCAGCACCCTGGGCTCAGGCCACGGGGGCTCCTTCAGCCATAAATCACCCTATCTATCAGGGGAACACCTGCTCACCCCAGCACCCAACACAGGGCCTCACCCAGAACCAGCACTATGTGAACTCTGCCCAGAACTAACAACTCACACCCTGAAACACGCAGAGGCCTTGCAGGCTGGATCAGCTGAGTCTCACGTTAGCTGGCTTTACGAGATGGTCCCTGCACAGCCCCGGCGGAGCCGTGCCAGCCGGCTCGGAGGGTAGCTGCTGCCCACTCCAGCGGACAGTCACCAGGCCCAGGTTCTCGAAGACAAATTCCCAAACCAGATCCCAAACAAGAGGACGCCCATGTTGCGCAGGCCAAACGCAGCCACTGAGTCAACACGCCCTGGCCTCTGGCAGAGCTGTGATTTCAGTCAGGAGGCAGAGAGGCCAGAGTGTGAACCCTACAGTAGCTGTGTGAGCTTGGCGCGTCACTTAACCTCTCTAGCCCGTGGTTTTCTCACCTATGAAATGGGGCTAAGAGTGCTCAGCCCCCAGGGTTACAGGAAGGAGCACAGGAGTTATGTACCGGAAACATGTAGCACAAGGCTTGGGAAATGGCAGCTGCTGTCGTAGTAACCCCAGCACTCCCTGGGGTTGAACCCCACCATCATGCTGGAGGTCAAGATATAGCGACTGCCTGTTAAGAAGTCCTGAAAAATTAGAGGACTACTGCTGTATGGCACAGGGAACTATATCCAATTGCCTGTGATGGAACATGATGGAAGATAATGTGAGAAAAAGAATGTGTATGTGTGTGTGTGTGTGTGTGTGTGCATGTATATATATATAAACTGGGTCACTTTGCTGTATAGTAGAAATTGACAGATCATTGTAAATCAACTATAATAATTTTTTTTTTTTAATTAGAGGAAAGACCAGAAGGACAGTAAAATGAGAGCACAGATGCTGTCAAAGCAGCAACCAATCACACACAAGTTAGGCTCACAGACTCTGGAGCCAGTTGAACTATGAGACTTGAACTTAAGCTCCCAAGGCCTCGGTTTCCTCACTTATAAAATGGGCAATATGATACTACATTCGCCACAGGTTCATTGGAACAATTAAATGAGTTGATATGTAAAGTGCTTAGAATCTGTCTGGCCTGTGGAAAGCGCTGCGGGTGCTTAGCTGCCAGTATCAGCAGCATCTGTCATCATCAGCATCACTGGAGGATGTGCATTTAGGTGCCTGTGACCAGCCACAAAAAAAAAAAAAAAGGGAAGTTCTTCTTCATAAATCATCTGGTTAAACAGAAAAGTCAAACTGTGAAGACCTTTACGAGTTCTCAGCCAGGCTGTCCCCGGCACGCTGGGGCCCTTATAGAAACAATATGACGGAAGCTAGACTTGAAAGGGCTCCATGTATTAAACAAAGGACTCTTGCAAAGTAAGATGGAAAAGGCAGACAACCCAATTTCTTTAAACAGTTAAAAGACTTGTCAGACATTCCAAGACAGGCATTCTAAAAACGAGGCTTTCCAAATGGGAATAAACCCATGAAGAGGCGCTCAACTTCATCAGTCATAAGGAAAATGTAAATTAAAACCTCTGTGAGATACTCCCCCTCATCTCCCAGAATGGTTAAGATTAAAAAGATGGAGGGAAGTTGTCTTACGGAACAGTGGGTTCAGGATCCAGCATTGTCACTGCAGGAGCTTGGGTCACTATTGTGGCGTGGGTTCAATCTCTGGCCCAGGGAACTTCCATACACCGCAGGTGAGGCCAAAAACACCCCCCAAAACAAACAAAAAAAACAAACAGAAAGATGGAGGGAGTTCCCTGGTAGCCTAACGGTTAAGGATTTGGTTTTGTCGCTGCTGTGGTGTAGGTTTGATCCCCAGCTCAGGAACTTAGCATGCCATGGCCAAAAAAAAAAAAAAAAGATAGAAAATACCAAGTGTTGGCAAGTACCAGGACTCTCACGTGCATCTGGGGGGAGTGTGAATTTGTAAAACAACTTTAGCAACAGGGAGTTCCCGTTGTGGTGCAGCAGAAATGAATCCGATTAGTATCCATAAGGATGCAGGTTTGATCCCTGGCCTTGTTCAGTGGGTTGGGGATCCAGCATTACTGTAAGCTGTGGTATAGGTCACAAATAGCTCGGATTTTGAGTTGCTTTGGCTGCAGTGTAGGCCAGTAGCTGTAGCTCCAATTCGACCCCCCCTAGCCTGGAAACTTCCACAGGTTGTGAGTGCAGCTCTAAAAAGCAAAAAAAAAAAAAGAAAGAAAAGAAAAGAAAAAGAAATAAATAAAACGGGCAACATCTACTAAAGATGAACATACCCTACACTATGACCCAGCAATTCCACTATTAGGTCTACACCCAGCGTTAAAAATGGACAAGCGTTCACAACAGACACGTGCAGGAACATCCCGACAGCATTATTTGTCATAGTCAAAACTGGTAACAGCCCCAAGTCCATCAACTTGGGCTGAAAGGACAATTAAATCGCGGTCTGTTCACGCAGTAGAAACCATAGAGCATCACGGATCTATGATGTGTGTAGAAACCACACAGCATCACGGATGAATCGCAGACCGAGGGCTGAGAGGCAGCAGTCGGATATAAAAGAGTAGGCTTTCAATAAAATTAGAGGTTCACTCAGGGTTATACTCCGGGAGGGGGCAGGGACTGGAAGGGATGCGAGGGGGTTGGGGGACTAGAAAATCGTTTTTTCTTGATCTGGGTGCTGGTTATGTTGGTGTATTCACTTTCTGAAGATTTATGAACTTGTGCATGATGATTGTGTTTAGAAGCTATTTCAATAGGAAGATAACATTCAAACAAACAGAAAGTCCCGGCGGACCCTGCTCCCAGTCACCCCCTTCCCATCCCTCGGCTCTTATGAGTTTCCCAGCTTCTAGATCACAGATGCTGCCAAAGTATAATCGGCCCAGAGAATCTCCCTCCAAATGCCTCAGCAGGAGCTTCCCATTTCCTCATCATCTGCGCCTGTATCTGGAAAAGGCCAGAAACTAGAGACCCCCAGACGGACCAAAATTCCAAAGATTTTCTTCAGGAAAGAAACAATTTTCTCCCTTTACACCCTCACCAAGTGGCTGTCTGTACTCAGAGCTCACTGACCCCTGGCGGAGGGGCCCCCTATTCGGGGGAGCAGCCCTCACTCTAGAAAGCCCTTCTCTGAGCTTCAGGTGGCCCACTAGAAACTCACTGCTTCGGCTCTGTCTCCTAAACCTTCATAGGGTAACTTCAGCTCGTACTCACTTGAGAACAAAACAGGAAAAGGAAAAGCACATTTACCATCCGACCTGACGTGTTTACATATTCGTCTGTCTGCACCGGCCATCTCAAAAAACAAAACCACTCCAGGCAGTTCCCGTCGTGGCTCGGCGGTAACAAATCCGACTGGTATCCATGAGGTTGCGGGTTCGATCCCTGGCCTTGCTCAGTGGGTTAAGGATACGGCGTTGCCGTGAGCTGTGGTGAAGGTCACAGACGCGGCTCAGATCTGGCGTTGCTGTGGCTGTGGCGTAGGCCGGCAGCTGTAGCTCCGATTTGACCCCTAGCCTGGGAACTTCCTTATGCCAGGGGTGCTGGCCCTAAAAAGACAAAAAACAAAGACAAAACCACTTCAAACATGACCGTTGACAGAGTACATGCAGTAACCAAACCAAAGCGCTCGTTATGAAGTAAAGCTCTTTTTTCACGAAAGAATCCCCCCTAATAAGTTAGACAGTATCAGACATTGCTCTTTCTGCAAATTAGGATGAAATGACTGATTCGGGCAAAGGTCCTGAAAGGATGAAACCACTGCGTGAAGAGTTGGTGAGGATCTTTGCGGTACATCTCAGGCCCTCCTACTGCCTTCCACCCATTCACCCCTCCCCAGACTGTTACTGCCGAAATGACAGATGACTAACAGGGCCACGAAAAGCCATGCTGGCGGGCAGACATGATGCTGTAAGAAGCACACTGCGCCCCCATGGAGGTTTTCCTTTTTTGTCTTTTTAGGGCCGCACCTGAGGCATATGGAGGTTCCCAGGCTAGGGGTCTAATCAGAGCTACGGCTGTTGGCCTACAGCCACCGCAATGCCAGATCCAAGCCGAGTCTGCAAACTACACCACAGCTCACGGCAACGCCAGATCCTTAACTCACTGAGCAAGGCCAGGGATTGAACCCGCAACCTCATGGTTCCTAGTCGGATTCATTTCCGCTGCGCCACAACAGGAACCTCTGGAATGTTTTTTGACTCCTTGCTCCCCAAAAGATACTGAAGATGAATCTAATTAAGGCTTTGTCTTTTTTCTTTTTTTTAGGGCCGTACCCGAGGCATATGGAAGTTCCCAGGTTAGGGGTCAAATCGGAGCTGCAGCTGCTGGCCTACGTCATTGCCACAACAATGCTGGCTCTGAGCCACGTCTGCAACCTGCACCACAGCTTGTGAGAACACCAGATCCTTAAGCCACTGAGCAAGGCAAGGAATCGAACCCGTGTCCTCATGGATACTAGTTGGGTTCTTAACTGGATGAGCCACAACAGGAACTCTTACCTTGGTTTTATAAGAGACGTAAGGGATATAACAAGTGAATGACAGATGTGGACCTTGCAGAGACTGGGATTCCAATAAATTGAGCCCAGAAAGATTATTTTTGAAAGGACAAGAGGAGAAATATGCTATTGCCTGGGTACTATGTGAAAATAAGTAATTGCTAATTTTGTTAGTTGTAAAAGAAAATGTTTGTCTTTTTTGGAGTTATACAACTAAG
>PVHT021183551.1:15312839-15367096 GCA_004024745.2 Catagonus wagneri | reverse complement strand
TTTTGTTAGTTGTAAAAGAAAATGTTTGTCTTTTTTGGAGTTATACAACTAAGATGATGTGAAGGCTGAAATACGTTTTTAAATACTTTAATTATAGGTATTTATGGGTCAAGTATCATAACATTTGCAACTTTCTTTCAAATGCACCCATAAATATACATACTTGTATATAGAGACAAAGACAGAAAAAGAGAGAGATAAAGCAAATGTAACAGACTTCTAAGATTTGGTAAATCTTAAAGGGAAATGTCGAGAGTTCCCGACATGACTCAGCGGTAAGAAACCCAACTAGGATCCATGAGGATGCGGGTTCAATCCCTGGCCTTGCTCAGTGGGTTAAGGACACAGCGCTGCCATGAGCGGTGGTGTAGGTTGCAGACGTGGCTTGGATCCCGTTGCCGTGGCTGATTCGACCCCTAGCCTGGGAACTCCCATATGCCGCAGGCGCGGCCCTAAAGATAAATAAGTAAATAAATAAATAAATAAATAATCAAATGGGAAATCTTGGCCTTCTTTTTTTTTTTTGTCTTTTTGCCTTATCTAGGGCCGCACCCGCGGCATATGGAGGTTCCCAGGCTAGGGGTCTAACAGGAGCTGTAGCTGCCGGCCTACGCCAGAGCCACAGCAACACGGGATCCGAGCCGCGTCTGCAACCTACACCACAGCTCACAGCAACGCCGGATCCTTAACCCATTGAGCAAGGCCAGGGTTCGAACCCACAACCTCATGGTTCCTAGTCAGATTCGTTAACCACTGAGCCACGATGGGAACTCCTGGGAAATCTTTTTCATTGTACTATTCTTTTAACTTTTCTATAGGTTTGAACTTTTTCCTCAACAAATTTGGAAAAAATGTTTCAGCACAATAAAAAAGAAATAGAGGAAGGAGAAGGAAAGGGGAAAAGGAAGGAAGAAAAGAGAGAGGGACAGACAGAGGGAAGGAGATAAAAATCTGGACAATTCTTCAATCTGGTATCTGGAGTTGATAATTTTTCCTGTAGTTTCTGAAAATGTTTGAGAGGGTTTTGTTTGGTTTGGTTTGGTTTTTCATGGCCACAGCTGTGGCATATGGAAGTTCCTGGGCTAGGGGTCAAATTGGAGCTGCAGCTGCTAGCCTACACCACAGCCATGGCAATACCGAATCTGAGTTGCAATGCCAGATCCTTAACCTACCGAGAAAGGCCAGGGATCGAACTGCATCCTCACAGACACCATGTCAGGTTCTTAACCCACTAAGCCACAATGGGAACTTCCTGTTTGAAAGTTTCCATACTAGGAGTTCCCTTCATGGCTCAGTGGTTAACAAATCCGACTAAGAACCATGAGGTTGCAGGTTTGATCCCTGGCCTTGCTCAGTGGGTTAAGGATCTGGCATTGCCGTGAGCTGTGGTGTAGGTTGCAGACGCGGCTCGGATCCCGCGTTGCTGTGGCTGTGGCGAAGGCCGGCAGCTACTGCTCCTGTTAGACCCCTAGCCTGAGAACCTCCATATGCCGCGGGTGCGGCTTTACATAAAGGAAAAATACAAAAAAAAAGAAAGAAAGTTTCCATACTAAAGTTAACATTAAAAAAAAACAGGACAGAGTTCCCATCATGGCTCAGTGGGTTAAGAACCTAACTAATATCCATAAGGATGCAAGGTTCGATGTGGCTTGGATCTGGTGTTGCTGTGGCTGTGGTATAAGCCAGCAGCTGCAGCTCCGATTCGACCCCTGGCCTGGGAACCTCCATATGCCACAGGTGCAGCCCTAAAAAGAAGGGGCGGGGCGGGGGGGCAGGCATAGGAATGATCTGGTTCTGTTTCCCCCTGTGTTTACTTGGCCTTTTCCAGGGGCCTGGGCTGGATCGTGGCTCATCCCTCAGCCACCCTGGGAAGGGGCAGCTCCTGTTATAATGAGTTTGCAGATGAGGAAACAGCTCGGGTCAGAGGCTTTTCAACCTCACACACAGGACTCGTCACAGCCAGTCCGATTCCAGAGCCTGCACCCTTAACCCCCCACACTAAAACCTCATCAACCACGGAGAAACTCATGCCGACTCTGTTTTTGGCTTCAATACCCTACAAGGACCTTTTCTAGCTCCACCTTGTGCAATGATAACAGCCAAGCCCTACCATTTGGACCTACAACTTCTTAGCACCTGCTGTCTTTGCAGCAGCATTGCCTCCTGCATCCGCTTCCTCTGTCCTAACAGCCAAACCCATGGCCAGATTTACCTTCCTGAAGCCTGGCAGCTCCTACAGTGACCTTGATGCTTCCTAACTCAAAAACCCACTCGCTATCTGTAGCTCCCCACCCAAATTCTTCAGTCAGATATCCTGGCTCCATTCTTCCCAGGCTGTGTGATCTTGGGCAAATGAACTCACATCTCTGAGCCTCAGCCTTCTTACCTGTAAAGTGAGGCCAATAATAGCACCCACCTAATAGGTACAAATCAACTGGGATAGTGTAAGGCAAGAATTTAGCATGGTGCTTGCCTAGGACCTGGATAAATGTTCCTTTTTGCAATTTGGCCTCATCTCTCCTTCCCTCCTTCCCTTCCTTACATCCATCCACTCACCACTCACCCATCCCCAGGCTCCCTTCTGTCTGGCTGGTTGAAAACTGCCACTGCCTGGGCCAGCCACGGTTCCTGCACTCTGCTGGTGGTATGACGCCTGGCAGCCCCCCATGCCCACGTGGTGCCCCTGCCCAAGACTTACCCCCTGGGAGTGCAGATACTCCACGGTCTTGCTGATGGTGTGCAGGACGAAGCTGGCCTCACGCTCCGAGAAGAATTTCTGCCGTAGGATCTTGTCCAGCAGCTCCCCTCCCCGCATGAGCTCTGTCACCAGGTACACGTGTTTGCCATCATCGTACACCTGTCAGAGACTTCACCATCAGGTCCCTGCTGCAATGCCAGGCCTGTGCCCTTTGGTCACCAGCTCACCAGGCCAGGAAGCCTTGGGCAAGTGTTCTGCTCCGTGTCTCGGTCACCCTGGCAGGATCTTTCCCAATCTGAGCCCCATCGTCCCTGGACAGGATGCTGGCACTGGGCCCCTGACAGGCAGGAGAGTTCTCAGAGAATGCCCGGGTCCAGCTGGAGCGCTCAGGGGCACTAAGGGACCTTGCTGCCTGTGGCATGTCAGACATGGACGTGCCATTGTTACTCGGTTCCTAACTGTCTCCAAATGTTAGTTATTAGGGACCCAGTTTATAAACAACAAGGTTTACTGGATAGCACTGGGAACTATATTCACTATCTTACAATAAACCATAACAGAGGAGTTCCCCGGTGGCCTAGCCGGTTAAGGACCTGGCGCTATCTGTGAGCAGAGGAGAAGGATCGGAAATCAAAGGAACAGCGGCCCTGAGTCCAGTACTAGAGTCGAGTGCCCCGTCCCCACCCCACTCTCAGAGACCCCCACTCACATCTTTCAGGGTGATGATGTTGGGGTGCTGTCCGTACCGCAGAAGAATCTCAATCTCTTCCGAGGGATCTCGCTTGCTCTTGTCGATGACCTGAGGAAAGCGGGGTGCGTGTGGCGGTGTCAGGGGGACAGACTCCAGAGCCCCCGCCTGCCTCAGAGCCTGGCTGCAGAGTGTGGAGCCTCAGCCACACACCTTTCACCCATCCAGAGCCTTCCACACCAACCCTCCCCCACCGAAGGGCCAAGGTGACACTGCCCCCCACCTCCAACCCAGCAGAGCGGCCCTGGCCGAGATGTGTTTGCGAGGCCCACCTTGACAGCATACTCCATGTTGGTGGCCTTGTGGACGCAGCGCTTGCACTCGGAGTAGGAGCCTACACCAATGGTCTCTTTTACCACGTAGCCATCACTAAAAACCAGATTCTTCCCATGTAGTTGCTGAAGGAGACCAAGAGTGGGGACTGACCCTCTGCTCAAGAATGCAGGGCTCGGAGTTCTCGTCGTGGCTCAGTGCTTAATGAATCTGACTAGGAACCATGAGGTTGCAGGTTTGATCCCTGGCCTCACTCAGTGGGTTAAGGATCCAGCGTTACCGTCAGCTGTAGTATAGGGTGCAGACACGGCTTGGATCCTGCATTGCTGTGGCTGTGGTATAGACCGGCGGCTACAGCTCCGATTAGACCCCTAGGCTGGGAACCTTCATATGCTGCAAGTGCGGCCCTAGAAAAGGCAAAAGGACAAAAAAAAATAATAATAATGCAGGGCTCGTCCCCCAGAACCTTGGCTCAGTGGAGATGGCACTGATGGCCAGGAGGCCCAGGTTAGAATGTTAGCTGTGTAACTTTGGGCAAGAATCTGTCCCTCTCTGGGCCTCAGATTTCTACACTGAATGAGGGGCGTACTCGCGGGCTCCAGGCTGCCCGGATGCAGTCTGGGGTCAGGAAGTGCAGGCAACAAGCCGCAGCCCACACATGCATAGAGCAGCTTGAGGCCCTGAGAAGCCCGGGCAGGCCTGAGAGGTGACACAGGAGCCCAGAGCTGGGTCCCAGCTCTGCCACTTACTGTGACCCTTAAGTGAGTTGCCTCCCCTTTCTGGGTGACACAGCCCACCTCACAGAGTGTCTCAAGGCGCTAAGAAACCAACAGTATCAAATGCTTCTACGGTGCTGAGTGAGTGGCAGGTACTATTTGGAGCACTTTTTGCCAGGTGACCCACACAGCCTGTGGACAGCCCTGGTTCAATCCTGTCACCCTCGCATCCAGTCTGGTTTAACATCTGCCCAGGACCAAGATATCCCAACTGGATAATAATAAATCACCTTAACTTTACATGCATTAACTCACAGAATCCTCAAAACCACCCTTGCAGAAAGCTTCCATCATCACCCTCATTGACAGATGAGGAAACTGCGGCACCAGTGAGTGTCCCCTCCACCGTCCCTGACCTTGGAAGCTCTGAACCCAGGCAGTAAGCTCGAGTCTACATTCTTGCCTCTAAACTCCAAGTTTCCCACGGAGCCGGAAAACTGTGCGAAGGGGGGAACAAGTGAGGAGAGACACGAGACCCCCAGCCCCCAGCCCCGTTAGGACCTGACAGTCCCCAGTATCACCACCCCAGGCCCTCCCTGGCATTTATCCAGGCCCTACAACATCCTGGCTGTGTCAGGAAATTCCTATCCCTGTCGTCAACCTTGTAGAACAAATGGGGAAACCCTCAAAGGGCTCCACGTGGCGTCAGGGTTTGAAGTCGAGTCATCCAAGTCTGAGCCCGTGTTTTCAGTCATCCTGCCTTGTGGCTTCGAGGTGGAAAAGGACAACTGGGCGGCTGTCTCCCGCCCCTCACCTGTACCACTGAGTGCAGGGGCGCCTGCGTGGCCCGGGGCTTGCCGTCGTCCTCCATTAGGCCAGTGGCCACGAAGCTGAAGCCACGGAACAGCTGATGGGCCCCGGCGCTGGGGGGGATGCCCGGGGAGTCTGCAGGGGCAGGACAGGGGTGTGAGCCGGAGGAGGTACCCTCGACCCGAGGGAGCCCAGCAATGTGGAGCCCAGGCAGGGGCCCTCACCCCAGCCTTAGAGCATCTGTCTATGTGCACTTAGCCCGGCCCAGCCCTGACACACCGGGAACATAAAGACCCTCATATCAGAGTTTCTGCTGTCACGCAGTGGGATCAGGGGCGTCTCTGGAGTGCTGGGACACAGGCTTGTCCCAGGCACAGTGGGTTAGGGATCAGGTGTTCCTGCACCTGCAGCATGGGAGCATAGGTGGCCACTGTGGCTCTGATCTGATCCCTGGCCCGGGGAACTCCACGTACCATGGGGCAGCCAAAAAAGGGAAAAAAAAAAAAACAAAAACCTCTCATATCCACCACCACCCACCCAAGCCAAGACACTTCAGGCCCTCCTGGAGGCCTCCTGCCTCTGGTCTGTCCCTTCAGGTCCATCTCCTGGGCAGCAGCCAGAGAACTGGTTTCAACCACAAGTGGGCCCCCTGCCTGTGCCCCTCACGTGCTCCCGTCAGCCCTCAGGAGACAGCCCAGAGCCTCAGCTGGGCAGTGAGATGCTTGTGATCTTAGCCTCCTCCCTCCCCAAGCCCCAACCCCATAGCTCGGCCACACCAAGCTTCTCAGATCCTTAAAGGAGACTCTGAGCCACTGCGCATGCTGTTCCTGCTAACTAGACAACCCATTCCTTGCCCCTCCTTTGAGGCTTGACTTATACCATGTCCTCTGAGAAGCCTGGCCTCATGGTGCACCTCCAGCCCCTTGTGCTGCCCAGAAGCGGTTCCCACGTCTCTTCCGCCACCACAGCCTGAGCCACATGAAGGCAGGGCCTGGTTCTAGCTTGTTCATCATCAGTGCCCCCATAGCTGGCACACGGTAGGGACCTGCTATGTATCTGTCAGATAAACGAAGATGGGGCAGACTGCTCAGAGAAGTGCTAAGCTCCCTGACATCAGAGGTGTGCAAGCCACAGTGAGAAAAACTCCCCCTTGGAGTTCCCATTGTGGCTCAGTGCAAACAAACCTGACTAGCATCCACGAGGATGAGGGTTCGATCCCTGGCCTCGCTCAGCGGGTTAACGATCTGGCGTTGCCACGAGCTGCAGTGTAGGTTGCAGACATGGCTCGGATCCTGCGTTGCTGTGGCTGTGGTGCAGACCAGCAGCTGCAGCTCTGATTCGACCCCTAGCCTGGGAACCTCCACATGCCTCAGGTGCGGCCCTTAAAAAAAGAAAAGAAAAAGAAAAACACACCCCTTACTAAAACTGCCCCTCCAGAAAGAATACTCTTTCCCAATATCCAACCAAAAGGTTAGGATTTACCAAGCCCCCTCCTAGAAGCCCCCCTCCTTGGCTTCCAGCAGTGACCATCCCCTCCCCCCCTGCCCCAGACTGAGTGGGCCTGCGGCTGGGCCCATGCTCCAGATGAGTACACTGAAGCCCAGCAGTCAGAGCAGCCAAAGCTGGTTCCCACACTTGCCCCTGATCTGGAGGCGTTGTCACCTTTGCTCTGCTAGACGGTCTCCACCTCGCGTATTTGCTGGGTCAGATTCTTTAGCCCTGACGTGAGTGTGAGCCTGATGTGTCTGGTCTTCCCAGTGGCTGAAGATGCCCGGGGCAGGGGTCCTGACTTTTCCGATGTGGCCTTAACCACCCATTCACCCCCACCTCCTCGCCCAGGCACAAAGAGGCCCATCGAGCCTCAGAGTGGGACAGCCAGGCAGGATGAGACGGGGACAAAGAGGCAGAGACCCACCCGCCTGCCTGCCCACACACCTGGGCCTGCCAGAGCCCGGACCACCCCTTCGTGCCAAGGAGCCCCTGACACCCCGCTTCCCACTGAACCAGCCCAAGACAAATCAGACAAGGGACGCACCCTTGGGCGTGCGGGACGTGAACTCGGTGTCAAAGTAGAAGGTGTCATCGGGTTGTGCCACGGCCGGCTTGAAGGGTGGCTTGATCTCACGCCGGTACAGCTTCTGCAAGGCGGAGAGGGCACCCTGGTCACCGCGGCACCTCCGCAGCCCGCCAGCAGCCCCGTGCGGGAGGAGTGATGGCCTGGAGCGCAGGCTACGCAGACAGGGAGCGACCGCTGGCCCTCGGGAGGTCAGCCCGTGCCTCCAAGGCCATGCTGTCAGCTCTGCGCCAAGCGGAAGCCCCCTCCCACCGCAGCTGAAGCCCTGACTGGGCCGGGGCTCTGGGGTGGACAATCACACTCACATTCCAGTCAATGGTGGAGTAGAAGACATGCCGCTTGATTTCCTCTGCCCCATCAGGGCCGGAGCCTGAAAAAGCCCAGGTGAGGGGTCTGCCCCTGGGTGCTCGAACCCCCAGACACCCGCCCTGTCCGCCGAGCGGCCTCGCCGTGGTCTGGGACCAGGGGCTGGACTCCATCCAGCCATCACCCCAAGGCCTGCTGCCCCCTCTGCATTTTCCACTTTCTGGAGCCCCTTTATTATCAAGCTCCAGTGTACCGATGGGAGAAGGCCGGCCCAGAGAGGCCAGGCAACTTGTCCGAGGCCACACAGGACAGAGGCTGAGCCTGTTCCGAGATCCGCAGGGGGTCCCCACCTCACTCCCAATTCGGGCCTCATCTTTTGCTCTTGTGCCCTACCCCTGCCAGCCACCACACAGGCTTTCTCACTCCATTTAAGCCCAGGGACCTGGGTGGGACCTTACAGAGCCAGGCATGATCATGGTCCAGGTGAACCCAGGAGTCAAGGAGTCAGCACACACTGAGCAGCTGCTACGGGCACATTTATGCGACTTCATTGAATCAGCAAAGCTTGAGGCCATCGTCCCCCATGGAGACAAGGACCGCGAGCTCTGGGGGGTGAAGCTAACTGCCTTGAGTCACTTGGCTCACAAATGGCACTCATTCATTCAGCATATATTTACGGAGGGACCACTGTGTGTCGGGCAAGGGGACCTGTGGTGGGGCCGGGACCTGAGCCTCTGACGCCTGAGCTCGTGCTCCGTCTCTCACGCCAGCAGCCTTGGCGGAGGAGCTGTGTGGGGGCCTCTGTCCTCATCCCCAGGGAGAGTGGAGATGACTCAGTTCCTGCCTCCCCCCTACACACAGGTCACCCCCCTGCCCCAAACACCACGCACGGAGCCAGAAAGCAGGGTGGCCAGTGGCATTGTCTGCCCACACAAAGGACAACGGCCCCTTTCAGCCCCAGATGTGGCCCCGTGGCCTGGGCCGCAGCCGTACTCTGCTCCCCTCCCCTGAGCAGGGGTTGCTTACCGAGCCGGTTGGCAGGATTCCGCTTGAACAGGGCCCGCAGCAGGCTCTGGGCTTCCGTGCTCAGAAACTGGGGCATGCCTAGCTTCGCCCTGAAACAGCCCGCAGGCCTCGTCAGGGCCAAGTCCCACCCCGGAGGCCCCGTCTCAGCTCCCGCCTCTGTCCAGGTCTAGCTTCCAGCCCAGTCCAGACAAGCCATCCACTCACTCCCCTCCCAAAGGCTCAGGGATTCCCCTCCCACAGGCCCGAGTCGCTGAAAACGAAGCCCTAGAGAGCGGAATGCTTGACCCAGGAGTGTCTTGTCAATGGTGAATCTGAACTCTGGCACCTAAACTGAAACCAGGTGTAGGGGAGACCCTGAGGTATCAGAGAGCAGCTGCATCTTACTTTAAAATCAGTGTCATGGTCTCCTTCCGATCCTTCCCCTGGAAGGGCAGGGAGCCCGTCAGCATCTCAAACTGCAGAGGACAAGGGTCCGTTCAGGCTCTGGTCCCATTTCCCACGCCCTCGTCTCCCCTACCCCGGGCCACTCGGCTCCATTCCAGGATTCCTGCTTGCCTGGTGGAGGTCCACCTGGATCAAGAATTGCATCTGTCCCTCTCCCTTCTGCAATCAGATCACCAGGAATAACACTATGGGCCCCCGGCTAGTAGCACCGCAGATGGGCCAAGCCTGGAATCTCTTTTTTTTTTTTTGTCTTTTTAGGGCTGCACCCACAGCATATGGAAGTTCCCAGGCTAGGGGTCGAAACAGAGCTGCAACTGCCAGCCTACGCAGGATACAAGCCACGTCCGCAACCTATACCACAGTTCACAGCAACACTGGATCCTTACCCACTGAGCGAGGCCAGGGATCAAACCCGCATCCTCATGGATATTAGTAGGGTTTGTTACCACTGAGCTACAATGGGAACTCCAAGCCTGGAATCCTTTTAAGAAAGAAAACTGCAGCTGGGTAGGGGGTGAGGCCAGCTCAGCTGTGAGGGGACAAAAGGGCCTTAGAGACCATCACCCCCCCTCCCACTATACAGATGGGAAAACTGAGGCCCAAGGCCGGGCCACTCACCATCAACACCCCATAGGACCACCAGTCAGCACTGTGGGTGTGTCCCTGGCGGTTGACGACCTCGGGGGCCATGTACTCCACCGTCCCGCAGAAGGAATAGGCCTTCTTCTCATGGTCAATGGCCTCCTTGCTCAAGCCGAAGTCTGTGGCAAGGAGGACAAGAGCACACGTCCTCAGGACCCCTTGCCTTCTTAGCTGCCTCCCCTGCACGCCCGCCTCCTTGCCCAGAGGCCCGAAGGCATCACCTCCATGACACTTAGGTGGAAGCTGAGGCCCAGAGAGGTTAGGCGACCTGCCCAAGGTTACACAGCAGGGAGCTGGGATCTAAACCCAGGACATTCTAGGTCTGGGTCCCGGGCTTCTGAGCACTTCCAAGTGCCTGGATCAGCCTCTCAGGAAGAACAGATCCCCCAGCACTCAGCCCAGGCCCATCGAGAGCCCATCCTGCCCTCCCCTGAAACCCGAGGGGACAAGTGCCCTCCACTCACCAGTGAGCTTGATGTGGCCCTCCTCATCCAGAAGGATGCTGCAATGGAGAGATGGGAGTCAAGGCCCCTCAGCCATGGGCCTTTGGTGGGTGCTGGTGACACCATGGGGGCTGTGGAAGTTGGGCCCAGCCCAGAGAAGGTAGTCCACCCAGGTCCATCTGATGAATGGGTGGGTGGAGCAGGTGTTGGTGGTGCTGTGCAGGTACGTTGTCTACCTTCTTGCTAATTCCATTTTTTTTTTTTAGGGCCACACCCGCAGCATATGAAAAGTTCCCAGGCTACGGGTCGAATCGGAGCTGCAGCTGTCAGCCTACGCCACAGCCACAGCAATGCAGGATTCGAGTCGCGTCTGTGACCTACACCCCAGCTCATGGCAACACTGATCCTTAACCCACTGAGCAAGGCCTGGGATCGAACCCGAGTCCTCATGGATACTAGTTGGGTTCGTTACTGCTGAGCCACGACGGGAACTCCCTCTTGCTAATTCTCGAAAGAACTGTGTAAGGTAGGTACTTTTAGCCCCATTTGAACAATGGGGAAACTAAGGCTCTGGGAGGTGAAATAGCTCACCCTGGTCATAGAGCCAGGGTGGTGGAGGCAAGATTTGAGTTTGGGTGTGCCTCACTCTAAAGCCAAGTCTCATTCTACCTCAGGACCTGCCTCTAGCTCCCAAGTTCCTATTTAAGGATATTTAGACATTAAGGAAAATTCTAGAAAGGACTATATCAAGAATATCCTTTAATGGGGGCATCTCAGATGTCACACCAGATTAGCAAAAATGGTAGGGAACACCCAGGTACC
Source organism: Catagonus wagneri (assembly GCA_004024745.2). Classification (NCBI taxonomy): domain Eukaryota; kingdom Metazoa; phylum Chordata; class Mammalia; order Artiodactyla; family Tayassuidae; genus Catagonus; species Catagonus wagneri. The sequence goes on along the minus strand of PVHT021183551.1, from coordinate 15,356,094 downwards.
GAGGTGCCTGGTCCTTGGTAATGGCAGCACCACCACTCTGCTCCACCCACCCATTCATGGGGCAGCCCAAGAGAGGGACACTTTCTTGGGGAGAGTCACACCCACCCCCATCAGGCTGGCTCTGTCCTAGAAGAGACCTCAGGGCCTGCCTCTGAACCCTAGGGAGGCCGGGCGGGGCCAGGCCATCACTCACTTCTCAGGCTTCAGGTCTCTATAAATGATGCCTAGGCTGTGAAGGTGGTCCAGGCCCAAAGCCAGCTCGGCCAGGTAGAACTTCACATCCTCCTCCGTGAACATAACCTGCAAAAGGCAGGAGGGAGCTTCAGCCGGGACCGCCTCTTCCTTGGAAGCTGGGGCGCCCGGCACTCCGCAGTTTCCCGGTCCTCCTTAGGGATTCCAGTGCCAAACAGCCTCCTCTTTATGAAGGGGTTTGAAGAACGAAGTGACTAATATCCAAGTCATTCTTGGTAGCATTGAAATGCAAATAGCAAAACGATGGAAACAGCCCAAGGGTCAAGCAGCAGATTAAACTCTCTCCCCCCACATAACGGAGTGTTATGCAGCCGTAAACTAGAACAAGGATTCCTCCGTGTTCTGATACGGATCCATCTCCAAGACACACTATAGTGAAAAAAGCAAAGTACAAAACAGTACATATGGGAGTTCCCATCATGGCTCAGTAGTTAACAAATCTGACTAGGAACCATGAGGTGGCGGGTTCAATCCCTGGACTTGCTCAGTGGCTTAAGGATCCGGCGTTGCCGTGAGCTGTGGTGTAGGTCGCAGATGTGGCTCGGATCCCGCGTTGCTGTGGCTGTGGCATAGGCTGGCGGCTACAGCTCCGATTAGACCTCTAGCCTGGGAACCTCCATATGCTGCGAGTGCAGCCCTAGAAAAGGCAAAAAGCCAAAAAAAAAAAAAAACAAAAAACAGTATGTATGTAAGAAATATACGTTGTATGTAAGAAAGTAGGGGTTCAGGACTCAGAACACATGCTGAATTGGTTTGTATTTCCAAAGAAACATGGGAAGCTTAGGCAAGAAATGAATAAAAATGTTTACCTATGGTGGGGGCCGGGGGTATGGGGCTGGGGTGGGAAGAAGCCTTCTCCATGAGTATACTTTCCCATTTTTTTTTGTCTTTTTAGGGCTGCAGCTGCGGCATTTGGAGGTTCCCAGGCTAGGGGTTGAATCACAGCTGCAGCTGCTGGCCTACACCACAGCCATAGCAACACAAAATCCAAGCTGCATCTGCAAACTGCACCACAGCTCACAGCAATGCCAGATCCTTAACCCACGGAGCAAGGCCAAGGATCAAACCCAATACTAGTCGGGTTCGTTAACCACTGAGCCACAACGGGAACTCCAATATTTTTCTTTTTAATCATGTATTACTTATCCAAACATTAAAATAACATTTAAAAAATTTAAAAAGTTTAGTTTTCTTCTAAAGTTTAAGTTGTATTAATAGTCTCCACCCCTTTTAGTTGGCTGTCCCCACACCATATGGAGTTCCAGGGGCAGGGATCAGGTCTGAGCTGCAGGTGTGACCTACACCACAGCTGCAGCAACACCAGGCTGGGGATTGAACCTGCATCCTGGCGCTGGAGAGACGCTACCAATCTTGTTGCACCACAGGAGGAATTCCAATGGCCCCATTTTTATATCTGGCTCAAATTATTTTACGTCAGTTCAAAATCCCTTTGGTTAACAGGTGGACATAATGTTAAAGTATCGAGCTTTCTGGGTGGACCCGGGCTCTCACCATCCTCAGAGCCCCACCCAGGGAGGCCCTGAAAGAGTGGAGGTAAAGAGGCGAGAGCTGCCCTCAGCTCCCCGGAATCAGGGTGCCATCAGATCCAGAGCCTGCTTCCCCTGAGCCCATCCTAGGGGAAACGCTCAGAGGCTTTGCCAGTGATGGGCTCTGTCCCGGGGTGGGTCAGGGACTTCTGGGCAGGCCTGGGGAGTCCCAGGTTGAGAGGCATCACTGTGCCACCAGCCCCACCCTGGGGCCCTCTGGCTGTGGGCCCCAGGGAGTCAGCTCACCTCTTTAGAGAGCCGTGTGAAGAGGTCCCCGCCACGCAGGAAGTCCAGAATAAGATAGAGCTTGCCCTCGGTCTGGAAGGCTGGGGAGACGGAAGAGGCAATGGTTGGGCCAGCTGGGCCCCAGGCCCCGTCCCTCGGCCCCAGCTCCCTCGGCCCGCTGGGCGGCAGACGGGGGAACACATGGGGAAGGCGATAGCCCAGCGGCAAAGGCAACGGCTGGCAGGTGGGCTGGGAGCTCAGGTACTGTCTGTAGTCTCACCATAGTGCAGCTTCACCACAAACGGGTGGTTTACGTCAGCAAGGATGTCTCTCTCCATCTTAGTCCGAACACGGTCACGTACTGGCCAGAGGAGGAAGGCAGTCACCAAGCGCCTGGCCACCCAACACAGCCACCCTCCAGCCCCAGCTAAGAAGCGCTCTCTTTTCTACTTGCTCCTCACATCTGTCAGCAGTGCCCAGGGCTGGGCCCTTGGTGCCCTGCCCATCTCTCCAGCCCTGTCCCTCACCAGGCCCCAAGGAGGCTATTCAGTGCAGCCAGTGTGAGCAACTTGTTGCTCGTGTGCCCTGTCTCTGCCCCTGCGCCCACCACCCCCTGCCCCATCTCTGGGAAGCCTTCAGCAGCCTCCTCCCCCTCTGGCATAAAAATCCCCAATCCAACTTGGAGCAGATTCCCCAGGCCTGAAGTTCAGAACTGTGGGTCTGAGCAGGCATCCCACAGATACTGTTTTTTGTTTGTTTGGTTTTTTACTTTTTGCTTTTATTTTATTTTATTTTTTTAGGGCCACACCCATGGTATATGGAGGTTCCCAGGCTAGGGGGTGGAATCGGAGCTACAGCCGCCGGCCTACACCACAGCCACAGCAACTCGAGATCTGAGCCGTGTCTGCAACCTACACCGCAGCGCATGGCAATGCAGGATCCTTAACCCACTGAGCAAGGCCAGCGATTGAACTCGCATCCTCACAGATCCTAGTCGGGTTCCTTAACTGCTGAGCCATGAAGGGAACTCCTTCATTTTGTTTTTTAAAGAATAGAAGTCCTGGACTGAGGGTTTGGGATTGGCACATGCACACTGTGGTATATGAAATGATGAACCAACTGGGAACCGCTGTAAAGCACAGGCAATTCCACCCAATATTCAGTGATAATCTATATGGGAAAAGAATCTGAAAAAGAACGGGTGTGTGTTTATGTTTAACTGAATCACTTTGCCGTACAGTAGAAATTATCACAACACTGTAAATCAACTATACTTCAATAAAACTTTAAAAAATTAAGAAAAAAAAAGAATAAAAGTCCCAGGAGTTCCCTTGTGACTCAGTGGGTTAAGTATCTGGTGTTGACACTGAAGCAGCCCAGGTCACTGCTATGGTGAGGGTTCAATCCCTGGCCTAGGAACTTCTGTACACTGGGTACAGCCAGAAAAAAAAAAAAAAGTCCCTAAGACATTCTCATCAGCAGCGGCTTCTTCCGTGATTTAGTTTGGGCTGTCCCTCTTCCAGGAAGCCTTCCTTAACCTGCCAAGCTGAGCTGGGGCCTCTGCATCCCTACGGTGTCGCACTTCCCCCTTCAGAGCACCTTTAGCCCTTTGCTTTGTTTGTTTGTTTGTTTGTAAATCCTGTTTCAATTTTCTTGTTTCCCTCATCAGACATGGCTGGGATCATGCGTTTCCCAAATACACCTAACTAAATTACTTATTTATTTATTTTGACTTTTTAGGGCCTCACGCGAGGCATATGGATGTTCCCAGGCTAGGGGTTGGAATCGGAGCCACAGCTTTCAGCCTACACCACAGCCACGGTGCAATGCCAATCCAAGCCACACATGTGACCTACACTGCAGCTCAGGGCAATGCCGGATCTCCGACCTACTGAGCAAGCCCAGGGATCGAACCTGTATCCTCGTGGATTCCAGCTGGATTCGTTTCCGCTACACCACAACTGGAACTCCACACTAACATTTTCAAACCACCTCTACACTTCTGTTCACACAGTTACTCCCTCCCGGGGCAGCCCTCCTCTATATTTTCGGACTGGAGAGAACACGTAACTTGACTCACCCTTCAAGGCACAGCTCACACGGCTACTCCTATGTGAGCCCACCCACTGTGAGGCCAGCACCGACGGAATCTCCCTGCAGGGTCTGCTCAGCCTCTCCCGCCCCAGCCTGGGAGCCCTTCACGGCCTCTTTCTCCTCCCACAGTCCCTCCTGGGGAAGGGCTCCCACCTCCACAAGGCTGGCCTTGGGGCCCTGCAGCTACACACCCCACAGACAGCCCTTTGTGGCCACGCGACCCCAAGGCCAGCAACTCCTATTCCCACCTCACCCTAGCCGGGGCCCGCTCCACCTGGTGAGTGGCCACACTGGTTCCCAGGCTGGTCAAAGAGTCACTGCCCGGCCCCAACCCACTCCCAAACCCCCTCATGCCCTCAGTAAGTTCCGGAATTCTAGACGTGGGCTCAGCTCCCTTCGGAACCTCTCTGCCATCCATCTCCACGACCCCGCCTCGACTCAGCCCCTCCTAACCGCCCGGCCGCCTCCCTCCCTGGGCCCTCTCTACTCCTCTCACACCCTCTCCACCCTGAAGGTCTCCCTTGGACTCTTCTAGCATCGAGAAGCAACTCTGCTGACGGACGCCTCTGCCCAATCAACCCGATGCCTGATATCTGAAGGTCCCTCCCATAAACACACTGCCCCCAGCGCCTGCCTCCTTCCAGTCACCTCCAGCTGTGCAGTCACCGGCACCTGCCTCAGGGGGAGCGGGAATCCCCAGAAGCCTTTTCTGAATGGACCCTGTCTTTGCGATCGGGTGAGGTGGGTGATGATGAGTGGCTGAGAACAGCCTGTTTCTCTACCTTCAGACCAGGTGATAAGCTACCTCCTCCATCAGACGTAAGCTCCTTGACAAAAGGGCCGTCTCCCTCCCGCCTGTGCCCTGCCCGGGCTCTGCATGGGGAAGTACCCCCCACTCACCTTTCAGCGTCGCCTTCTTTAGTACCTTCATGGCATACAGGTGTCCGCTGTCGGGCCGGGTGATCTTGCGCACCAGGAAGACCTGAGGAGGCAGTGGGGAGAAGCAGGGGGCAAGCTGGGGAGGGGGCTGAACCCATCAGCTCCCGCGCTCCGGGTCCCAGGCTGACCTCTAACTTCCTCGAGCAGCAAGCTGAGCTTGTGTCCCCCAGGGTTGCAAGGTGACCTCTCTCTTCCTCCCCTCAGACCCCTCCACCCTTGCTCTCTGATCCTTTGAGCCCCGAGGTGGCCCTCCCACCCCGACCTCTGACGTGACTACAATACTACCCTCCCAGCTGTGTACTCAGGACTCACTTTGCCAAAGGATCCCTGGCCCAGAACCTTGAGGAGCTCGAAGTGGGACGGGTCAGCCTTCTCGGAGCCTGCCTTGACATGGTGCGTGATGGAGATCTCCTTGAGGACGCCCTCCTCCTGATGGAGGAACAGGGCTGCTGTGCATGGCGGGCCCCCTCCAGGTCAGCGTGGGGTGTGTCCCCTCATCCAAGTCCACTCCCACCAGACCTCAGCAGACAGGGTCCCGCAGGCCCAACCGGACAGGCCTCCCGGTTCATCAGCGCCAAACGGGCCTCAAAGCCAGGGAGGGTCAAACTACCGAGGTGCCAGGTCAGGCCCAGAGGGACGCCCAGGCATGGCCAGGCTCTGGCCGAGGCCCGCACACCTGCCCCAGGTCCCCCCTGTGGGGCTCCCCTCGCCCTGCTGCAAAAGTTTTGATTTTGCCGCGATAGGAAGTAGGGTTTTGTTCTCACACTGTGAAGGTCCAACTGGGCTTTTGTTCCCGGGCAGGATGGCAGATGGGCGCTCTCCGGCTAGAACGACAGGGCTGAGATACAGAAGAACCCAAGAGGCACCTAAGACCCTCCCACCGACCCAGTAGGTGCCAGTCTGGGACGAGAAGGAGCTAAGGCCAGAGACCCTAGGCCTCACCCTCTGAGACTTCCTTCAGACAGGTCTACCAGAAACCCCTTGCCAGGTCCCAGGGGTTTGAGGACCCCTCTGCCCGCCCTCCAATCTGCCGATAGTGCCCTGGAGTCCTGAAGTCCCTCCTCACTTCCCCAGGAAGCAAGTCTGGGCAGGGTCCAGTCACCGAGGAGGGTCAGCCCCGGGCAAGGAGAGCCCAGAGCTGGCTGAGCCCAAACTGGCTGCCCAGGCACCTGCTCCAAGGGCCAGAGCCAGGCCAGGCCCAGCCCAGACAGCTGGGCACACTCACCAAGTCCCGCCTGGGGCCAGAGCCAGGGCCAGGGGCAGGCAGAGAGGTCTGGCTGACCCTGGGCCGCTGCTTCCTGGGCAGCCTGGGGAGCAGGGCCCAGAGCCGCAGAAGGGGCGGCTTGGGATCCTGCTCCATCCGCCCGGCAGGGCCGAGGCACCATGGCAGGAGCAGGCAGCGTCCGGGGCCGCTGCGGAGGTGGTCAGGCCCAAGGCGGATGTGCAGGGTGAAGGCGGGGGCTGGGCCCGGCCCTGGGCCGCCAATCACTCAGGGCCTGTGGTTTCCTAGCTCTCTTACCACGTTCCCTTCCTCTCTCTTCCCCCCTCCCCATTGCCTGAGGGCTGCCCTCCGGCCCTCCCCCCGCCATCCTCCCTGTGGGCCTGCAAAGGGAAAGCCCCACGCCAACCCAGCTGCTGCGGAGCTGATAGGTACCCAACTGGCAGAGGCGGGCACCTGCGGAGTGAAGAGAGTTGAAGGCAGACAGGTGGGAGAGCACACGTGCCCATCAGACAGGCATGGGGAGAACCCACCAGGCAGAGGTAGAGGAACACACCTCCAACGGGCAGAGACAGACGGGGACATGTCCCCAGTGAGCGGAGGCAGGAAGGGACCCGCAGGCAGAAGTGGACAGACCCGTACATAACGCGCAAAGGCAGACGGGGACATAGATCCAACAGGCAAAGATAGATGGCGACGTGTACCCAACAGGCAGAGACAGATGGGGATCCAACAGGCAGAGGCAGATGGGCGCTGGCCTCCAACAGGTGGAGACAGATGGGGACACGGGCTCAACAGGCCAAGACAGAAGGGGACACGACCCAGCAGGCACCCAGCACGTGACATGTACCCAACAGGTGAAGACAGGCGCTCATGAAGTGGAGACAGAGCCGGGAAGCCAATAGAGGCAGGTGAGCAGCAGACAGAGGCAGCCAGAGTCAGTGAGGCCCAAGGAGACGGACAGACACCCAGGGGAGACACGCAGGCAGGAAAGATGCCCAGATTCCCAGTCACACTCTGGTCTTAAGGGCAGAGCTCCGGGTTCTTGCTGGTCTGTCCGGGGCAGGAAAGTGGCGAGGGGACATCACCTGCCAGGCGCCAGCACTTGGGAGAGCAGTGTGGTATCTGTGGCAGACCCATCCCTGAGCCACTCCATTTCTTTGGGGTTTCCCTCCCATGCCAGGGCCTGAGGAGGGGCCCAGGACTGGACCAAGAGGGACATCTCCTGAGTGCAATCTGATGGCTTTGACTCCATCCAAATATCCCAACGTGGTCATCCCGTTTCAAGAACAGGAAACTGAGGCTCACAGGACAGTGACTCACCCATGCCCAAAGTGAACGGGTGGCAGAGGCAGCTTGAACCCAAGCCCTTCCCCTGGTTACCACTTGGCCTGCGGTCTACAGGCCTCAAGTGCCCGGAAAGGGTGGGCAGGTAAGTCAGCCAGAGCACCGACCTGCGCTTCCCAGCCCTCCCCCTCCCTCAGCACTGGGGACAGTCTGGGGACTTCCCATTCGAGATTTTGACCCTCAAAGACACAGCCCGAACTTCAGGGGACCTGATCGGTCACAAGAGCTGCAGGCACAAAAAGCTGTAGGCTCAATAGGCCCCGGAGTGTAACCCAGTGGGTGGGACAGGCGTACAGCTTGGCTCAGAGAGGGGCTGGAGGGTGGCAAAGCCACACAGCAACCCCTGCCCACCCCGCCCCGAGGGCTGAGCCTCCACTTGTCGGTCCGCCTCTGACTGAGAATACTCCCTGGGGACGGAGGCAGTCACCCGGAACCCCCAGGGGACAGAGTCACCGCCAAGCCCATTCCCTGCCCAGAGTCATGGTGACAGACGCGACTGGAGGCAGGCCAGCCCTCCGCTCACCTTTCTGGGACGGGGGAGCGAGTCTCTCTCAGCCCAGGGGAAATCTGCCGGGGTCTGCATGGCGGGGGCCCAGCCGTGGCCGAGGCCCGGTTACTCCCCTCACTTCTGCTTTTTCGGCTTTCCTGGCCCAGAAGGCAGGGTCCCTGACCCCTTCCTTCTCACTTCCCCCTCTGCAGGGAGGAGGGACAGAAGATGCGTTAGGCTCCCCTGCTGTGGAGGGGACACTGCAGACCCCAAGCCCGTGACTCCAGGGCGGGGGGCGGGGGGCAGACAGACACCCCTCCCCGTCTCCCCTGATCCTAAGGAAGGGACACTGGAACACATTCTGATGTCCCAAGGCAATGAGGTGGTGACAGAGTGGGCACCCCACCCCCGCAAACAGCCTCTCGAGAGAATGGGGGGGCAGAAGTCAACAAGGCCGCCATCTCTGACTGTCCCCGCTCAGAGCACGGGCACTCTGCCTCCTGCGGTGACCCTCCCACGGCTGGACTCACCCCAGCGGCAGCCCGCAGGGGGGGCCCCACCACACCCAGCCCTGCCCTGAAGAAGCCTGCCAGCCCAGGGCCCCGGGACGGGCGAGGGGGCAGAGGCCCCCGCATGGACCTCACAGAGGCCTGAGGAGGAGAAGCAGGGAGCCGTGGGGCGGGGGTTGACAGACCCAGGCCGTTGCCACATGGCCTCACCACACCGGCCACACCAGTACCACAGGAACTGACACACACACAGATACACACAGTCCGATGATCGGAAACCATTTCCACAGACACATCCCCTATGTGGAAACACACCCCACGCACAGCGAACTTCCCCTTCGAGTCTCACAGGGCCTCCACCAACAGTGTGATGACGGCCCGCTGGGGTTTGTGCAAGACGCTTCCTCAGACCGAGGCCGCTCATCCTCCAGCTTTGTCTGGAGGCTGGGGTGGTGCCGGGAGCCCTAAAGCTCTCTGCAGCCCCCCTGCAGTCCCCCTGCGTCCCTCGGAAGCAAAGGCAGGCTCTCCGTGGCTAGCGGGGAACAGCCAGGGGCCACAGGAAGCAAGCCCTCCTGGAACTGCCTTTGCTGAAGGGCATGTGCGGGGCCGTGAGGCCTCTGGTGGCAGGAGTGGGGAGGACAGCACCAGGCCACAGCCCCCGGTCCCTGCCCCGCTCCCCCTACAGACACTTCCTCTTATTTACTTCCTCCCACAAGGCAACCGGACAGAAGCCCAGAGCCCCTCGGCCTGATCCCTGGCCCCTAGGGTCCGCACCCTGGGCCTCCCTCCAGCAGCTGCAGCCCAAGCCCACCTGCTAATCGCTGGCCCTAACGGACACCAACAGCCCCTCCCCCAGCTGCCCCCTCTCATGGGACAGATGTCCCCAGAGGCGTCCCCCAGCGTGTTTCTGGGCGGGTGAGGGGTCCGCCGTTCGCAGGCATCTTTGATGGGGGAGTGATGAGCATGGAGTGATAATGAGAATGATGCCTATTAACTGAGCATTTATTGCACGAAGCCATCCCTCCGTTTTGCTGGTGTGGATTCTGCCAGGCCCCGTGCAATAGCTCCAAAGGAAATACTCTCATCCCATTTCAGATTTGAGGAAACTAGATTCAGAGAGAGAGTGATGTGCTAAAGGCCACACGGCTAGAAAGGCAGAGAGCCCCGAGCCAGATCAATCTGTTTGCTCCCAAAGCTTACACTCTAAGCATTTCCCTGTCCATACCACTCCCCGCCCTCGCACGGCCTGCCAGCCTGGCTCCCTGCTGGACATCACTCACAGCTACTGGTCCCCTGCTCTGTCCCCAGGGAAGCCAAACACTAGGAGGCGCACATGTTAAGGCAGACTGGACTCCCTAAAATAAATACACAATGACAAAACACAACTGCCCTGTGACAGAGATACAGTCAAGGTGCTGGAGATGCCCAGAGGCTACACCTATCCGCTCAGAGGCTACACCTGTCTGCCCAGAGACTATATACACCTATCTGCCCAAGGGGAGGCCCGAGAAGACAGGGTAGTCCAGCTGGGCCCTGAGGGTGAACAGGAGTGGGCCAAGCAGAAAGGAGGAAATACACTCCATGGAGAGAGAGAGACCAGCATGGAAAAGGCTTGAGGCAAGTCTCCGTTGCAGCTAAGACGGTTACGAACCCGACTAGTTTCCATAAGGATGAGGGTTCGATCCCTGGCCTTGCTCAGTGGATTAACGATCCGGCGCTGCCGTGAGCTATGGTGTAGGTCGCAGATATGGCTTGGATCCCGTGTTGCTGTGGATGGGGTGTCGGCCGGCAGCTGTAGCTCCAATTCAACCCCTAGCCTGGGAACCTCCATATGCCGCACGTGCGGCCCTAAAAAGAAAAAGAAAAAAAAGAAAGTAAAAAGAGACTTGATCAGAATTCCCATCGTGGCTCAGTGGTTAACGAATCTGACTATTATCCACGAGGTTGTGGGTTCGATCCCTGGCCTCGCTCAGTGGGTTAAGGATCTGGTGTTGCCGTGAGCTGTGGTGCAGGTTGCAGATGCAGATAGGATCTGGTGTTGCTGTGGCGTAGGTCAACAGCTATAGCTCCAATTCAGCCCCTAGCCTGGGACTTTCCTTATGCCGCAGGTGTGGCCCTAAAAATACAAAAAAAAAAAAAAAAAAAAAAAGAGGCCTGAGGCCAGGGGAGAACAGTAGGAAGTTAAGACCCGTCTACTCACTAGCTGAGTGTTCCCAGGCAAATCCCTGTCTGAGCCTCAGTTCCCTCTTCTGCAAAAGAGAGGTCAAAACTAGATGTTCCACCCTCAAAAGACTGTTTCTAGAAACAAAATGGGCCCCAGAGACAAAGGAACTCCGTGGATTACAAGGACATTCTTACTGCGGCAGCGTCTCCTCTGGGCAGAGGAGGGCCAGAGCCCACCAGGTCTCAGGTGCTGGGGGGCGGGCTGGCCTGCCCTGGCCAGGCCAGGGGAAGTCCCCTCCAACACCTGAGGCTCCCAAGGCTCCCCGAAGTCCACAGTCACATCCTGCCTGAGCTCCAGCCAGGGGAGCATGAAGGATCCGGGAGGGATCAGGGTTTCATAAACAGGAAGAGAGGAGGGGAGGGGGGAGACGCTCAGCTCTCAAAATAGACCTGCAGCCGCTTCAAAGGGGTCCAGCTCCGGAGATAGCCGGGGGAGGGGGCTGGGGTGCCCAGTCCACCCCCAGGAAGAGAGGGAGGGTGACTGGAACCCCAGCCCACCTGAGGGCACCAGGTGCACACTGCGAGCTCTCTCCCTAGACTGAGGTCCTGACCACAGCTGCTAAAAACCCAATCCCCCCTTTGGACTGAAATGGATAATAAACAAGCATTAAACACCAATATTCTGCCTCCGATACAGATAAATTGTTGGATTCTTCAATTTCTACGTATCGCATCCCCTCCTCTGGGTGGCCCTGAGGGGTGGACTCTATTCTCCTTTAACAGAAAAAGCATCTGAGCCTCCAAGGGGCAAATCGCACGTCCCAGGTTATATGGCAAACGAGGAAAAGGAGCAGGATCCTGAACTCAGAGCGCCCGCCTCCCAAGTCCCCCCGCCCAAGTCAGGCCTCTTCTCCCCCCGGAAGGTCCACTTCCCCCTCTGCTGCCCAAACCCTGACTCTCAAGGCCCAGCCAAGCACCAGCTCTGCAGGGAAGGTGGCCTATACCCCGCAGCCCACTCTAACTCTTCCTCTTCTGCCACGCACAGCAGTGACCGTCCATCTGGTCCAGGCTCAGCCCTGAGTTCAGGTGCCACTGGCTGGGTTCCCCGCGAGAGACATGTAGGCAAGGGGTCTCCCTGCCTTGTGCGAGGCCTGGCCCAGAACGCGGTTCTATGCGCCCACAGCCTGCTCTGGCCCTATCGCCACCCTTCCCCGCCAACACTGGCAGCTCCCTGAAGGTATTCACTCGGGGGTCCTGTGCCACCGCAGGGTGCACTGAAAACCTGAGAAAGCAAAAGATGAGCCCGCCCACTGCCAGCTCGTTCCGGGGCCCAAAGCAATGAGGCCCTATGATGAGGTCCATAGTGTCCCCACAGGATGAGCGCCCCTCAATGTGCTGAGCCCAAAAGTGGGCCCTGGGGATACTTGGAAATTCTGAGCAACAGGGAAGGTGAATGAGCAGATGCCAAGGAATGATGGAACTTGGGATCGCAGGGACCCCGTGCGCCTCCTCATCAGTACTTGTGTCTCCTGGGCTGGGAGGAGTGTGGCTTCTGTGGTCAAGCGAGACCTGATTCCATCACCCACCAGCTACGTGACCCTGGGCCTCAGTTCTCTTATCTGCAAAATGGGGAGAGAACCGATCTCTGCCTCTACTGGTGCTAGGAGAACCAAACGCACAAAGCTCCTGGTATGGCGCCATCTCTTCCCTAACGTGGCAGTCGAGGCTCTTCCTGCCCCATCCATGTCCAGCCCCGTCTCCCTTCCCACTGCGGCATCTTCTGCTCTAGAGCAGGAAGGAGTCACAGGCTTGAGATCAAATGTGGGTTGCCGGCCCAAGTAAGTTCCTGCCCTCTCCCGACCAGCCCCTCCAGCTCTGAGGTGAGAAGCTGCACTCAAAGGTGCAAGCGCCTCTGCAACCCCCAGAACCACAGCCCCAAGATCTGAACATCCTGGGTCTTCACTGGAGACCTGCACCACCTTCATTCTGTTACTAGGCAACCAGGGGCAGTTATTCGGTGGAGGAGACTCTCCAGACATGGAGATAAGGCTGCACCATGTGGCCCGGGGCCCGGTCCATACCAGTGGCCTGACCTTTGGTGGCCCAAGGTTGTCACAGTACCAAAAAAAAAAGGAGGGGGTGAGAGCCAACTTGTCTCACCTTGCCCTACCCCAGGAGCTCAGCTCCCTTATCTTAGGAGGCTGAGTCAAGGCAAACATCAGGACCAGCCCTGGGTCTGTCTCAAAGGTCAAGCTTATGGTCTGGTGCACAGGCAGACCCAGGCCAGGAGGGTGTGGCCACTAACAGGCGGTAGAGCTGAGCAACACAGCTGGGCATTCACGCTGCTGGTGCTGAAGTCACCGTGTGCCAGGCAGCTGCCACCTCATTTGTCCTTCACGTCACTCCTGTGAGGTAGGTACTATTATTCCCAGTTTATAGCTGAGGAAACCAGACTCAGAAGGAAGAAGAGCTTCTGGTCAAGCAGTGAAGGCAGAGCCAGGACTCGAACTCAGGTTGACTCCACCACCAGAACCCATGCTCCGCCCTGCTGGGCTACTTCCCAAGCCCCTCCACAGCCAGCAGCTCTGTGATCTCACAGCTCCTCGAGAAATGGGCGCGGTCTTGCCCAACATGATGAGAAAGCCCAGGTCCAGAGGAAACAAAGCACCCACCTTGGGTCACACAACCGTCACCCAGCCCTGGCACCTTTGTCAACACATAAAACCAGCAGCAGGAGCTGAGGGGCGGAAGGGACGAGCCCAGGGGAAGCAGAGAGAGCAGAGCTGAAGAGTCGGGGGGTGGGAACCCTGAGAAATGGCCTGTGTGCCACATGCCAGGCTCCGGGCCCTGGTTAGACTTGAGGCCGCCAGGTTCCCTCTAGTGGCAGGTGCACAGATGATTCCAGGCCCTCGACCTGAACCTCTCCCATCACCCTCTCAATACAGTCAGCCAAACCACCATGAGGATATAAACTGGCCTGGAATAGGCGTAACCTGAGTTCCAGCCTGGATGCGGACCCTGTCTGGGTCACGGACCCCTCACCTGAGAAACAGGGAGGTTGGAGCAAATAATCTCAACGCACGGGGCTGCCTCGAGGATTAGGTGGGACCAGAGAAAGAAGGCTGAGCTGGACCACAGGGCCTCGCACCCAGCGGGGACGAGGAGAGGACTCCCTCCTCCTCCACAGTCATGCAAAAGGCCCCCTACCCCTGACAGTCCTTCACTCCAGTGCCAGCCCTGGTCCTTACCTTCAATGGCTGAAGTCCAGCTTCTTCCCCTGGGACTTGTCCATTCTGGAAAAGAGAAGGAGGATTGGGGAACACTGTCAGAACTTACTAGAGTGACACAGAGCAAAAGTAGACGATATGGGGCACCCCTGACCTTGGCTGTTCCCAAAAGCTGGGGGTCAGGGGGCGGGGGTATGGAGGTGGGGACTGGAGTTCGAGGTGAGGTCCGTCTACCTCCACTCTCACAGTGAGGGCGCAGGCATCCAGCCTCCCACACCAGCCCCCCGACAACTCAGGCAGAGAACCTCCCAGCATCCCCCACTCAGGCTCTCTGCCTAGAAAACACCTCGTCTCTGAGGGCTCAGCTCAAATGTCACCTGCTCCCAGCGAGAAGGAAAGGACTCCCAGCCCTGCCACAGACACACCGTGTGACTTCGTACCAACTGACCACCTTGAGAGGCCTCCGTTTCCCAGTCTGTAACATGGTGGTCTTTACATCCACTTCCCAGAGCTGATGCAAGGGCCGAAGGAGACAAAGTCTGGGAAAGCATCAAGCCCAGAGATGGTGGCTGCCCCGGCCTTGCGGCCCTGGGACCCCGCCCCACTCTTGCAGAATCTGCTCCACTCTGGCCCTTCGATCCTTCATCTTACCACTTATCATAACACATGGACACTGGACGCACAGGCCTGCCCTCCTAGCTAACAGGGAGTTCTGGGAGGGCAGAGATTTAGGGTTTGGTGCTAGGTTAGGGTTTGGTGCTAACAGCTGCTCTCTTCCGAGCCCCTGCCACACGTGCCCAGCGTTGGGCTCAGTGCCTCATACCTGTGGCACCATTTAATCCTCATGAGCTGGGAGGAAGGCCCTGGCCCCATCTGGCAGAAGAGGAAACTGAGGCACAGAGGGGCCTAGTGGTGGTGTCTAAGGTCATGCCACTGGTAAAAGAGGATTCACGATCTCGGGGAGTTCCCGTTGTGGCTCAACAGTAACAAACCTGACTAGTATCCATGAGGACATGGGTTCGAGCCCTGGCCCCGCTCAGTGGGTTAAGGATCCGGCGTTGTCATGAGCTGCAGTGTAATTTGTGGATGCGGCTCAGATCTGGCGTTGCTGTGGCTGTGGCGGCTACAGCTCTGATTCAACCGCTAGCCTGGGAACCTCCCTACGTTTGGGGTACGGCCCTAAAAAAAGCAATCTGGTCTGGTACACCAGGAGGTGCTTAAAAGAGGACTGAGGAAGAGCAGCCCACTGCCCAGCCGGGGGAAGTACCTGCAGAGAGATACCTCTGGGCAGTCTGCTTCCCCAGGCCCCAGACACCCTGGGGTGACCAAACCCAGCCCACGCCTTTCCTGCGTGATAGGAGGTGAGTAACCTACCCCATCTGGGCTTTAGGAAGCTGAAAGGGACGGTCCCCATCCCTCCTGCACGGCAAGAGTGTTGAGAGGCTGGGAAGACCCAGGACTTTGGAGCCAAGGGCCGGGCCCACAGGGCAGCTGCGGCTTTGCTCGGCAGCAGCAGGCACAGCTGTGCTCTACCCGTTACATAATCTCCCTGTGCTTGGAGCGCCCCCCCCCCCCGCCGCTGCCACTCCCAGGACATCCTGCCCCCTGAGCCCCTTTAATGCCCCTAATCCTCCCCAGGGGCCAGTGTTCTCCAGGCCCCACCCCACACACACACACACACATACAAGTCATCTCTCAGAAGCCTGGGGAGGACCAGGGAGATAAGGGGGGCGGGGGGGGAGGCAGGCGCGATGAATTTGTAGATGGAGTTCCACTTCACCCAGCATTCTAGACTCCTGAAATAATTCCCGAAGACGGTCACAAGAGCCTACACACCAGCCGCCCCCATTCCAAATCCTCACCCTTCCTAAAACTCAACTGTAATTGTTACAGTTGAGTGACTGATGCCCCTGGGCACTCACGCACTCTTTGTTGAGAACCTTCTACGTATCAGGCCCCAAACCTACGTACCATGGCTTCCCACCGCCTAAGGGATAAAGTCCCAGCTCCGTGGTGTTCAAAGCTGTCGTCTCTAGTTGTCCAATACAGGCGACTAAGAATGTGGGGGACTGGGGAGTTCCCTGACGGTCTAGTGGTTAGGATGCGTGGCTTTCCCCGCTCTGGCCTGGGTTCAATCCCTAGTTTGGGAATTGAGATCCCACATCAAGCCACTGCATGTCATGGCCCCCCCCAAAAAAGAAGAAAAGAAAAAAGAAGTACATCCTGGAATCTGAACTTGTGGGTTCAAAGTCTGGCTTCTAACACCTGCATGACCCTGAGGTTACTTCATTTTTCAGGGTTTCATTTTCCTCATCTGTGAAACGGGGGTAAAAGTAATGTACCTCACTGGGTGGCTGTGAGAAGCAAACAAAACAGTGTCTAGGAGTTCCCCTTGTGGCTCAGTGGTAACGAACCCAACTAGTATCCATGAGGATGCGGGTTTGATCCCTGGCCTCGCTCAGTAGGTTAAGGATCTGGCATTGCCGTGAGCTGTGCTGTAGATCACAGATTTATTGTGGGTCTGGCGTTGCTCTGGCTGTGGTGCAGGCCCGTAGCTGCAGCTCCGATTCAACCCCTAGGCTGGGAACTTCCATATGTTGCAGGTGCAGCCCTAAAAAAACAAAAACAAAAACAAAATAATGTCTACAAAATATATACACCTGGCATGTAACTGGTCCAGAAACAATTGCATTATCATCAGGCCCTACTCTGAAGCTAAACTGAACAGGCTGAGACTGTGAACAGACCAGGTTGTTTCATATCCCTGAGCATTTGCATGGTGGCTGTTTCTACCAAGAAAACCCTTCCTGCCTGGTCATTCCTGTCTTCTTTCAGGACTCAGCTCAAAAATCATCTCCTCTGTCCACACAGCCTCAAGTCCTTTCCTCCCTCCTCTGGGCCTCAGAGCCCCAAGTGAACCGCAGATTAACTCAAGGAGGAGCCCTGGCTTGTCTGGCAGCATCATTTCCCTGGCACTCAGCTCAGGATCTAGCACATCATATATCAAATGAAAGTTGTACCATGGAGTTCCCATTGTGGTACAGCAGAAGCAAATCCGACTAGCATCCATGAGGATGCGGGTTCGATCCATGGCCTTACTGAGTAGGTCAAAGATCCGGCATTGCCGTGAGCTGTGGTGTAGGTCGCAGACGTGGCTTGGATCTGGCATTGCTGTGGCTGTGGTGTAGGCTGGCAGCTGTAGCTCTGATTTGACCCCTAGCCTGGGAACTTCCAATGCTACCGGTGCGGCCCTAAAAAGAAAAAAAAAAGAAAGCTCAACCCAGCAAAGAGAACAAGGAGGCCAGATCAGGTTCTCTTACTCCCATTTTTCAGATGAGGCTCAGAGAGTTGAGGCCTCTGAGTTAGCTAGTGAGAAGCATGGGGCCTTGGCCCAGAGTCACATGACTACAAGCCTAAATCCCAAATAAGGGAAGGAAGGTGTGGTGGCTGTGCCCAGAGGTGTGCGCTTACACCTGGAGGATTTATGGAACTCCCACAGGCCCTATCTGGCTGCCTCTAGTCCCAGGGTCTCTGGCCTGGGCGCCATCCTCATGGAACCCCACATCCGTAAGAGCTGATGCACAAGGTCTCTAGAGAGGAATGGACAGCCCTGGAAAGGACCAGGAGTGCAAAGAGGACCACAGCTGAGCTTCCCTCTTAGAGCCAGGGGCCTGAGAAGACAGGGTTCATCTCCCCCTCTGACCTGACTGCTGCACAGAAGGTGGAAAGAACACAGGTCCACAGTGACAAAGACATAGCCACTAATTCTAGCTCTGACCTTGCGTCTGTCACATTACTTCTCTGAGCCTTGGTTTCCTCATCTGTACCTTAAAGGAAGCTCTGTCTTGTTCACAGCTGTACTCTGTTGCTTGGAACAGTACCTGTCACATGACAAGTGCTCAATGGTATTTGCGGAATGAATGAATGAAAGGGAACAATGATACCAACCTTACAGAATACTGAATGAAGGACCTTGTCTAAAAAGTCTGGTACAGGAAAGACCCTTTGGACTCAGAGGATGAAGTCCTGCTCTCCTCCCTCTTCCTCTACTGCTCACGGGGGCCAGCTGCCGAGGGCCCCCAGACCACTATGCCACTGCGACCCTCCGCAGAGGTCAGAGATGGGTTCCATTAAGCATCCTTCCTTTCAGCGTAGCAGCTCTGTCTTGGGAAGAGGGGCCAGGGCAGCGTCTGGAGAAGCTGGGCAGCAGATGGACAAAGACAGCACGTGCCCTACAGGAAGGAAGCAGCCCCAGGAGTTGGGTTCAGAGCCCAGCACTGGCAGCCCTGCACGCTGCTGGAAGCTGGGGGCCGGGTGCCAGGGCCGGCTGGCATCACTAGCCCTCAGCAAAGCCTGGCCCGGAGAGTCTGCCAACACCCAGAGCCTCTCTTGGAGTACCTTCCACCTGGGCTAGTTTGATCCCAGCTCTCACCTGTCCTTAAGCCTCCCACCATTTGATAGAAGGCAGCGAGAGGTCTGAGTTCCGATTCTGACTCTGATATTAATTCATAGCCCAGTTCACCTCTCTTGAATTCGGTCGTTCCATATGAAAATGGGGATAACAATCCCTTCCTTGAAAAGTTGTTTGGAGAATGATTTTATTTGAATAAGGTAACACAGGTGAAGTGGGCTGGGCTGTATAGTGCAGCTCTGTACACAGTGAGCCTGGGCCTGGGGCCAAGGTTACTGTTCTCAGCAGGGCCAAGGAAGGCCCAGGCAGAATCCTCACCCACACTTCCAGTGGGTTTACTCCTCCTGGGCCACACCCTGGACAAGGCCCTGCCTCCCAGCAGCCCATTTTCGGCAGCGTCATGGGGAAGGCAGGGCAGTCCAGGTCCCAGGCCTCTGCCAAACGTCCCCAGCAGCCCCTTGCCTGCCTCCTTCCCGGCCAGGAGCCGGCGGCAACGCCTGTACCTGCAGGTCAGGCTGCTGTATCACTTACATGTCACCTGGGCTAAGAACAGCGAGGCCCTGTTCTCCAGTGAGAACAGCCCATTCCGCGCCCTGACTGCCCCATGGCTCCTGTTACCCAAACAATAACACCCAGTCGCCTGGCACCTCCACGGAGTGGGGAGGAGGAAAATGGGCAGCAGAACTCAGGGTTCTGTACCTTCTCAGGACCAGAAAGTAGAGACCGGAACCCAGCCTCGGCCACTGGAGAAATAGTGGCCCAGAGAGGCTAAGGGTCACACAGTGTTTCCAAGGCAGTTCCAAGAAACTCCTGGAGAAATCACAGCCCCTCTAAGCCTAGGAAATAAGCCAGTTTTTTCCTCTCAGAGTTCGGGTGCAGGAGTACTAAAACTGAGTTGAGTTTCCTGTTTAAACCTGGCCCCTGCCTCAGGATTCCCCAAAGGGAAGCAGGAAGTAGTGCCCTGGGCTGGGAATTGAGCTCCTGCGTGTCCACCTCCCCTGCTAGTATAACCCACAGTAGGTTCTCAGATGAAGTCCCTCCCTGGCCTCTCCCAGTCCACCTTCCTCTGGGGAGACCTAGGTCGCAGGAGCGTGCCAGGGCAAAGGAATCCACTTCAGAGCACCCCCCCCAGCCCCTTGTGCCCCAGTCCTGGGGGGGTGCAGTGTGGATAGGGGCTGCAGAGGGCAGTGTTCCTCACCTCAGAGGGTGAGTCAGCGAGAGAACCTCTGAGCTGAGCAGGGCCTGTAAAAACCCTATGGCAGGGATCCCAGAGCAATTTACTCCAAATTGCGCCTTCAGGTTGGTTACCTAATCCTGCCGCGCCCACCCTCCAATAGCCAGTGTCAGCCGTGACCATCCCTTTAAAGGGGCAGCACACCCTGGGTGCTGGGGACCAGGGATCCTCACTCTGATCTCAACCTGTGGCCCTGAGAGGCAAGGCACTTGGTGGTGGTCTCAGGTAAGAGGAGGCCAAGAGGCGTACCCAGCAGGGACTATGAGCCGAAGCCAGGGGAAAATCACCTTCTCTCCCAGGTTCACTGAGGTCCCCATACGCCCCCCTCCCCCCGCACATCCCCATATCCCCTCTGGAAAGGCAGTATCACCTACCTCCTTCCCAGAATGAGGCTGAGGAGAAAGTTTTCTCCACCTGCTAGTTCAGAGGCTTGACCTTGACCCTGGGGGGGTCAAAGGGCAGAGGAAGCACTGGCCTTCTGTAAGTTTGGAGCCTATCACCTCAGAATCCTCAGAGGGCAGGAAGGAAGGAGTTGCTTCTGGAAGAGGCTAGGCAGGCAGAGGCCAAACTTCCCAGGGGCCCGACCCTTCTTATGGAAGGGGGGACAAGAAGCAGGGGCCACCACCCAGGTCCTCCCGCTCTCCAGGAACAGACTTCACAAGGACTAAGGGCTTTTCCCCATTCTCTTCTCCACAGCCTGGGGCAGGGGACACAGGTGTTCTCTGACCCTAGCCTGGGGCAAAGAAAACCAAGTTTCTGCCCCAGACGGGCCGTGCCACCCCAAATTCCACAACTGCCAGGGTCAAAGAGGCAATCCTTCCGAGGCCAGCAGCGGAAAAGCTGGGAGATCTTCCGGTAGGGCGATGGCAGATGTCAAGGAGAAGTGGCGTGGGGGGGGGGGTCCTATGACCCTTGTCTCTTGTAGAACCTGAACATCTGGCACCCCAGCGCTGGCCGCCTGCGCTAATGAAGGAAACTCCCGCACCTCCCGGTACAGGTCCTAGACATAGGGAGGGAGTAAGGGGAGGCCAGATCTCAGCGCACCGCGGGATCCCCTCTCCACGCTAAGGGGTTTCTCGGCGCTTGGCGGAACTGTCCCTCGCGCACACACACCCAGGACATAAGGGGGTGGAGCCGGAGAGGGGCCAAGAGATCGGAGGGCACTCGCGTCCTCGCGGGCGCCCGCCAGGCTCCGGCGGCACCACGGGCCGCCCCGCCCCTATAGGGACCCGGGCTCGCCGGCCGCCAGCTCCTGTCTCCCGCCCCGCTCACTCACCTCCGGGTCCAGCGGCACCAGCTCCATGAGCGGCCAGGGCTCCTTGAGCTGAGCGAGAGGCATCGCGCCGCCTCCAGGCCGCCCGAGCTCCACCGGCGGCGCCGGCTGCGCAGCCTCTCGGGCCCCGGGGTCCCCGGCTCTGCGTCCCCGGCTCTGCGCCCCCGCGCCCCCTCACCCGGGCAGAGACCCCGGCGCTCTGGCTGGGCCGTCCGCCGCCGCCGCCGCCGCCGCCGCCGCCGCCGCCGCCGCGGCACTCGCACTTCGGCTCCCTCCGTCACCCGGCGCCGCCGCGCCCATTGGCTACCTGCGCGAGGGGCGGAGCCATGGAAGCCACGCCCCAGCCCCCGAGGCGCGGCATTCCCAGCGCGGACCCCCCGCCCGTGCTGAGAGGGGAGTGCGGGCCCCGCCTCCACCGAGAGCCCTGGGTCCGCGCTCTGCTCCGCCCAGGAGAGGTACTCCTGACTTCTCCCTCTCAAACCTAGGTCCGCCCCCAACGCTGACCCCTCCAGGGCCACTGATCTCCTCGACTCAGCTCGTTTTGAATTGCTCCTTTTCCCTCCGGCGGGCCTGTTAGCCCTGTTCCCCCGTCTCCTCCCAACCCCTCCCCCCACACACATACACTCACACTAAATGACCTGGCCCTGACCCAGCGGAGGCTGGAAAGGATCCTAGGCCCTACTGCCCTCATTAGGAGGCCCTAGGACACCCTCCTACGGAAGCCGACACTGAAATCTCCTGGGGATCCAAGCTCCCCAACCCCAGGTAGGATTTCCCCATCATCAGAACCCACAGTGCCTCCAGAGTGATGTCTTAATACGCAGAATTTCTCCAGCTGCAGGACCAGCTTCTGGCTGATTTGGGCTTGCGCCTCCCCTAAGGAGAGTGGAGACCACGCTCCCAGGATTGACCGACACTGGACTGCCCTTGGAGTAAAAGGCCGGGGAGAGAGAGTCACCCTGGAGAAATTCAGCCTCCACCTAAAGAAGTGTTAGGGGTCCAGGTGTGCAGAGACTTATTCACACAGTGATTTTCATGGGTGAGGAAGAATGGCCATTTACAAAGCTGTTCTAAAGCTCGATTGTTTCTCTGAAGACTTCTTTCAACCAGGCTTCACCAACATGTGATTTCCTTGGATCCTCACCACCACCTAGTTTACACATCATAAAACAGCTGCAGAAAGATACAACTTACCTGGGGTCACATAACAGGTGGGAACAGATTAGGGTTTTTAAAAATCAAAGTGAATGAGAATTTCTCCTAAATTAAGATGCTCCCGGAGTTCCGGTCCTGGCGCAGTGGAAACGAATCTGATGAGGAACCATGAGGTTGAGGGTTTGATCCCTGGCCTCGCTCAGTGGGTTAAGGATCCAGCATTGCCATGAGCTGTGGTGTAGGTCGCAGATGCGACTCAGATCTGGCGTTGCTGTGGCTATGGCACAGGCCAGCAGCTGTAGCTCGGATTAGACCTCTAGCCTGGGAACCTCCATATGCTGTGGGTGCAGCCCTAAAAAGCTTAAAAAAAAAAAAAGATGCTCCTGTTATTCCATGACTTTCTCAGGGTAGGACCTCAGCTGTTGAAATGAATTGAGTTTTGAGTGGAAAAGACTTTAGAACCCAACAAATCTGGATTTGAATCCTAGCTCTGATGCCTCCTTAACATTGGGAAACTCATTTCCTATCTCTAAACCCGTTTCCTTATCTGTAAAAGGGGAATTACAATCCCAATCTTTCAGATACATCCTGAGGACAAGATTTAATTCCAAAATTTTTATGGCTATGTATTATATGCTGGTCCCTCTTCTTGAGCATGTATTGTAAACCAGCCCTGCTTCTAGATGCTGTGGATATAGCAATGAACAAAAGAAAGTCCCTGCTCTCATGGAGTTTACATTCAGTCTGGTATGATTAGATAAATAATTATAACTAACATTAACATAGCACTTACTATGGACCAAGCTGTTCTAAGCACTTTAATTGCTACTCAATCTTCACAACAACTATTACTATCTCCAGTGTACAGGTGAGGAAATGAGTACAGAGAAGTTAAGCATCTCATTTTCTGGGTCCCTACGAGGTCACACCACAAGAAAATGGTAGAGCTGAAAGACAGCCCTGGCAGCTGGGCCCAGAGTTCATTCTCTTGTTCATTCTATTACCTCCCTGATGAGGACTAAACCAGAGGCAACCTGGGCCAGAGTTGGCAACTGTTATTAACATTAGCGTTAGGATGACCCAGTTCAGTTGCCTAGAGCCAGTTTGAGATGCCGCAACCCCTCTGCTCAAGGCTAGCATTGTAATATTTGAGCATATTTAGACTAAAAATTTATTGTTGTTTATCTGAATTCAAATTTATCTGGGTATCCTATTGATTTGCTAAATCTAGTAATCCTCAGGTCTCAGCACAGATCTCACACAGGTGCCAAATATCTGGCTCCAAGCCGGATTGAAGTTAAACTTGGAAGAGACATTGAGACCCAGAGAATGAGGGCAAAGGACTGGGTGAGGGGAATGAGGTGGGCAGGTGGGGGTGATGCAGGTGAAGGGAAAGCTGGAGGGATTCTGCCTTCAGTCTGCCCCTTTCTGGGGCTCCCGGTCCTCCTCCTTTCCCTTCTTATAGGAAAGGATTCCTTATCAAGTGCAGCATCTCACCTTAAGGACCCAGCAGCGATGGTGCTTTCTGATGAAAAAATTTCACATCCTGCATCCTCTCTCCCAAGGAAGAGAGAGGCAGCGGGGCAGGCTGGAAAACAGGGAGCACAGAGGACACCTGGGCCTTGCCTGGGGAGCTTGGGCAGGTCAGCTTGCCCATCTTTGTTGTAAGGATATTGCAGTCACTCAGCAGAGAGCTAGAGACCAATCCATAACCTACAACATGCTGATCGTGCTGTAGCCTCTGTTCACTGTTTTCTACAATTCTCTCTAGGCTCTGGCCACACTGAATTTCCTTCAGTTCTACTGCCCCAGGGCCTTGCTCCTTGTTCTTTTTTTATTTTTTTTTTTGGCTTTTTAGGGCCACACTCATGGCATATGGAGGTTCCCAAGCTCCCAAGCTAGGGGTCGAATTGGAGCTATAGCCACTGGCCTATACCACAGTCAGAGCAATGCCATATCTGCGACCTACACCACAGCTCACGGCAGCGTGAGATCCTTAACCCACTGAGCGAGGTCTGGGATCAAACCTGCATCCTAATGGATGCTAGTCGGATTCGTTTCCGCTGAGCCATGAGGGGAACTCTGCTGCTTGTTCCTGAAGCTGTCTTCTTCCTCTAGCCAGCTTATCTCCACAGTCACTTCCCCCAGGACATCTTCTCCTTACTTCCGAGTCATACACACTTACGGCATGAGTACTTCTCCTTAGCGCTCCTGAAGGTGTACTTTTATTTTTTTTTTAATTTTTAAAATTAAAAAAATTCTTATAGTTAATTTACAATGAATGTTCTGTCAATTTCTGCTGTACAGCAAAGTGACCCAGATATATATATTCTTTTTTCTCACATCATCCTCCATCATGTTGAATCACACAAGTCATAGGATATAGCTTCCTGTGCTATACAGCAGGATCTCATTGCTTATCCAGTCCAAATGCAATAGTTTGCATCTCCTAACCCCAGACTCCCAGTTCATCCCATTCCTTCCCCCTCAGCAACCACAAGTCTGTTCTCCATGTCCATGAGTTTGTTTTTTTCTGTAGATAGGTTCATTTCTGCCATATATTAGATTCCAGATATAAGTGATATCATATGGTATTTGTCCTTCTCTTTTCTGACTTTCTTCACTTAGTATGAGAATCTCTAGTTCCATTCATGTTGCTGCAAATGGCATTATCTTGTTCTTTTTATGGCTGAGTAGTATTCCATTATGTATATGTACCACATCTTCTTAATGCATTCATCTGTCAGTGGACATTTAGGTTGTTTCCATGTCTTGGCTATTGTGAATAGTGCTGCAATGAATATAGGGGTGCATGTATCTTTTTGCATGAAGTTTTGTCCAGGTATATGTCCAGGAGTGGGATTGCTGGATCATATGGTAGTTCTATATATAGATTTCTGAGGTACTTCCATACTGTTTTTCATAGTGGTTGTACCAACTCACATTCCCTCCAACAGTGTAGGAGGGTTTCCTTTTCTACACAACCTCTCCAGCATTTGTTATTTGTAGACTTATTAATGATGGCCATTCTAACCGGTGTGCAGTGGTACATCACTGTAGTTTTGATTTGCATTTCTCTAATAATTAGTGATGTTGAGCGTTTTTTCATGTGCCTGTTGGCCATCCGTATGTCTTCTTTGGAGAAATGTCTATTCAGGTCTTCTGCCCATTTTTCAATTGGGTTGTTTGTTTTTTTGCCGTTGAGTTGTATGAGTTGTCTGCATATTTTTGAGATTAAGTCCTTGTTTTTTTGTTTGTTTGTTTTGTCTTTTTAGGGCCGCACCCGTGGCATATGGAGGTTCCCAGACTAGGGGTCTAATCAGAGCTGTACCCGCTGGCCTATGCTACAGCCACAGCAATGCCAGATCCGAGACACGTCTGGGACCTATACCACAGGCCACGGCAATGCTGGATCCTTAACCCACTGAGCAAGGCCAGGGATTGAACCTGCAATCTCATGGTTCATAGTCAGATTCATTTCCGCTGTGCCATGACAGGAACTCCGAGATTAAGTCCTTGTAGGTTGCATTGTTTGCAAATATTTCCTCCCATAACATAGGTTGTCTTTTTTTTTTTTTTATGGTTAGTTTTGCTGTAGGAATTCCCATGATGGCTCAGCAGTTAATGAACCCGACCAATATCCATGAGGACGTGGATTCAATACCTGGCCTTGCTCAGTGGGTTAAGGATCCAGCATTGCCGTGAGCTGTGGTGTAGATTGCCTAGGATCTCATGTCGTTGTGGTGTTGGCCGGCAGCTATAGCTCTGGTTGGACCCCTAGCCCGGGAACCTCCATATGCCATGGGTACTGTCCTAGAAAGACAAAAACAAGAAAGAAAGAAAAAGAAAAGAAAAACCTTTTTGCTCTGCAAAAGCTTATAAGTTTGATTAGGCCCCATTGGTTAATTTTTGTTTTTATTTCTATCACTTTGGGAGACTGACCTAAGAAAGTGTTTGTATGATTGATGTCAGAGAATATTTTGCCTATGTTCTCTTCTAGTTGTATGTGTCTTGTCTTATGTTTAAGTCTTTAAGCCATTTTGAGTTTATTTTTGTGCATGGTGTGAGGGTGTGTTCCAGTTTCATTGATTTACATGCAGCTGTCCAGTTTTCCCAGCACAACTTGCTGAAGAGACTGTCTTTTTCCCAATTTATATTCTGGCCTCCTTTGTTGAAGATTAGTTGGCCATAGGTGTCTGGTTTATTTCTGGGTTCTCTTCTCTGTTCCATTGGTCTGTATGTCTATTTTTGTACCAGTACCACACTATCTTGATTACTGTGGCTTTGTCTGAAGTCTGGGAGAGTTATGCGTCCTGCTTGGTTTTTGTTCCTCAGGATTGCTTTGGCAATTCTGGGTCTTTTATAATTCCATATAAATTTTTGCATTATTTGTTCTAGTTCTGTGAAAAATGTGATGGGTAATTTGATAGGGATTGCATTACATCTGTAGATTGCTTTGGGTGGTATGGTCTACATTTGCTTTTTGTTTGTTTCTTTGTTTTGTCTTTTGGGGGCCACACCTAAGGCATATGGAGGTTCCCAGGTTAGGAGTCGAATCGGAGCTATAGCTGCCGGCCTACGCCACAGCCATAGCCACAGCAATGCAGGATCTGAGCCCCATCTGTGACCTGCACTACAGCTCACAACACCAGATCCTTAACCCACTGAGCAAGGCGAGGGATCCAACTCTCGTCCTCATGGATGCTAGTCAGATTCATTAACTGCTGAACCAAAATGGGAACTCCTACATTTGTTTTGTGATTACTTGATTAACATCTGGCTGATCAGACAGTAAGCTGTGAGAGGGCAGCAATCAGTCTTCTTGGCTCTTCATTGTCTTCCTGGCACCTGATAAGCTGCCTGGAACATAGTAGATGCTCTAAGAGGCTAAGTGATATGTCCAACATCATCTAGCTACAAAAGAGTAAATCTAGGACTCAGGAGTTCCCGTCGTGGCTCAGTGGTAAACAAATCCGACTAGGAACCATGAGGTTGCGGGTTTGATCCCTGGCCTTGCTCAGTGGGTCAAGGATCCGGCGTTGCCGTGAGCTGTGGTGTAGGCTGCAGACACGGCTCGGATCCCGTGTTGCTGTGGCTGTGGTGAAGGCCGGCAGCTACAGCTCCTGTTAGACCCCTAGCCTGGGAACCTCCATATGCTGCAGGTGCGGCCCTAGATAAGGCAAAAAGACAAAAAAAAAAAAAAAAATAGGACTCAGACCCAGGCAGGCTAACCTCATGCTCTGAAATGCTACATTTTGAGTCCTGGATAAATGCTAACTGTTATTATTAATAATAATGGGATGAAAACAGGCTGTTCTGGGCAGTCATTTCAGGTGCTTGTTAAATGAATGAGTCACAAGTGTGAAAGAGCTCTGCTGGACACAGTGAGGTTCTTATTCTGTAGCCCATGGAAAAGCTTGTTCTGGCCTGGAGCGGGGGGCCGAACAGTGGGTTTCGGATTCCTCTACCAAAGCCTGGGCACGTGCTTGCTGTATGTTCAAGAGCACAGGTTCTGGATAGGCCCTGCCCCAGGAAGAAAATCTGTCATTATTCTTTCTTGACCTTTCAGTACAAGAGGGTCTTGGGACACGTGTCTCCTGGCAGCAGGTGGAACAGCATGAAGGGAACAACCACAAAGGTAGTTACCTTTAACGAGTGATTATGCCAGACCTCGGCTAAGCGTTTAAATCCTCCTCCTCATCAACTATGACAACTTATTGAGAGAGAACAATATGACCTCCCTGGGACCGAGTGTTTGAGAGGCAAGAGATCATCAGATCACCCCAACACCACCATGAGACAGAAATTATTGTCCCTGTTTTCCAGATGAGGAAATGGAGGCTCAGAAAATGCTGGGATTACTCACGGTTCCACAGCTAGTATCACAGCTGGGTTAGAAACCCAGTTCTCTTGCCCTCAAAAGCCAATGGTCTGGGAGTTCCCATCATGGCTCAGTAGTTAACGAATCCGACTAGTATCCATGAGAACGCAGGTTCAATCCCTGGCCTCACTCAGTGGGTTAAGGATCTGGCATTGCCGTGAGCTGTGGTGTAGGTCGCAGATGTGAATCGGATCTGGCATTGCTGTGGCTGTGGCTACAGCTCCGATTCAACCCCTAGCCTGGGAACCTCCCTATGCCTCAGGTGCGGCCCTAAAAAGACCAAAAAAAAAGAAAGAAAGAAAAAGAAAAAACCCGATGGCCTTTATCACCTCACTACACCGTCAGCCCAGAAGGGGGTTCAGGAGTGCTTGGTGTGCAGAGGCAGGTAGTGGCGAACAAGTGAGGGGTGAAGTCTCTTGTCTGCAGCGTCCAGGTCTGAGGGGCGGGGGTGCTTGCAACCCTCCTGCAGCTTCCCCCTCATGCTTCAAACAAAATCCAGGGACTTTGCTGGGCTGGCAAAGCTGCATAGGATGCTGACCCCTGCTCCCCGGGCCCCTCCTCTCCACCACGCATGCGCTCCCTGCCCCCTGCCACCAGGCTTGCTGCCTGCTCACGGACATGCCAGGGGAATCTCCCACCTCAGGCTTTGCTCCTGCAGTGCCCTCCACCAGAAAGCTTCTCTCTCCAGCTCTCAGGGTTCACTCCCTCACTCCATTCACACCTCTGCTCAGGTGTCACCCCTTCAGAGAGGACTGCCTAAGACAGCTCCCCATCGAAGGAATTACCTTGTGTTATCTTTTTTCGTGGCATGCCTCCCTATCAGGAATCATATTGTCTATTTACCTGTTTGGTTATTGTTTGTTTCTCCCACTGGAATAAAGCTCCATGAAGTGGGACTTGTCCATTTTATTTACTGCTCTATCGCTGGCAAGCCCTCACAGTATGCTTGTGAGTAGAGCCACACCAACCTGGGCTCTGATCCTGGCTCTGCTGCTTTGCAGCTGTGTGACTCTGAGCATTTCAGTTAACCCACCTGAGCCGCAGTCTCCACATCTGTCAACTAGGTGTGATTATGAGTATCAAGAGAGATCAGACTACAAAATCCCTGTGTGGTGTCTGGCACTTGGTAAATGCTCAATAGAAATGGTGGTAGCGGGAGTTCTCTGGTGGCTCAGCAGGTTAAAGATCTGGCATTGTCACTGCTGTGGCTCTGGTCATTGCTTTGCTGTGGGTTTGATCCCTGGCCTGGGAGCAAAAAAAAAAAAAGGGATTTCCCATCGTGGCTCAGCAGTAACGAGCCCGACTAGGATCCATGAGGATGCAGGTTTGATCCCTGGCCTCATTCAGTGGGTTAAGGATCTGGCACTGCCCTGAGCTGTGGTGTAGGTGACATACATGGCTAAGGTTCTGCGTTGTTTTGGCTGTGGCACAGGCCAGCAACTGTAGTTCCCATTTGACCCCTAGCCTGGGAACTTCCATATGCTGAAGGTGTGGCTGTAAAAAGGAAGGAAGGAAGAAAGGATGGATGGGAGGAAGGAAGGGAAGATTTTGGATACTGGGGGGCGGGAAATGAGTGAAACCAAAGATAGGCAAAAAAGAGGAGAAACGGGAGCATCCAGATGGGACAGTGCCCAGGCTACTGGTTAATTGGCCAGTGGGTTCCTCTACTGACCCGGAGGCTGGGGGTGAGGCAGAAGCTTGTTGCTGCTGGTTAGAGAGGGTGGGAGCTGGCAGTAGGGGGGGCTACAGTAGCAGCAAGAGATGGGAATGGAATTGGAGGTGGAGGGGCAGAAGAGGAAGCAGTTGGTCACCAACAGACACTTACGGACATCAGCTGTGTGCCAGGCACTGCTCTGGACACTGGGGACACAGCAGAGGAATAAGCAGAGAGCGTCTCTGCCTTCTAGAATAGGAGTGGGTAAACTACCGACGGCCAAATCTGGCCTCGTTTTATGTGCCTGTGGGCTAAGAACGGTTTTTACATCTTTAAAGGTTTGAAAAAAATCAAAAGAATATTTCATAACATGAGAAAATTATACGAAATTCAGATTTCAGTATCCATAAATAAAGTTTTATTGGAGCACAGCCACGCTCCGTTTACGTATGGTCTAGGGCTGTTTTCACACTACAACAGCGGAGTCGAGTATTTGCAACAGAGACCATATGGCCCAAAATGTTTACTAGCTGGCTCTTCAAAAAAAGAGTTTGTCAACCCCTGCTCTAGGGACTTACATTCTCTTTGGAGAAATAGTTAAATGAGCAGGTAAGCTAATTCCAGAGTGCCGAGACAGCTGGCGTCAGCATTTCCTCACACCCCGCTTCTGCCTCAGCCACCTTTCCCTGGAAAGGAAGTGCTCCGTCCAGCTGGGCTATAATATAGCAGCAGAACAGCGTGGGTCATTGTGCTCAGCCCCCTGCTTCCGGGCCAAGAGGATCAAGTCTTTTCCTGGAAGGAAAGGGTCACTGTCTGTAATTTGCAGAGTCCAGCACCTGCTGGATCCCTGTCCCCTATCCCAGATCCTCAATCTAGGAACGACGTCTGTATGACTTCAGAGGAAAAGCATCAGCTTTGTCATCAAGGCCTGCTACCGGTGTAGCTGCCACCTGTGTGCAGCCTTCATAAAAAGTCTTCTTCTCCATTGCCTCATGGAGCCCTTACAGGGTAAGGCATGGGATCACTGTTTCCATTTCGCAGATGAGGAAACTGAGACTTGGAAAAACGACCTGACTTACCCAAGATCATTAACTTGAAATAGCTTGCAGAGCCAGAATTCGAAAGTAGTTCAGTGTCAGCTTTGAAAGGGCCTTTGGGACTGTCTTACCCAGAGAGAAAACCGATGGCCCGAGGCAGAGGTGAATCAGGTAAGGGTGGCGGTGAGTCCTCCATGTGCAAGAAATAAGGAATGCATTGTCCTGAGAGAAGTTTAAAACACTAATGAAACTGGGTGGGTCTGCTTTTATTATCACCATGCTCTGGCAATTCTAAACAACTTTGGTGATAAAATCCTCCCTCCTGTAATTCCTGTTGTGGCGCAGCAGAAAATCCAACCAGGAACCATGAGGTTGCGGGTTCGATCCCTGGCCTCACTCGGTGGGTTAAGGATCTAGTGTTGCCATGAGCTGGGGTGTAGGTCACAGACGTGGCTCAGATCTGGCAGTGCTATGGCTATGGCATAGGCCAGTGGCTATAGCTCTGATTCAGCCCCTAGCCTGGAAGCCTCCATATGCTGCAGGTGTGGCTCTAAAAAGCAAAAAAAAAAAAAAAAAAAAAGAGAGAGAGAGAGAGAGAGAGAGAGAGAGAGAAATCCTCCCTCCTGAAGAGATTTTTCTGGGTCTAGGTTGGTCTAAGTACTAAATAATTGCTGTGATTATTATGACTTTTAAGAACATTTATATGCTTCAAATTAGTACATTTTAATCACCTAACCTTTATTTTTTTTTTGTCTTTTTGCCTTTTTTTTTTTTTATGTAAAGCCGCACCCGCGGCATATGGAGGTTCTCAGGCTAGGGGTCTAACAGGAGCAGTAGCTGCCGGCCTTCGCCACAGCCACAGCAACGCGGGATCCGAGCCACGTCTGCAACCTACACCACAGCTCACGGCAATGCCAGATCCTTAACCCACTGAGCAAGGCCAGGGATCAAACCCGCAACCTCATGGTTCTTAGTTGGATTCGTTAACCACTGAGCCACGACGGGAACTCCTAATCACCTAACCTTTAATAAATAGTATATTCTATGTGAAAGCTAATTTGAAGAACATCCAGTTACACAACTGGCCCCACCGTATACTTTCAGTGTGAGAGTTCACAGCAGGTCAGCATCACTGGAGATCACATCGGGAGAGTTCACGTCCCCATCTCCTTGCATTTAAACAGCAGGTTTGAGGAGTTCCCTGGTGGCACAGTGGGTTAAGGATCCAGTGTTGCCACTGCTGTGGCTCCAGTTGCTGCTGTGGCGTGGGTTCAATCCCTGGCCCACAGAACTTCTGCATGCTGTGGGCATGGCCGAAAATAAAAATAAAAAATAAAATTAAACATTTTAAATCAATGATGATAGCACAGTGATTGTAAAAAAAAAAATTTGACTTGCTGCAGTTCTGTCATTCTCTGTGCAGCTTATTCTCTGAACCCTAGTAATTTGCCTCTTTTGGAGGGATTTCTTTCTTTTTTTTTTGTCTTTTTGCCTTTTATGTAGAGCCGCACCCGCGGCATATGGAGGTTCCCAGGCTAGGGGTCTAACAGAAGCTGCAGCTGCCGGCCTTCGCCACAGCCACAGCAAAGCGGGATCCGAGCCGCGTCTGCAACCTACACCACAGCTCACGGCAACGCCGGATCCTTAACCCACTGAGCAAGGCCAGGGATCAAACCCGCAACCTCATGGTTCTTAGTCGGATTCGCTAACCACTGAGCCACGAAGGGAACTCCCTGGAGGGATTTCTTTATATGTGTGTAAGTCCCTTTTCAGGGAAAAAAAAAAACCCAAACCCAAAAAACATTAATGCAGCTAAAATCTATTAATCCATTACTTTTTTCTTCTTTGTACTGTAATTTTTATTTTATTAAAAATTTTCAATTGGTCTGAGTGTATCATGAAGTTCATTAAAAGCAAATTTTCACCATCTGTGTGGCTTTTCTGCTATTATTATTATTTGTTTTATTTCATGATAGTTATTGAAGATGATTCCATCGTGTTGAGGTAAAAAAAAAAATGATCTGGGAGTTCCCACTGTGGCTCAGTGGGTTAATGATCCAGCTTGTCTCCGTGGACGTGCCAGTCCCTGGTCGGGTACAGTGTGTTAAGGATGTGGCGTTGCTGCAGCTGTGGCATAAGTCACAGCTCCAGCTCAGATTTGATCCCTGGCCCAGGAAGTTCCATATGCCGCTAGTGTGGCTGAAAAAGAAAAAAATCTATTCTGGGTGCCAAACACTCAAATACACCATTGACCTAAAGACTGAATAGGGGGAGCTCCTGTTGTGGCACAGCAGAAACAAATCTGACTAGTATCCATGAAGATGCAGATTTGATCCCTGGCCTCCCTCAGCGGGTTAAGGATCTGGAGTTGCCATGAGCTGTGGTGTAGGTTGCAGACTTGGCTCAGATCCTGAGTTGCTGTGGCTGTGGTGTAGGCTGGCAGCTCCAGTTCCAATTTGACCCCTAGCCTGGGAACCTCCATATGCTGTGGGTACAGCTCTAAAAAGACGAGAAAAAGAATAAAGACAGGATCCTACAGACCCAGGATT
The DNA here is from genome assembly GCA_004024745.2 of Catagonus wagneri. Lineage (NCBI taxonomy): Eukaryota > Metazoa > Chordata > Mammalia > Artiodactyla > Tayassuidae > Catagonus > Catagonus wagneri. Next base: position 15,322,891 of record PVHT021183551.1, on the reverse strand, counting down.
AAAGAGAGGTGAGGGAGGCCAAGTCACACAAGTGTAAGGCCAGATCCTGTCTTTACTTAAAATGTTGATATTTTGTTCATCATGAATTTTTTTTGCATTATCTTTAACTTTTTAAAGGTAAATATTACCATTAAAATATTAATTGCCATTAAAATAGTAATTATCTCAGTCGCTGAGTTTTTTTGATGCCCCCTTAAATTTTGCACCCAAGATGACTCCTTGCTAACTTTACCCTTTTTTTTTTGTCTTTTTAGGGCCACAGCCACAGCATATAGAAGTTCCCAGGCTAGGGGTCCAATTGGAGCTGTAGCCGTCGGCCTACACCACAGCTCACAGCAACACCGGATCCTTAAACCCACTAAGTGAGGCCAGGGATCGAACTGCGTGTTAATGGTTACCAGTCGGGTTCATTACCACTGAGCCACAATGGGAACTCTGAACCTTACTCTATTAATCTCACCCTAGACCTGTCCTTGCTCATGTGACCCTCACAACAATTTCATGAAGCAGGTGCAATAATTATCCCCGTTTACAGATAAGAAAAGTGAAGCACAGAGAGGCTCAATTATTTGCTCAAGGACATGCAGTTATTAGGCGGTAAAGCTGGTACATGAATTTTTCTTACTTTGGAGCCCATGCTCTTGACCCTATTTCACATTTGTTTTGTTTAGTCCATACAGGTTGCTAAATAGCTCAAATAACTTGTCATCGCTTTCTTTTAAAGTTAAAAATACAGTTTTCCAGGAGTTCCCTTTGTGACTCAGCGGTTAATGAACCCAACTAGCATCCATGAGGATGCAGGTTCCGTCCCTCTCTCGGTGGGTTAAGGATCCAGCATTGCTGTGAGCTGTGGTGTAGGTCACAGACACAGCTTAGATCTTGCATTGCTGTGGCTGTGGCGTAGGCCGGCAGCTACAGCTCTGATTCGACCCCTAGCCTGGGAATTTCCGTAGGCCACAGGTGCAGCCCTAAAAAGACAGAAAACAAACAAATAAAAACAAACAAAAAACCTACTATATGCCAAGCATGTGCTAGATATTTCTCACAAAGCTTATACTATTCTCTTTGTATTTATCTGCACCCTCTAAATTTTCCACAATGAATATAATTTACTTCCTATACAGGGTATTGCTTGATCTAGACCTGGAAATGATTCTATTGAAGGTCTGGGGAAGTTGGGTATCAGTATCCCCAACTTGATGTTAAGGAAACTGAGGCTCAGAAGGATGATCCAAAGTCACACAGGCAATAACTGAGGGAGTCAGAATTTTGTCCAAGTCCAAGGCCTCTGCTCCTCCCATTCCACTACTCTGCCTACCTTTATTTGTTTATTTATTTTTGCTTTTTAGGGTCACACCTGCGGCATATGGAAGTTCCTAGGCTAGGGGTCGAATCTGAGCTGTAGATGCTGGCCTACACCACAGCCACAGCAACTCAGGATCCGAGCCATGTCTGCAACCTACACCACAGCTCACAGCAACGCCAGATCCTTAACCCACTGAGCTAGGCCAGGGATCGAACCCGCATCCTTACAGATCCTAGTTGGGTTAGTTAACAGCTAAGCCATGAAGGGAACTCCCCCCTACCCCCGTTTTTATTTTTATTTTTTTTAGGGCCGCACGGCATGGCATGTGGAGGTTCCCAGGCTAGGGGTCTAACCGGAGCTGTAGCTGCTGGCCTACTCCACAGCCACAGCAACACCAGATCTGAGCTGCATCTGCAACCTACACCAAAGCTCACGGCAATGCTGGATCCTTAATCCACTGAGTGAGGCCAGGAACCCGCAAACTCATGGTTCCTAGTCGGATTCATTTCTGCTGAGCCACAATGAGAACTCCCCCCACCCCTTTTTTTAACACTTTGTTCTACAAAGTAGTTCAGGTAATTTGTAGAAATAAATGAATCAAGGATTGGAGTTCCCCTTGTGGCTCAGTGGGTTAAGGACCCGGCAAGTGTGGTCCCCAAAAAAAGGGAAACAAGCATTTATCCTGTCTTCCTTGTACAACCTTTTCAGGAAAATCAAATAATGAATGAGGAAAAGTTATTCTTTTTTTTTTTTTTAATTTTATGGTTGCACCCACAGCAGATGGAAGTTTCAGGCTAGGGACTGAATCCGAGCCACAGCTGTGACATTGGATCCTTAACCCACTGCTCTGAGCTGCGGATCCAAGCTGTACCTCTGCAGTGACCCTAGCCACTGCAGTCGGATTCTTAACCCATTGCACCATAGCAGGAACTCCAAGGAAAAGTTATTTTATTTTATTTTTTTTTTATGGCTGCACCCATGGCATGTGGAGGTTCCCAGGCTAGGGGTCTAATCAGAGCTGCAGCTGCTGGCCTTCACCACAGCCACAGCAACGCAGGATCTGAGCCGCGTCTGCGACCTACATCACAGTTCATGGCAACGCCAGATCCTTAACACACTGAGTGAGGCCAGAGACCGAACCTGCAACCTCGTGGTTCCTAGTCAGATTTGTTAACCACTGCGCCACCACGGGAACTCCGGAAAAGTTATTCTTTATGGAAGAATTCCAGTTAATGAATGCAAAAAGAATGATAGAATTAGAAAGTCACCATTTTGTAACACCTAATGAAATAAAGGCTCATCAGTGGATGCTAAAACCAACAGATAAAAGGTTGATAGGGAATCCTATAATGAAGAGAGCAGGCCGAGAGCGCTGAAACCACCGATCAATGAGTAAAAACATTTCAACAAAACATTATGTGCTGCTAGATGTAATAATAAGTAGACAGACCATCGACAATAAGGTATTCTTGCCCAAGACACTAAACCTGAATCTAATCAAGCTCTAGATCTAACTTTCAGTTTACTGAAAACACAACAGACAGAAGAACAAGTTAAGCTACACCATCAGGAAGCTATCAGCCAAATCTTCTGGGATATGAGAACCTTCACAGGACAGATGCTCTGGTTTCTTTTACAAATAAATAGCATTAAAAAAGGGGGGGAGAAAAGTGAAATTTTTTTTGTTTGTTTTTTGTTTTGTTTTTAGGGCCACACCTGCTGCATATGGAGATTCCCAGGCTAGGGGTCAAATCAGAGCTATAACTACTGGCCTACACCACAGCCACAGCAACACAAGGTCCCAGCTGAGTCTGCGACCTACACCACAGTTCATGGCAATGCGAGATCCTTATCCCACTGCACAAGGACAGGGATCGAACTCACATCTTCATGTATACTAGTCGGATTCGTTTCTGCTGCTCTGTGACAGGAACTCCCAAAAAGTGGAACTGTAACCGATGAAAAGTTATGAGACATATCAACCAAATGAAATGTGTGGGCCTCATTTCAGTCCTGATTGGAACAAACCAACTATTAAAGAAATTTGAGGAGTTCCCGTCGTGGCTCAGTGGTTAATGAATCCAACTAGGAACCACGAGGTTGCGGGTTCGATCCCTGGCCTCGCTCAGTCGGTTAAGGATTTGGCGTTGCCATGAACTGTGGTGTAGGTCGCAGACGCGGCTCAGATCCCACATTGCTGTGGTTGTGGTGTAGGCCGGCAGCTACAACTCCGATTAGACCCCTAGCCTGGGAACCTCCGTATGCCACGAGTGCGGCCCTAGAAAGGGCAAAAAGACCAAAAAAATAAATAAAAAAGAAAACAGAAATTTGAACATGAACTAGGTATTAAATGATTTTAGGGAATCTATTAATTTTGTTAGGTATGATAGTGGCATTGCAGTTATTTTTGAAAAAGCCCTATTAACATTGTGCTGAAATAATTCCAGTAAGATGATATGATGCCCATGACTTACTTTATAATACTCCAGAGGGAGGGAAAAGTAAGGAGTCAGATAAAGCAAAATTGGTAAAATGTTAATAATTATTGAGAATAGGTGATAAGTAAATGACAATTTATTACATTTCTACTTTTATGTATGCATGCATATATTCCACAATAAAAAAAAAAGATTTTTTTAAAGGCTAAAAGCAAATAATTAAGAAAACGGGAGTTCTCTTATGGCTCAGTGGATTAAGGATCTGGCATTGTCACTGCAGCAGCTGGGGTTGCTGCTGTGGTTTTGGCTCAGTCCCTGGCCTAGGAACTTCCACATGCCATGAGTGTGGCCAAAAAAGAAAAAAAATTTTAAAAGGGGACAAAGAGAAAATACAGATCCAGAAAGAGAAAAGTTTTGAGTTTCTTAGCAGCCAAAGCAAAGAGGGAAACAAGAGTCGTGTTGGTCAAATGTTGAGAAAGACAGTCTCATGCTTGCAGTTTTGGACGCTTACTCAGTCACATAAGAGTGGGCCTGGGCCTGGAGCACTTCCTAGCCAAGAGATAAAGAGCCCACACTGCCTGTGCTGGATTTATCACTGTGTGTGGGAGCATGTTTCCTTGTTTCAGGTGCCATGAGTACTCTTCTGTCTGCTTAAAGCCTGTCTGTCATATGGCATCTAGCCAACACCTCTGCTGTATCTGTCCTCCTCTGGGAAGGGACAAGGTCCTTCACTGTGGCACAAGAAGGGTGAGCATAGGTGAAATGCCTTGTGTTGATCACTGGGAGAGATCCCCAGGCAAAGAGGGGCCAATACCCACTACTGAAGCTGATCTTGCTCCGTCTCTTCTCTATGGAGTAAATCTTTGTTCCATCCTGTCTTTGACTGCATTGTGTCTTCCTTGACTACTCAGATACCAAAAGGAAATGGTAGAAATATTTAGAATCCTCCCCTGGGATTGATAACTGGTGCAAGTGTACACTGCCAAAAGTACCAAGCGATTTCTAAAGCCAACAAACCAGCACAGTTTCTTACAATCAAAGAGATTCAGGTGGTGGCGAAATTCCTACTCAATATGGCTTCCCAATAGGCGGCCAGTCATCTGTCATGATTTGGGCTATAATGAGGGACTTGCAAAGAGCTAGAAACCACAGAGGGAGGGGGAAGAGGTGGAGAGAGGTGGGCTTTCAATGATGAAGGAAATGGAGAGCGATAAGGGAAAGACCGGGTCTTCTAAGGGCGGGGTGAGGGGTGTGGGAATGACTGCACAAGGGCAGGGCAATTTCATTTTCATAAGAGGAAAAATATACAAAATGCATGTAAACTTGAATAAAGCTGGTGTTTTTTTTTCTCCCTCCTTGCCTGAAAGATATCGATCCACCACCAAAAAGCACTGACAGGAAACAAAAGTCTTTACCAAAGGTCTCTGGAGGACACTGCAAAAGGATTACCCAGCATGGCTCAGGGCAAGACATCCTTTCAGAATCCTTCTAAATCTCAAAGTTCCTCACTCTCGCAATAGCTGCCCACACCTCTCCCTTCTCTTTTTCCCAAATGGCTGATCACTCAAACTGCCAGCTCACTCCCCACACTTCTCAGGAGTAGCTTTTCCTGAGTGGGGCTGGGAGGAAATTCCTCCAGGTCACCCCAGTTTTTTGCTTAGGTCTCTTCCTCTCCTTCTGTCCTCCCTACAAAGGCTCCTTACAACTAAGCCTGGGAAGGAGGAAAAGCAGTGTGTATTTATATGTATTTTTGTCCTGTTGCAGGGAAGGAAAAAAAAAAAAAGATTGAAAGGGAAATACACCTGAATGTTAACAGTAAGATGCCAGCAAAGCTTTATAATCAAAGAAGGCTGGGCCCAAGTCCTGGCTCTGCCACTTTCTAGCTGTGTGACCTTGGGCAAGCCTCACTGGAGATATTTCTCCAGACCTCAGATGGCTGTTCCGTGAATGACTTAGCATGGTATCTGGCGTATAGAAAGCATTCCATAAAATATAGCTTACTAAATAAAGGAGTTATCTCCACCTGGTAGGAATTTGGCAAAATTTATCTTGTCTTTAGCCATAGTTTTTGCCCCATTTATCTGCCTAGTCTTTTTAGGGCCGTACCCACGGCATATGGAGATTCCCAGGCTAAGGGTCAAATTGGGGTTGTAGCTGCTGGCCCATGCCACAGCCACAGCAACGCGGGATCTGAGCCACATCTGCAACCTACACCACAGCTCACGGGAATGCCAGATCCTTAACCAACTGAGCAAGGCCAGGGATCGAACCTACAACCTCATGGATGCTAGTCAGCTTCGCTTCTGCTGAGCCACGGCAGGAACTCCTATCAATATTTTTTACAATAAGCACCTGTTTGTAATTTAAAATAAAAACAACATAAAGATCATTACAAACATAAGCATAAAATTAAATGTTTATCAATAGAGTACCAAATGAATTATGTGGTATCCACGTTCTGGACTATTACAGACTCTTTAAAAATGAAGAACCCCCTGTGTGTGAGTGCTGCGCCCACGGCCCCCTGGATTCAGCACAGACGGCCCCTCCCCCATCCAAAGCCTCTGATTGAGATTCTCCGGAATTGTTTGCCAAAATCCCAGCGTAGAATCCAAGGGTCCAAGACCATTTCCACCAAACACATATCTACCTTTTCTGTAGGTTTTTTTTTTTTTGGTCTTTTTGCCTTATCTAGGGCCGCACACGCAGCATGTGGAGATTCCCAGCCTTAGGGATCTAATCGGAGCCGTAGCCGCCGGCCGACACCACAGCCACAGCAATGCAGGATCCGAGATGCCTCTGTGACCTACACCACAGCTCACGGCAACGCTGGATCCTTAACCCACTGAGCAAAGCCAAGGATCGAACCCGCAACCTCATGGCTCCTAGTCGCATTCGTTAACCACTGAGCCATGACGGGAACTCCCGTTTTTTGTTTTTATAACCAGCACCACACCATGCTTTCAAAGACCGCATTTCACCTTTCCTGGATCACTACAGTGAAGTATTACAGTTGTACAGTTTCCAACTGGCCCTGGCTTGCTCGGATAAAATTTTGTATGTATTTCGTAAGGCACAGATTCTATATGGTAATGATGTCCTAGGCAAAAAGAAAAAAATTAACTAAATTGCAAATTTTATTGTTTTAACGTGTCTGCATGTCGAGTGATGTTTACGTTTTGAAATAAAATTTATTATTCATTAAAAAAATGAGGAATCCAAAAAAATGCCCACCGTATACAGCAAGTTGCAAAACAGTATGTGTAGTGTGACCCATATATATATTTACATATGTTAAGTGCTACAAATAAAGGAGAAAAACCACAGCTATCTCAACAGCGAAGGTGAATGTTTCTCAACTTTCAAATCCATATTTTGTAAGGTTTAATTTTTTAAAAAATAAGACACATGAGGCGTTCCCATGTAGCTCAGCGGGTTAAGTACCCAGTGTTGTCTCTGCCATGGCTTAGGTCGCTGCTGTGGCATGGGTTCAGTCCCTGGTTGGGGAAATTCCTCATGTCGCAGGTGTGACCCCCCTCCCAAAAAAGAACATAATATAAGACAGATGAATTACTTTCACATAAAGAAAAACACTGAAGAGGGGAAAAGCGGGGCGGGGGGCGATTTCCATTTGTTTGCCAGGCCCACTGCACAAGAGCACCAGAAAGCAAAGGACTCTGATTCTGTGAACCTCAGTCCTACGCTAAGCCGTTGGAGTTCCTACCAGGAAGGGTTACCTGGGCACCCTATCTTCAGCCGTCCTGGCTGCCCTCCTGTGCCCATATACTCTTTTGCAGACTACAACAGAAAGGAGCCAGTTGAAATTGTTCCTCTTTTCTACCCATAGGGACATTTCCAATACCTCTGCCAAGTGGCGTAAGGTTTGCAGGAGCCAAGTGAAGGGCAGGGGAAAAGGTCCTCGGGCCTGGAGATCTTTCTAGATGTTTGTGGCCTGTGGCCCCCAGACTACTTCTCTCCCCCAGTCTTGTTGAAACTGAAGAGGAGGGCGGGCTCTGGAGGCACTGTAGGGCTTTGCTGAGGTTCTCAGGGTGGGGCCCGCCCCATAGCGTGTGGAGAGAGCTGCAGAGCCCCCAACCACTTGGGGGACAAATGAGTAGTTCCTGGAAGGTGGGGGAAACGAGTGCCGTGGCTATCTCCATAACAACCAGCTGGGGTGCCCTATCAGCCCTCTCTATAAAAACCATTGCCTACAGATCTAGCCCCCAGATCGAGTCTCAAGATTTCCTGGCCATTTCCAAGAACCCAGCCCAGAATGGGGGCGGGGTTCCTGACGACTCCTCCTCCCTTCCCCCCTCAGGCCCTTCTCGCTTTTGGGCCCCAAGTCCCGGTCCAACTCCAGGGCCAGCCTATTCATCTCCCAGTTCTGGTTGGCCCCGCGCTCGCTCAAACCACCTCCGGTGTGCCCCCAAACTCCCAGTCCTGCACTTCCCCCCCGCCCCATTTCCGCAGAGTTCGCGCTCCCGGCACCCCGCGCGCGCCTCGGGCACCTCCTTGGCGGGCGGGAACCGAAGCCCGGAGGCCCCGCCAGCCCTAGGCCCCGCCCTAAAGCCCCGCCCTGGCACGTGCCCGCGCGGACCCGATAGCCTCTTTGAGCTTCCAAGGGGACACATCTGCGAGTCAGTCCCTAGCTATGCTATCAGCCCCCGGGATCTGCCTTTGGAGGTTGGGAGGGGGGTTTGCGGCGTTCAGAGAAGTTCAAAGGAGATGCAAGCCCGGAAGCGGAAGCAGAGGGTTGGAGAGGGCCGGACGTCGGGGCAGCGAGGACCCCTGAGCTCGAGCCCACGCCCACCTCCCTCCGTCCCGGCGGGCGCACTTGGGATTGGGCCTAGATACTCCGTCTGGGTCGGGAGGGTTCGGAGCCTGAATTTGAGCAAGGGCTGTCTCGGTACCCGCCAGGTGTGCTGCGCGGGACATGCGGCGGGGCGGGGCGGCCCCGGGAGCAATTGTCGGGAGGTGGAGGGTGAGTCAAGTGAGCTGGAAGTCCCCGGCCTAGGATCGGGAATCGAGGGTCTAGCCGAAAGGATTGTGGTTAAATTAAGTCCAATGGCTCTCTCTGCCCGGATGCCGTGACTAGTCCTGGCAGGAGTGTGGTGCACGGGGCCCTAGAAGCCCAAAGGATGGGGCTCTGCCTCTCCAGCACCTCCCAGGTGGGGCGCGGAGCTTGGCTCTACGCTGCCACCGTGTGGCCGCAGGGAGCAGCGCCTGCCTGGCACCTGGAGGCTCCACAGGGGTGGGGCATAGGGACCAAGTTCTGGCAACTATCCTTCCAGGATACCGGCTTTAGAGGCTCTCCTCTTCCCAAGCTAGGTTCCGGGATTGGGGTTGAGGTTGCCGTGGCGATGGCGGAGCGGTCACCAGGCCTTCATCCAGTCACTGTGAATCCTGCTCAGGACCGTTTGGGGATCGTGTGGACATAGCATCCGCCAGCATCCCGCTTACCGACTAACAAGGTGTGGATGAAAATGATCCCCCCAAAAGGCAGCAAATCCTCCAACAACTAACCAGCTTTTCCTAAGCATCTGCTATGTGAAAGATTAATAAAGATGAATAATTAAGCGGGGAAAGACCTCTCATGTTCCTAGTTCCTCATTCTAATGAAAATATCAGGTAACTTTTGGAGTTCCCTTGTGGTGCAGTGGGTTAAGTATCTGGTGTTGTCACTACAGCAGCCTGTGTTGCTAATGTGGTGTGGGTTCCATCCCTGGCCTGGGAACTTGCAGTTCTCTAAGGGTAAAACACTATTACTCCTGTCCAACAGATGAGGATATTTAGTTTCAGTGGGTTAAGTAACTTTCCCCAAATCACACAGCTAGCTAAGGATGGAACTTATAAGTGTTAGCTTTTTTTTTTTTTAATAGACTTTGTTTATTCATTTTTCTAGGACCACACCTGTGGCATATGGAAATTCCTAGGCTAGGGATGGGATCTAAGCTGCAACTGCCAGCCTAAACCACAGCAATGCCAGATCCAAGCCACATCTGTGATCTACGCTGCAGCTTGTAGCAATGCAGGATCCTTAACCCACTGAGCGAGACCAGGGATCAAACCTGCCTCCTGGAGTTCCCGTTGTGGCGCAGTGGTTAACAAGTCCGACTAGGAACCATGAGGTTGCGGGTTCGATCCCTGCCCTTGCTCAGTGGGTTAACGATCCGGCGTTGCCGTGAGCTGTGGTGTAGGTTGCAGACGCGGCTCGGATCCTGCGTTGCTGTGGCTGCGGCGCAGGCCAGTGGCCACAGCTCCGATTGGACCCCTAGCCTGGGAACCTCCATATGCCGCGGGTGCGGCCA
>PVHT021183551.1:15291949-15312739 GCA_004024745.2 Catagonus wagneri | reverse complement strand
GCGGCCATAAAATGACAAAAGGCAAAAAAAAAAAAAAAAAAAAAACCTGCCTCCTCGTGGGTATTAGTCGGGTTCTTAGCCTGCTGAGACACAACAGGAACTCCTTAACAGACTTTATTTTTTAAAGAGCATTTTTTAGTTCACAGCAAAACTGAGCAAAGATGCAATGTCTCCATATGCCTCCTGGTCCAGCGTACAACCTCACTATCAACATCACACACCACAGGGGTGCATTTGTTACAGTTAAGAAACCTGATACATCATTAGCACCCAGAGTCCAAACTTTACAATTGATAAGCCTTGGCTTTTAACTGCTATGCCAGTCTCCTATCCTAAAGGCCACTCTCCTGAAGGGAGACTCAACTGGGACTTTGAAGGATGCGTAGAATTTCTGAAGCGGGAGAGGTGGGAAGGGCATTTCAGGCAGGAGAGTTGTAGAGAGCTAGACGCGGAAGGATTTTCAGGGTACTTGGCAAGTTTGACTTGAGCAAGGGTCCCCAAATTTTAGTCAACTGAATATCAACCTCTTGAAATTTTTCCTAAGATATAATAGCCATGAAATCATGGGTTTAGTATGCAAGTTTTATTTTTTGAATACCAATTGAAATAAATATGTCAATCTTTGAAAAATATTTGGTCATATGCCACTAAAATGATCCCTAGAGCCGCCAGTGGTAGCCATGCTCCATTCTGGAAATTGCTACCATAGAGAGTTATTGGAGTTACCTGGGGAGGTAGGAAGAGGCTGCTGTTTGTTGAGCAAGGGTCATCTATGTCCCTAGAAAGGGGATTGCTGCTGTTCGTAATTCTCTGAGCCCCAGACCTATTAGTATTTTTTTTTGTTTTTTTGCCATGCCCGAGGCATGCAGAAGTTCCTGGGCCAGGGATCGAATCCAAGCCCAGCAGTGATGCCCATCTTTAACCTGCTTCCACCAGGGAATTCCATGAAGAGCATTTTAGTTAGAAGGAACAGTATGTGCAAAGTTCCTGAGGCTGGAAAGAACAATGTGTGTGGCCACACGAAGGAAGCACGAAAGGAAGAGTCAGGGAGAGGAGTGTGCAGGGACCAGACCCTGCGTGTAGTCCCTGGGGGCCTCACAAGACTGTGATCTCAATGGCGTGCCTTAGGAGGGGCCATTCAGAGTTTTGAGTAGAGTACCTTCCATTCAATTACTCAAATAACAAATACTTTTTGAACACTTCATGTAGAGCATTGGGTATTTTACAGAACAAGACTCTTATGATCCTTACCATCGGGAAGCTTACATTCTTTTAAAAACAAAAGTGAGGGGAGTTCCCTGGTGGCTTATCAGGTTAAGAATCTGGCATTGTCAGTGCTGTGGCTCCGGTCACTGCTGTGGCACGCGTTGAATCCCTGGCCTGGGAACTTCTGCACATCACAGGCAAAAATAACAAGTTATTATAAGGTTTTCTGTGAAAACACTACCCTTTCCCCCATTTCCACTTTCCCAGAGGCATTGATTTTCAACTCTGTTAGCTGACTGTATTTTCAATTTATCTCCGTTATCTCTAAATAACCACTTCTAGGAGTTCCCGTCATGGCTCAGTGGTTAATGAATCCGACTAGGAACCATGAGGTTGAGGGTTCGATCCCTGGCCTTGCTCAGTGGGTTAAGGATCTGGCATTGCCGTGAGCTGTGGTGTAGGCTGCAGATGTGCTCGGATCCCATGTTGCTGTGGCTTATGATGAAGGCCGGCAGCTACAGCTCCTGTTAGACCCCTAGCCTGGGAACCTCCATATGCCGCCGGGTGCGGCCCTAGAAAAGGCAAAGAGACTAAATAAATAAATAAATAAATAACCACTTCTACTCGGTTTCAGTTTTAAACACTATATCTTGGAGGTCCCGTCGTGGCACAGCAGAAACAAATCCGACTAGGAACCCTGAGGTTGCGGGTTCGATCCCTGGCCTCACTCAGTGGGTTAAGGATCTGGTGTTGCTGTGAGCTGTGGTGCAGGTCACAGATGCGGCTCAGATTCTGCGTGGCTGTGCCTGTGTCTGTGGTGTAGGCCAGCAGCTACAGCTCCTATTCAACCCTTAGCCTGGGAACCTCCATATGCTGCAGGGGCGGCCCTAAAAAAAGCAAATAATAATAATAACAATAAAAAAGATAAATACTATGTCTTGATTTTCTACTTTGGAGATAAAATTTTAATTCTCTTTCCCTATCACCTGCCCCGCTATGCACATAATCCCCACCTCCCCAAATTGCCAGTGTAATTTTGGTTAGTTCAGTAGTATTGTTGCCATTGTAATATGTAAGCTATGGTTACTTTTCCTTTCTTGTACAACTTTCTTTTTTCTTCAGAGTCAGTAATTGTCCTGATTTGTCACTTACTCAGCTTGTATGTATTCCACTCTCCACCGATTATCTAAATCTCTTCTTAAGAGGTTCCTACAAATCTGCTGTCTCAGGTTGGTGTCTCTGGAAGCTCAGATGGAGACAGAGGGATCAAAACTTATGAAAGGAAGTGGGCGGAAGCGGGTTTGGGCGGAGGGAGAGGAACTGCACTGAGGCCTGGAAAGCCTCCGCCCACCTGGCAGGGAGTCCTGGAGCAAGTATTGCCGTTGCCAGAGTGCCCTGAGCTCCCCTGAAATGGCCAGGCCTTTATACCCTGCCTGCCTCAGTCCCCTCCATGGGCTGCCCCAGGAAGGCCCCGATCTTGGGCCAGGCAGGTCCCTGCATCGGAGACCGACCCTGAAGGAGCTGACAGCTGGAGGTGGTCGGCTGTCCAAACTCCCCACTCCTGGGCTGCAGGCTCTTCCTTCTAGGGGGCTCTGGCAGGCAGGCTCCATGCCCACCACATCATGTACTCTGTCAGTTCCATATATATATATCTATATGGGTTTTTTTTTCGCTTTTGTCTTTTTAGGGCCACACCCTCGGCATATGGAGGGAGGTTCCTAGGCTAGGGGTCTAATCGGTGCTGTAGCCGCCGGCCTACACCACAGCCACAGCAATGTGGGATCCGAGCCTCGTCTGTGACCTGCACCAGAGCTCACGGCAACGGTGGATCCTTAACCCACTGAGCGAGGCCAGGGATCGAACCCGAGTCCTCATGGTTCGTTAACCACCGAGCCATGAAGGGAACTCCTCTGTCAGTTCCATCTTTTTGAAGAAATTTTTTTTTTCTTTCTTGCTTTTTAGGGCCACACTTGTGGCATATGGAGGCTCCCAGGCTAGGGGTCTAATCAGAGCTGTACCCGCCGGCCTAAACCACAACCATAGCAACGCCAGATCCGAGCTACTTCTTCGAACTACACCACAGCTCACGGCAACGCTGGATCCTTAACCCACTGAGCAAGGCCAGGGATTGAACCCTCAACCTCATGGTTCCTAGTTGGATTCGTTAACCGCTGCGCCACAACAGGAACTCCTGAAGAAACTTTTCAAGAGTCTTCCTTTGGCTCCAGTCTGGAGTATTTGAGCTTTGTATCTCATGAACAGCTATCATTCTGGGCAGGGAAAAATCCAGATTTGTAGGGTTTAAAGTTTATACAATCTGAGGGCCCTTTAGAAAAAGGAGTACAAAATTAGGTATAATTTATTTGGATTGATAAATCAATAAATTCCTGGAGCTTGGAGTTCCCGTCGTGGCGCAGCAATTAACAAATCCGACTAGGAACCATGAGGTTGCGGGTTCAATCCCTGGCCTTGCTCATTGGGTTAAGGATCCGGCGTTGCCGTGAGCTGTGGTGTAGGTTACAGATGCGGCTCGGATCCCGCATTGCTGTGGCTGTGGCGAAGGCCGGCGGCTACAGCTCCAATTAGACCCCTAGCCTGGGAACCTCCACATGCCGCGGGTGCGGCCCTAAAACGACAAAAGGCTAAATAAATAAATAAATATCAATCAATCCTTCCATCCCTGGAGCTTGAAAATCCCCTGGGGACTCAGGACCTTTTCCTCTGAGCTCTCAGCAGAAATGCTTTCTTTTTCTTTTCTTTTTTCTTTCTTTTTATTCTTTTCCTTTTTTTTTGGCCTTTTTTTGTGGCCCCACCTGCAGCCTATGGAAGTTCCCAGGCAAGGGGTTAAATCAGAGCTACAGCTGCTGACCTACGCCACAGACACAGCCACAACACCAGATCCAAGCCGAGTCTGTGACCTACACCACAGCTCATGTCAATGCCAGATCCTTAACCCACTGTGCAAGGCCAGGAATGAAACCTGCATCCTCATGGATACTAGTCAGATTTGTTTCCGCTGCGCCACAACGGGAACTCCGGCAGAAATGCTTTCTGATTGGCTTCTCCCGCCACCTAGAGAGCCCTGCTGCAGGTCCCATCACTCCCAGCAGCCCCGGGGAAAGTGCAGGAGGCCGAAGCTTGGGCTTCTAGGTGAGTCCGCCTCTGATCCTGGGACCTTGTTTACAAGCATCCCTCACCTGGTGTTGGATGTCCCTGGGACTGCTTCTTCCATTACTCACTCTTTTTGGTAGAGCACCTACTCCAACAATTTCTTGGGAAAAAGGATATGGGAGACTCCATATTTGAGGCATTGAAAACCTGCCATTATCTTCATTCTACCTTTACCGCCCACCCCCATCCCAGTTTTTTGTTTTGTTTTGTTTTTGTCTTTTTAGGGCCACACCCGCGGCATATGGAGGTTCCCAGGCGAGGGGTCGAATCAGAACTTCAGCTGCCAGCCTACACCACAGCCACAGCAACACCAGATCCAAGCCAAGTCTGCAACCTACACCGTAGCTCACAGCAATGCCGGATGCTTATCCCACTGAGCAAGGCCAGGGGTGGAACCCAAGTCCTCATGGATGCTAGTTGGGCTCATTACCACTGAGACAACGATGGGAACTCTCAGCACACAGGTTCGATCCCCAGTCTGGCATGGTGGGTTAAACGATCTGGCATCGCTGCAGCTGCAGTAGGTTGTAACTATGGCTTGGATCTGACCCCCGGCCCAGGAGCTCCATATGCTAAGGGGTGGGAAAAAAAAAAAAAAGGCCACAGGCATCCTGATTCCTGGTGCTTTGTGTGGAATCTCTTTTCTACTTTGGAAGCTGCAGGGTCTTCTCTCCTCCACCATCTGCCTTGTTCTGACATCTCACGATGGTGACTTTGCAGCAGGTCTCTTTCCATCCATGGCCCTGAGCACTTGGAGACAGCTTTCAACGTGGAACCGTATATCCTTCAGTTCTGGGAATTTTCTTCGATTTTTTTGTTTGTTTGCTTTTTGTCTTTTTAGGGCCTCACTCTCGGCATATGGAGGTTCCCAGGCTAGGGGTCGAATCAGAGCTACAGCTGCTGGCCTATGTCACAGCCACAGCAACGCGGGATCCAAGCCACGTTAGTGACCTACACCACAGCTCACGGCAACACCAGATCCTTAACCCACCGAGCAAAGCCAGGGATTGAACCTGCATCCTCATGGTTCCTAGTCAGACTCCTTTCTGCTGGGTCACAATGGGTACTCCCCTTTCCTCAATTTTTAATTGACTCCTGCTCCTCTCTGTTTTTCCTGCTTTCTCTTTTTGTAATTTCTACTATTCAGATCTTGAGTGTCCCAGACTAGTGCTCTAATTTCCTTTGTTTCCTTTTTCTCTCAATTTTTTTACCTCTTTTTGTTTTACATTTTAGAAGATTTCCTCAAATTTTTCAAAATTCCCTTGAATTTTTAATTTGCAAGGGCTTTTTGTTGAATTTTTTTTTTTTTTCTTTTTAAAATCACATCCAGCAGTTCCACTGGTGGCACCGTGGGGTACAGATCCAGCATTGTCACTGCTGTGGCTCAGGTTAAGCCCTGGCCCAGGAACTTTTGCATGTGTGGCCAAAAAGAAAAAAAAATCCTGTTCTTGAACCCTGGATGCAATATGTTCTCTTATCGCTCTGAAGATGTAACCACAGGTACGTCCTCTTGGCCTGGTCAGATGAGCTTTGAGGAAAGTTTTTCTGATCCCCTTGCCTAGAGAGCAAAGCCACAGCTGCCAGCTTTCTGGGGGGCAAGCTGGGAAACACGTTGGGGGAGTATCAGCCTTCCCAGCGTATGTGGTCTCTTCATCGCCTGATCCCCTCGCCCTCCACTGCGCCTGTGGTTTCCCATTCCAGTGACTAGAGAATTAACCTCCGGTTTTCTGCCAGGGTTGGGGAAAGGACCTAGGGACCTAACAATTCTGATCCCAAAATGGCTTCCAATCTCTTCTTTCATATCACCACCTCCATTTAAACAGGTACCCTAGCCTTCAGGGGGAGTCCACCATCAAAAATGACTTGGTCCCCCTTCCCCACATCCAGCTTAGGTGACAGTTTTCTTGGTTTTGCATATAGTTACCACCCGACCATCTGTTTTCCAGCTTCCAAATGCTGTGCTCTGGTCCCCTGCTTCCCCTCCCCACAGCTCTCTTCTGGGTGCCCTGGGTGTGGTCATAACAGAGCACAGTGGTTAGAGGCACAGAACTAAGAGCCAGAGTGCTTCGGTTCAGGTCAGCTCTGCTGCCTCCTACACCTCAAATTTCCGTTCTGCAAAATAGGATAATAGTACTTACCTTATAGGTTATGGTGGGGATTAAATTAAATGGTTACTGTCACCATTATTTCCTTTCCTGAAGTCCCTCTGCTCAGGCAGGGTCTGCTGTTCCTCTGACTCTGGTCAGTGGGGGGCTCCGGGGTCGGGGGTCCCTCCCTGCTCTAGCACGGAGACTGAAGACAGGAGGGTGTGTAATTTCCTACTACCTCCACTTTGTAGATGAGGAAGCCGGGCTTCGGGCTTCGGAGAGGAGAGGTGACTTGCTCAAGGTCACAGTCAGGGACAGAGCTAGGACTAGAACCTGGGCCTACCCGGACCCTGAGCCTGGCACCTTCCCCTGCACCAGCTGCCTTCCCTGTGTACTGTTAATCCTTCTGTGAGCGGGACAGGAATGCTGCCTTCACTGGGAGACCCAGCACGCTTTGTCCAGGTCTGAGGTGTGCACAAACTCCTATGTCCCAGGAAAGAGGCTCGACTCCCCCTCCCCCATCTCCCACAATGGCAGCCCAGGAGCTAACGACAGAGCAACCCCACCCTGATCCCGGGGACCCTGCAGGTGCCCAGAGGTAGGGAGTCAGCACAGAGGGCGGGCGGGTGCAGGCTGTTAAGGAAACCAGGTGGCCCTGGGCTTGAGTTCAGCTCTGCCACCAGTTTACTGGGTGACTTTGGCTATGTCACTTCACCTACCTGAGCCCTAAGTTATTTGGCTATAAAATGAGTGGAATAAAAGCTCTTCTTAGGGCTCTTGTGAGGTTGTTGCCTTGAGGTAGGTGCCAGCAGGTACCCAGCATGTGTTTGCTGAGTGACCAACAGACTGACCAGATGCGTTTGTTGCACAGGGCCTGGCTCAGCAATGGCAGCTTCTGGGGAACTGCTCTTGGTACCTGGCCCTACTTTGTGCTGCCCCTTCAATGCAGCCTCCTCTCTGGTCCCTCTGTCCGTCCTGCATGGGTCCTCAGCCTGCAGGCACTGCTGCCCTCCCCAGCCCCCAGTCACGGTCTCCTCGATGCTGCCAGGAAGACCCGGGAAGCTTCTGAACATGTCCCTCAGCGTCTCATCTCTGGCCCTGCTTATGACCTCAGGACCAAAGCTTGTCTCTTTTCAACATCTTATATTTGCCCTCAGCCACAGTTTACTGTTCTCATAACATTTACTGTTTGGGTCTGCATAGCATCCAACAGTAGAGGCCTGGTTGGATAAATTATAATACATTAATGTTATACAATACTGATATCCATGGTTGCACAGCAGTTACAAACTTAACCTCAGTGGTCTGAGAAACCTTGAATTCCATTAGCTTTGTCACTCTGGGGAAATTATTTACTTTTCTGTGCCTCGGTTTCCTCATCTGTAAAATGAGAATAACAACAGTATTTACCTGGTATAGTTATTGTAAAAAAAAAAATCAGCAATCTAGAATGGAAGCTCTAAAGGCAGAATTTTGCTCTAAGGGCAGGTTTTTTTCATTGCTCTGTTCCCAGTGCCAAGCCTGGTGCCTGGCGCAAGGAAGCTGTTCAGTAAATATTTGGTGAACAAATCTGTGGAATAATGAGGTAATACATATAAAGCAGGGCTGTTCAACAGAAATATAATACAAACCACATATGCTTGTTATTTTAAGATGTCTAGTAGTCATGTTAAAAAAGAAAAAAGAAACAGGATTTTAATAATATATATTTTAGCATAATATATCCAAAATATCAGTGTACCCTGAGGTCAATATAAAAATTATTAATGAGATTATTTTCCATTCTTTTTCTCCTACTAAATCTTCAAAATATGGTATTTTATACCAATGGCACATTTCAGCCATACAACAGTGTAGTAATATTTTATAGCAATGTAATAAAGTAAAACATAGTCCTACCATAAAAAGTTACATTTACCAAATATTTTTATTTTTATTTATTTATTTTTCTTTTTTGGCCACCCTACAGCATATGGAGTTCCTGGGCCAGGGATCAGATCCAAGCTGCAGCCACACTGGATCCTTAACACACTGTGCTGGGCCAAAGACTGAACTGAGTTCAGGCACTCCAGAGACTGCTCCGATCCCATTGTGCCACAGCAGGAACGCCAGCAAATACTTTTATGTTTTAATTTAGTTAAAATAAAATAAAATTTGGAGTTCTACTGTGGCACAGCAAGTTAAGGATCTAGTGGTGTCACTGTAGCCGCTTGGGTTGCTGCTATGGTGCAGATTTAATCCCTGGCCCGAGAATTTTCACATGCTGTGGATGCAGCCAGAAGATTTTTTTTGCTTTTTAGGGCCACATGTGTGGCATATGGAAGTTCCCAGGCTAGGGGTCGAATCAGAGCTGCAGCCACAGAAACACAGGATCCGAGCTGCATCTTTAACCTACACCACAGCTCACAGCAACACCGGATACGTAACCCACTGAGCGAGGCCAGGAATTGAACCTGCATCCTCGTGGATATTAGGTTTGTTCCTGCTAAGTCACAATGAGAACTCAAAAAAATTTCTTTGTCTTTTTAGGGTCACACCTGTGGCATATGGAGTTTCCCAGGCTAAGCGTTAAGGGTCAAATCGGAGCTGTAGCCTCTGGCCTACGCCACAGCCACAGCAACACTGAATCCGAGCCACGTCTGTGACCTACACCACAATTCACAGCAACGCCGGATCCCTAACCCACTGAGTGAGGCCAGGGACTGAAACTGAGTCCTCAAGGAAACTAGTCAGGTTAGCTACCGCTGAGCCACAATGGGAACTCCAATTTTCTTTTTTTAAAATAAAATTTAAAACTTAGTCCTCAGTAGCACCAGCCGCATTTCAAGGGTTGAGTAACCACATATGATTAGTGACTACCAGGCCGGGACAGCACAGGTAGAAAGTGCCAGCAGAATCTAAGTTCTTAGGTAAGAACTGGTGATCTAGAAGATGTCTGTGCTTCAGGCTGAGCGAAATCATCCAGTCACTGAGCAGCGGGTGCCGCAAAATTCCACTTGTGCAAACAAAGAAAACCCCTACCCCAAACTATTTATATATGTTAAATATGTAACCCAGATGTAAGCAGAAGCCTCTTTATGAGAGCTCCAATCCTAATCCATGAGAGCAGCAGGAAAAAATGAAATGTACAACCACAGATGCCTGCCGAGGCGGGTGGGCCGGGCTGGGGGAAGCCCTTTGTGTTGGCTCCACGAGGAGCTGGGGAGCTGAACTGCTTGGGGAAAGGAGGGAGGAGACTTTGAATTTCCCAAGTCAGGGAAGGCTGGGCGAGGGGCAAGATGATGAAATGAATGGGGGCACCCTTTACTGGCAGGGGTGGATGAAAAGAATCTTAAAACCAACCACAGAGATGCTGCTTAAAATTGCCTGCTGCATGGGGTGCAATGCGAACCCTTCAAGGAAACCCCAGACCCTCTGTGGAGTCCACTCAGCTGACCAATGCTCTGTGTACCTGAGCTTTAGGATAGAATCCAGGAAGCAGCTGAGCTTTTCATCTGGGCCAGAAAAGAGAGATGACAAGGGTAGAACCCACACATCTGGGCCCACCTGTTTTCCCCCATGCCTTTCTTGGGGCTCAAAGAAATCTGGAGGTGACTTTGGCCTTCCCATGGTCCTTGGAGGTGGAGGTTTGAGCCCATCTCAGCTACATCCCAGAGGCAAAGGGAGCCTCAGAAGACATGTGCTCCTCTGTGTTTGCAAATACCCAGAAAACAGCCTGAGGGGGTCCACACAAAACCATGCTGCTGCCTCTGGAAGGACAGTGGGTTTGGGGAGGTGATGGGGATTTTCACATTTGCTTTGTCTGTAATCCTTTAATTATTTCAAAGAATATTTTCACAGTGAGCAGGCAATACATTTATGTTTAGAAGGCAAAGAAAACAGTCCCCCTGCATCTCCCTCCCAGCTCATTCAAGGAATACATGGAAGTGTGGAAATTTAAAACATAACAGGCGGGCAAGTAAGAATAAGAAACAAGTCATTACTGACTCAATGACCAGCCCAGACCACCCTGTCCTCCACTGCTGCTAAAACTCTGGGGAAGCATTCAGCCACTGGCTGGTCCCCTGCATGCAGACCCTGATAGGACCCTACCATTCTGCCCAGCTCCAGAGCAGCCAAAGTTCAGAGCAGCAAAAAGGTTCCTTTAGGGCCCAGGGGCTATGAAGGGTCTTGGCCCCTGTGCTGGGAGCAGAAATTGGCAGGGCACGGCACCTGCTGTGGGCCCAGGTATGTCTGGGGCTCAATCGGGGCTGTGCTGGAAGCATGGGATACCTGCCTGTGGCACTGTGGACACTAGATTCTCCCACCAGGGAGGTCAGGAGATTGCACAACTTACTAACCTCAAGTTACTAAATCATTCTGGGCTTCAGAATTTTGTTTGTAAAATATTGTTGTGTGGGTTAAATGAGATAATGTATGTCTTACATTTAGCACAAAGTAATCTTAGTAAGGATAAAAACATTCCTTCCAAAATATACAAAGAGCTCATACGGCTTAATATAAAAAAACAACCTAATCAAAATGGGCAGAAGACTTGTTTAGATGTTTCTGCAAAGAAGATAAACAGATGGCTAACAGGCACATGAAAAGATGCTCAATATCACTAATTATTAGAGAAATTCAAATCAAAACTATAATGAGGTATGCTTCACACCAGTGAAGTCTACAATATTAAATCTACAAAGTCTACAAATAATACATGCTACAGAGGGTGTGGAGAAAAAGGAACCCTCCTACATTGCTGGTGGGAATATAATATATTGGTACAATCAATATGAAAAACTAAAAACACAGTTACCATATAATCCAGCATTCCCACTCCTGGGCATTTATCCACACAAAACTATAAATCAAAAAGGTACATGCACCCTTATGTTCATAGCAGCCCTGTTTACAAGAGTCAAGACATGGAAGCAATCTAAATGTCCTTGAAAGATGACTGAGAAAAGAAAATGCAGTACACATATACAGTGGAATACTACTCAGCCATAAAAAAGAAATGAAATAATGCCATTTGCAGCAACATGGATGGAGCTAGAGATTATCACACTAAGTGAAGTAAGTCAGAAAGATAAATACCATATGATGTCACTTATATGTAGAATCTAAAAAAGTGATATCAATGAACTTATTTACAAAACAGAAATAGGCTCACAGACATAGAAAACAAACCTATGGTTAGTTACCAAAGGGGATAAAGGGGGTCAGGGGGAGAGAGATAAATTACTGTATATAAAAGAGGTAAGCAGAGTTCCCGTTGTGGCACAGCAGTTAACAAATCCGACTAGGAAACATGAGGTTGCGGGTTCGATCCCTGGCCTTGCTCAGTGGGTTAAGGACGTGGCTCAGCTCTGATGTTGCTGTGGCTGTGGTGTAGGCCAGCAGCTACAGCTCTGATTTGACCCCTAGACCGGGAACCTCCATATGCCACAGGTGCGGCCCTAAAAAACAAACAAACAAAAAAAGAGGTAAGGAACAAAGACCTACTGTATAGCACAGGGAACTTAGTATCTTTTCTTCTTCTTCCCTCTCAATATCCTGAAATAACCCATAATGGAAAAGAACCTGAAAAGTAACTGAATCATTTTGCTGTACACTTGAAACACATTTTATTTATTTATATGGTCACACCAACAGCATATGGATAATCCCAGACCAGGAATTGTATCCAAGCCCCAGCTGTGAGCTACACTGCCGCTATAGCAATACTAGATCCTTTAAGCCATTGTGCTGGGCCAGGGATTGAACCTGCGCCTCTGTAGCAACCTAAGCTGCTGCAGCCAGATTCTTTTGGTCTTTTTAGGGCTGTCCCTGCAGCATATGGAAGTTCCCAGGCTAGGGGTCGAATCAGAGCTATAGTTGCCGACCTACACAACAGCTGCAGCAACACAGGATCTGAACCGCATCTGCGACCTATACCACAGGTCACAGCATCACTGGACCCTTAACCCACCAAGCAAGGCCTGGGATTGAACACTTGTCCTCAAGGATACCAGTCAGTTTTGTGAATGCTGAGCCACTACAGGAACTCCCTGAAATGAACACATTTTAAACTATGTTTCAATAAATAAAACTATGTCAATTTTTTTTCTTTTGTCTTTTTGCCTTTTCTAGGGCCGCACCAGCAACATATGGAGGTTCCCAGGCTAGGGGGTCTAACAGGAGCAGTAGCTGCCGGCCTACACCA
This sequence comes from Catagonus wagneri, assembly GCA_004024745.2. Taxonomy (NCBI): domain Eukaryota; kingdom Metazoa; phylum Chordata; class Mammalia; order Artiodactyla; family Tayassuidae; genus Catagonus; species Catagonus wagneri. The sequence goes on along the minus strand of PVHT021183551.1, from coordinate 15,300,088 downwards.
CAGTCACAGCAATGTGGGATCTGACCCGTGTCTGCGACCTACACCACAGCTCACGGCAACGCCGGATCCTTAACCCACTGAGCAAGGCCAGGGATCGAACCCGTATCCTCATGGTTCCTAGTCGGATTTGTTAACCACTGCGCCACGATGGGAACTCCAAAACTATATCAATTTTTTAAAAAGAAGAATAAAAACATTCCAGGAATTAGTCTTTGTTCAGCTAAACCTCTAGCCCTGGTGAAGGAGGTGAGTGGGGATACAGTTTTTTCTGTTAAACACAGAGGGTGGGAGATGGAGTCCTAAGGGCCAGTTTTGTCTGATAACGGCAGAGTTACTGGAGTCTGCATGGGGTGGTGGCACCAGCAGGGAAGCTGGATGCTGCCAAAGGCTCAGTGGTAGAAAATGTGAGTGCTGGGGTAGGAGTGGGCAGCATAAGGGCTCAGGACTATCATGGGGGCCAGGCCAGAGGAGGCTGGGGTGGATTCTAATCTTTACTCTGTGGTCAGCATGGCCCAGGGAGTGCTCCTGGGGACTCAGAATAGTGCGGGGATTTCTAATGCAGCCTTCAGGCTCAGACCAGCCAGGTTCAAGTTAGGTTTAGTCACTTGCCAACCACGTGATTTGGGAGAAGTTACTTAACTCTCTGTGCCTCAATTCTCCCATCTGTAAAATGGGAACAATGATATAACTAGGTTGTTGTGAGAATTGAAAAATTCAAATAAAGCATTTACAAGAGTTCCAGGGTTATACTGAGGTCTCAGTAAGGGTGTAGAGTCACTGACATTTTCTGTCTGCATCACTACGAGTGGCAGGTTTTCAAAGCCATCATAGGAGTTCCTGTTGCAGCTCAGCAGTTAGCGAACCTGACTAGCATCCATGAGGACACGGGTTCAATCCTTGGCCTTAATTCAGTGGGTTAGGGATCTGGCGTTGCTGTGAACTGTGGTGTAGGTTGCAGACACGGCTCAGATCCCGCGTTGCTATGGCTGTGGTATAGGCCTGTGGCTATAGCTCCGATTAGACCCCAAGCCTGGGAACCTCCATATGCTGCAGGTATGGACCTAGAAAAAGCAAAAAAAAAAAAAAAAAAATTTGAGCCAAAAGGATTTATTGATGCATTGATCATCAATGCATTGATGGACTGGAGAGAAATTAAGGTTTTGGTGGATGATGGTGCCATTTACTTGGGCAAAGCTTGAGGGAAGGTTACTTTGTTAGGAAAGGGGAGACATCTTTGGCATTGCTAGTGGAACATTACTCAGCCATAAAAAGTGGAATAATGCAACACCATGGATGGACCTACAGATCATCATACCAAGTGAAGTTAGACAGTAACAGACAAACGTATCACTTATATGCGGAATCTTAAAAAGACACAAATGAACTTATTCCCAGAACAAAAACAGACACAGACTTTGAAAACTTAATGGTTACCAAAAGGAACAGATGTGTGTGTGGGGAGGGATGGACTGGGGGTTTGGGATTAGCATGTACACACTATGCTGGTAAACAGAATGACAGGCCAACAGGGACCTGCTACAAAGCACAGAGGACTCTACCCAAGACTGTGATGCTCTATGTGGGAAAAGAATCTGGAAAAGAACAGATTTGTGTACGTGTAAAACCGCATCACTTTCTTGTATAGCAGAAATTATCACAACATTGTAAATCAACTATACTTAAATACAACTAAAAAAGAACCTCTGGGAGTTCCCGTCGTGGCTCAGTGGTTAACGAATCCGACTAAGAACCATGAGGTTGCGGGTTCGATCCCTGGCCTCGCTCAGTGGGTTAAGGATCCGGCATTGCCGTGAGCTGTGGTGTAGGTTGCAGAAGCGGCTCGGATCCTACGTTGCTGTGGCTGTGGTGTAGGTTGGCAGCTACAGCTCCTATTATAGGGGTCCTGTTAGACCCCTAGCCTGGGAACCTCCATATGCCGCGGGTGCGGCCCTAGATAAGGCAAAAAACCAAATTAAAAAAAAAAAAAACCAAAAAAGAACTTCTGGCATTGTTAGATTAGTGAAGTCTATCAAGTGGTCTAAGTCTGGATCAGAGGGAAGAGGTTCTGACTGGAGATAAAAAAAATTTGAGTCACTGTCATGTGGATAGTATTTAAAGTCAGAATACTGGTTGTGGACACCTAAGAAAAGAGAAAGAAGAGAAGAGCTTCTGACTTTTGTTAGTCTAATACTTTTGGGTAACATGGAATAAAATAATTGAGTAATTGTATTTTTTTTTTCCTTTTAGGGTCACACCTGTGGCATATGGATGCAGCTGCTGACCTAAATCACAGCTACAGCAACCCCAGATCCTTTAACCCACTGAGCAAGGCCAGGGAACGAATCTGCATCCTCATAGATACTAGTCAAGTTCTTAACCCACCGAGTCACAAAGGGGACTCTGTGACATATTCTAATTTTATAATTCAGGGTACAAAGAGAACTGGGATTCTCAGTGTTGGAAAAAACATACATATAGATGTAAATAGAAGAGTTAAGAAAAAACGCTGAAGTCTTGAATTTGAATTGAAAGTTATCAATGTGTTTTATTTTTGACTTTTCAGGGCCTTACCCGCTGCATATGAAGTTTCCAGGCTAGGAGTTGAATTGGAGCTGCAGCTGCTGGCCTACCACAGCAACACCAGATGCAAGCCACATCTGACTTATGCTGCAGGTTGCAGCAATACTGGATCCTTAACTCACTGAGCAAGGTCAGGGATTGAACCTGCATCCTCATGGATACCAGTCAGGTTCTTAACCCGCTGAGCAATGTGTTTTATCTTAACATGTGTCATACCTTCTCATACCAAAAAGATCTAGAAACAATGACCAACACAGCAGCAATGGGCATTTCATTCCAGAGCCTGGATGGAGGATTCGTCACTGAAAGGAATGAGGGATTTTCCCCTCCTAGAAATAGCTGATTCCAGGTCTGGGGCTGAAAATGTATAAGGTAAGTCCGGAACATCCTATCATATTAGATAGCAAGGAAGTCACTAAATATCACTATCAAAAGAGTTGCATTGGAGTTTCTGCTGTGGCACAATGGGTTAAGTACCTGACTGCAGCGGCTTGAGTCACTATGGATGTACGGGTTTGACTCCCAGCCTGGCACAGTGGGTTAAGGGATGTGTGGCTCAAATTCAATCCCTGACCCAGGAACTTCCATATCCCATTTTTTTCATTGGAGAGGCCATTAAAAAAAAAAGTTGTTAGCAAAAGGACTTGGGAGCCAACTTGAAGAGGCCTCTAGTGGACAAAATTAAGGATAATGTAAGCATCATTGATTTTAACAACCACAATGAACTAAAACACGTAAGTTTAATTAATTAACCATGATACTAAAGAATACAAAAAATTTACTGGTTACTTTTGGAGGGTGCTAGTAAACTAACTCACTTTTCTTTTTTTCTTTTTTCTTTTTAGGGCCGCATCCGCAGCATATGGAAGTTCCCAGGCTACGAGTATAATCGAAGCTACGGCTGCCAGCCACAGCCACAGCCACACCAGATCCGAGCTGTCTCTGCGACCTACCCCACAGCTCATGACAATGGCGGATCCTTAACCCACTGAGCGAGGCCAGGGATGGAACCCACAACTTCATGGTTCCTAGTCAGATTCTGTTCTGCTGAGCCACGACAGGAACTCCCAATAAACTAACTCCTTTTGAAAACCAATAAAAGAGAGGGACATTTATCTTCTTTTCCCAATATGAACTGTAACTCTGGGTAACCAAATAACAGACAAGTTAAGTTTCTCTTTATATCAGGATTTCAGGTATTATAAGGAGGAATGGTAGAATAAAATCACCATTTTGCAACCTTGAATGAATGGCTCTAGGCACTGAGCTTCAATGACTGTTAACACATATCTCTGGACAAACACATGCAACACTACGTATGAGTTTTTCTTGCCACTAAATCTGAATCCACTCACACCTCTAGATGTATCCTAATTAACAGAAAATACAAAGAACAGAGAAACCTATTAAATGACACCCAGGATAAAAGAGCAAAATCCAGGCCAGGAAAGGGAGGGAAAGGAACCCGTAAGCTCAAGGAGATGTCAAGAGATATGCCAATTGACTGCAAGAGACCCTGTTTGGATTCTCAAATAAAGTGCTTAGAAAAAACAAACAAAAAAGACACTTAGGCAATTAGAAATTTAAATTTGAGCACCTCAGTATTTCATAACATTAAGGAATTAGTGTTTTTGATATGTAAATGGTACTATGATCATGTGTTGTAAAAAGTCCATATCCTTCATCCATGAGGACGCAGGTTCAAGCCCTGGCCTCGGTCAGTGGGTTAAGGACCGGGCATTGCTGTGGCTGTGGTGTAGGCCAGCAGCTACAGCTCTAATTCGCCCCCTAGCCTGGGAACCTCCATATACCACAGGTGTGGCCCTAAAGGAAATAAAAAAATAAAATAAAAAGTCCATGTCCTTTGAAGATACATAATGAAATATTACGCATGGATGAAATGAGATGTCAGGCTATGGGAAGAGGAATAAGTAGACAGCAGTGTTAAGTAAAACAAGACTGCAACAAGTTAATCATCACTGAAGCTATGTGACAGGTACACGGGGGTGTTACTCAAAACGAGATGTGGGTGGGAGATGAAAATGTGTCACTGAGAAGGGATCTCAAAGGGGTCTGAATGGTCCGTCACAGAGCAAAGATCAAGACTATTGGGGGTTTTCTTTTCGCTGTGTCCATGGCATGTGGAAGTTTCCAGGCCAAGGATCGAACCCATGCCACAGCAGCAACCAGAGATGCTGCAGTGACAAAAGTCGAATCTTTAACCTGCTGCACCACAAGGCAACTCCTAGACTTTCGGTTTTTCCTTTTTTTTTTAAACGATGTTTTAGAAAATAAAAGGCCCAGGAAAAGGTCTAGAATAGTTTATAAAAAGAGGGAATGGGCTCACATCATACACAAGAATTCAGTAAGGTTCAAAGACCTAATATTTGAGTTAAAATTATTAAACTCTTAGAAGATGTAAGTATAAATCTTTATGACCTCAGACCAGGCAAAAGATTTTTTTTCTTTTTGGTCTTTTTAGGGCTGCACTGGCAGCATATGTAAGTTCCCAGGCTAGGGGTCGAATCAGAGCTGCAGATGCTGGTCATTGCCACTTCAGATCTCAGCCGCATCTGCGACCTATACCACAGCTCATGGCAGCACCGGATCCTTAACCCAGAGGGAAGCCAGAGGGAATCAAATCTTCGTCCTCATGGATACTAGTCAGATTCCCCACGATGGGAACTCCTGAGGGTTTTTTGGAACTAGATGGTGGTGACTGTGCCCAGCCTTGTGAACCCATTCTAAAATCCACTCAACTACACTTTAAGTGTTGGACTTCCCATGTGGCTCACGACACTTTAAAACAGTGAATTTTGTGTTATTTTTCAAAAGTGGGGGCTTGTACTTAACAGTATCAAACATTAGTCAAGCCAGGCAAGGTGAAGCCTGGAGGCACCACAGGATGAGTGTCTTCTCACAGTCCTTCTGTCATCATCTTTCCCTCCGTTCAATTCCAATTCTGGCTGAATCCTAAACAGATACTGTGGTTCCATCCCTCTCCCCACAATTTGTTTAAGGGTAGGCACGTGACCTACTGTCCAGTTAGACAAAAGCCACTGAGGTGCTCCTGGGAAAGAACTCATTTTTCTTATGGGGGGAAAAAAGGTCTTCTGCCTCTGGACATTGGTGTCAAGTTGAGGTCTGGAGCAGCTGACTTGGAGGGCAAGGCAGTTGGACATTCTGAAGGCAGCAAAGCTGAAAAGGGTCACCCAGGTCCTTAGAATCTCCTCTACCTCAGGACTTCTCTTACCGAGATACATCCTGTTTAAGCCAAGGCAGGAGTTCCCACTGTGGCACAACAGGATTGGTGCAATCCAGCACAATGGAATAAAGAATCCGGCACTGGCACAGCTGCAGTGTAGGTCTTAACTGTGGCTCGGATCTGATCCCTGGCCTGGGAATTTCTTATGCCACAGGTCGGTCAAAAAAGAAAGAAAAATAAAGTCAAAGCAGCCCAAGGCAGGTTATTGGCGACTCTTCCCAAATGGGCTAAGATGGGGGAAGGTAAAGAATCCATTTTTATATTACCTCACCTTAGTTTAGGTCAGGACTGCCACTGACCATACCATTAGGGCTGTCTTAAAGGTCCTTGCTGGGTTTTCTTATCTGATTTTTTTTTTTTTGTCTTTCTGCTTTTTATCTGGAGCCACACCCGTGGCACATGGAGGTTCCCAGGCTAGGGGTCTAACAGGAGCTGTAGCCACCGACCTTCGCCACAGCCACAGCCACAGCAACGCGGGATCTGAGCTGCATCTGCAACCTACACCACAGCTCACGGCAACGCTGGATCCTTAACCCACTGAGCAAGGCCAGGATCGAACCCGCAACCTCATGGTTCCTAGTCGGATTCGTTAACCACTGAGTCATGATGGGAACTCCTCCATATCTGATTTCTTGACTTTTAAGGCCAGAGACTCTCATGGTCCACAGCCAGTCAAACCAGTATTTTCCAGGAAGGAAAGAGTTCATACTTACCCTCTTCACCCTAATTTCTAGGTAGCAAAAAAGAAGAGCACTACTGAGTATAACTTCAGCAAGTCACTTCACATTTGAGTCTGCGTCCATAAAATGGGGGTTAACACCCACACGACTGCCCCAAAGAGTAGGGGGGAGAGCATGTCACCAAACCCCCAGCATGGTCCATGGCTCGACATGTGCCAACAATCTGAATTCTAACACATACTAATAAAGTAACCCCAACTGGGGCTTTCTCAAATCCTGCAACTCTTGTGCAAGTTAGCAAGCTGCCACACCCCCACTTGTAACAGCTGTAATGGGCTCACTCTGGAAACTGACAACATTCCTACATAATAAAATTAACCTACAGCCTAAAACCATTTTGGCAATAATGGAGGTAAATGCTGGGAAAAATGCCTAAGTGGGCAAATTTTACTTTATCCAAAAAGTGCCCCCTGGAAGAAGTCAAAGTTGGTAATTACTTCTGACTAAAGTTGAGGGTCTGAACCAGGACTAAGACGTACACATAACCACTTCTTTAGATGTACACATAACCTTAAACAAGTTTCTTCATCTGAGCCGTTTCCTCATCTGTAACACTTGTGTTACAAAACTCTCAAAACTGAAGATCAGAGCTAATACACCGAAAACTTATCAACAAAGAACTTAAATGATATGAAAGCTATCTTTTGACTAAAAGGGATAAACAAGGCAATGTAAGGTGTTTTTAATGTCTCCAATTTACTTTATTCCCCTCAAAGAGAGATGGCCCATGAAAGCAAATTTACATTACAAGTACCAACTTGTTACAAGCTCTATTTCCCAACAGATAACTTCTTGCTATTTCCCTAGCGGAAAAGATTTCTTTTGTGTGGTCTCCAAACTAAAGCCAAAGTCCCCATTAACGCTTTTATTTTTGGAGCTAGAGCAAGGACAAGAATTTAATCAATTCACAGAAGACTTGTAAGTCTGCTTAAGAGCAGGGTGCCATCTGCCTTATTACATCTGCTGGCCAACTGTGCAGACACAGAAGCACTCCTCACTAAAGGGTTATACAGCTATTAATATATGAATTAATTTCCTTTCTACAGAAATCCTAAATGTGAATGAAATCAAAAGGCTCTTTTATTATCAGTTACCAGGCCAAAATCTCACATCTACCGAACCTATCTGCTTTCAAAATTACACTTCAGGTAGTGTTGCATGCCCACGTACAGAAACCACTTCTCTGCTCCTGGCCTCTCACCATCAGTCTATTCCTGCGATCCTTCGACTCCACCTAACACTGTTCTGCAGATGGACTATAAAGACGGACTGTCCTCCACACTAGAATGCATCCTGCCCCAAGAGACTTGGAGAAACCAGGTTCCCATACTCCTGGGAAAAGATTAGAGGCAGCATTCCAAGCCAAACTGTATCCAGCTTTATTAAAGATACTTTTCATAAACAATCATGGTATTTCAGGCAGGACATGGGCAGACAATCGTTAACAGTATACAACAACTTTCAAACTCCCTTTTTCAATGGACTACCAAAATCAGAAAGCCACTATAAAACCCATGAAGTCTTCATGTGATGCTCTGAACAGGGAAAGTTTAG
>PVHT021183551.1:15254099-15290949 GCA_004024745.2 Catagonus wagneri | reverse complement strand
GGATCAGGGCCCAATAGGTCTCTCTGGGATTAAGGGAGTCAAGTCTATGCTGAAGGTGGAGAGGGAGAAAAGGGCATAAAAAACTAATTTTAGTTTTCCACACCACAAGGCATTTGTGCCAAGATGGCTAACGTGTGTCAACATCGAAGAATCCCTCCTTCCTGGGAACCAAGAGGAAGTCTCAGAACCAGACGGGAAAGGTGTTTTCTTCCCCATGTCAATCCAGCTTCAGAGACATTCTATTAGTGACATGTGCCCTTCCCCCAAAGCAACAATGAAGTGTTCTGTGTGCTAACAACATAGCTTAAAAAAAAAAAAAAGTAAAACAAAATTCTGCATTTTTATAAAACTTGATAAAAAATAGTATTTCAAACTGTACAGTCACCAGAAGTACACAGTTATCAAAAATGCACACACTTCACTTGGCATCTCCAGCACCTTCAGCTTTCTGTGCCTAAAAGAAAAACAAACAGATTAATACAACACGAAGACTTAAAAACCATTTTCATCCATATTTCGTTTATAGCATTACTTTGCTCCCTGCCAAAGTTTAGGTTTTAGGTACTTGACAGTGAAACTCAGTACTTCTTTTGAAAATATCCTGGTAGGTTATTCTAAGTCACTTCCCCTCTGCACCTCACTGTAAAACTGGGAAAGGGACACACCAGCATGGTAAGATCTTAGGTTATCCCAGCTTGAAAACTACAGTGTGACATAGCCTGAGTGTGATACCTAAGGACAGGACAAGGATTCCACACCACAGCTCCCTTTATCAGAGGCTCTGGACTAAAAGGCATACTTAGAGTGATACAGATGCAAGAAAAAGGCAATAACTTGTGATCAGTAACTGATTGAAGAGATAACAAAAAGTGAAAACAGCAGCTGTACCTGGTCTGTTTTGGCATCTCCATTTTCTGCAGGGTTATTTCCATCCTTGCCAGCATCAGCTTTCCCCTTTTTCCCTTTGGGTACCTTCTCTCCCTTCTACAAAGGGGGTAAGGGAAGAAGAAAAAAAGCTGTTTCTTCCTATTTCATATAACCAGGGCATAGTTTGCAGAAGTCTGCACTAGGTAGGACTGTTTATCAAAGGTTAAGACACTATGCATCCTGCCCCACTAACAAGCCAAATTACCTATAATTTGCTGTGGTGTTCAATACACAAAAAGTTTTTATGAGGATAAATAACATAAGACATCTTAAAAACTTGGGCATTTAACACCCAAATGCAATGCTGAATTTTCTGTAAATTGACAACAGAATTCTTGGTTAAGAACCAGCCCTATTAACTTTGTCAGTGTTTCAAAAGATGAAACTATTATATAGCAAGTCTCCCTGTCAGCAACGCGGGAAAATGCTCAGGCTTTTATGTTCTAGATGCATGTTTGTCTCACCATCCTGCTCACCTTTGCAGGGGCCTTTTTAGGCTTGGGCTCTGGCTTTGGAGGAGCAGGTTTCTTTTATTTGGGGGAGAGAAGGAAAGCAGAGAACATTAGTACAGTGGACCAAAAAAACCCAACCCACAACCAAACCACAGTACCAGTGGCACAGAAGTTTCTCCTACTTTGTAAAGTTTGTGGCAGGCTTTCCATTAGAACTTCCTATCTTCAGAAACCCATTCAAGTAACACTTGGTAACCGTGTCCCACTTTGGCTACAGCCATCACAATTTCAGAACCAGCAAATTCCAAATGGGCAAGAGTCCACAGCAGAGTAAGTCATTCAATACCAGCCACTGACCATAATTCTTAGGAAGCAAAGGGAATTGTTTTTCAATGCTTTTTAGTTTCAGGGAATAATGTGAAAAGTTAAAAGTAGACACACTTACAGCAGATAACCTTGCAGATCTTCTCTGTGGCTATTTAAAAAAAACAAATAAGTACAGTTACACATAGGACACTAGAACCACTTAAAAAGCTTTGGGACCAATATGAACAAGACTATAGAAGGTATAGACAGCTTACTTGGGCAAATTCAGGACCAAGAACATGGTTAATTACCATCAAAGGAGCCCAAGACTTTATGACCCCCCCAAAAAAAGTGAAAATAACACTTACTTCGTCCTTCACCTTGGCTTTATCTCCTTTAGCATCCCCTTCAGCCTATAAAAAACAAAACCGAAGAAAGTTGCAGCTTCTGAAGCAATTCTTAACGGTTCACTAAGCTTAGCAAAGTCCTAAGGGGAGAAAAAAGAAATCGAAGAGAATCTGGTATACAACATTTCTAGGACATACAAATGGAGTTTGTAGCATCCCCAGCTCCTATGCATAATCCTTGAAGTGCTCAGAAAGCTCTAGGAGTGCTCTTATGTGTCTGCTTCACGCCGGATCTGGCCCAAAGCACGCAGGGATGGTGGGTGTCGCAGGCCCAGCGGTCGCGGGAAGCGCGCGCAAAGCTGGAGCAAGGCGCGCGAAGCACAGCCCGCGCCGCCGCGCCAGGCAGAAGCAACAGCTGCAGAAGGAGCTAACAAACCCCTCGGAGGCGGGGCTGGAGGGCCGTTGCCATGGCAGCCGTCGAGGGCGGGAGACGGAGGCGCACGCAGCCGGGGGAACTCGTGGGCGGCAGCGGCGCGCACTAGCGCGAGTCTCGTGCGCGGGGGCCGTGGGCGGCGCACGAGTGGAGGAGGGGCCAACCCGCAAAGTCCCGCCCCCAGGGAGGCGGGCCCCGCCCCCTCACGGCGGCGGTTTTTTGGCGGCAGTGCGTTCCCCCGCCCGCCAACCCAGAACGCCGCCTTCCCGCCCTTTCGGGTTTGAATTGCCCGCCCGCGGGGAGGGGAGGGGGCCTGGCAATGAGGGGGAGGGGGCGCGCGGCCGGCACGTCGAGCCCAGGGGAGCGGGATAAACAGCCGCCAACATGGCTCCTCCCGCCGCAGCCGCCGCTCCTCCAATATGGCCTCTGGCGCCCGCGGGCAGCCGAGCCGCGCAGGGTTACCCTGTGGCCGCCTGACACCGCCTCGAGCCACCGCGCCGGGCAGCCGAGCCTGCTTCAGCTCGGCGCCGATTCTCGCGCCCCAAAATCGAGGAAGCGGCGGCGACAGCACTGGTGATCACGGCGGTGGCCCAGCGCCTGGGGCCCTCGCGCCACGTACCTTTCTCTTGGGCATGGTGGCGGCGGCGGGACGTAGGCGCTTGACACGGGGATGCAGTGGCGCGCGAGCTTTGGTCGGTCCAGGGGTCGCTCTCGCCTCTTCTTCACACTGCTCGGGCTCCGGGGGGTTTATAAAGTTTTTATAGCGCTGGGAGCCCCGGACCGGTTAGAACCGGATTTCACCTCCCGCCGCCGCTCATTGGCCCAGCTGGGGTCACGTGGGCGGGGTTTAAACTCACCTCCTCTGGAGGGAGTGAGGAGGGGGGTACGGGGGGGAGGGCACGCGAGACGGCGGCGCGCCTAGGGGTGGGGGCGCAGTGGGGGAGGCGCACATCGAAGGCTATAGTCGAGAGGGGGGTGCGAGTCGGCGGGCTGTGGGTTTCGGCTCCCGCCAAGAGCTGGCTTCTGCAAACTACCAAGTTCCTTCCACCTTATGCAACCGAGCTATCCACTTCTCCAAGCCGTGCGACACTTAGGGCGCATTTCAGCCGCTTTCCTTCCTGTTCCCGCTGGGGGCCCCAGAAGAAAGGTTTGCTCAGCCTGGCCGCAATGTCCTTTGCCGGAGGCGGGAGAAAGCGCGCGGCTTTGAGGCACTGGCTGCGGTTCCCAGGGCCAAGGCTGACGCTGAAGTGGGGAAAGAGCGGAGAAGCCACCTTGGCGCAGCTGGACGTGCATCCTTCCAAACCTCCGCTCGGAGGAAGCTTTTCATGCACCTCACCTGGAAAGCGGTCCACTCGAGGTGGGGCGGGGGTTCGAAGGGGGTGACTTTACACGCAGAGGTGCATTTCGGGTGCAGTGGGGCAGGTAGGAGCTGTCCTTTCAGCACCCGTTGCTCAGCTGCCTCCCCAAGTATCAACGAAGCCCCCCAAAGCCCGTCGAGTGGCTCCCTTAGGTCCTTGTATTCCTAGACCTCAGAGCCCCGCCACAGAATGGTGGAGAGTGGCCGCTAAGAAGGCCTACTAGCATTCCCTCCCCCTAAGCTCCTCCCGCTTCGGAGACATCAAGCTCAGCTGCCCCCACCCGACGCGGCCACCAAGCCTGGGCGCTGCAAACGCAGCTGGCGAAATCCCTCCTTCCACACTGGCAGACTGGCTTCCTTTCACTTGCGCGAGGAAAAGGACGGTGGAGGAAACCGTCCGGGGGTTTAGGAAACAAGTAGAGGAACAGGTGTTGAGATGGGAAAAGGGTTCTTGCAGTGGCTCCCCCTCCTCTGCCCCCAAAGCTAGGGATCTTGGAAGTAGCCAAGTGCACCCAAGGGAGGTAAATTGCTGCAGCAAAACAATCTACTGTTGCACTGTTCGCAAACAAGTTTTACATCTTAGAATTTAAAAATTCTATTTGACACCCAGGAGAATACAGTACGATAAATATCCTCAAGTTGGGGCTTGGCTCACAGGTGGGAGGACATTTAAATAGGTCCCACCTAGTTTAGGCAAGGGTTGAGCTAGTTTGTACCAATCACACCAGTAGAAAGCACCCATAAAGAGTTCATGTCAACTATTTGCAGCCCCTGTTCCTGGGCAGCAGTGGTCCCTCAGCCTCTTTCTACCCCTCAGTGCCTCCTGAGACAGCCCCTCCTCACCCCACTCTGTACCTTTTCCAGAACACGGGACCTCAGGCCAAAGAGATACCAGCCTAATTAATCACTTCTGCTGTACCCCAATCATATGGGAAAGTCAGACCCAGAAAGGAGACAGGACTCAACAACCATGCTCACAGGGCAGATTCCGTTTGCTGCCTCCAGCCTCTTTCCCGCCTTAATTGTAGGGCTCTGCATTACAGCCGCATAATTCATGCCTCCCTAATTAAGGCTGTCAACAGCCCCATTGTAAAGCTGGAAAATGTACAGCACCTGCTCTCTGGGAACCCTGTGCCAGGGATTGGTAGTGGGGAGTGCCAGGTGTGTGTGGGGGGACTTGCCAAAGGGTGCATTGATTGGCTTCTCAATCTCAGTGTCTGGCATTATGCTTGATTCTGGGAGCAGGTATAATGGCCAAGGGGTCTCTTGTGCCAGGTATCCAGGCATAGGAAGGAGAGGAGGAGACTGGAGTATAGGGAAAGTTAGGGGTTTTAAAGAGTATGCTCTTGGCACTGCTTGCAAGACTCCACCTCACCCCTAGAGGGGAGTGCGGGGGGAAAAGGTTTGCAGAGTAAAATGTGAAGACTCAACAGAGTAGCGTTTGGTTGATATTACCAGCTGGTGCTCGCTGCTCTGGGGCACGTGAAGCAGAGTTGCTCAGGCCGACAGCTCTTCAAAGGCACTAATCCTCTCAGCAGCTCTGCAGTGAGGCCTGGCAGGGAGAGGTAAGGGAAAGGACACAGCCCTTGACTCAGCCCTCACAAGCTGAGACTGCCATGCTGAGAATACACTGTCTATGGCCTACTTAGGGGCCCAGGTCAAAAGCTGAGAGAAGCCTCAAAGAGTGAGGAGGTGGGAAATAGAGTCTGAGATGCAGAGGACGGGGGGCAGTCAGCTGGGAGAAGTGCTTGTTTCTGTGCTCTCCGTCCTGATGTGTTCCAGTCAAGAAGGCCTGTGCTGGGTTAGATTCACCAGGGCCTAAAGGCCCTTCTGTTGCCCTGTAGCCATGGAGGGGGCCAGTCTCACTGGGGAGTGAAGCCTGGCCCCATGCCCTGCAAGAGGAGGAGAAAAGCTTGTGTGGGCTGAGTCGACAATAGGTAATTGGATTGTAATCACTGCCTGGCTTCAGAGCGCCATTGGGGGCGCTGAGCCTTTCAGTGAGCAATCAGCGCTGCGTGGTGGGAGGGGGTAGAGAGTCAATAGCAAATCCCAGGTGGAGAGCCAAGGGGGAGGAGCAGCAGATGGGCAAATTTTCTTTCTGTCTCTCCTTCCCCTTCCTTGCCTAAATAACGCTGGCTGCCTATTAGCTATTTACCAGCAGATCCAAGGTGGAGCCACATCTTTTGTGAAGGCTAAGATGGATGGGTAAAGGGCCAGGGTTTGGGGAGACCTCTTTCCTTGAAGGATGTGCTGGTGGAAAAAGAAAGTGCAGCGAGAAGCACAGGTAGAGATGGCAAAAGTGGAAGAAGCAGGCAGCAGGAGAGCTGGGGCTCCCTACTTGCCAAACCTACTGGTGAACAAAGCTGGGTTTAGTGTACTTGTGGGAGACTCTCACCCTCAACCCTCCCCAAGAGCACTGTCCCAGGCAGCCCCAAGTATGTATCTATGGCCAGCAGACCTGGCCTCTAGGGCTCCCTGGCCAAGCAAAGGAAATGCAATTCATCTTCAGGAGGGACGTGCCTTTCACCAAGAAAGGGGAGTGGGGCCCTGGAGGCAGAGGGCAGGGCGAAGTGGCAGGAGGCCAGCCTCACTCAGGCTGATGCGGTGCCCAGGCGTGCCAGCCAGTCAGCCCGCTTGAGTTCCAAGGCCTGCAGGAAAACTTGGACCCGCTCTTCCCTTCTGGCTGAGAGTTTGTGCAAGCGTGTCCGTCGGAGCTGGGCGTCTCCAATGGCCTGGAGCCCCTCTTGCAGCAGCTGCTCTGTCACTGCAGCCTGGTCCCTTTCCAGCTGCTGCCTCTTCCGCTCCTCTGCATACATGTCTCGGGCCTTCTGCTAGAGAAAAGTGGGAATTGGGGTGGGGAGATCATTTTTAGGTGTGTGTGGAATTGGGATAGAAGAGGTAGGGGGTAGGGCATGGGACAGGCCAAGTTAAGTGGAACATGGGGAGTGTGTACCAGATTTGGAAAGGTCTGGGAGTAGGTGTGTGATGGGCAGTGCCCATGTTGTATAGACAGGGCAGTGGCAGTTCTGGGTTCATCTTGGCTTGTTTTGGGTGGGAGCATCTGTATTTCTTTTTTGTTGTTTTTTTAGGGCTGTACCCATGGCATGTGGAAGTTCCCAGGCTATGGGCTGAATGGCAGCTGTAGCTGCCGGCCTAGGCCACAGCCATAGCAACGCCAGATCCAAGCCACGTCTGCGACCTACAGCACAGCTCACAGCAACACTGGGTCCTTAACCCACTGAGCGGGGCCGGGGCTCGAACCCACATCCTCATGGATACTAGTCGGGTTCATTACTGCTGAGCCACAGCAGGAACGCCAAGCATCTATATTTTTGCAGTTCTTCTCAGGTTTGCACTTGGAAGGGAACCAGTGTGGGTCTGACTTCTGATTTCCCCACCACCTAGCGTTGTGGCTTTGGGCAAATCCTCTCCTAACCTCATTTCTTCTTTGTAAAGTGGGGGTTGTGCCTACCTTGAAGAGTGGTTTTAAGGATTAGAGATAATATATGCAAAACCCCTCTAGCATAGTAGCAGGCTCTCAAAGAGAAACAGCAATCTTACAAGTTATTACCACCTATTCTCTGATGCAAGGAAGGTCCCATTCCTGCCTGGGGCACATCCATTGGTTCATTTCCTTTGGTTTCCCAGGTCACTCTAAGGGTGCCATCTTCCCAACTCCCTAACTTATGTTTTAGAGTTTGGCTCCAGAGCTGCCTCTCATATGGAGACGAGTCTGACTCACCTAGAAAATGGCCCTCCTGTGAACATTATGAGAAGCAGATCCAGCTTTTCTTAAGCCATTTACTGCGTTCTGCCTCTAGGATGGGCATTAGTGTCCACAGTCCACTCTTTCTGTTAGAAAATTAGCCCTTGAAGGCTCAATAGAGCCCTCAGGCTCCTGAAACCTCTTCTGATATCTGGCAGGTGATTATACTCCTTGGCAGCACTTATCATACCTTGTGTGTGTCTCTAGACAAACCATAAATTCCTAGAGGACAGAGACTGTGGCCTTTCCTCTCTGGCACTTGGGGTACCCTGTGCATGTGAAATACTCAATCCACTGACCGTATGACCCCAGGAGAACAAGGACGATGCTCCTGGCACAGGAGGGGAACATCCCTTTGGAGGAGAACCAAGGCCTGGCCCTGCCTCAGCGATGCTCGCTGCTCCTAACACTCTAACAGACTAGAGAATTTTTGCCCCAGAGTTCCTCCTGCCAGACCTATTCCATGTGTGAGAAACTCCTGTTTTGCTGCCGATTTGGCATCCTATACCCTTGATGACCCTTAATACATTCTACCTTGCACTGTGGTATTTGGGTAACTGTTTGTGTCCTTCTCAGCCTGAAAACACCTGGACTGCTCTCTTTTCATCCTTTAAAGAATACCTTTCACGTACACAAGCACTTCATCTGTTGTCTCACTTGACCCTCAAAATAGGGCTAGGGAAGTACTTTCTATCTGCTGGAGACAGACACGGAGGCTCAGAACAGGGAAGCGATTTGCTAAGGTCTCTCAGCAATAAAGATTCACTGCATGAATAAAGATGACAAATGAAAAATCTGGAAATTTTCCCTACCACCCCCAGGTTCTTGACTGATCTGAAGCATTCAAGGGTACCCTTCTGCTATGATAATGAGCCCACATGCAGAGCTATGAAGACTAAAACAAGCTTGAGAGGTTCCTTCCAAGGGTCTATATCTTGCTGGAAGGGCTTCTTCCTGGCCTCGGTCAGAAGGAACCCTGGGTCCTATATACAGGACTTTATTTGGGGTATGGAAATGCACAGGATAGAGTCACTGCAATCCATGTGCTTAGAGGCTGAGTAGGACACAGATATGTACACAAATACCATAATACAAGGTAGAATGTGCTCATCGGGGAGCCAAGGGAAAGAGCCATGAAAGTCAGGAGAGAGCAACTGGTTGATGGAGGTCAAGTGGCAGCGAAATCTCATGAACAGGCAGAATTTGAGCTGAGCTTTAATCAATGCGGAAGATTCAGATAAGGTGGGGTATATGGGGAGGAGACTATCAGGCAGGGGAATAATGGGCAAAGACTCTTGCAGCACTATCTACAATAGCTAAGACATGGAAGCAACCTAAACGCCCATCGACAGAAGAATGGATAAAGAAGATGTGGTACATATATACGATGGAATACTACTCAGCCATAAGAAAGAATTAAATAATGCTATTTGCAGCAACATGGATGGACCCAGAAACTCATACTAAGTGGAAGTTACACAGTGAAAGACAAATATCACATATCACTTATATGTGGAATCTTAAAAAAAAAAAAAAAGGGATACAAATGAACTTATTTGCAGAACAGAAATAGACTCACACACTTATGGTTACCAAAGGGGACAGGTTGGGGGCTGGGAGGAATGGACTGAGAGTTTGGGATTGGCATATGTATGCTGAGGTATATGGCATGACTGGCCAACAGGGACCTGCTGTATAGCATAGACAACTCTGCCCAGTATTCTGTGGTAATCCATATGGGAAAAGAACCTGAAAGAGAATGGCTATGGGTATGTGTATGACTGAATTACTTTGTTGTACAGCAAAAATCATCACAACCTTGTAAATCAACTAAAAACTTAAAAAAATAACAAAAAAGACTCATGAAATCGAAGACTGTGATTTGGCCAGTATGAGTCCACCTGGAACCCTGAGGTCTGAGAAGTTCCTGTCCAAAGGACTCCCTCACTTTTTTTTTCTTTTTTGGCTAGCCTGTGGCACATGGAGTTCCAGGCCAGGGATCAGATCCAAGCCAGAGTTGTGACCTAAGCTGCAGCTGCGTCAACACCAGATCCTTAACCCACTATACCTAGCTGAGGATCAAACCTTCGTCTCAGTGCTCCCAAGACACTGCTGATCCCATTGTGCCACAGTGGGAACTCCTCCCTCACTTTAAGCCTATTTCTTCATCTGTGAAATGGGGATGACAGGCTCCATCTCACTGGGTGCTTTGAGGAAAAATGAGATAATGAACACCCAGCCTGGTGCCTGGCTATTAACAGTAAGCTATTCTTCTGTCACCACTGCTTGTGGCTAGGGCTAAGCAGACTAAGTTCTGGCTGAACAGAAAGGATAAAGGCCTCCAGCCACAGAGGGAAGAACTGAGGAGATGGTTAAAACACAAGGCTCAGGCTTTTTCAAAATGGCACTCTAGACTGAATGCCAGGCAGGGAGGCTGCATCCAGGCAGACCTGGCCCCTATTTGCCAGAATCAGCGATTCACTGTTAGGAAGACACAGTTAGGAGAGCTCGTAAAGACCAATGGCTCTAGCCTCTTCGTTGTAGACAAGGGCACTAAGGCTGAGGCAGGGAGGGACTTGGCCCAGGTCACACAGTGGGTTGAAGGTCCCTTGGTTTCTCTACTAAGGTGGCTTCTCTGAAAAATCTATGGGAAATGTGTTTTGTGCCTCTGGATGAGTTGTACTTTGCAGGGGTGGAGTGGGGAACCAGTGGCCTGCATCTGAACACCTCTGTAAAACCCCTTTGTGGTGTGGATCGACCTCCCCATCATCTTAAAGGTATTCTAAGTTCTCAGGTACTCAACCTCTGAAAATCTAGGCTAATACAAGTCCTAATGGTCAATTTCTCTCTTCCTGACCACACTGTCTACTCTCCCTGTATAATGAGGGTGTTAATGATCACCTTAGGAGTTCCCATCGTGGCGCAGTGGAAACGAATCCGACTAGGAACCATGAGATTGTGGGTTCGATTCCTGGCCTTGCTCAGTGGGTTAGGGATCCGGTGTTGCCATGAGCTGTGGTGTAGGTTGCAGATGTGGCTCAGATCCCTCGTTGCTGTGGCTGTGGTGTAGGCCGGCAGCTGTATCTCCGATTAGACCCCTAGCCTGGGAACCTCCACATGCCGTGGTTGCGGCCTTAAAATGACAAAAAACAAACAAAACAAACAAAAAAAACCACCTTAGACACTTCTTGTACAGACTCTATGAGTCTTGGTGTAAGGGATCCATGGAGCTCATTTTGAGAAATGGGGCCCTAACCTATTAATATAAACCCCTCCTGGGCATTAAGGCTTTCTGTTCTTGTTCTCTCCTTAGCAGAATTAGGGAACAAGATGTAATAGCCCCGCCAGTACATAAATCCTCAGGTCCTCTGACCTCATTGGGGCATGGAGAGAGGATGCAGGTCTTGGGCTTCTAAATATTCGCTAATGACAAGTCCTCCCATAAGTCTCCATCTGCCGCAATCAATACGCCCAGGTTAGTAGTATGGGGATGCATTTCTGAGGGTTGCTTGAAACAGAATACCTCCTTCTAGAAGCATGATGTTCCAACAAGCACCCAGAGTCTCCCTGCCAGGAGAATTGTACTGGGGATGGGATGAGCAGGGTGTCTGTGGTTTTCCTGGAGACAGGCGAAGTCGGATGAACAGTGCAGAGACACACATGGTAAATTATATTGGCCATTCTCTGAAAATGAGCTCTGTTCCAGCACTGTACTCGGAGCTTTTAGTGTATTAGCTTACTCACCTTTATCACCAACTTGTGAGGCAGGTATTATTATTATCATTACTCCTCTCATTTTACAGATGGAAAAATGATCCTCTGAAGGGTTAAATAACTGCCGAGTCGCATAGCTAGCAGGCAGTGCCATGATTCAAAGTCAGGCTATCTGAGACAATAGCTCAAGTTTTTAACTTCTCTCGAGAAGAGAGAGACCACCTAAAGATCACTAGAGATAATACTAGTTGATTGATCTAGCCTGGTGTTTAATCTCTGACAAATTCATCAAAGCAAGTTTAGTGGGAACATGCATCTTCTCCCTCTGCATCATTACAGATTAGGTGGACCAAACACTTATTCTTAATCTCTGTCAGTGACCCCTCATGGAGATGCCATCCATGCAGTTTGTAACTGAGGATCAGTGGCTCTGCACTGCCCTGATTTTCTATACGTCCTACGGTGTCATAGTTGAGATTTTTTCCCTTTGCCAGCCCCTATTCTCAAGAAGACTGATAGGTGACCACTTAAAGATTGTCATGGTCCCTTCAAATATCAAGGTCTAGCCTCCAACAAATTTGTAGCTGAGTCCCTGCTTTCATTAGTATCCACCAGCTGCCCTTATCCCAGCGAGCTACTCTAGGTCAGGAACCCAGCTCCCTGCCCGAGCTTCCTGCAGGGAATGGGGACATACTGGGCTGAGACGGAGTGGCTCAGAATCGTAACAATGGGTATTTGGGATAAGGGACAAGAATACAGATGTGGATGCAGAAAACCAGCGGTTATGGAAACAAGGCACTGTGAAGAGTCCTGTTTGGTGAGGATATAGGATATACAAAAGGGATATGGGATACATAACATAATATTAGGAAGATCAGCTCTTTGGTCTGAGGCCAAACTAGCCAGGATGTCGTCTGCACTCTACCCTTAGTGTTTCTGCTGAGGTGATAAGATGTCTAGAAACAGAGTTTGAGGGCTCCTGGGTGGAGGAAACATGGCCAGAACCCCCATAAGGTCTCCTGAAAAAGGGTTCACGACAGTCAATATCTGTTATTACTTTGGTTTCCTAACTTTAAAAATGGGGGCCATTGATAATAATATCTACCTTACAGCACAACACAGAGTCTAAGTAAAGGATCCCTGAGATGGTAAGAGCTCAATAAATGTTTGAAATTATGATTCTTAGGTACCAAGTGAAACATTTTTTTTTTTTTTTTTTTTTTTACTTTGCTGCTACACCTACAGCACATGGAAGTTGCCAGGCTAGGGGTCGAATTGGAGCTCAGTTGCTGGCCTGGGCCACAGCCACAGCAACACCAGATCCAAGCCACATCTGTGACCTACGCCACAGCTCTCAGCAATGCCAGATCCTTAACCCACTGAGCGAAGCCAGGGATCGAACATGCATCCTCATGGATACTAGCGGGTTCTAAACTGCTGAGCCACAACAGGAACTCCCAGTTTACTTGTTTGTTATCTGACTCCTCAAGTAAAAGTATAAGCTCCTTGAAGGTAGGGATCCTGTCTGGCCAACTAACTGCTTGAATCTCTTGTGCCTAATACTAAAATAGTGCCCATCTCAAGGCCAGGTACTTACTCAGTAATAGATATTTGTGGAATGAGTGAAATTTGAGGTAATTCCTCTGAAAGCCATGTGGGAAAGTATCTGAGAAAACAGAAATTCCTAAAAGTCTTCTGAGCAGCCAAATTAGAGACAAGAATATCCATATACAAAAGCTCATACACCAAGATCCTCTGGGATTTTGTAATGCCAGTTCGCTCTCATTTTACAGATACAATTCTAACAAGCTGGACTGACTGGTTTCTTTGCCTATAGCTGATTTTGAAACTGTAAACGGAAGAGAAGGGAAAAGGAGATGCTGTCAAAATTAGCCATGGACCATGGGAGGGACTGAGAGGAAAGACAAGAGAAAAATAGATAAAAAATCCCAAAGCCAAGTATTTTGGGAACATCTAGTTTAGAGAAGTAATCCCGCTCTTCAAGGCCACCCTATACAGTGCAGTGCATCAAGACGGTCGTTACTACTATTGTTATCAGCATCTTCAGAGCATGATTATTCTAATCGTCATAATTACCAAATGCCTGGTATACAACAGGTGCCAATGAATTATGTGTAAGACATGTTTCAGAAAGTTTTCTATCAAAAAAGGATACAAAAAAGTTTTAGTGCTTGGAATTCCTGTTATGACTCAGTGGGTTAACCCAACATAGTGTCCACGAGGATGAGGGTTCGATTCCTGGCCTCACTTCAGTGGGTTAAAGGATTTGGTATTGCTACGAGCTGCAGCATAGGTCACAGATGAGGCTCGGATCTGGTGTTGCTGTGGCTGTGGGGTAGGCCTGCAGCTACTGCTCCAATTTAACCCCTAGCCCAGGAACTTACATATGCCATAAGGAAAAAAAATGGAAAAAATAAGGTTTTTGTTCTTTGTTTTTTGTCTTTTTAGGGCCACACTCGGGCATATGGAGGTTCCCAGGCTAGGGGTCTAATCAGAGCTGCAGCTGCTGGCCTACACCACAGCCACAGCAACACAGGATCTGAGCCGTATCTGAGACCTACACCACAGCTCATGGCAACACCAGATCCTTAACCCACTGAGCGAGGCCAGGGATTGAACCCACAACCTCATGGTTACTAGTCAGATTCATTAACTACTGAGCCACGACGGGAACTCCCGGAAAGTTTTAGTTCTTAAAGGAGATTTGGTCATGTGGAAAAATCTGATATTTGTTACTCACTCATGGTGGATAATTGAGATGTTGCTGTTTTTCTTTTCACTTGAATGACTTCCTCTTACAACTTCCTCATATTCTGAGACTAAATGATCAAGCACATGACCAAACCGTCATGATATGATTGACTTATTCCAGGAGTTCTGGACTTGGGAGTCATGGAAAGATTCCAGGAGTCATGTGAACCCCCAGAAGTAGTTTATTTGTTTCAGTGATTAGTGCAATTCTATACAAAATGCCATGTTTTAGGGTGATCTTCACAGTTTTTCTAGGGAGATGGTCTATGGCTTTCACCGAATTCTCTATGGAGTCCCTGATGCCAAAAGGATTGAGTTACATGATTTTTTCTTCCTGGTTATTATCTCTCCAGACTCAAAAGCAGCACCAGCTTAGGATTTAAAATTCCGTGGCCTAGGGACAGTAACCCTGCCCCTCTGTTTCCATATCTGAAAAATGAGGGTGCCAAACCTACTGGATTGTTGGCAGGGTTAAATAAGAAAACTTATATGAAACTACCGAAGAGTCTTAGTAGACCCTCAATATGTTAGCTGCCACCACTGCACACACTGCCACTGTTATTAGCAGTCCCAGTCAGATGCAGGTGACTGACTCCTAGTCAAACTGTTTCAAGATCTGGTGATCAAAACTAAAAGCAGGGAGTTCCCATCGTGGCTCAGCGGCAACGAATCTGAGTAGTATCCATGAGGACGCAGGTTCTATCCCTGGCCTCACTTAGTGGGTTAAGGATCCGGCCTTGCTGTGAGCTGTGGTGCAGATTGCAGAAGAGCTCAGATCTGGCATTGCTGTGGCTGTGGCGTAGGCCAGCGGCTACAGCTCTGATTCAACCCCTAGCCTGGGAACCTTCATATGCCACATGTGCAGCCCTGAAAAAAAAATCCTAAAAACAGAATGTCAAGTCTTGGCAGAACATAGTTTTAAACAACAGAAAGATAGTACTATTTTGTTCTTAATCCTACTGGAAGAGTCTTGGATTTTGTATACTTCCACTTCTACACTCTTATTAGGCTAATTCCTTTAGAGAATAATGGCCAATCTCTGAGAAGCCTTTCCTAGGTTTCCATAGGAAAGAGATTGAAGACTTGTAACTTGAATCCTAGTTCTTTTACTTGTTATATGTCCTTAACTAAATAATTTTGATTTACTCATTTGCACAAATGGGGCTAATAATTCCTACTTCATTGGGTTCTTGGGAACATTAAATGAGATAGTGCATATAAACTGTTCACAGAGCTGGACACATAGTCAATACTCAGTAAATGGCAGCCACTGTCGTCGTTACCATTAACATGCTCATTAGATTAGCATCTATATATGCCTGACATATATAGTAGTAGGCGGTCAGTGAATGCTAACCTTTTCTTCCATCCCATCCAGTCAGGCCAGTCCCAAGCTCTTACCTGAAGCATACTGTGGTTCATCTGGAACTGCAAGATGGCCTCACAGAGGTTCCAAAATGTGTATTCTGGCCACAGAACAGGTTGGAACACCAAACAGGAGTGGGAGGTCTGGGAAAGGTGGGGAAGGGAGAGAGTATGATTTAGTAATATGTTACCGGAACATTTTCCTGGTCAGGCTCCAAAGGAGGAGCAAGCGGATCACGCCCAGAGATGAGGTGACACAGGCATCTTCAGCTGCAGCTGCTGCCACCAGCCCTTTTTCACTAATAGGGGGAGGGTCATCTGAGGCAGTTAAGATCACCTGCCTGTGGTGAGACAGAACTAAAGCGGGACTAGATCAACATTTCCACCAGGATTCTTCTAAGAGCCAATTTTAGGACTATGAAATAACATCTGGATTATGTTATTGGCTCTTGGCCCTTAGAGGTCATCTGGGAGACAAAGTGTCAGATAAAAGTTAGCAATGAACAAATGGTAGCTGCCATTGTTATTTTTAAGTAGAAGAGTATGGCACAATGGGCTCTGGGGCCAGACTTCCTGGCATTGAATTATGGCTCCACGTTTTATGATCTATTTGATCCAAGGCAAGTTACTTATCTGGGCCTCGGTGTCCTCAACTAAAAAACTGGGCAATAAGAATATCTAGTTTTTGGAGTTCCCATTGTGGTTCAGTGGGTTAAGAACTTGGCACAGGATTTCCTGTCATGGTGTAGCAGAAACAAATTCAACTAGGAACCATGAGGTTGCAGGTTCAATCCCTGGCCTTGCGCAGTGGGTTAAGGATCCGGCGTTGCCATGAGCTGTGGTGTAGGTTGCAGACGCGGCACAGATCTGGCATTGCTTTGGCTGTGGTGTAGGCCGGCAGCTACAGCTCAGATTCGACCCCTAGCCTGGGAACCTCCATATGCCACGGGTATGGCTCTAAAAAGCAAGTTAAAAAAATAAAAAAGAACTTGACACAGTGTCCATGACGATGTGGGTTTGATCCCTGGCCTTGCTCAGTGGGTTAAGGATCCGGCATTGCCACAAGCTGCAGCATATGGTGCAGATGCAGCTTGGATCCAGGGTTGCTGTGGCTGTGGTGTAGGTTGGCAGCTGCAGCTCCAACTTGATCCCTAGCCTGGGAACTTCCATATGCCACAGGTGCAGTCCTAAAAAGACAAAAAAAAAAAAAAAAAACAAAAACTAGTTTTTAAGGTGCTGTGAAAATTTAACACAGTGCTATACATAAAGCAGAACAAAGAGCTAGGTGAATTTTTAATCATAATCACTGATATAAGATGCTCTTCTGGAACGTTCTTGATAGTCACTGCTTGATATCTTTAGTGGCGAGGAATTCAGTGCCTCAAGGGGGAAAACTCTGTCAGATAACAAGTTACACTAAACCAATGTCACCTTCCCTGGAACTTCTACCAAGGTCTCAGGTTTTGCTCTGAAACAACTTTATTTCTTCTTCAAAAGACATTCTTTTAAGTATTTGAAGGCTAGATTAGAGCTGCCTATTATCTATTCCCAAGATTGTAATGCCTTGTTCAATTTGTCTTTGCCAACAAACTGTAAGTTTTAAGATAGCAGGGACTGGTCACTGCTAACTTGGTCACTGCCATATTCCCAGCATAAAGGAGGAACTCAATATTTTTCTCCAAGCGAATGAATTGTCACTATGCTTCTCTTTTCCAGACCATTACCCTTCACTTATTTGTTTTAGGACATGAGATTCGGGTTCCTTGCCATCCAGGTTGGCCTCTTCTGTTAGGCCTCTAGTATAACAGCACAGTTTCTTAAAACTCAGTGGCCAGAAGAAAACTCTCCAGACATAATCTGATTAGCAGAATGTGACACATAACCATAAGCTGCACATTATACTTCTCTCAACATACAACACAACCAAAGACCGCAAGTATCTTTATTTTTTTAATTTTTTTTTTTTTTTTTTTTTTTGCTTTTTAGGGCCGCACCCACAGCATTTGGAGGTTCCCAGGCTAGGGGTCAAATCAAACGTACAGCTGCTGGCCTACACCACAGCCACAGCAACGCCAGATCCGAGCCACATCTGCGACCTACACGACAACTCATGGCAATGCCAGATCATTAATCTACTGAGCAAGGCCAGGGATCGAACCCGCAAACTCATGGTTCCTAGTTGGATTTGTTAACTGCCGAGCCATGATGGGAACTCCTAATTTTTAACTTTTTTGCTTTTTAGGGCCTGACTCGCAGCATATGGAGGTTCCCAGGCTTGGGGCTGAATTGAAACTGTAGCTCCTGGCCTACACCACAGTCACAGCAACTCAGGATCCAAGCCACATCTGCAACCTACACAACAGCTCACAGCAATGCTGGATCCTTAACACTCTGAGGAAGGCAGGGATTGAACCTGCGTCCTCATGGATGCTAGTCAGATTCGTTAACCACTGAGCAACGGGAACTCCTGAAAGTTATCTTTTAGTAGTCGAATTTTGTTAGCTCACTTAGATTAACTTTATTTTTTCTTTTTAATTTTTTTTTTTTTTTTTTTTTTTTTTTTTTTTTTTTTTTTTTTTTTTTTTTTTTTTGCTTTTTAGGGCCCCACCCACAGCATATGGAAGTTCCTAGGCTAGGGGGCAAATTGGAGCTACAGCTCTGCTGGCCTATATCACAGCCACAGCAACACAGGATCTGATTTGAGTCTGCGCCTACACCACAGCTCACGGCAACCCCGGATCCCCGACCCTCTGAGCAAGGCCAGGGATCAAACCCGTATCCTCATGGATATTAGTTGGATTCATTTCCGCTGCGCCACATCAGGAACTCCCAAATTTCTGGCACTTTATCAGGTGAATTACTTCCAAGCTGAGTCTCTCTCTCTCCAGCCTCTCCTTGAACAACATTTCCCCCCAGCCAAGTGCTATCCAGATGATGGAGATATTCAAGACAAACTTACTTGGATACGAGCTTTTAGAGAACTACCTACACTGTGATAAATGAACTGAGAGGCAATGGCTGGCCCTGAAGAAAGCATCTGCATATAACTGATACCCTGTGTGGACTGTGCTTATGTAGATGCAGCCCTTTATTCTGAAGGAGAGAAATTAGTAACCGTAAAGCAAGGCTCTAGCTCAGAGGTGACAAGTTACCTGGCAGGTTCCAGGACAGGAGCTTATGCTCAGGGATAAAAGGCAGAAGTCCAGTTCCTCGAACAGAGGCACAGGTAAAGCTTTCACCACAGCTGGATAGCCTTGATTTTCCCTCTGGGCACTTCAGAGAGCAAGAAGCACACAGGTTCACAAAGCCAGGAGCAGATAAGGAAGGGATAGCAAGCATTCTAGGCACAGTCTGGAGACAATTCTCTGGATTTCAGCTTCCCCTCCAATCTGTTTTGTGGATACAGTCATACTTTTCAGTTTTGACACAGAAAGAACAGTGGTTGGAAATGACCTACCTGCCAGAGAAGGAAGTCGCTGAGCCTTACTTCCCCAGAAGTTCGTATCAAGATGTCAGGATGAGGAGAGTGGTTGGTATAGAGGCACTTATCGAGCAGAGACTCAGAGACATCACTAAGGTGAGTGGGGAAGAGACAAAGATAAGCACACATCTCTGTCTAGATTATTCTCATGGTGAGTGTCCTTACAAAAAGCTTTTCAGTCTATAGAACACCATCAAATACATTAGCAATACCACCTGAGAGGAGAACTGAAAAAAATGTTTGGTAAGTTAATGAATCATTTTAATCCTCACAACTACATAAGGTCTTTCTATCTTCACTTTATAGATAAGGAAACTGAGGCTCCAGAAGATAAATAATTTGCCCAGAGTCATTTAGTTGCAGATCTAAAACCAGATGCACCCACTAGAATGTTTGTCCTTCACTTAAAGCATCTCGTTTTTTCATGTGCGCACCCGGAGTTCCTGTCGTGGCTCTGCAGAAATGAATCTGACTAGCATCCATGAGGACGCAGATTCGATCCCTGGCCTTGCTCAGCGGGTTAAGGATCCAGCGTTGCCGTGAGCTGTGGTGTAAGTCGCAGATGTGGCTTGGATATGGAGTTGCTGTGGCTATGGTGTAAGGCTATGTTGTGGCTATTTGTGCTACAGCTCCAATTCGACCCCTAGCCTGAGAACCTCCATATGCTGCAGATGCAGCCTTAAAAAGACAATAAATAAATAAACAAACAAACAAACAAATAAATAAAAATGCATACACCCTATAACCCTTCAATGTGATGAGATACTATGCTACTGTTTTTAATAAAGATAAATCTAAATGTACAGATTTGGAAAGACATCTAAGATATAATACTAAATGAAAAAAAGCCAAGTTTCAGAAAAAAATACAGTGTAGAAAGCACACATACATACACATTCAAACACTCACACATGTATATATAAACAAAGAACAAAATCTAAAAAGGCATACACTATACTATTAATTATGATTACTTCTGAAAGGTTCGATAAGAAGGAAAGACGATCTCTTTTTACTTTATGTACTTATGTTATTATTTGAATTTATTATAGAGAACATTTTTTTTTCTTTTTGGACATACTCACGACATGCAGTTTCTGGGCCAGGGATCGAACCTGTGCCACAGCAGCGACCTGAACCACAACAGTGACAACTGGATCCCTAACCTGCTGAGCTACACAGGAACTCCTATTATAGAGACCATTTTTAGAACCTTAAATTTAAGTCATATGGACTCTAAAACACTGCAAAAAATCCACTTTACTTAGGACTTGAAAAAAAACAAAACAGTAAAATGATCAGCCTTCTTGTGTTTGAAAAGAGCTACTTTTCCAAGCAGACAGAAACTCAGAAAGGAGAGAGAATGAAGGAAGAATGGGAACTGGCAGCATTTATCTGAAGTTAAAACTTTCCTGTCCATGGAAAGAAGATATTTGCAAAACTGGTGTCTGGTGGTTCCAAGAACACTGTTACCTACCCTACCCAAGTATCTAGAGGCAGAATTTTGAATACCTAATGGTAACAACTGCATCTTGGGAAAGATTGAGAAGATAAAATTTCCAAGCACTCTTCTGGGAGTATTGTCAAAAACAAGAGATCTCGGCTGAGTGTTCAGAGGAAGGCTCCATACTTACTAGCCGTATGCCTTTGGGTTAAGTTATTCCATCTCACAGTCATCTTTCTGCAAAGCAGAGGGAGCTTTATTTTCTGTACCATCACAGGAGAAACAATATTCACTTTTGACTGGGCAATAGGAAAGGCTGATTCAGATTTCCCTGACAAGTCTTGTCTCGGCAGCATGGTCTTTTTTTTTTTTTTTTTGTCTTTTTCTTTTTAGGGCCACACCCACGGAAAATGGAGGTTCCCAGGTGAGAGGTCTAATTGCAGCTGTAGCCTCCGGCCTATGCCACAGCCACAGCAACACAGGATCGGAGCCGCGTCTACAACCTACACCACAGCTCACGACAACACTGGATCCTTGACCCACTGAGCAATGCCAGGGATCGAACCCGCAACCTCATGGTTCCTAGTCAAATTCATTTCCGCTCAGCAGCATGGTCTTAATTCTTTTTCTCTCTTTTTTTAAATTCTCTTAAGAAATGTGGAACCTTGTTCCTGTCGTGACTCAGTGGTTAATGAACCCGACTAGTATCCATGAGGACACAGGTTCAATCCCTGGCCTCACTCAGTGGGTTAAGAATGCAGTGTTGCCATGAGCTCTGGTGTAAGTTGAAGACTTGGCTCAGATCCCATGTTGCTGTGGCTGTGTCATAGGCCGGCAGCTACAGCTCCGATTTGACCCCTAGTCTGGAACCTCCATATGCCACGGGTGTGGCCTTAAAAAAAAAAAGGGAAGAAATGTGAAACCCTGTGCAATGGACATAATTTCTCAACTCTCTCTCTTTTTTCTGGATGCACTTGTATTAAGAGGCTCCCAGGCCAAGGACCAACCCGAGCCACAGCAGTGACAATGCTGAATCCTCAACCACTAGTGCACCAGGGAAGTCCATCAACTCTCTTATTTTTGAAATGGGCATATTTATCTACTTATAGGTTATTGTGAGGGTCATAGCAAATGAAATAACAGATTTGAGTATATCTTGGGAAGTATAAAGTGCTACATAAATAAGAGGAATACGGATTATTTCCGGACCCACCACTTTGCTGTGGGACCTTGGATCCCCAATTTAACTCCTCTGAAATCCAAATGTGTCTGCAAAAAGTTTGTTCTACCTACTTCATGCAGTGGGTGAAATTCTTTTCAAAAAGAAGAAAACTCTAAGGGGGTAAAGATTATACTGACAAGATGAAAACAGATCTGTGCTTTGACTAAAAAAAATCTAAAAACTAAATGACATTAGCTGTCTACATGAAAACTTTTTTTCTTTTTTTTTGTCTTTTAGGGCCATAGCCATGATATATGGAGGTATATGGATCTGGCGTTGCTGTGGCTCTGTACCAGCTGCAGCTCCGATTCGACCCCCAGGCTGGGAATCTCCATATGTTGTGGGTGCAGTCCTAAAAAGAAAAAAAGAAAAAAAAGGTTAAAATCATAAAACTTATGTTATGTATTATCACTTTTTTTTTAAAGTAGAATATTTTCTGGAAGGACATGGGTACACATATTCAACAAGATAACAGCTCTTCCCTAATAAACTATTTATTTTAGGAAATGGCCAACCTGAAATTAAATTAAAAAACTATAATGGAGATAAGGTAACAGCTTTGGGAAGGGAGGCCTGGCAACAAGTATCAACAAGACAGTGTGTGGCCTTCAATGGAGAGTTAGAACCTGTCAGTGTGTTCTCAGTACCATTTTGGAAAGAGACAGTCTCTAGAAGCTACAAAGATACACAGAAATGTATATTACACATTTCTCTCGCATTCAATTTATAAAGAAGATGGTGAAGAACATAAGCTTTAGAGGTAGAATCCAGGCTGTCCCACCTAGTAGCTTACGTGGCTTTGGGCAGGGCAACTACTGTTTTTATTCATTGATTCGCTGATTCATTCATTCATCCATTGTTTTATTTTTGGCCTTAAGTGCTCCTGGGGCATGCAGAAGTTACTGGGCCAGGGATTGAACCTGTTGCACAGCAGTGACCCAAGTGGAAACAGTGACAACACTGGATCTTTAACCTGCTGAGCCACAAGAGAACTCCTCATCTAACCTTTTAAAACCTTAGTTAACTGGTCCTATAAAATGGTATCTCTGCAGTGCCAGGTCGCAGATTTGATCTGTGGCCCAACACAGTGGGTTAAGGATCATGAGCTGCCACAGCTGTGGCACAGGTCACAACTGGGGCTCTGACCTGATCCCTGGCCTGGGAACTCTATATACCACAGGTCGGCCAAAAATGAAGAAAAAAGAGAAAAAAACCCAAAAGACAAAAAAAACAGTATCTACCACAAAAGTTCTAAGGATTAAATAATATACGTAGAATACTTAGCAAGTGCTGAACACAGAGTAAATGCTTAGTAAACATTAGCAATTACTATTAACACTATTGTTTTACAAGGAAGAGAGAGGCCTACAAGAGTGCCAAGACCTACTCAAGAGAATTTATTTTTTTTACCTTTTTTTGCTTTCTCAGGGCCACAGGTGTGGCATATGGAAGGTCCCAAGCTATAGGTGGAATCGGAGCTATAGCTGCCGGCCTACACGACAGCCACAGCAGCTCGGGATCTGAGCCATATCTATGACCTACACCACAGCTCGCAGCAATGCTAGATCCTTAGCCCACTGAGTGAAGCCAGGGATTGAACCCAAGTCCTCATGGATACTAGTTGGGTTCTCAAGCTGCTGAGCCACAACAGGAACTCTCCAAGAATTTATTAACTATCATTTATGCTCAACCTAATTCCTTCTTCAATTCCAGACTCAAAAAACAATATATTGGAGTTCCCGTCATGGCGCAGTGGTTAACGAATCCAACTAGGAACCATGAGGTTACGGATTTGATTCCTGGCCTTGCTCAGTGGGTTAATAATCCGGCATTGCCGTGAGCTGTGGTGTAGGTCACAGATGCAGCTCGGATCTGGCATTGCTCTGGCTGTGGCGTAGGCCGGCAGCAACAGCTCTGATTAGACCCCTAACCTGAGAACCTCCATATGCGGCAGGTGCAGCCCTAAAAAAGCAAACAAAACAAAAACAATGTATTAATATGACTGCTAGAAAAAATATATATACCCTGGAAGAAAGGAAAATGAAGAGTTGGATAGCAGAGACGAGAGAAGAGAAAATTTCTAATTATCGGAGGGGTAGAGCCTGACTGCAATGAACTCACTGACTGTTATAAATATGGATTTATAAATCCATGTCTAAAACTGAATAATTTAGAAGTTCCCCTTGTGGCTCAGTGGTAACAAACCACACTAGTATCCATGAGGATGCAGGTTCGATACCTGGCCTCACTCACTGGGTTAAGGATCCGGTGTTGACGTGAGCTGTGGTACAGGTCGCAGAGCTGGCTCTGAACTGGTATTGGTGTGGCTGTGGGGTAAGCCAGCGGCTACAGCTCTGATTCGACCTCTAGCCTGGGAACTTCCATATGCTGTGGGTGTAGCCCTAAAAAGAAAAAAAAGAAAGGAAAAAAAACCTGAATAATTTAAAGACCACTGCCTCAGGCCATGACTAGCTCAGTCTGAGCTGAACACCAAGCTTCCTGGGTTGTGGGGTAAGACGTCACTTCTGTACCCTGGTAAGTACCCAGCCCATGCCATGTCTGCGTGACTAACTCCACACAGCCAAGTTACTAAACCACACAGAGCAGAGAAAATGGCTATGAGGAAACCTGCTGGGCAAGAAGATGGAGGTCAGTGGCTATTGCAAAGTGGTGTGAGTATAAAAAACACTGAACCTAGGAGGCAAGATCAGAATTCTAGTCCCAGGAGTTCCCGTCATGGTGTAGTGGAAATGAATCTGACTGGGAACCATGAGGTTGTGGGTTCGATCCCTGGCCTTGCTCAGTGGGTTAAGGATCCAGTATTGCCACGATCTGTGGTGCAGGTTGCAGACGAGGCTTGGATCTGGTGTTGCTGTGGCTGTGGTGTAGGCCGACAGCTGTAGCTTCAATTCGACCCCTAGCCTGGGAACCTCCATATGCCGAGGGTGTGGCCCTAAAAAGCAAAAAAAAAAAAAAAAAGAAAACAAAAAACAAACCCCCCCATTTGTCCCTTCTTTAAATATATTTATACAAAACTTATATAAAACATTATTTGTAAAGCACTAAGAATATAACAAACTATGAAATCATCTCCTAAAGATTAGGAAATTACCAATAACTTGGATCTACTTATATATCCTTCATCTACTTATATCTCATCTTCCTTCCCAGCGTCCACGCTGCCAACTTAACAGGTATCTTAATTTTTTCTCCCATAGCCAATTTTCAACCCACTTTTTTTTGGGGGGGGGGGTCTATTTACAGCTGCACCTGCGGCATATGGAGGTTCCCAGGCTAGGGGTCAAACCAAGAGCTGTAGCCGATGGCTTATGCCCCAGCCACAGCGATGCCAAATCCAAGCCTTGTCTGTGACCTACACCACAGCTCATGGCAACACCAGATCCTTAATCCAGATTCGGGTTTGAGCGAGGCCAGGGATAAAACCCAAATCTTCGCTCATACTAGCCAGATTCATTTCTGCTGAGCCACGACAGGAACTCCTCAACCCATATATTAACTGACCTCTACAGCATTTGACACTGCTGCTCCCAATAATGCCCATGCCCCACCTCTGCTGCACCAACAAACACCCTCTTTTCTTGGCTTCTGTAATACTGGCAGCCCTGGTTTTCTTTCTACCTTTCTGGTTGTTCTTCATTTTTTCTCCCTTGAAGTTCATTTTCCTCTATCCAAGCCAAAAAACCTCATGAATTCTCAAAACACCATCCTTGGCCCTCTCTTCTCACTCTAGACTCTCCCTAGGTTCCTCAAGCCCACTCTTTGCTCCAACGACAACACTGCTATCTCCAGTCCCCAGCTCTCCTCTCAACTGTCAACTTGACATCTATGTTCAATACCTAAAGTAGTTCCCAAACCAATCTCCTCACCTTTCCCCTCAAACTGCATTCTCTCAGTTTTCTCCACACAGTGAAGGGCACCACCATCCACTGTTTTATGAGTCAAAAACCCTGGAGTCGCCCATAACATATCGTTTCCCCACAGTCAGATCAGGGCCTCTCGATCTGATCTGCTTCATGGCTCCTGATGTAGCCTATTCAGTCTATTCCACCATCCCCAGCAAAATCCAAGCTCCCTTCCAAGCACTCTCTACCCGAATTATTCTAACAGTATTTGCGCAACCAGAAAGCTCCACATAGTACTGCCTCTTTCTCCAGTTATTATTTATCCTACTACCGCTTCTCAGGTCACTATCATTTCTTTGCAGGAGCCTTCCCTAGCGAGTCCATTCTTCTTCTTATGAATTCTTGCTGTACTATGCACCAATGCCTTTTTTTTTCCTTCGGTCTTGTTAATGCTGCACTCGAAGCATATGGAACTTTCCAGGCTAGGAGTCAAATCAGAGCTACCACAGCCACAGCAACGTGGAACCCAAGCCTTCTCTGTGACCTACACCACAGCTCTTGACAATGCCAGATCCTTAACCCAATGAGTGAGGCCAAGGACTGAACCTACATCCTCATGGACACCAGTCAGGTTCGTTACCGCTGAGCCATGACAGAAACTCCACCAATGCCTTTACTGTATTTATCATCATTATAATTTTATGCTAATTTGTATAGTTTTTTTTTTTTTTTGTCTTTTTGCCTTTTTATCTAGAGCCGCACCCGCGGCATATGGAGGTTCCCAGGCTAGGGGTCTAACAGGAGCTGTACCCGCTGGCCTTTGCCACAGCCACAGCAACGCGGGATCCGAGCCGCGTCTGCAACCTACACCACAGCTCACGGCAATGCCGGATCCTTAACCCACTGAGCAAGGCCAGAGATCAAACCCGCAACCTCATGGTTCTTAGTCAGATTCGTTAACCACTGAGCCACAAAGGGAGCTCCTAATTTGTATAATCTTGATTAATGTTTATTTTCTTTACCAGAGCTCCATGAAAGCAGGAAATATATTTTTTATTCTTACCACTGTACCTGCTATGCACAGCAATGTGCCTGGCCTTTAGCTGGCATTTAAAAATATTTGTTAAAGAGTTCCCACGGTGGCACAGTGGGTTAATGATCTGGCTTGTCTTCCTGTCATTGTTGGTTCAATCCCTGGCCCAGCACAGTAGGTTAAGGATCTGGTGTTGCCACAGTTGTGGTGTAGGTCACAGATGCTGCTTGGATTCGATCCCTGGCCCAGAAACTTCCACATGCCTCTGGTGCAGCAGAAAAAGGAAAAAAAAATTTTGTTAAATGAATGAATGATTGAATGAGTAAGCCTTCTGCAACAGAAAAATCACTTGGCTGTTGGAGAAGAGAGGGACTCATAGAATGTCTTATAAACTGTCTCCTTCTCTGGAGTTCCCGCCATGGCTCAGTGGTTAATGAACCCCACTAGGAACCATGAGGATTCAGGTTCGATCCCTGGCCTTGCTCAGCAGGTTAAGGATCCGGCATTACCATGAGCCGTGGTATAGGTCACAGATGTGGCTTGGATCTGGCGTTGCTGTGGCTGTGGTGTAGGCCGGTTGCTACAGCTCCAATTCGACCCCTAGCCTGGGAACCTCCATATGCCGCAGGTGCAGCCCTAAAAAAAAAAAAAGAAAAACCTTCTCTTAACTAATTTCATTCTCACTGAGAAAGTTCTTGATTTCTTTCTTTCTTTCTTTCTTTTTTGTCTTTTTAGGGCTGGACCTGAGGCATATGGAGGTTCCCAGGCTAGGGGACTAATCGGAGCTGTAGCCTCCGGCCTACACCACAGCCACAGCAACACGGGATCCGAGCCGCATCTGCAACCTACACCACAGCTCAAGGCAATGCCAGATCCTCGACCCGCTGAGCAAAAGGCCAGGAATTGAACCCGCAACCCCATGGCTCCTAGTTGGATTTGTTTCTGCTGCGCCACTACAGGAACTCCAAAACACCTTGATTTTTAATTTAGTTTCCCAAGAAAATCAAATTATACACAAGAAAGGAATCAGAAAAATTCCTAGGTGCCAAGTTCCTGTATAATAAAGGTCAAGACTAAAACTCTGGAAATCAGACAGCTTTTGATGAGTCCCAGCTCTGGCACTTACTAGCAGAATGACCCTGGGAAAGTTATTTCAATGTGAGCTCAGTTTTCTCATCTATAAAATGGAGAAAAGACTCAAATCTCTTACAGAGGAGAATAATGATTTAATAAAATATAGAGCATAACACACTGCCTGGAATTACTACTGCTGCTGTTAATTTACTAATATTTTTACCACAGGTTACACTAATAACAGGAGAGGGAATGAGTAGACAGATGGCTTCTAAAGTCTCTCCCACCTCTTAAATTCCACCATGTGCTAATGGGAACAGATTTCTTTTTGAAAAATACCTGAATCTTGCATGAAACTGTAACACGAGAGGCCTAATGGACAATCCCCCAATGAGTTACATTCCTAAATCATTTTGAGAAAAACTCTGCCAAAGGCCTCTTTTTCTTTTATTTTCTGCTTTTTAGGGCTACACCTTGTAGCATATGGAAGTTACCAGGCTAGGGGTTGAATCAGAGCTGCAGTTGCCAGCCTACACCACAGCCACAGCAACACAGGATCTGAGCCCTGTCTGTGACCTACACTACAGATCATGGCAACACGGGAACCTTAACCCACTGAGCAAGGCCAAGGATCAAACCCAAATCCTCAAGGATACTAGTCGGGTTCATTACTGCTAAGCAACAATGGGAACTTCCATCATTTTTTATTGAATGCCAGTGCTACCACTACTATGCCATTTTTATGGGGCTTCTCAGTGTGTGGTGAACACAGAGAAATTCTGAAGCAGGCTATTTAAAGCCAGCCCCATGCACTAAGTGTTGGGGACCACCCTGCCAAATCTTTCCACGCACGATTGGACTTCTGGCCCAAGGAGCTGACATAGGAGGGATTTTATGGTTTGGTGCATGCCTGTTTTCCCTCTCAGTTACCATGCTCAACAACTGCAGATACCTGGGATCCAGCAGGCCTTGCTCCACTCCCCAGGCCATCTCTCTCACAGCATTGCTGATCTCATGACGAGATGTGTATGCAAAACAGACATTCAGGAAACACCTGAGAAGGGAAGAATAAGGTACTAAAGGGAGCAAGGTCCAAGGAGCAGAGTCACTGATCGCAGTGTACCCCTTCTGTGGTAGAACACGCACACACCAAATGTTAACCATGGATACCTCCAAAAGACAAGATTATGAATTTTTTTTGCCACACCCACAGCATGTTTTCGGAACATAGATCAAACCTGCCCTGCAGTTTTGGCCTGTACCACAGCTGCAGCAGTGCTTGATCCTTAACCCACTATGCCACAGGGAACTTCTGAGATATGTATATTTTGAGTTTTCCAAGTTTGCTTGGAAAAAACATACTAGCTTTGTAATAAGGAAAATACCAACTGATCAATATCACCCTCCTAATCCTCTTTCCTTCTGCTAACATCTAGCTTTCAGAGGGTGTGAATTCACTGTGACATTAGCACAAGCAAAAAAGAATAGGAAGAAAATTTGCTAAGAGACAAATCCAGTGCCAAATCAATATTATATTCCAAAGCTGCACATAATGCAGTCTGGATTTTTTTTTTTTTTTTTGCTTTTCAGGGCCGCACTCACAGCATATGAAGGTTCCCAGGCTAGGGGTCCAATCAGAGCTGTAGCTGCCCGGCCTACACCACAGCAACATCAGATCCGAGCCATGTCTGCGACCTACACCAGAGCTCACGGCAACAATGGATCCTTAATCCACTGAACAAGGCCAGGGATGGAAACCGAAATCTCATGGTTCCTAGTCGGATTCATTTCTGCTGTGCCAAGATGGGAACTCCAGTCTGGATTATTAAACTCTGTTCCCTCTG
The DNA here is from genome assembly GCA_004024745.2 of Catagonus wagneri. Classification (NCBI taxonomy): domain Eukaryota; kingdom Metazoa; phylum Chordata; class Mammalia; order Artiodactyla; family Tayassuidae; genus Catagonus; species Catagonus wagneri. The sequence goes on along the minus strand of PVHT021183551.1, from coordinate 15,261,549 downwards.
TATTCGCACCCTCCCAAAGTCATCCACTGGTTGAAGGAGTGGGACAGAAAAAGTATTTCTTGAAGGATCTGTCTTCAGAGACAGGAATAAGGCCTACTATATTCCCACCCCATCCTCTATCAATTATACACACACAAACTCACACACATATATATTTTTATATCTTATACACACGTGCACACAATGGCAGTGGGGTAGGCACATGAAGGAGGAAGACGAAACACTGTCTGAGTATACACACAGAGAACATGATACTGCAGAACCATCTCTGGTCTGTCCTGCAGATGGAGGAAGAAGTCTCTAAGCATCCAACACCACCTCCTCATTGCCTCTTATACAAGGAAGGCCCAGGATGTCTCCCTTAAAGCTAGCAGGGATTGATACAAAGATTGACACAGGTCCCTAAGGGGAAATCTGAAAACTTACTTGTTATAGTTCTTGGTGGCCTGCACAGCCTGCGCGATCAGCTCCTGGAGATCCAAGGGCAACAAATGCAGATCACCCAGGACCCGGATACAGACCCCATGCTTCTGCAGCTTCTCCCTGATCAGGGGGGAAAGGAGGCAGGATTGGGAGTCGGAACAGAGCACCTGCTGAGCTGGAGAGAGCAAGGTGCTTAGATGATACCCAACTACCCGTTTCTGAGAGCTTTCCTGTGTTCGAGCACTGTTTTACACGGATTATTTCCCTGTGTACACTCAACAACTCTGGAAGGAGTTTACTACATTCCTTGTTTTTTGGAGAACAGACAACGACTCACAGACTTTGGAAAACCTATGGTTTCCAAATAAGACAATCTGGGGGGTGGGGGCATGCACAGAGGGTTTGGGACGGAAATGCTATCAAATTGAGTTGTGATGATTTTTTTTTGTCTTTTTGCCTTATCTAGGGCCACACCCGCAGCATATGGAGGTTCCCAGGCTAGGGGTCTAACAAGAGTTGTAGCTGCCAGCCTTCGCCACAGCCACAGCAATGCAGGATCCGAGCCGCGTCTGCAACCTACACCACAGCTCATGGCAACGCCAGATCCTTAACCCACTGAACAAGGCCAGGGATTGAACCCACAACCTCATGGTTCCTAGTCGGATTCGTTAACCACTGAGCCACGACGGGAACTCTGAGTTGTGATGATTTTTATACACCTATAATTTTAACAAAAATCATTAAGCAATAAAAAAGGGAAAAAATGAAAAATTAAAAAAAAAATTACATTCCTTGTTTTACAGAGGAAAAGGAGGCTCAGAGAGAACAGTCAGACAAGAATTGCCCAAGGTCATAAAGCCATAGAGCACTGTGTCAGGACTGAAACCCAGTTCTGTCTGAGCTGAGAACCCAAACTGACACCACTTCATGTGCCCTTGCCAATAAGTTGCACTATATGTATTCTGTGCTATGTTTGTTCCATTTTGACAGGTGAATAAACTCCTCAAGGGCAGGAGTTGTATTGATACTTACTTTTGTATCTTCTGGTGAAATATGATAAGAATAGGAAAATATGACATTAATTATATGTTTACTAGAGTGCCAGACATTGGTCTAAGTGTTTTATATGCATTCCATCCTTACATCAACCTGTGAGGCAGATACTAATATAATCCCCTCTTACAGATGAGGAAACCGAGGCCCAGGAAAGCAATTTGCTCAAGATTAGACTGCTGGTGAATAGAAAGCCAGAAACTGAGCCTAGGGAGTCTGGTTCCAGAATCTGTCTTTTTTTTTTTTTGGTGGCCAAACCCACAGCATGCAGAAGTTCCTGGTCTAGGGATTGAACCCATGCCACAGCAGTGAACAGAGCCACAGAAGTGATAAGCTCAGAACCTCAACCCGCTGAGCCACAAGGGAACACCCAGGGTCTGTCTTTTTAATAACATTACATTGCCGCCGTAGAGCAACTCCCAAACTTTGCATGGTGAGCATGAACTCATTCTTACCCAGCCAGCTTTTTTGGGAATGCTATAGAGAAAATGAACGACTAATGTGTGGAAAATGGGACCTTCATAACGAGAAATACAGTTGGGGCAAGGGTATCTGGCAGGTCCTGGAGAACCGTGATTCAGAGCTGAAGGCCCCACCCACAGCCTACCCATTCTATAATCCCCAAAGTATTTCTTCAAGGGTAAAAGCAAGAGCTAATCCTCTTATTTTGAGAACCCACTGGAGTACGGTAGACACATGTATATTCAAATCAAGGCAACACATGAACAAGATTATCTAGATTCAAGCCCTAGTGCCACCACTTACTAGCTGATCCTGCATAACCACTTAGCCTCTCTAAGCCTCAGTTCGTTTTACCTTATAAACTGGAGTGATAAGCATCCCTGCCATACTATCCGCACTGGCTTGTGTTGGGTGAGATAAATTACATGAAAATGCTTATTCTCAGACATCAGGTAAACGATCTGAGTGAGGCCTACAGAGAGGGAGCTGCAAAAGCCCTGGCAAGGAGGAGTTCCCGTCATGGCTCAGTGGTTAACGAATCCGACTAGGAACCGTGAAGTTGTGTGTTCGATCTCTGGCCTTGCTCAGTGGGTTAAGGATCCGGTGTTGCTGTGAGCTGTGGTGTAGGTTGCAGACGCGGCTTGGATCCCATGTTGCTGTGGCTGTGGCGTTGGCTGGCGGCTACAGCTCCGATTAGACCCCTAGCCTGGGAACCTCCTTATGCTGTGACTGCTGTCCTAGAGAAAAGGCAAAAAGACACACACACACACAAAAAAGCCCTGACAAGGAGCCAGGAGATCTGGGTTCCCAGCCTGGCTCTGCCACTGGCTGGCTGGGTGACCATGGACAAGCCTTTCTCTTCTCTTCACTAGTTTCCCAACTGATGAAAATGAACTAGGCCAGCGGTTTCCCAAATTTCTCTGAGCCAGACAACTCTTTCTTCAAATCAAATCTTAAAAGGAAGCCCCATATATAAAACAGATAAATGTAAACCAGCACCATATACCCGTCCCCTCTGGGTTCTTCGCATGCCCACTCCTCAGAACTCTGGGGTTCTGTGGCATTCTGTTGGAAAACCACCACTTGCTCTGTCCAGGACTTCGTAATCTTGAATTCTGTGAACTGCCTCTAAATCCTCAAATAAATGTCCCCATATTTGCCAATGACTAACAGCAGAAGGGTTTGGAGTTCCTTAAATAGCCTCAGAGAAGAGAGATGAGGATTAGGGTAGGGCTGGAGGTGGTGGAAGAACACGCTCTTCCCTCTGACACCATCTTACTGCTCTTCCATCAACCGGCTGAACTTCTGCCGGGCCAGATCCATTAGCCCGTCGACCTCACTCTTGGAGCGTTTGAAGTTCTCAATGCTGAACGCGTAGACTGTCACCTCTAGGACGCCCAGATTCAAACACCAACGCAGAGTCTGAAAGGGGAGAAGGCAAAAGGTTAGGGTCTAAGGAAGAGCAGGAAGGGGAACAGGAGATGCCGTAGCCCTGACTCAGCACTGGAAGTGAGAGACAGACTCTTCTTCTCCCCAGACTGGGTAAAGCTAGGATAATAGCAATGCTTCTGTCAGAATAATGAACCAGGAGTTCCCGTGATGGCTCAGTGGAAATGAACGTGACTAGTATCCATGGGGATGCATATTTGATCCCTGGTCTCACTTAGTGGGTTAAGGATCTGGTGTTGCCGTGAGCTGTGGTACAGGTCGCAGATGTGGCATGGATCCCACTTGGCTGTGGCTGTGGCTGTGGCAGAGGCTTACCGTCACAGCCCCGATTCGGCCTCTAGGTCTGGGAACTTCCATATGCTGCAGGTAAGGCCATAAAAAGCAAAACAAACAAACAAACAAACAAAAAAAACCCCACAAAACAAAAAAATTGTCTCTTGGTCACAAAAGAGAAACTGAGATCAACAAACCTGAAGACCTCCACAGAGTGCTGGAAAGAACCCCACAGCCACTCATCAAAGCAAAAACCACCACTGCCCTGGCTTCAGGCCATGTTCTTATGCCAAGAAGCTGAAATCTGTGGGGTACAGACGGTAGTTCCATTCTTTTTAAAGTTAGTTTCACAAAGACAGACATATTTCATTGTTATTGTTAAATTTAATGTTTCCCAATTTGCAAGAGGCATTAAAACCACAGAATGTCAATGACCCTCGCTCGGAGTGACGTTCTGATTTGCCCAGTACTTTTCCTAGTTCAGGTCTGAGATATGCTTCAGCCTCAGGATGGGTAGTCACCCCCTAACTTTGCTCTGGAAATGTCACTTACAAGAATTTATTCCAAACCAGTATCATTTATAATGTCCAATCACAGTGGCGCAGCTAAGCAAACTATGTCAGATCCTCAGGATAAAATGTTCTATGGCCATTAAACTATATAGCTAAAAAGGCTATATATCAACTAGAAAAATACTTGCCAAAATGTCAAGTAAAAATAAGGTTATCCAAGCTACAGGAGTTCCTGTTATGATGCAATGGGATTGGCAGCATCTTGGAAGCACTGGGACGCAGGTTCAATCCCTGGCTTGGCACAGTGTGTTAAGGATCTAGTGTTGTGAGGCTGCTGTTTAGGTTGTGACTGCAGCTCAGATCTGATCCCTGGCCTGAGAACTCCATATGCTGAGGGGTGGCCAAAAAAAGAAAAATATTACAAAGACTGGGATGAGGCACAAAAAAATATAAATTGTTGATTAAAGTGGTAAGAGGAGGAGTTCCAGTCGTGGCTCAGCAGTTAACGAATCTGACTAGCATACACGAGGACGCAGGTTTGATCCCTGGCCTTGATCAGTGGCCTTGATCCGGTGTTGCCATGAGCTGTGGTGCAGGTCGCAGACATGGCCTGGATCCTGCGTCACTGTGGCTGTGGCATAGGCCGGCAGCTACAGCTCCAGTTGGACCCCTAGCCTCGGAACCTCCATAAGTCACAGGTGTGGCCTAAAAAGCAAAAAAAAAATTTTTTTAATAAAAAGAATATAAAAATAAATAAATAAAAATAAAGTGGTAAGAGGAGACAATTTTGTTCTTATGACTAATATTTTGTGATGATTCACTGAATCACTTAATTTTTTGTTAGTGTTGATATAAGACCTATAGCTAGTAAGCAATAAAACAAACAGCTATTTAAAAAAAAACACTCAGGAGCTCCTGTTGTGGCTCAGCAGTAACGAACCCAACTAGTATCCATGAGGACTTGGGTTCAATACCTGGCCTCGTTCAGCGAGTTAAGGATCCCAAGTTGCTATGGCTGTGTTGCAGGCCAGCAGCTGCAGCTCCAATTCCACCCCTAGCCTGTTAACCTCCATATGCCCCAGGTTCCGCCCCAAAAAGACAAAAAACAAACAAACAAACAAAACCAAAACACTCTCATGAGTTCCCACTGTAGAACAGTGAGTTAAGGACCTGGCATTGCCACAGCTATGGTTTAGGTCAAAGTTGAAGCTCAAATTCAACCCCAGCCTGGGAACTTCCAAATGCTGAAGGTGCAGCAAACAAACAAACAAACAAACAAACCAAAACCAAAAAACCCACTCCCAAACCACAGCAAATTCAGGCCCTGGTTTTCTAGCTATAATAAAATTTCCCACAGACCATTCACCTTGGGTTTTGCCACCTATACCCACCTCAGCCAGTTTGTTGAAGCCCTGTGAGTGGCCCTCCTGCCGCTCCACCTGGCACTTCCTGGCATATCGACGGTTCCCATCCATTATAAACGCAATATGTTTGGGCATTGGGCCTGCCTGTGAAATAAGAAGACAAACACATCACATACTCTTCAGAGAACAAGGGAGACAATACGCCTAGCTGATAGGCTTGAGCTATGTGATAAAAGCCCCAAGGAAGAGACTTGGATATTCTGTACTTTTAGCCTAATATATACGTATTAGGCACTTTTAGTTATTTTCATTTATATATCTACTAAGCACTTAGCACTTGCCAAGTACTATGCTGGGTTTTCTACATTTCATCTTAGTTTTTTTTTTTTTTTTGCCTTTTGTCATTTTATGGCCGCGGGTTTATGGCCGCACCCGCGGCATGTGGAGGTTCCCGGGCTAGGGGTCTAATCGGAGCTGTGGCCACTGGCCTGCGCCGCAGCCAGAGCAACGCAGGATCCGAGCCGCGTCTGCAACCTACACCACAGCTCACGGCAACGCCGGACCGTTAACCCACTGAGCAAGGGCAGGGATCGAACCCGCAACCTCATGGTTCCTAGTCGGATTCGTTAACCACTGCACCACGACGGGAACTCCTCATCTTAGTTTTTTAACATACAAATACGTAAAGTAAATATTATTATTTTCATTTCTAGTGAAAAAACTGAGGCTCAGGGAGGGAGAAGTCACAAAGGCAAGAAGAGACGAAGCAGGAATTCAAACTGAGGTCTATGTGCTTTCAGAGTCATCTCTTAACCATATGCCATTAACCATCACCCTGATATCATTAGCCTCCAACTGGAAGGCACAGGAAGGACACTGATGGGTGTGGTCAAATGTAGTGGGTATCCTCCAGACAAAAAGACTCAGTGGGTATCCTTCAGACAAAAACACTCCTACATTTTGCCACACAGGAATGGGGGGCCTAGTGTTATTGGGTCTTACTTTACAAGAGAAACCAATCAGGATTTTCATAAAAATTTCAAAGTCAGCAGCCATTTCAAAACAAACAAAGAAGTCATTCTAGAGGTAAATAAAACTTATCTAGCTTAGGGCAGGCTTTTGTTGTCTATCATAACAAAAATTCACTCCCTGAGTTATTTCCCTCATTGGAGGGGCTTCTCCACACCTCTCTAACATTTCCTATTTCTGTCCCCCACATATAGCTACTAAAAAAAAAAAATCCAGGAGTTCTTGTGGCTCGGTGAGCTAAGTATCCGACTAGTATCCATGAGGATGCAGGTCTGATCCCTGGCCTCACTCATTGGGTTAAGGATCCAGCACTGCTGCAAGTTGCAATGTAAGTTGCATTTGCGGCTCAGATCTGGCATTGCTGTGGCTGTGGCACAGGCTGGAAGCTGCAGTTCTGATTCGACCCTTAGCCTGGGAACTTCCATATGCCGTGAATGCGGCTGTAAAAAGAAAAAAAAAATTCCAGTCAAGTCATGCAGCTTCTTCTATCCAACACATGACCACAGAGGTTCCCTGCAGAGATGCTCTCCATTCGTTGGCCTGCCTGAGATCATTTGGCATTTGTGTGTAAGTCCGTGTGTGGATACAAAGCTTAATGACTCATAAAGTCATTGCTACTGCTACTTGAGAGCCTGAGGCTGAAAAATAAAACCAAGCTGCCTGGCTCCAAATTCAAACTTTTCTTTCTTTTTTTTTTTTTTTTTTTTGCCTTTTTGTCATTTTATGGCCGCGGGTTTATGGCCGCACCCGCGGCATGTGGAGGTTCCCAGGCTAGGGGTCTAATCGGAGCTGTGGCCACCGGCCTTCGCCGCAGCCACAGCAACGCAGGATCCGAGCCGCGTCTGCAACCTACACCACAGCTCACGGCAACGCCGGATCGTTAAC
>PVHT021183551.1:15170940-15253999 GCA_004024745.2 Catagonus wagneri | reverse complement strand
AAACTTTTCAAATGTGGAGGATATAACACAGCTGTGATTCTTAGAGAAAAAGCAGAGGCAAGATCTGGAAAACCCAGGGGAGTATAGGAAACAGAGTGATTGTAGTCTTCAAATGGTTGAAAGACAGCCCTAATAATAATTAAGAACTTATGCTGTTTTCTATGTAGCCTCATTAATCCTCAAAACCACCACAGAAAGTCACATAGTTAATAAATGATAGAACAGGACTGCCATTCTTTCTCTGCCTCCAGAGCCCAAAGTCTTAACCATTATGCTCTACTGCCACATCAGAGAAAGATTATTTTATCTAGACCCAGAGGACAGTACTAGGAGTAACAGATCAAATTTCTAAGTATACAAATTACAGGTTAAGGTCTATGCTACCCATTGATATTGGGACGTCCTGGCCTTCCTGAAAATATAAGAATTAGGACAATGATCTTCCGGAAAGGTAGACCAGACCTGGAAGTTACCTGCAATTCTAAGACTCTTTGATGCCATTACTAAATTTTATCACAAATCCATAAACATCATGGATTACTCATTTTAATAACAGGTTTTGACATAAGATTACCCAAAGCCAAATGGTGCCTTGGGCCACTGCTCACCTTTATGATATTTGCACAGAACCGCTCCCAAAATGACAGCTCTCCTTCCTTGATCCATGACATAGTTCTCGCCCCAGCTGAAAAAGCACAGAACAATTAGACACCAACCAGGTCACCTTGTATAAACAAGAAAGAGAATTAGAAGTCTCCGTAGCTTGCAAAACAACTATAGCTGACTTGCAGAGATTCACCAAAACAGTAGTAGAGCATTAGAATCCAAAAATGTTGGTCTAATCTTCTAGTCTGTCACCACCCAGAGTTCATAAGTCAATGGGACCTTTGGGACAGAGGCCTTTCCTTGGGTCTCTGAGCTTGGTGGACTTTGCTCCCATCCCTTTTCTCAGTGTCTGCACCGCCTTTTTTGTGAACATGTAAGTCTGCGTCCTGCCACATCCACATTGTATTGCCTACACCCTGATCCTTCCCCTTCTTCCTTCTTCATCTTCTTCCCAGGCCGTTTCCTACTCTCGCCGCTTTAGGTCACTAACCCCTTCAGTTGTCGCATCCATTACCCTCCTACCTTAGAGGTCTCCCAATTATTTACTCCCTTACTCCCTCACTTGTCTCTTCCGCTATCCTCTTTGTCCCCTACCACAGCCGCCTCCAGCCCAGTTATCTCTCTCCTCTAGTCCACCCCTTGAACACAGTACCTTGACAGGTTCCGCCGGCGCCTTCCAATCGCTCTAGTGGACCGACACTTTCTCGAGACGTGGCGCTGGAAGAACACGTCATCGATGGGCGCTGGGACACGCCTTTCCCGTCACCAAATGGGCGGGATCCTGGCCTACGTCTGCGCGTTCGGAGGAGGAGCGGTGGGGGAGTTCCTGGCACTTCGCACTCCCGGGGAGGGGCGAGGCGAAGGGGGAAGCTGCGCTGGCGTGACGGAGCTGGGCGGGCGCTCCTACAGGCCACGTGCTGGAACCCGGCTCCCGGGACCACCTGAGAGAGCCCAGAAATCTGTAGCCTTTCAGGAGGGTTAGGTTACAGGGCTAGTTTCTGAAAGGCAGAGACTTCTCAGCCGCTGGTGGCAGTTTAGGACTTAAGAGGGCTAAGGCAGCGTCCTGCTTGCTGGAAGGCCTCATAACTGGCTTTTAGAACTCTGGAAGAAGTCTTTAAAATCCTGTTTTTATACTGTTTTGTTTTTATTGAGTGGATCTGTTTGCAAAGTTCCTAGCCTTAGTCTCAGAGGCTTTTAATGCCAGTCCATTTTGTGCTGATTTAAGACATTCAGATTTTTGGATTTGCATTCTCAGGCCCTACCCAAAGAACTGCAAAAAAAAAAAAAAAGAAAAAGAAAAGAAAGTTTAAAGCCAGAAAGAATGGCTTCTGAGATATAAGAAAGGCCCTCGACTAACCCTGACAGAAAAATCAAGGGCATTCATTTGCACCAGATCTTTAAGGAAAAGGGTTGCAGAAGTTTGAGGTACTAACTCACAAAAGAAATTGGGAGTTTCGTTTCCTCAGAATTATAGGAGAGTCCTGTGTGGCTCGGCGGTAACCAGCCTGACTAGAATCCAGGAGGACTTTGGTTTGATCCCTGGCCTCGCTCAGTGGGTTAAGGATCTGTTGTTGCCAAAATCTGCTGCATAGGCCACAGAGGCAGCTTGGATCTGGTGTTGCTGTGGCTGTGTAGGCTGGCAGCTGCAGCTCCGATTCAGCCCCTAGCCTGGGAAATTCCATATGCTCCAGTTCGGCCCTAAAAAGAAAAAAAAAATGTGTGTGTGTGTGTATAAACTTTACCTAAGAAACTTCTTGTAGTTTTCTTAGGATTACAGTTGTTTTTTTGTCGTTGTGGTGGTGGGTTTTGTTGTTTTGTTTTTTGCTTCTTAGGGCCACACCCACTGCATATGGAGGTTCCCAGACTAGGGGTTGAATCAGCCGTAGCTGCGACCTACACTACAGTTCACGGCTACACCAGATCCTAACCCACTGAGTGAGGCGACGAATCGAACCCACATCCTCATGAATAGTTGGGTTCGTTCCTGCTGAGCCACAATGGGAATTACACATTTAGGATTACAGTTTTATCAAGGAAACAAGGCAAGGAAGATATTGCAGTGGTAACCCCAGTTCACTACCTTTATCTTGTATTCTTTCTGATAAGTTACTTTCAACAGAGTGAAGTGATTATAGTATTCTAGAGATGAGTAACCCACCCATGAATGTCTCTTAAGCTTTTGCATCCAGGTTAGTCTCTGCCTAGCCAGTTACTTCAATTTTGCAGGAAAACCATTTACTTAAACCAGTAGGTGCTACTTTTAACATCTTCTGTGCTCAGCTTTGACTTTTGGTAGTAAGTCCCTGGTGTGATATATGAAAATTCCGTTGTTTTCTTGCACTTTGTAATAGTTGGTATGCCTCAAGTCTTTTTTAGACCATCCTTCATTTAGAGGGAGCTAGATATTTAAAAATGCAATGTTCATTAGGCCACCAAACAAAATGTGAATGTGTGTTTATAGCCAGTCAGTGTATCTCCTCTGGCCTCAATTTCCCCAGATCCACATATTTCCCTCCTTGAGTTGCTGCAGGGGGTTAATTAATTAAGATTTGTAAAGGGCTTTGAGGAGCAAGGGACAAAGTATTATTAGTCTCATGCCCCAAGCCATGGCCCCATCCTTTCATCCCAGCCAGTGGCACAGGCAAACCCATTCTTATGCATGCCAAGCCCTTAATCCCCTCTTGAATGTGGCAGCTTCCAAGGAAAGGACAAGAGGCCTTAACTAGAAACAAAAATCCATGGTAATGAGGTGCTAAAAAGACTGAACTTTCAAGATTCACTCCTAACAAAATGGCTGGACAGAAAACTTAATGGTTGTTCTTGTGACTTCTGAGTCCCAATCCAAGAAGGTGGAAATAATGAGGAAAGCACCCGAAATATCGACCAAGATGAGTTTCAGTACCAATAAGTCTTTATTCATTGTATTTTCCCAGGGAAAAGAAGGGGAAGGGGAAGGGTCAGCATATGTGTTACAAAATGATGGTAGCATAGGAAAGGAAGTACCTGGCACAGCAAAATCAACCATCAAATAAACACTCCCCAGATTGGGTTGCCAAAGCCCAAGAGGGCTTCAGTCTCCTGCAGTTCAGGAATGAAGGGAAGGGATGAGGCAAAGAATAGACAGGTACATGCTTTCCTTCCCCCCCACCCCATAAATTCAAGATTTCACACAAAGCTTTGGTTTCTAGCAGTAAACATGGAGTTACATTCGTCCGTCTCCTATTAAACAATCTTGTGGCCACTTTGACATAAGTTTCTTGCACCTGCATAAAAGTTCCTGAGTGACTTGGATATACATTCACCTTTCCTTTCTTGGTCTCCCAACCCCACTTTCTACATGGAAGGCCCCCATATTGTTTCTCTCTACCCTAGGATTAGAGGTTGAAATAGGTTTTTTTTTTTTTTTTTGGTCTTTTTGTCTTTTTAGGGCCGCACCTGCGGCATGTGGAGGTTCCCACGCTAGGGGTTTAATCAGAGCTGTTGCTGCAGGCCTACGCCACAGCCACAGCCACAGCACCCAGATCCGAGCCGCGTCTGCAACCTACACCACAGCTCATGGCAACGCCGGATTGTTAACCCACTGAGCAATGCCAGGGTTCGAACCCGCAACTTAATGGTTCCTAGTCAGGTTCGTTTCTGCTGTGCCATAATGGGAACTCCTGAAATAGGTTTTAATCTACCCAATAAAAGCAGTCTGTTTGGCATGAATCGCATCAAGGAGTGGTCTTGACTCAGGAGATTGGGAACAAGGGATGGAGAGGTCTTAGCTTAGGATTTTTGCACAAATCATTTAAGAATTGCAGACACCCCACAAATTAATGGATAGGTGTTAAGTCTATTGGGGAAGGAATCTAGTTTTGAGGACAGCAAGTTCTTGTTTAATACAGGAAATAGGGGAAGGGGAACAAAAGAAAGTGTGGTTCAAGACCCCCACTTTAATAAGAGGGGCCCCCCAAGCTTATGTTTCAGATCTTTTTGCCTGGTGCAGAACCTTTTGTCAAAGATGCTTTGGCTACTTTTCTCAATATAAAAAGAAGTTTGTAAACAATAAAACCCCAAAAGAACATGGATTAAGACCAACATATTATATTTACACAAACTAGGCCACCTAGCAATCACCAAATCAGCTATCTGTGAAGTCCTACGAAGCCCAAACAAATACAATAATTAGAGAGGGGCAGCAGTTGGGGGAGACAAGAACCCAGGATAAGACACACATCACCCAATGCGTTCTATTGCATTTGCCCCGTTACGACACAGTGAGGTAGGTTTGCAGTGATCTCACAGCATATGAACGAAACCCCCCTTTCTCCTTTAGCTACTATGACACTCATCACTGCTGCAGCAGGGCAGGACACCGGCTCTGGGAATCACAAAGAAACCATCACTGATGGTCCCTCTGGAAGCCAAGGAGGAAGAGTCCAGAAATTGTTAAAGGTGAAGGATTTTGTCCTTGGTTCATATATCCATCCCTGGGCAGCTCAAGATGGGTATGGAGGCATCATTCTTAAAACCTAATCTTACCAACTCACGTTTCTTGCAAACACATACACCCGGTTGTAAATGGTAGGCCTAGCCCAATCCAGTGAAGGATGGAGCTGGTAGTTAAAACAAGTCCCATGCCCTGGGGTTCAAAGTCTAGAACAGGAATCCTTTCTCACACAGATGACCTTCACCTAATCTTGGCTTCCCCTCTGTGCACCTTCTGCCTGGCCCAGCCTCTCCCAACCATTGTGCACCACCTTTTCTTTTCTTTTCAGACCAATTTCCAGTCTTTCAGTAGAAGGAGGCCAAGTCATAGGGCAACCCAGTTAAAACCTAGCCTCCCATGAATCAGTGAAGATGGAGGGGTTTCAAGAGGACACTATGGCAGAAAAGCCAGCTCTAGTTGGCAAAAATGAGGTAGTTCAGTAGGCTGTACACTCCAAATAGTTGTTCTCTCTGGTGATACAGCAACAAAAAGCATTCCTGCTGTGCAGACCCGGAGCTGCTGACGACTTATCCCTGAGATTGCTCACGTTACCTGAGAACACAGTGCAGGAATGAGGGCCTTAGATTAAAATACACAAAAATACAAAACCAGAATATTTATATTACGAAAAAAAAAAGTTAAAATGCACAAGATACGTCATTCGCACACAGCTAGTGCAGTTGGCATCCTGGAGAAAGTGGGACCCAAGGTACAGACAGCCACTGGAGCAAATAAATAAAACTGTATTGGCCCGGAATGGGGTGGGAGTGAGCTTAGAAGCAACAGGTCTGCAGCTGTCCCCTCAGCCATCCCTTTTGCCTGTCATCACAACCCACTGCTTGGGACAGTTCTCGGCACCCTATCCCCAGAGGGGGTTATGAGGAGACAAGGTGTTGGAAACCCTGCCTTACCCCTGAGATATTCCCTCCCACAGAATGGAGTGGCTTGTGGGTTAGGTCCATCAGTCTGGTCTCATGCTAAATCTGTTCACTCTGGCATGGGAAATATTATTCCCTATCCTTCTTTAAGAGTAAAACAACTTCCCTATCCAGGCCACTTTCAAAAGCTGGAGATGCCGGGGGTGGAGACTTAGATAAAGCATGCAGGGAAGGCCACCCCCCCTCCAAAGCCCTCCCGTGCGCTTGGATAGAGCCTGATTGGAGTTCCTTTGCTTCACCCCCTCCCCCCACCTAGAGGGAAGAAGGGGTGATGCTACGGACCCCGGCCTGAGATACATGGCAGTACCAGCTGCCCCCTACCCACCCTGTCCCCACTTTCTCCACTCTGCCGATTGATGCCTGCTCCTCCAAACTTCCTGATCACAAAAGGATAGCCCCCACCCACTGTGGCTCAATTCTGGGCTTCTGGGAGCATGGCAGGGCTATGGATCTCTTCTTCTTCCTCCCGAAAGTAGGCTGGCTTTCCCTGTGAGCTGGGAGCTTGCTGGGCCTTCAGTGGACACGCAGCCACCATATGGTTGATGCTCTGGCAGAAGTGGCACTTCTTGGGCTGGGGCGGCAGTTTGCATTCCTTGGCATGATGGTCTAGACCTCCACAGTTGTAGCACCTGGCACCAAGCAAGACGGTAAGGTTGAGAGAAAGGAGTCAGAAGAGACCAGAAGCCTTCCTCCAAGTGAGGAAGGGTTCTGGTTCAGGTTCTTACTATCTCCACTTCCCTTCTTAGAGACCAGTTCCCTCACTTACAAAAGGAGAAATATGACTAGGTAATTCTTTCCAAATCTATAGTTGTCCTAGCAGCTTGAAAATACCAAATAGAAATTATGGACCCAAATTGGGAACTGCAATTTGGGGGACAGCTAAGACCCTACCACAACCCTTAAAAATAGCATGTGTCATTCATTAAAAATATAGAAGAGGAGTTCCCATCATGCCTCAGCGGTTAATGACTCTGACTAGCACCCAGGAGGACGCAGGTTCCACCCCCGGCCTCACTCAGTGGATTAAGGATCCAGTGTTGCTGTGAGCTGTGGTGTAGGTTATAGACACGGCTCAGATCCTGTGTTGCCGTGGCTATGGTGTAGGCCGGCAGCTATAGCACCGATTCAACCCCTAGCCTGGGAACCTCCATAGGCCACTGTTGCGGCCCTAAGAAGCAGGGGAAAAAAAAAAAAAAAAAGGAATTAAAGGAGCCAGACTCTGTTTTCTGTTTGAGCACAGAACTAAGTTGAAAGAAACCAGTCATTCTGAGATTTGGTGAAGAAGCAACAGGTACAGATACACTGTCTTGTCCCCACCTTCACATCCATGGTCTCTTTTACTTCTAAAATAATCTTGTGAGCAGGTTAGTATCACAGTCCCCATTTTGCAACGGGGGCTTAGAGCTCACAGAACAAAATCACTTGTCAAGTCGAAGAGTTAGGTCCTGAAATACCCTCTTCACATACTGCCCTCTCTCTGCCTCCGACATCCAGATATTGCCGGGGCCACAGGCTTCGTTCTACCCCTGGCAATCTGGTCCAAGAAAGGCGCAAGCCTGGGAGAGTTCCTCTCATCCTCAGCCTGTCCCCTCCAACCCACACAAGGGGCCTTCCAACCCATACCTGTCTCCCTTGGATCTGCGTTTCTGCATATTCTTCCCTTTGGGCCGCCTCTCGCTCCCGATGCAGAACACCCCACCAGGGCCTGTGACTCGGATAGATTCCAAGCCCTTAGCAGACTTCTTAAAGGTGAACTCCACAGCCTCACCCTCCTTCAGGCTCCGGAAGCCCTCCATGTGCAGCTTACTCTGGGGGAGGAAAACATGACTGATTTTAACATTAGTTTCCATTACTACACCCCAAACAAACAAAAGTTGTATACACGTGTTCCTATAAGGATGGAAGAACAAATGTGTAAAACCTCCATTTTATCCGTTAAGAAACTGTGACTCAAAGAGTCACATCAGGGAGCTCCCACTGTGGTACAGTGGGTTAATGATCCGGCTTGTCTCTGTGGCAATGCCAGTTCAACCCCCAGCCCGGAAGAGTGGACTAAGGATCTGGTGTTTCTGCAGCTGTAGCATAGGTCACAGCTGCAGCTTGGATTCTATCCCTGGCCCTGGGTGCCACCAAGAAAGGCAAAAAAAAAAAAAAAAGCACCCCACAATAAGGAATAAGAAATCTACATCACATTAAGAAAAAACATTATAGGAGTTTCCATTGTGGCGCAGTGGAAACGAATCTGACTAGGAACCTTGAGGTTGTGGGTTCCATCCCTGGCCTCGCTCGGTGGGTTAAGGATCCGGCCTTGCTGTGAGCTGTGACGTAGTTCGCATACTCGGCTTGGATCCTGCATTGCTATGGCTGTGGTGTAGGCCGGTAGCTACAACTCCGATTAGACCCCTAGCCTGGGAACCTCCATATGCCCCAGGTGCGGCCCTAAAAAGACAAAAAAAAAAAAAAAAAAAAAAAAAAAAAAAAAAAAAAAAAAAAAAAAAAAAAAAAAAAAAAAACATTACATAAGTAGATGCTATAGCATTTTTTTTTTTTTTTTGCAGCTATTCCCATTTAAAGTTCTAAGTGGAATAGACCAGGTTAAATTCTTAAACATAGCATTTACAAGAACTCAACCAATGTGAATTGGCTGTAAAATTGTAAAATATAAAGTAACAGTCCAACACACATTTTTTTTTTGGTCAGTCACGAAAGACAAATCTCAAAGAAGTAAAGAAACTGAACAACTGAATGCAACATATGATTCTGGATTGGGTCCTAGAACAGGAAAAATTAGGACAACTGACAAAATTTGCATATGGAATGTACATAAATGTGTCAACGTTAAATTCCCCGATTTTGATCATTGTACAGAGATTAGATAAGAGAACGGCCCTATTTTAGAAAACAGGTGCTGAAATAGAGATAAAAGTGCTTGATATATATCTGTACAAAGAAAAAAATAATAAAGCAAAGGAACAAAATATTAAGACCTGACGAATCTGAGCAAAGGTTATTATGGGAGTTTTTAAGTACTATTCTTGCAGGCTTTCCCCAATTTTGAAATTATATCATGAGAGTTTAAGGAAAAAGTTTATGACCCAAGCAGACAGATCAGTGAATTAGAAGAGAAAGTCTACTGGAAGATCCAAGAATACGTGAAGAAATCAACAGATGAGGAAAAGTTTTACACAATTATGTAAAACCAGTTATCCACTCGAAAATGAAGACAGAATTCTATATCGTGTATGTATGCAAAATACATTTGGAAATGTATTTTCTTCTAAATGTTACTAAACTAACCTAATAAAACTACAAAAAGCTACTTTAAATCGGTAAGAAAAAAAATTATAGAACAGAATTAAGTAGGTAATTTGCAGGACTCAGCGTGACCCCTGTGTTCAGAATCTCATAGTTCAAAAAAAACAGAGAAAACATAAATATCATGAAGCCATTAAAAAGAATGTAAAGTCTGTGTTGTATTCACTGCTGCATTTTGTCACCTCAATAATGCCTCTCACATTTTGGATGAATTAATGAACAAGGAGGTAGATTTTAATTATTTAACTTGGGAAAATGGCCAAACTGTTAAAAAAAGATTTCAGGTATCTGTGAAACAATCTCACTAAAACCAAAATTTCTTTTTAAAAAAAAGGAGTTATTCACATGGCTAGTTGAGTGGCAAAACCAGGGTCAGAGGGACCCAGGGTTCCTCATTTGAAATTCACAGCCCATTTCACCTTGCCACTTACTGGATCAACAACACATTAGTGGAGTACTAGCCTCTCTCAGATGCTGCCCAGAATAGACTTTATTATAGATACCTTCCAAAAGATAAAAGAGCATGTCAAATATGTCAACAAGGTGTAGTCATCATAGCAAATGGGGTTCAGAAGCAAAAGGGATCACTGTGTACCCAGTCCTGGCTGGAGGCATTTTATGCTTCTGCTGGTGGGGTTGGGGGGTGTGTGTGGATATTTCCAGCTGGGACTTGGGTGAAGCATGCTCTTTAGCCAGCTGGGATTCCCAATTCCCCGATCATTTACATTTTTACTTTAGATGGTATTACTTAAGACAAAACTCCCACTGAGGTAATTTGTTGAGTACAAGCTCAGGTGCCAGGCACAGCCTGGTTCAGGAAATGATGGTTCTACCAATTTCTGATATCGTGTTTGACCTTGGTCAGTCAGTCACTCATCTCTAAGCTTCAGATCCTTTGGAAAATAGGAGAACAGTAGCTATCTACCTAAGGTTTTAATGACGATTATGCAGGCAGGGCAACATCATGAGTACAGACTCAATAAATATCAATGAGGCCTAGAGTTAAGGATCTGGCATTGTCACTCTTATGACTTGGGTCACTGCCATGGCATGGACTTGATCCACATGGCGAGGGTGCAGCCGATACATACATACATGACATACCAATGAAATATTCCAAAGGTTGGGGATTCTCTCCTTTCTTATTATTCCCATAGGAACGAGCAGGCTCATGATAACTGCCTCTACCAATCTTGGTATGGGGGAGAGGATAGAGCGTTAAAGCAGAAAATAAAAACAATGCAGGAAGGCGAAAGGGTATTTCTTCTTCCCTGTTGCCTAAAAACCACCCTGAATTTGATGTTAAACCTGACTTGTCTCTTATTAAGCTGGGACAAGCCAGGTTGTCAGGAGGTGCCAGGCTAAGAGCCACAAGGGAACTCCCCAAGAGCATTCTTTTTTTTTTTTTTTTTTTTGTCTTTTTGCCTTTTATGTAGAGCCGCACCCGCGGCATATGGAGGTTCCCAGGCTAGGGGTCTAACAGGAGCTGTAGCTGCCGGCCTTCACCACAGCCACAGCAACGTGTGATCCGAGCCGTGTCTGCAGCCTTCATCACAGCTCATGGCAACGCCGGATCCTTAACCCACTGAGCAATGCCAGGGATCGAACCCGCAACCTCGTGGTTCTTAGTCGGATTCGTTAACCACTGAGCCATGAAGGGAACTCCCCCAAGAGCATTCTTGACCCAGGCAAACCCAGATTCTCCCTTTTGCCTAGTGGGCTCTTAAGCTGGAACACTCCCAACCTTGCTTTCTGCACTAACCCACAAAATGGAATAAATACTAATTTTATGGTGGTGCCTGTGAGGTTTTATGCATGAAAAGTAGTTAACACATAGCCTGCCACACATAAATCCTAAGTGGCAATTATCATCAACCTCTTCAGACTGGATGAGGGCAGGATAACAGTGAGAAAGAAGTGTCAAGAGACATAATTTGAACACGTTTTTTTGTTTTTTAAATCACTAACTACCAGTGGAAACTCAGAAAAAGATCCCCTCTCTGAACTCCATTTTACTGAGCACAACACTCTCCTCCATCTATACCTCTTAGGCTGACTCTGAGAACAAGAGGATAATATAAATGGGGACATATGAAATTGACCAGTCCTCTCGGCTCACCCACTCCATCGCTGGAGGATTTGAGGTCTGCTTAAGACTTTGAAAGAGTGAAGGGGAAAAAAAAAAAAAAAAAAAAACCTCACCATAACCAGTCAAGATTTAGACTGGTGGTCTCTAGGGGTGGCTCCGGGCCCCCCTACCCCGCCCCTTTCTAAAACACATAGTTTGAATTCCGTTCTTATCAGATAGGTAATCGGCTTGCAGCCCCACTGAGCCTGCCTCCCAGGGCCTGCATCAGAAAGGAGCCAGAAATTCTTGCTGCCATCCCCACCCCACCCCCAACCACACACAAAGCAGGACCCGAGCCCCGCCCCTCTCCCCATCCCCTCCAAAAAGAAAAGACGGGGGGAGGGGCGAGGCTTGAGCTCCCCCAATAGAGCCCAGCCCCAGGAAACAAAGAGTTGACACTGGTTGGTTCTGGTGGTCAGATTCCTGGAGTTCCAGAGGCTGCAGATTCCCCCCCACCCCCACATTCACCACATTCATCAGTTCCTTCCTTCCTCTCCATGTAGGGGTTATGGTCACGGTGAGAGAAATGGATACAGAGACACCTTTCTTCCTCAGTCAGGCTTGCTGCTCTGCCAAAGTCACCGCCAGCAGCCATATTTCCTTCTCATCTGCCCTCCCACCCTTCCAGGGATGGAGCCAAACAGGATCCACCACTCCCCTCGGTGCCTTCAGTCAAAACTTTTACTCAAGGACCTGAATTAAGAGTTATTTATTCAGAAAAATTCTATTCGAGGTGGGAGGGAGGCAGGACTCCAATCTTCCTTTGCCAATTTGTTCAAGGTAGGAGGGTAGGCAGTCTACAGAGCGGGTGGAGAGGGAAGGATGGCATTTAATCAGACAGAAAACAGCATAGGAGGTTGGATGGCAGGGAAGGACTGGGGCCATTTATAGTACTTAGGCCTTCTGCTCCCCTAATACCCACTCTACCCTTCCTCCACATCAAGTACCACATCCCAGCATCAGCTTATGCCTTTCTTTATAAGCTACAGGCAGACGTGATCTGAGCTGTCACTCAGGGAACTTGAGTTTCTCTCAACTCGCTCAATGAAATTTAGATACAGAAGTTCTGGGTCTACAATCATCTGTAAAAGCAGGAGCTCAGGCTTGATCAGAGGTTGGGTTTCTGGCTTTTCTGCAATACCCAAGGCCACTCCAGCTCAATGTCACCTACCACATGTCTATACCCTAAGTTTAGGGGCCTACCAGTGCACAAACATTTGTAAAATAAACTAAGTTCTCTCCTATCCAGAATTACTAATAGTCATTGATGCTTATAATAGGCTAAGTGGTGTTTTAAGCACTTCGCATGTTGTAACACATGTGACTCTCACACCAAACCTGTGAGGCTTTATCACAACGCCTGTGTTATATAGCTGAGTTCATGGAGGCAGAGGGGTTAATAAGCACCTGGTCCAAATTTACAGTGTGAGTGCTGAGCTGATTGCAACCAGGCCGACTCTATATCCAGCTCCATACAACATAATGGGAGATGCATAGAGGCTTAAAAAAATTTTAATGGCCATATTTAAAAAGTAAGAAGCAGCAAATGAAAGTAATTTTAATGACTTGGTCCCAAAGTGACCTTAGTTTGACCCAAGCTTCATTCCTGAAGGCAGGGTTTGGTAGGAGCTAGGAAACCAACCGGTTCTCCCAGAAGCAGTTTATTTTGATAGTGTGTGTCAGGGAGGGGGGGTGGACCAAAGCCTGCCAGCCAACAACCCCCCCATATCACCTCTGCTCAGACACAGCCAGAAACATCAGCTCCTGCCTGGTATTCTCCACCAGATGGCGCTGCTCATCAGCCGGTCTGCACAAAGGCAGCGAGAGGGAGAATGGAGCTGAAGAGAGGAAGGAGCTGCCTGGTTCTCAACCGGGAACACGTTCACCTAGATTGATCTTCCCAGCTCCTTAGGGTGGTATCTTTTCCTTGGTCCTTGGGAAGACGGCGTTGTAAGGGGCTGAACTCTAAGGAGGATCCAATCCAGAGTGGGTCCCTATAATGACCAGGGTGTTCACCCCTCACCGCCCCCACCCAGCCACTCAAGGAATGAAGAAAGGCTTCTGGTGTTTTAAACCAGAAACCCAGCTGTTCTGCTCTATTGACAAAAGCCATTTACTCTCCGTTCCAGTCTGAATTAAACAACTCCAAGCTGAGTCTGTACTAATTACGTACTATTCTTAAAAGTTTTCTCCTCCTCCTTCCCCAGCTCCTTTGACCTCCAAGATTTAACACTGATAGTAATTGCAGAAGGGAGGGGAGATTTGCCTAAGGCTGTTTCTAAAAGGGAAGGAAAAAAAAAAAAAGCAACAGGGAATTCCAATAGACTGAGGACTATGATAGATTGATTAGGAATGTTCCAGAAACAAACTTGCCCTGGAGAAAAATCATTGAAAACCACTTATATGGCAAAGAGTAGTGTCACCAGCTGCAGGGTTTTTCTTAGCTCTTCAAGCTTTGCTGAGGATGGTAGCACAGCATTTGGGACACTCTTTAGAAAGCATGGCTCTTCAGAAAGAGAAGGACCTAAGGTCCCTTTAATGCTCAAACTAACCCAAGGTGCTTCTCTATCAACTTCCGGAGAAAAAAAATCACTCATTAAAAAACAAACTTTTCTATTAAGATGGAAATGAAGTAACTAATGAATGACCCCCACACCCATGGCTTCAATATCCTTTCTGGGGCTCAACTGTGACCCACAGACATTCCCTCTACAAACTTGTCCAATGTTTCCACCGAGTCCCAGGCCCTATGCAGGCACCAGTCCAGAAAGACAGCAACTATCAGTTAACATTCCCTCCCTATCACTCTGCTGATTCCTCAGGGGCCCCTTAGTTCCTCATATTAATTTCCTCAGCCCACCGAGTATATACTGGAAAACCAACAAGACTGCTAGTCCCTCTCTTCAAAGAGCTTATAGGTTAATTAGAGGAGTGGCTAAGACAAGTACATCAATAACTAAACCTAAGGCTGGTAATCAGAGGCACGGTAAGGTTATAAACCCGGTGGGAAAGATCCCTTTACACTTTCCCCACCCCCCAAACCCATGAGTCCTAATCTAGACCGGCCTGAAGTTGTTCTCACCACCCCCACTCATCCTTTTCAGAAAAAGCAGACCACGTGGCTTCAGCAGTTTCTCAGTAAGAGAAATTTTTTCTAACCCAAACTGGGCTCTTTTTTTACCTCCAAGCCTTCTAAATACAACGTTTTAGCCAGAAAGCCATTTTAAAGAAATTTGGGTTCCAAGCAGCTGTGGGAGAGAGCAGGCAACCTTTTCCTAGTTTTCAAATTTCTGCAAATCTTGGGGCTTTGGGAGCTGAGCCATAGGAAATGTAAGGTATGTCAAAACTTGTAAAATGGCCTCGGAGAACTGATAATTCTTGGGGAATCTCAGGAAACCAGTGAGCTCTTTCTTGCTCCAGCTTTCAATGTATAACTGTTTCACAACTGGGGGCGGCAGTGGTGGGGGGGGCGGTGGTGGTGATGCTGCCTCCCAAAGGGCATTTGACACATTTTTGGTTGTCACAACTGAGAATGCCCAGAACGAGAAATGATCCCGGCTCAAAATATGTCAATAGTGTTTATGTTGAGAAACATGGCCTTGAAAGAGCCAGCCACCTGCCATTATTATGATTGTTAAATTCCCCCCAATTCAAGGACAGGAAAAGAGTTCTGGCCTAAGACCTGTAGCTGAGTAAAAGGATTGTTACAGAAGTCTCTTCACCTCATAAGTTTTATTTACTCATTTTTTTCTTAAAGGCTAAGGGTAGGTTTTCTTTCCCACTTATCCTTCCCCAGGGGGGAACTGACTGTTTGACAGGTAGTATGAGTACAGTAGGAAACTGTGCTGGGAACCAAATAGGCCCAAACTTGGAGGGGAAAAGATGTTCAATTTCTTCCCCAGCCCACCCCCGTCTTCTTTCCTTAGTAAAGGGACTCCCTGATCCCCCCCCTCCTTCCCTGGCAGATGTTAATTTAGGACAATTACCCTTCTCACCACCCACACCGCAATTCCAAGGTGCCCACCACCAGCCGCCAAACCTCGCCAAACGGGAGGTTTTCGTGTTAAAGGTCTCTTACTCTTTCCACTTTGGGGACACTCTCCTCCCCCCAGGCGGGTTTCTAAGGATCTGTATCTACCTAATTCCTCTGCATTAGATCCCCAGGGAGATAGTTCACATTTCTCAAGTGCAGGACTGGAATCACTTGTCTAACTGCTATGGTGGGGTTTGAGGATCAGCTTTAAGCCCCAGCAGTGTGCTATCTAAAGACAGAACTATCAGGTAAGGCTCAGGGAATTTCCACCATTGTCCTGTGTGACTGTTAGTAGGGGGTGTTAGGGAGAAAAATTCTTGATTCCTTATCCCAGCTCAACTCCTCCTGATAACTTACTCAACTGTGGAATGTCCCGGACGTTCCAAGACCCTACAGTCCAGATTATCTCCCAACTAACCCATCTGAAACAGCGTGGTGTGGGCTCCACTCTCCAAACCTGAAGGTCCCCACTTTATGCCAGCCAATATTTCCCAACTGCTTTCGATCCTAAGGGTAAGTGAGTTGAGGCACAGATCCATTTGCTCAGGAAAACCCTCCTTAGGGCTCTGGATATCACCAAAGAACCCCAAAGGGGGTGATAGTCCTCTCAGTCCTTCCCTATTTTGCAGCCTTCGGAAGAGCAGCAAGAAACTGTTGGATCTGACTCTTTTATTCCAAGTCTCCCAAAGTTGGGGAAGCTGTCCAGCCCTCTCTGGACCTGGAGAGATTTTAATCTCTTTGTGATCAGATAAATGGGAGAGTGGGGGAGCTGGCCACCCCGCTGAGGAGTGCCATTCAGAGCTGGTTCCTGTAATAAAGTGATTTAATAGATCTAAAGAGGCCAATTCCCTTCTTTCTCCCACAATTACTTCCTGTGGGTTATCATTCACATATGTAAATGAGACAGGGAGGGGGGCAAAGCCATCAGCCAGAATTAGTTGTCATATGGGAGGTGGTAAAATGGGGGGGACACACCTGAGCCAAGCAAGAGGATGGTCAAGCATCCTGCTGCCAACCCTTCTTGCAGAAAAATGTTCTAATAGCCCAGTGACCCCAGCATTAACTGGTGGGTCCCCATCTCCCAGCATCCTCTATCTCCCTTGTTCCCCCTACTCAGCGTCCAGGCTCAGAGATTTCCCTGCAGCCTCCAACCAGTCCACCCAGCATCTCCCTTCTCTACCCCTCCCCCTCCAGAATACCATCCCTCAGGCTCCAACCCTTAATCCCCACATCCTCCCTTCCCCTCCCCCACAGCTCCGAAAGCTAACCTCCCCGAAGTAACCCCTCCATGCCCGGCCTGGGTGTCAACCTACTGGGCCTGGGATTAGCAGTTTTTCTCCCAGGTCCAGTCCCAAACCTCCAAAGGTGGAGGGAGCCCAAGCAACAACTTCCTTTACATGGTTGATATGCGTGGCTGGTGTCCCGGGACCACAGGAACGCTTCTAAGATATTCAGGAAGGGGTGGCCAGGGAGGAGGGAAAACTGAAGTCTCCGGCTCCTTGTTTGAGGCTGGGAATGTTAGGACAGCAATCAATGGCTGTCTGGGGCCATAAATGCCAAGCCGAGAATAGTCCAGAGGCTAGCCTCCCTCCACCCCCTGTCCCGCGACACTGAATTTCACCCCCACTGCGCTGCCTTGCTTTAACTGAGAACTTGGGGTTGCAACCTAACTCCCTCCCAGCCTGACCCGGGGAATCTAAGGCCTGGCTCCTTGGGTTTTCTTTCCCAATAGGAAACGGACAGCAAAAGCCCAGCTAGTGAACTGTGCGCCTGAGATGTGGTGTCCTCTTGAGGAGCTTTCAAGCTCCCAAATTGATCCTTCAAGGACCTGCCAAACGCGCCCAGGCCCCAGGGCTTGATTTTTGGGTGACCATCTGGGTGAGGAGACCCTGCTGACTTCTAAGCTTCACCCTGAGGGGACCCAGAGAGGTTTTCCTCCCTCTCTCCAGGCCGGGCTCTGCTCTGACCGGGCGGGCATGTGCTTCGCTGGCCGGCCAGCTCGCCCTCCCCCCACGGGCAAGCACAATACAACCTTAGTTCTGCCACATGGGGTCACCTCCCTGCCCCCTGCCCAGGGGAAAGAGGTAACAGACACGTGGTAAGCCAGAGGGGCTCCCGGAAGGGGCCGGGGGTGCTGATAATCGGCTCTGCCCCCAACTCCCATCCGGTTAGAGTTAGCGGGGACTCAGAACTCGGGTGCCATGGCAAAGATGAGAACTCACAATGAGAGCCCTTGATCTCCCTCAATCCAAGAGCCGAGTCATCCGCCCACCCTTAGATACGCGCGCCAACATCCCCTTCCCGCCGCAAAGTTACTAGAATCTGTCTCACCTGGTGCACAAAGACGTCCACTGGGGGGTCGAGCGCGACCCCGGCGCGGGCGGTCATGGACAGGAAGCCGAACCCCATGCGCACGTTGAACCACTTACAGATGCCGGCACCGTGGAGCAGCTGCGGCTCCTCGGCTGGCCGGGCCGCGTCCTCCGGCGCCTCCTCCGGCGCCTTGGCGCAGCCACCTGGAGATTGGGAAGGCGCTCAGCTGGGGGGCCACGGAACTGGAGGACCCTATCAGAGACCCGGCAGGGAGACCCCAGCGTCCAGGACGCGGGTAAACACCCAGGAAGCTGCGGCTACCAAGCGGCCGGCGAAGAAATACCTGTCCCGGCTGCCTCCCGTGTTCCCCAACCTTACACTGAAGCCAGTGGTGCCCCGAAAGTTTTGCTCGTCTTCCCACAACACGTTACCCGGGGACAGACGGCCGGACAGGCCCCTCCTCTTCTCTCCCCCCAACCCCCGCCCCCGGAGCCTGAGCTCGCACGCCGCTGGGACACCAGGGTTCTTTGCTCCAGAGATGACCCCCCGAAGCAGGAGCCCGCAGAGACTTGGGGTCCTTCGGGTATCTTGGGGGACACTTCCCCACCTCCCTTTTATGTGGTTTTTGGGCGCTCCTGTAGCCTAAGTTGTCCCCAGGTCGAACCTGCAAACTGCTGGTTTGACACAGAGCCCATGGTAGTCGGCTGAGCCCGCGGCCCCAGGCCCCTGGTCGGGCGGCTGCTGGCCCCAGAGAAGTCCGGAGGCAAAGGGGTGGCTCGGAGAAGAGGCTGCTACATCTTCCCCAGCACAATAGCGGTGGGAGGGCCCACGGCTTTTCAAAGGCTCCCAAATTCTAAAAGACAATGACCCAACCCCCCGCGGGCAGCCCCCCCTCCCCTCCCCTCCCTCTTCTTTCCCCTCCCTTTCCCTCCGGCTCCAGCTCTGGCCCTCCCCCACCACTGCAGTCTCTGACACCTCTGGGGTGTCCCTTCTCAGAACCTTGAGGTTTGACACCCCCTCACACACACACACACATCTGGAGATGGGGGCCGTCAGCCCTAAGAAGTCTGAGTCCCCGGGAATTTGGGATCCTGCACTTTCAGGACTCAATGGGGGTCCCCAAGGCAGCATACAGGTGGGGGGGCCTGTGGAGGGGGTAGTTTTAAAGCCACGTGACTGCTCCCACACACACTCACACACCACCCCCACCCCCCGTGCAGATAATTATACATTCCAGAGAGTTGGGGGAGGGAGGTGTGAGCCTGGCAGCGCTGGCCAATCAGAGACACAAACCACCTGTCAAGGGAGAAATGGATGAGCCCTCCCCCTCCCCCAGCCCTCGAGCGCCCCTCCCCCTCCCTTCCCCTTCAGGCCTCCTAGCTGACCCGGCAGCTCGGCGCTGACCCGTTCTCACCCCCCACCTCCGTGTGCTTAGATAGACCTGGAGTTCAGGACACTAGGAAGCCTGGGATGGGGAAGCCGGGAGGGGCGGGGGAGCGGGGGGGGGGGTGAGGCTGGAGACCCAGCCGGGCTGATCTCCACTCCTGACCTAGGCGCTGCCTCTCAAAGTCTGTCTCTGACTAACTGAATGTCTCTGCCTTCCTGAGTTTCCAACTGAGTTTTTTCTGGATCTTTCAAAGCGCTCCTAAGTGAGTCTGTGTAAAGAATCCTTCCTTGTTTCCTTCCAAATCTGTGTCTAATATTGACCCCACATCGAGTTGCCTGAGAGAACAGAAAACCCTAAGAGGCTTGAAGTGTGCTCCTCTCTCCACCCGCTGCCCTCATCCTGCCCATTTCCATCCCGTCCCTATCCGTTGCTAGAAGAGTAACTAGGTAGATAGGTGGGTGGAGGTATTTACCCCAATACACCGACTCTTAGGTTCCCAGACCCTCTTCGTTTCAGAGTCCCCTCCTAAAGTGTGCTCCCTTCCCCATAGTGAAGTTGGTGGGGGAACTGGAGTAGGCGATCTCCTCATTTGAAGAGGCAACCTCCCCCTCTAGGAGATAAAGCGGTTGGCCAGGGGGCTGGCTAGTGCCCTGGTCGGAGATGGACAATGGCCCAGGGCTCAGTGCACGGCCCTGGCCCTGCCCCTTCACTTCCGGTGCTCAGTTCAAACTGGACAATGCCAGCTCCGGCCAGTTCCCCTCCCCCACTGCTACAACCCACTTAAAGGGACAGAGCCTGCTTTCGGGGGTATCTGCTCTCTCTGAATTCAGTCTTCTCCACCAAGTGTGCATAACCTCTCATGCTTCTCGCGCTGCGCGCTCGTGTGTGTTCGAGAAATAGAGAACAAGGATGAGTGTAGGGTAGGGAAGGAAGCGATGGGGAGGAGAGCAAGGGGCTGTGGAAAGATCATTTCTCTCTCTTTCCTGCCAGGAGTGCTCTGCAAGAGAAGAAAACTTCAGCATAAGAGAAGGGGCATAGGACTTTGTGTGATAAAAGAGAATAGTTGTGGTTCTATGCTACTCAGCCTAAAAAATACAAATCATTAACGAATAACACTAACATTGTTCCACTCCCAATTGAGGACCCTAATTTAGATCTTCCTAGAGTTATGCAATATATCAGCCAAAGCCATATTTATTTATATAATCCACCCCACTTGAGTTTTATCTCCTCCCATAACTAGCACCCTTAAAATATACTCACTCTCTGTACCTCTGTTCCTAAAATTCAGAGCAGGTGACTCAAGTCTGGATGAAGAAAAAAAGTATAAGGGATTTCAGCGCTCCGCTTTTCCTTGGTCGACTCTCAAGCGAGACTTGTTCCCGGTAAACTCTACCAGCTTCTCTGTCCAGGGTCCTGAGGGTGTCTGGAGTTCTGTCCATGGTGCTGAATAAAGTCATGGTCTCCTGACTCCCAGCTCCCAGCTTTGAGAATGCCATCTTGAAGGACTCAGCTCCAAGTTCTCCCAGAACCCCTGATTCTTCTCAGCCCCTTAGTGACCTTGACACATCTGAGATAATTTCAAATTTGAGATTATTTAAAATTTGAAATAATTTCAAATTATTTCCGTACTAGCACTTTTCATAGGAGCACAGGAATTGAAATCAGATTGTCTATGTTTGAATATCTGTTTATAGCTCTGTGACCTGCGACAACTTCTTTAACCTCTTTGTGCCTCAGTTTCCTCCTCTGACCAATGGGCTAAAGAAGATTTAACTCTCAGAGTTATTATGAGGATAAAGTTAGATCATATAATTGAGGTTTTTAAAATAGCGTCTGACATATGGTTAGTTTTTCATTTATTTATTTATTTATTTATTTATTTTCCTTTTTGCTTTTTAGGGCCACACCTGTGGCATATGGAAGTTCCCCAACTAGGGGTCAAATCAGAGCTACAGATGCTGGCCTACACCACAGCCACAGCAACCCAGGATCCAAGCTGGCTTACACCACAGCTCCAGTAACGCCAGACCCTTAACCCACTGAACAAGGCCAGGGATCAAACCCACATCCTCATGGTTACAAGTCAGGTTTAGAACCATCTAAGCCACAACAGGAACTCCTAGTTAGTTCTTAATAATGTAAATTATTACTGTTATTATAGCTATTGTGCTCATGCTTGTCTCTATGATTTAGAACCTGCTGGATCATTTGCTCCCTAAGGACGTGGACGATTACGTATTATTTCTTTCTGCATCTTCTCTCACATCCTTACCAGTACGTAGCACAGTGCCTGGCCCACAGAAGACATCCAAAAAGGGTTTCTTCTTTTTTTTTTTGCCTTATCTAGGGCCACACCGCGCCATGTGGCAGTTTCCAGGCTAGGGGTCTAACAGGAGCTGTAGCTGCCAGCCTTCGCCACAGCCACAGCAACGTGGGATCCGAGCCGCGTCTGCAACCTACACCACAGCTCACGGCAACACCGGATCCTTAACCCACTGAGCAAGGCCAGGGATTGAACCTGCAACCTCATGGATCCTAGTCAGATTCGTTAACCACTGAGCCATGACAGGAACTCCCAAAAAGAGTTTCTTGAGAGGCTTTGATTGAAATAATGAAAGTTATTACAAGAGTCATAATACTTATTTTCTGAGACTGCCTCTCTCAAGTCTAAACAATACAAACCCAGAAAGAGGTCAGGACCTCTTGAAGTTACATATTCGGAGGGAGAGGATGCCTTAGGAAGGGACACATGGCTCTCAACCTAATTGATGCCTCTTTCTCCACAGGTTATTTCCCTGTGGGAGATGGGGGCTCCTGACTAAATTTCTTCCTTTCTTGGGTCCTCATCTCAGTGAAAACTTATTAGGTAGTTATTGTGATCCAGTCATTGTGCTAGCTCAGAAGGTCAGTGGAGGAATCAAATAAGTAATATGCACTAGGTAGTGTAATGACCAAAAGTGCACCCCTCGAAAGTAAAGAAGAAACATTGCCTGCCATCCAAGAAGTTACAGCCTAGTTAGGGAAACAAAACACGATATAGTTTAGCATGGCAAATTTCTTGTGTATTGGTTTCTAGGAATAATATTATCTAGGTAAAGGGAAGAACAGGGAGCCCTTTAGACGAGGCAACATTTTCTAGTATCAACGCAAAGAACATCTCCCCTTGAAAGCACTTTGCCAAATTCGTGTGTAGGCTCGTATGTCCATAAAAGGAAGAACTGAAAGAAGCATTAATAATAATAACTCATCAATTTTAAAATATATGTATATTTATTAAGCACTTCTTTGGCAGGCATTGTTCTAAGTGTTGTGAGCAAACAATACAAACAAAAATCCCATCTTTGTGGAGTTTATATTCTGATAGGTAATAATAACAGCTATTATGGAGATCCCATCGTGGCTCAGTGGTAACGAGCCTGGCTGGTGTCCATGGGGGCGAGGGTTTGATCTCTGGCCTCATTCAGCGGGTTAGGGATCTGGCATTGTTGTGGGCCTGGACGTGAGCCGGATTCCACATTGCTGTGGCTGTGGTGTAGGTCGGCAGCTACAGCTCTGATTCGACCTCTAGCCTGGGAACTTCCATATGCGCTCCTAAAAAGAAAAAAAAGTTATTATTTATCAAGAATACAGGCAATTTTCTTACCTCATTCAAGCCTGTCAATAACCCCAAGTAATAGGTATAAATAGTTCCACCTTGCAGGAGAGGAAACTGAAGCTTAATGGATCAATATAGCTTGGCTAACATAGCTCAGCTAATACATAGCAGAGGCAGGTTTGAACCCATATATTTGACTCCAAAGCTCACTTTTTTCCCACAGTCTGTATGTTGTCATCATGACTGGTACTGTCCCCATCTTACCAATAAGGAACAAGACATGTGCAAGCAAAAATGTTGCAGAGGAAGAATATATATTGAATATGATTAATAAATAAGACCCCAGCTTGTGATTTGTCTTCCCCAAGCCAGAGCTCTAGTCTGTCATTTCTATTGATCACCCTCCCTGAAACTCCTTGACTTTCTAAATCAAAGAGCTGGCCACAGCCAAACAGGTCCTCCTTTGGGCAAATATCCACATCAAGCTCACATGTCTTTCTTTTTTAATTTTTCTTTTTAGGGCCACACCTGCAGCATATGGAGGTTCCCAGGCTAGGGGTCAAATCTCAGCTGCAGCTTCCAGCTTACACCACAGCTCCCGGCAACCCCGGATCCTTAACCCACTGAGCAAGGCCAGAGATCAAACCCACATCCTCATAGATACTAGTGACGTTTTTCACCTGCTGAGTCACAAAGGGAACTACCAGCTCACATTTCTGAAGTGTTCTGGGAACCCAGTGGTGGGATCCAGGGTGGTTGTTTCGGGTTAAAGCCTTGACCGTCTACTAATAAGAATGATTGTGTGCATTTGAAAAAAGTATTTTCCAGAGTTCCCACTGTAGTGCTGTGGGTTCAGAATCTGACTCTAGCAGCTCAGGTCACTGTAGAAATACAGATTCAATCCCCAGCCCGGTGCAGTTGGTTAAAGGATCCAGTGTTGCCAAAGCTGCCACAACAGCAGCAGAGGTCACAGCTACAGCTCAGGTTCAATCCCTGGCCCAGGAACTTCCATATGCTGTGGGTGTGGCCACTTAAAAAAATTTCCATAGTATGTCCTTCAGGACACTGTTTCCATGGGATGACTTATACATCTCACCTTTTTTTTTTTTTTTTAAATTTCTATAGTGAAATCATTTGGAAACTAGTATGTTAACTAGGTTTCCTATGCAGGACTTTATATGGTAATACATTCTGTGATTCATCAAGAAGGAAATACGATGTGTGCTGTGTTTCCATTCATTCATCTGTTCGTTCACCTATTCATTCACTGAGTCACCTAATAAATATTTATTGAGCAACTATTGTGTGTCAGGTGGCACTGTTTGAAGCGCTGGGGATACATCAGTGAACAAAACAGATGAAGTTCCTACCTTCATAGAGCTTACATTCTAGAGGAGAAGGACAGACAAAGTAAATGTAAATGTATAGTATATATATGTGTGTGTGTGTGTGTATAGTGTTTGTATATATAGTATATAGTATATATACATACAAGTAAATGTAAATGTATAGTATATATGTGTGTGTGTGTATAGTGTTTATGTATATAGTATATAGTATATATACATACAAGTAAATGTAAATGTATAGTATATATGTGTGTGTGTGTATAGTGTTTATGTATATAGTATATAGTATATATACATACAAGTAAATGTAAATGTATAGTATATATATGTGTGTGTGTATAGTGTTTATATATATAGTATATAGTATATATACGTAAAAGTAAATGTATAGTGGAGTTCCCGTCGTGTCTCAGTGGTTAATGAATCCAACTAGGAACCATGAGGTTGTGGGTTCAATCCCTGGCCTTACTCAGTGGGTTAAGGATCCGGCATTGCCGTGAGCTGTGGTGTAGGTTGCAGACGTGGCTCGGATCCCGCTTTGCTGTGGCTGTGGCAAAGGCCGGCTACAGCTCCGATTAGACCCCTAGCCCGGGAACCTCCACATGCCGCGGGTGCGACCCTAGATAAGGCAAAAAGGACAAAAAAAAGTAAATGTATAGTAAATATACAGTATATATAGTTCCAGCCTGTTAATTTGTTCTATGATCTCAAGAAAGCCATCCAGGTTTAGGTTGAGGGAGTTGGATTACTTTTAACTTTATTTATTTATTTATTTACTTTTGGCCTTGCCCATGACAAGTGGAAGTTCCTGGGCCAGGGATTGAACCCAAGCCACAGCAGTGACAATGCTGGGTCCTTAACCTCTAGGTCATAAGGGAATTCCTAGATTCTTTTTTATTATTTATTTATTTATTTATTTATTTATTTATTTATTTTAGGGCCACACCTGCAGCATATGGACATTCCCAGGCTAGGGATCGAATCAGAGCTGCAACCACAGTCATAGGAACTCCAGATCTGAGCCATATCTGTGACCTACACCACAGTGCACAGCAATGCCAGATCCTTAACCCACTGAGCAGGGCCAGGGATCGAACCCGCATTGTCACGTATACCAGTCGTGTTCATTACTGCTATGCCACAACAGGAATTCCTGAATTAATTTTTATTTTTTTATTTTTTTATTTTTTTGTCTTTTTGCCTTTATGTAGAGCCGCACCTGCAGCATATGGAGGTTCCCAGGCTAGGGGTCTAACAGGAGCTGTAGCTGCTGGCCTTCGCCACAGCCACAGCAACGCGGGATCCGAGCCGCGTCTGCAACCTACACCACAGCTCATGGCAACGCCGGATCCTTAACCCACTGAGCAAGGCCAGGGATCAAATCCGCAACCTCATGGTTCTTAGTCAGATTCGTTAATCACTGAGCCACGAAGGGAACTCCGTGGATTAATTTTTAGACAAACGTTTCTACATTTCTGACATTGCAAAGCAACATGATGTGTGTTTGTGTGTGCATGTGCGTGTGTGCAAGCGCGCATGTGTGTGTGAGAGAGTGACTCCATTCCTAATTACTCTGGGAAACAATCTGTTTTCGCCCCATGCTGTCATCTTCATCCCTCTCCAAGGACTAGGGCTTCCTACATCAAGCAGGATTGGGCACCTCTCACCTCTTAGGCCTGTTGAATCGGCAGGAGGAGGATGAGCCAAGGGAGTCCCCTTCCTTCTTTCAGTCCTGCTCCCCATGTGGGCCTTGCTTCACAGAGCAGGACGCCAGGCCCTTGCTTTCACCAATAATGGCTTCATTACATTGAAAGGAGACTAGAGTGACCTCAGTGAAATAGACTTCCTGACCCCAGCTGACCTCTGACCCTCACCCTGACAGCCTCTAAATCTTTTCCTTCTGACACATCCCCCACAAGGTACAAGCAAGAGGAGGAAATGATGAGCCTGCTCTAGCCCACTTGCCAGGGCCTGTAACTCACCAGGTGTCCTCTTGCAGTGGAACTTGGTGGGACCGACTGTAATTTCCCTTAGGGTGGCTGATCTTTTCAGTGATCCTCAGTGTGACTCCAGTCTGGCCTGTGAGTCATGACTCATCGAGCTGTCATTCACCTGGTGTCCATTTGTGTGTGTCTAATGATGGTCATGTATCATGGAGGCCAGAGGCAGGGTATCTAACCAAATGCTGTCATTTTCTCAGTACTGCCAGCTGATTATACACCAGGCATGTGCCAAGTGCTTTATGTGTATGATCTCTTTCTGTTCTCAGATATCCTAATATGATCCCCGTCTTACTAGAGAGGGAACTGAGACTCAGTAAAGTGACTTGCCTTGACTCACACCTCACAAAGAGACCATCCGAGATCTGGCTCACTCCAGTTTTCTTCTTATTAAAAAAAAAAAAAAAAAGCAGTTAAAGTAATTAATGCATGCGGTTAAAAAAATCAATTAGTATTGAAAGAATTATAATGAAAAACAACAGTCGCCTGGCCACCCCCTCCACTCCCATGAGGCAACCGTTCTTTAAGTCATTTCTTCTGGAGAATATTTCCACATCTAAATAACATGCATGTACCTCTGATTTATCAATTTTAGATATTATCTATTGATTTCCTGTTATGGCGGATGTGGACTTACCTTGTGTACAGGACCCACCTCTCCTTTCCTCTTTCTCCCAGTGCAGTTAAATCACTGTTTCCAACTAAATTGATAACCACTGTTTACATTGTCACGATTATGGAAATGTTCACTGCATTGCCAAGTCCTATACTAGGACAACATTTCTTTCCTTATGCTGCATTTTATCTTCCCTAGACTCTCTATCTTCCTCTTTCTCTCTCCCACAATATTCATTGAAATGACCTCAACTATGTTCAAGAGCTCAATCATATATGTTATCTTTTCCACTAAGCCCTTTCCCGAGGCTAACCCCCCTGCCCCCCCACCCCGTTGCTCTCTGGATTTGCTTCATAGCCGTCATCCTGTCACCTTACAACCTCTTACTACAGTGGATAGAGCCATGGTTCCTTGGCTCCTCTATCAGTCTTTCTCTCTCTCTCTCTCTTTTTTTTTGTCTTTTGTCTTTTTAGGGCCACACCCACGGCATATGGAGGTTTCCGGGCTACAGATCGAAACCACAACCTCATGGTTCCTAGTCGGATTCATTTCCTCTGCACCACGACGGGAAGTCCCTATCAACTTCTTTCTTGGTTCACATTTGAGGAGCATCCTCAAGTAACCACATAAGAAAGGCTGCATGGGAGAAGAATTTTCCGGACCTTACAAGTCTGAGCCTACTGCTTTTTATCCTTACTTTTTTGGCGGTTTCAATGCCATACTCCTCACTATTCTGCTCTGCTGACCCCTAGAAAAATGAAGACATGCTTGGCCTGCTTTGAGGACATCAAATTTGGAGATGTCTTTTCTTATTTCTGAGGTTGTTAACCTAGAGTTTTCTATGGGATAAAAATGACAATAGTTAACGTTTTTTGAAGGTTCACTCTGTACCAGGCATGGTGCTTTATAGAAATTATCTCATTTAGGAGTTCCCGTCAAGGCTCAGCAGAAATGAAACTGACTAGTAACCCCGAAGACTGCAGGTTTGATACCTGGCCTCACTCAGTGGGTTAAGGATCCGGCGTTGCCATGAGCTGTGGTATAGAAAGAAGGAAAGAAAGAAAGAAAGAAAGAAAGAAAGAGAAAGGAAGGAAGGAAGGAAGGAAGGAAGGAAGGAAGGAAGGAAGAAGGAAAGAGAAAGGAAGGAAGGAAGGAAGGAAGGAAGGAAGGAAGGAAGAAGGAAAGAAAGAGGAAAGGGAAAGAAAGGAAGGAGGGAGGGAAGGAAGGAAGGGAGAAAGAGAAGGAGGAAGGGAGGGAGAAAGAAAGAAAAATTGTCTCATTTAATTCTCACCAAATTTATGGGATAGACCTGGTTAATATTCCCATCTTACAGGTGAAGCTGAGCGCAGCGGGGTTAAATAACTTGGTGAAGGTCATGGAGTAAGTGACAGAGTTAGGATTCAAAGCCTGGTAGGTTGACCCTGGAATTAGCATTCAGATTCAATAACGTACACTTCACTTCTTCTCTTAGAAGAGGCATGTAAGTCAGTATCTTCAGATTTTGTCTTTTACTATCTTATTTTGCAAATATGGAAATAAGACCTAAAATCCAATTGACTTTTTCAGGTCTCATAACTAGTAAATAATAAGCTCTAGAAACTCAGATTTCCTAGTATTTCCATTTTCCATCAGGGAATGGGGCTTCAAATTCAAGGTTGGTTTCTGTAGCTTGGTTTTCCTGTGTGTTTAGTGGGGAGAAAACTAATGGAAAGGACATTAAAAATATATACCCTATCAGATTGCGGCTGGGACCTATAATAGAGGCCTATGTAATGCACTGTGGAAGCAATGAGAGTGTACTCATTTTCTGTGTTATGGGAGGCTTCACAGGGGAGCAAAGTCATGATGATGGACCTTCCATAGGTGTTTGGAAGCCAGGGAGGGCAGGGCGCTACAGAGCAAAGGAAAAGCAGATAGCAAAGCAAGGAGGCTCGAAAGTGAAGAGCTGGTTTGATGAACAGCCACGAAGTTTGTTTCTCACATCCGCAAGTCCTCCGTGTCCCTATGAGGACATCCAGAGAGCTCTGTGGTCCCTCCATTCAATCTTCAATCACACGTTCATTTAACACTTTGTCGATAATAGAGGTAGAATTGTATGGTAAGAAAGCTTTGCTTCTAGGCCTCACTCAATCATTAATTCACTGTGTGACCTTAAGCAAATGTCTTCTTCTCTGGGCCTCAGTTTCCCCATCTAGCAGATGGGAGAGTAGATTTATGATTCCCGAGGCCTCTTTCAGCTTGCCTCGGCTGTGATAATTACAAAGCAAGAATCTGAAAAAAGTGTTGAGGTGTCCTCGATCCCCTCCATTAGACGAAGGAGGGAAGGAGTTCCCATGGTGGTTCAGCAGTAACAAACCCAACTAGTATCTATGAGGATGCGGGTTCTGTCCCTGGCCTCGCTCAGTGGGTTAAGGAGCCGGCATTGCTGTGAGCTGTGGTGCAGTTTGCCAATGCGGCTTGGATCTGGCATTGCTGTGGCCGTGGCTGTGGCCAGCACGTGCAGCTCCAGTTTGACCCCTAGCCTGGGAACTCCCATATGTGATGGGTTCAACCCTAAAAAGACACAAAGAAAAAGGAGGAAAATAACATCTGCTCCTTCGTGCTGTGTTGGAGCCCTCTCTCTACCCATCCCATGACAGAGACGTTGTCTTCTCACTTATCAGAAGAGAAAAACAAAGCTCAGACTGAATAACTTCCTCAAATTCTCCCAGCAACTGTCAACGACAAAATAAGAGCTTAAATGCATGTGTGTTTACCATGTGCCAGACACTGCATCAAGACCCTATGTTAACCCATGTCATCCCCCCAAAACCTCACGACATGGAATTATTGTACCCAGTTTCAGGCAGCGTTACAGGAAGTGTCCGATGTCATAATCTATACCCATAAATACCAGGTGACACTTCAGCTCAGTGATTCCGTCTGAAACAGCACCAAGCTCCATAGAAGCCACTCTGGAGTCAAAGCCTCCAGATGACAAGGGACCGTCCCTTCCCTCTCGTCACCTCTGGGCTCCTACAGTTTGGCCATGGTGGAAGAAAGACAGATGCCTAGATGCTGTCCTTTCTCCCCTCCAGCCTCTTCTGAATACGAGCCGCACTTTGAGGTTCCGAGAAGAGAGACCCCCACTGTTATTCTATTAAAGAGTGGGGTATGGAACAAAGAGAAGGCACAGCCAAGAGTCTGATTCCATGACTCTCAGGGTCCAAAGTGACCTTGCAGATCTGCTGATTCCCTGCCAGACCCCAAGCTTGGTATCAACCGTTTTCTAGACTCAGCTTACGGCGATTCTTAGAAAGTTCTTTCTTCCATTGAATTGGAGCTGATCTTGATAGCTTTTACCCACTGGGATCTTTAGAACAAGCCCCCTTCCTCTCGAGTAAAGACTCTGAGGTCAAACTTTCTCTTCAAACCCCAGCTCCACCCTTCCCTAGTTCTGCAACCTTGGACAAATTTACTTGAGGCTCAGTGCCTTAATTTTGGTCAATTTCCCACCGTTCCTGTGGAAGTTAGGCTAAAGCCAGATTGACCCAGCTTGATCCTTGCGATGCACAGCTTCTTTCCATTGTCTGTGCATTACTTTGTACGATGCTCTCCCAATCACAGCTGTTTTCCCATGCAGTATCTCACTAGACCCTGGAAACCAGGGCCGCTGGAAAGAAGGGAAGCATGACTGGCATGCGGTTATCTCAGTTTGGCAGGTGAGGCAAGTCTCTGACCCCAATACCAAACTTACCTCCTCACTCTTGTCACAATTAGCATTCCAAGGCCTCCACATGCCTTGCTCTCTCCTTCCCCCTGGCGTTCCCCAGGCTTACCTTCTCCAGGCGAGGGATCAAATCAGAGCTGCAGCTGCCAGCCTACACCACAGCCACATCAGATCTGAGCCACATCTGTGACCTATACTGCAGCTCAGGGCAAGGCCAGATCCTTAACCCAGTGAGTGAGGCCAGGAATCGAACCTGCATCCTCATGGTTACTTGACACGCTGAGCCACAAGGGGAACTCCCTAGCACCCTGTACTTCTATAGCAGACTATTTGTCCCCACTTTATTATACTTGCTTGTTTATCTTTCTCTCACACTGGCTACTAGAATGTAAAAGCCATGAAGCCAGGACTATGTCTGCTTTGTTCATTATGTGCCTGCTACACAGCACAAAGCTCGGAATAGAGTAATTGCTTACTAAATATTTGTCGAATGAATAAATGAACGACTTGCCCCGTATTCCATAGTAAATAATGGCCTAAATTAGAATCTGGGTTTTATTTCCAAGTTCAAGAATTCTTTCCCATCTTTTGAACCTAACCTAATTCCTACCCTAACCGCTTCTGTCCCTATTTCCACTTAATTCCTTAGAATCTTAGATTGATTATTTGGAAGGAAAGCGACAGCTCATCTCATTCAACCCCTTCCTCTTTTTTTTTTTTTTAATGGCTGCACCCCTGGCATATGGAAATTCCTAGGCCAGGGATGAAATCCAGGCTGCAGCTGTGACCCACACCACAGCTATGCAACGCCAGATCCTTAAACTGCTGTGCCACAGCAGGAACTCCAAAGCCTTTCCTTTCATACATCAGAAAACTAAGATCCATAGAGGTTAAGTGGTTTGTCCAAGGCTTCGCTGAAAATTGTGGCCATTTTTCCTGATGACCAGACTGGTGCTTTCCCACTGAGTTCTCTGATGAGTTCAGGGACTCCCGGGGCTTTGTCTTAGGGGTGGGAGTAGAAGTAAATAATTCCATTCAAGTCCCTCTCTAACACCTCAAAAATCCATGGAGGGTCTGAGACATCTCACAGGCAGAATTGTCAGGCAGGACTGGATGGAGTGGGATATGAATGTGTGTGTGGGGTGTGTGCGTTGTGTGCGGTGTGTGTGTTGTGTGTGGTGTGTGTGTTGGGGGGGGGGGCGCTCACAGGGAGCCAGGGATGCAGACATAGAAATCAGGCTGTTGTGGGGTCCCTGGAGGCTCCCAGTGTGACAACACCACTCCCTTTGCCCCTGAAGCTGACCTTTGGGGCCAGAGATCAATAACCCGGACTTTGGCTTCAGCCCTCTTTAGCCCTCCAGTGACCACAGGATGCTTAGAAGAGCCAGTGGGACCCAGGGTAATTAAGTAACTGTCACTCTTCTCCGGTCCCACTTGGGGCACTGCTGGGGGAGGGGCCGGGAATAGGAACCGCAGTGAGAGACACAGGTGTGGTCGGTTCTCCCTTCCCCACCAGAGGAGGAACTAGACCTCTCTCTCCCTTTTTTTTTTTTTTTTTGTCTTTAGGGCCGCACCCACAGCATATGGAGGTTCCCAGGCTAGGGGTCTAATCAGAGCTACAGCTGCTGGCCTATGCCACAGCCACAGCAACGCCAGATCCGAGCCATGTCTGCGACCTACACCACAGCTCATGGCAACACTGGATCCTTAACCCACTGAGCGAGGCCAGGGATCGAACCTGCAACCTCATGGTTCCTAGTTGGATTTATTTCTGCTGCACCATGACGGGAACTCGCCCACTGACTTTCCATGCTCCCTGCCTACATTCCTTTCCCACCTCCATCCACCCCAGTGCCCCAGCCAATCATTTCTGATTGGTTGATTATGGAGGAGAAAGGGGGATTGATGGAAGGATCTAGGCCTATTCTAGTCAAAGCTAAAAGTCCAGAAGGGAGGGATATTAATTATGGAGAAGATCAGGTGATGTTCACCATGGAGTTGGGAGTGAGGAGTTCTGCAGTGTAGGGGAGGATGGGTGCAGGATCAGACCATGCTCTGAAGGTTGGGAGGAGAGTTGTGGTTGGAGCTGATAGAAGGGAGAAGGCAGAGGAGTTCCTTTCGTGGCTCAGTGGTTAACGAATCCAACTAGGAACCATGAGGTTGCTGGTTCGATCCCTGGCCTCGCTCAGTGGGTTAAGGATCCGGCGTTGCCATGAGCTGTGGTGTAGGTCGCAGACATGGCTCAGATCTGGCGTTGCTGTGGCTGTGGCGTAGGCCAGCAGCTGTAGCTCTGATTAGACCCCTAGCCTGGAAACCTCCATATGCCGAGGGTGCGGCCCGGGAAAAGGCAAAAAGACGAAAAAAAAAAAAAAAAAAGGGAGAGAGAGAGAGAGAAGGTATAAATCAGTAGGAGTCTTGGTATGAGGTTGGGGTCCCCAAGACTTCTTCACAGGTAAGAAATTTACCACCCCATTATTCTTCCCAGTGCAGAGTCCTCTGTCCCTAGTACTCCATGTGTCCAGCAGGGGGCACTCTGTCACCACATTTTCCCTTTCCCCAGCCATCAGAATCCAGTGCCTGCTTGCCTTCATTAAAAAAATATTGTGGATTTCCTGTTGTGGCTCAGTGGGTTAAGAACCTGACTAGTATTCCATGAGGATATGGATTTAAGCGGGTTAAGGATCCAGTGTTGCCTTGAGCTGTGGTGTAGATTTGAGATCCTGTATTGCCACGGCTGTGGTGTAGACCGGCAGCTGCAGCTTTGGTTTGATCCCTAGTCCAGGAACTTCCATAGGCTTCAGGTGCAGCCCTAAAAGGAAAAGAAACTGAGGAGCTCACTTGCGGTGCAGCAGGTTAAGGACCTGGGGTTCTCATCGCGGCCGCTCAGGTCGCCGCTACAGTGGGCGTTCAGTCCCTGGCCAGGGACTTCCACATGCCGCAGGCACAGCCAAACACTGAAAATAAAAGCATGCAAGCACTGATGAGAAAGATGGACAGACAAGGTCCCAGGCTTTGTGGTGCTAGCAAGGCAGCGCCACAATAATAAACAATTGTACTGGTTTAATTTAAGGGAAAGGAGATTAGGAGAATCCTCCCTTAGAAACTTATTTTTTCTTTTCTTTTTCGTTTTTTTTTTCTTTTGGTCATGCCTTTGGTATGCAGAAGTTTCCTGTCAAACCAGATCCGCAGAAGTGACATGCCAGATCCTCAACTACCAGGCCACTAGGGAACTCCCAAAAATGACTTTTTTTTTTCTTTTTTGCATCTTAGGGTCGCACCCGTGGCATCTAGAGGTTCCCAGGCTAGGTGCTGAATCAGAGCTGTAGCTGCCAGCCACAGCCACAGCAGTGTGGGATCCAGGCCACGTCTGTGACCTACACCACAGCTCACAGCAATACTGAATCCCTGACCCACTGAGCCAGGCCAAGGATTGAACCCAGGTCCTCATGGATACTAGTTGGATTCATTTCCTCTGCACCATAATGGGAACTCCCCCAAAATGACTTTTAAATTGAGACTTAACGGATGCCTAAATCTTGACCAAGTAACAATGTGGAAAGAAGATGACAAAGGCGGGGGGGAGGTGAAGGGGTTGTGTTTTAGAAAGAGGGAACAATGTGCTTCAAAAACCTGAAGCAGGAAAGATGAGGGCCCCTTCAGAAGGAAGGAAAGAAGCCTGCTTTGTGGCGACATCCAGCTTCGGGCAGAGATTTAACCCTTTCTATTGCGGAACAGGCACGGCTGGAGCCCTCAACTTTCCAAGGCTCAGTTTTCTTAAGAATTGCAGTCTTGGGGGAGAAGGGCAGGAAAGAGAGCCAGCAGGTCTCTGGGGCCTTTCTAGTGTAGCCAGACTTGGGAGGGAGAATTCCTGTTCATCCCCTCCCTAAGCTTAAAACATTTTTCCAGAAGGAATGGAACAAAAGTCAACCTAGTTTAAACTTCAGGGCCCCTCCCAAGGCTGTGGGGGAAGCCAAGTCATATACTCACATTTTTTTTTTTGTCTTTTTGCCTTATCTAGGGCTGCAATCGCAACATATGGAGGTTCCCAGGCTAGGGGTCTAACAGGAGCTGTAGCCGCCGGCCTTCGCCACAGCCACAGCAACGCGGGATCCGAGCCGCGTCTACAACCTACATCACAGCTCTTGGCAACGCCGGATCCTTAACCCACTGAGCAAGGCCAGGGATCGAACCCGCAACCTCATGGTTCTTAGTCGGATTCATTAACCACTGAGCCACGAAGGGAACTCCACTGCAGTCAGATTCTTAACCCACTGCATCACAGTGGTAACTCCCAATCATTTTCAGTGTGATATCCCTAGCACTGAGCAAGGACCAGAGGACCAGAGGACCACAATCACTTTGAAAGAAGGAATGACCTGAGATGACAGGTGAGAAGCGTTAGCATTTGCCTGGCACATACCCAGTCAGGGGCGGCCACTGTTACCGCTGCTGGGTGTGGTTTGTTTTGTGGACTGTTTATGCTCAGAGTTAGAGCTGGCTGTCAGGAGTGCACTGGTGATGGGCTAGCGGGAGGCCTCTGCTCCTCTCAGAGGAAGGAAGCGTTCTGACTGAACAGAATAAACCAAACCAAACAAAGCAAAGCAAAGGAAAACAGAACAACAAAAAACCGGCCTAAGTGTGCTGCGAAGGATGCCAAAGACAGGCAGTAAAGTCCAGAGGAAGTTGCAGCTGGAGTTCAGTCAGTGCTCTGGAAGGAATTGGGGTGGGGCTGGACCCCAGCGTGGAGGATGGGGCCGGGGTGGGGGTGGGGGCAGATAAGAGGGAGGGGCACTCATAGAGGCCGACTTCTGGGAGACGGGAAGACACTATGTTAGGTTCGGGCAGACAAGTGGACCAGGCTGCATTTCTGATGCAAGATAACTATGGGCCTCCTCATCTCAAGCGGAAACCAACTCATAACCATCAAGGAACCCCTAGGAGATGTGGGAGACACAGGCTCTGCTCTGGAGGAGCCCGTACCCCACTGTTCTTACCACTAACCTTGCCTCCTCCTCATCTTCCTCCAAATCTGGTTGGACTTTATTTATTTTTCTAGGGCCGCACCCACGGCATATGGAGTTTCCCAGCTAGTGGTCCAAGCAGAGCTGTAGCCACTGGCCTATACCACAGCTCACGGCAACACTGGATCCTTAACACACTGAGTGAGGCCAGGGATTGAACCTTAGTCCTCATGGATACTAGTTGGGTTCGTTAACTGCTGAGCCTCAGTGGGAACTCCCCCAAATTTGGCTGGACTTTTAGACACTCAATTTGTCTCCCATCTGTCCAGGAAGTCTAAGGATCTTGCACCAGGCTATATTTCTAAAAAACCCCTCCTTTCCTCAGGCTCAGCCTCTGAGGGTTTCCTGGAAACAGCATGGTGGTAAGAGTCTGCTTCAAAGTGGCCACTAGTCTCCCCCCGGGGGTTATTTTGGAAAGTGACACCTTCCCTCTGCCTACCACAGCCCCGTCCCAGAGCCCCTCACCCCTCCCAGCACCCACAGTTGCTATGACAGCTAACAGAGGGAAACCGCAAGACCAGAAGTTGAGCCAGTCTGCTCAGGAAAAGCCAGGGGCGGAGGATGGTGAGGAAGAAGGGCCCTGCTTGGCAGGCCCATGTGGGCACAAGGTAGGATGAGCAGCCTTTTCTTTTTTTTTTTCTCCTGTTTTCTCTCACTCTTTTTTTTTTTTGCCTTATTTGGGGCTGCTCCCGCGGCATATGGAGATTCCCAGGCTAGGGGTCTAACAGGAGCTGTAGCTGCTGGCCTTCGCCACAGCCACAGTAACGCGGGATCCGAGCTGCGTCTGCAATCTACACCACAGCTCACGGCAACGCTGGATCCTTAACCCACTGAGCAAGGCCAGGGATCGAACCCGCAACCTCCTAGTTCTTAGTCGGATTCGTTAACCACTGAGTCACGACAGGAACTCCTCTCCTGTTTTCTCTTTAGGGCCACACCTGTGGCGTATAGAAGCTGCTGGATAGGGGTTGAATTGGAGCTGCAGCTGCTGGCCTACACCACAGCCACAGCATACTAGTTGGGTTCTTTTTTTTTTTTTTGTCTTTTTGCCTTTTATGTAGCGCCGCACCAGCGGCATATGGAGGTTCCCAGGCTAGGGGTCTAACAGGAGCTGTAGCCGCTGGACTTCGCTACAGCCACAGCAACGCAGGATCCGAGCCGCGTCTGCAACCTACATCACAGCTCACGGCAATGCTGGATCCTTAACCCACTGAGCAAGGCCAGGGATCGAACCCGCAACCTCATGGTCCTTATTCGGATTCGTTAACCACTGAGCCATGAAGGGAACTCCCACTAGTTGGGTTCTTAATCCACTGAGCTACAATGGGCACACTTTTTTTTTTAGGACTAGCAGGCTTCTATGCCACAAAAGCAGCCACTTTGCCATAGACCCCTATGCCCAGAAGTCTGTCTTCAAGGGGCTCTGAACAGCAGTTTCCTAGAGACAGGTAGGAGCCCCTTTTCTTTGCACCCATTTTAATGTGTGGAAACTAAGGAAGTGACTTGAAGCTCCACAGCAACTGGGTGACAGAATCAGGCTAGAACCCACATCACTCAGCTCTGTCCTGTGTCCTCTTTCTGCAATTTCAATTATCCGTTGGCCAGGAATCCCTGGAATCCAGAATTTTCCAAACTGTTTCCTGAGACTTCAAGGAGTATTCTGAAAACACAACTAAAGCTGGTGATATTTAGGAGTTCCCGTTGTGGCTCAGCAGAAGCGAATCTGACTAGTATACATGAAGATGCATGTTTGA
The DNA here is from genome assembly GCA_004024745.2 of Catagonus wagneri. Classification (NCBI taxonomy): domain Eukaryota; kingdom Metazoa; phylum Chordata; class Mammalia; order Artiodactyla; family Tayassuidae; genus Catagonus; species Catagonus wagneri. The sequence goes on along the minus strand of PVHT021183551.1, from coordinate 15,216,761 downwards.
TCCCTGGCCTCGCTCAGTGGGTTAAGGATCTGTCGTTGCCACGAGCTGTGGTGTAGGCCAACAGCTGTAGCTCTGATTTGACCCCTAGCCTGGGAACCTCCATATGCCATGGGTGTGGCCCTAAAAAAAGAAAAAAGAATAAAAAAGACAAAAGCTAGTGATATTTATTTCTTTTAAAATGTATTGGAAAAATACATGCATAATAAAAACTAAACACATTTCTATGATGTCTTGCTGTGACATACTCATTTCCTTTAATAAATGGTATGCTATTCCCAAGTGCTGTGGGTACCCCAACCATAACGGCTGAAATCCATCACCACATTCTCTCTGAGGCCACGCTTCCCATGGGTTGCTCCCAGGCAGTGACTGAGTCAACAAGGAAGGCAGGGCTATGCCAGGAGACAAAGGAGTCCTGTGATGGCTAATTTTTTCTTTTCTTTTTATGGCCACACCTACGGCATATGGAAGTTCCTGGGCTAGGGGTCAGACTGAAGCTACAGCTGCCGGCCTACGCCACAGCCACAGCAATACCAGATCTGAGCCACATCTGTGACCTATACAGCAGCTCATGGCAACACTGGATTCTTAATCCACTGAGAGAGGCCAGGGATTGAACCTGCACACTCACAGACACTACGCTGGGTTCTTAACCCACTGAGCCACAATGGGAACTAGGTGATGGGTAATTTTGGACTGAGGACTCCCCGTTGGCTCTGCTGAAACTTTCTTAGACTTGCACCACAGTCTAAGTCATTTCCTGCCCAGCCTTCCTTCCTTCCTCTGTCCTCCATGGAGGTTTCACCTGCACCGCTGTCTGCCAGCCCTCCCAGCCTCCTCTGGCCCCTTGCCCATTTTCCCTCCCAGGTATTCTCCCCAATAAAACTCTCCCACTTCTAATCCCCTCTTAACATTGGCTTCTGAGGAAATAACACATCAAGAATTCCTACAAGGTTCACGAACTAGCCCCTAATGCATAAATGCATTATTTCAACAGATATCTCCCCACTTTGATATGAATGTATTCATCAACCGCATATTGAGTTGCAGTCAAGATATCTGATAATTTTACTGCCTGGCAATTTATCTCATAATTTCAGCGCGAGACTGCAACTCCGGATCCTTAACCCACTGAGTGAGGCCGGGAATCGAACCTGCATCCTCATGGATACTAGTCAGGTATGTTAATGACTGAGCCACGACGGGAACTCCCTGATGTGTTACTTAATGCTTGTTGTCTGTTCAGTATAGGAATTAGGAAGTTCCCTTGTGGTGCAGCATGGGTTCAGTCCCTGACCCAGGAACTTCCACAAGCTACAGATGCAGCCCAAAAAAACCCAAAACAAAATGGGAATCAATTTTTGATCATTTCTTGTAGCAGTTAATTTGTGACACCTCTGTTATTTTGTGAGAGGCTGAGTAGTCTACTTTAATTGTTTTTTATTTTTTTGCTTTTCAAGGCCACACCCGCAGCATATGGAGGTTCCCAGGTTAGGGGTCCAATCGGAGCTGTAGCCGCCGGCCTACACCACAGCCACAGCCACGTCAGATCTGAGCAGCATCTGCGACCTATGCCACAGCTCACGGCAACACCGGCTCGTTAACCCACTGAGTGCAAGGCCAGGGATCGAACCCACAACCTCATGGTTCCTAGTTGGATTCGTTAACCGCTGCACCACGACAGGAACTCCAGAGCTGTCTACTTTAATCTGGAGGTCACGACCTCCTGGTAGTGTTCTGTTTTTTTTGGTCTTTGTAGGCCTGCATCCACGGCATATGCAAGTTCCCAGGCTAAGCGTCTAATCAGAGCTGCAGCTGCCAGCCTACACCACAGCCACAGAATGCAGGTTCCTATCCATGTCTATACCTACACCACAGCTCACAGCAATGCCGATCCTTAACCCACTGAGTGAGGCCAGGGATCGAACCCACATCCTCATGGATACTAGTTGAGTTCATTGCCTCTAAGCCACAATGGGACTTCCCCGACATATCTGTTTCATCACAGCCTGTGGGCCCCCCGGGGACAGGGACCCTACCTCATGTTTTATGTCCTTGGCACCAAGCACTGGGCTTGGCACCTGGTTGAGACTCAAGACATTTGTTCAACAAATGAATGATTGAAACAAATGCCATGATTTAGACTATAGGCTTCTAGCTGTTGACTCATTCAACATATTTTGTCAGGAAGCTTCCCTCTATGGGTGTGGTTATAGATAAAGAGATAGTAAGTTTTGGTCTCTGCCCTGAAGCATGATATAATCTGAGGTAGGGCCAGGTGGAAAGAATGATCATACACTAAACAGGAGTCCCTGGACATTCTTACTTAACCTTTTTTTTTTTTTTTTTTTTGGCTGAATCTGTGGCATGCAGAAGTTCCTGGGCTAGGGATTGACACTGAGCCAGTGATCTGGGCTGCTGTGGTGACAATGCCAGATCCTTAGCCTGCTGCACCACAAGGGAACTCCCAATGCTCTCTTTACCTCTCCAGCAAAGTAGGTATTAGTAACCTTGTGCTACAGGTGAAGAAAGAGGCTCACAGAGGCTCAGTAAAACGCCAAGGTCACACAAGTCCCCTGGGACTGATGATGTAGGTTTGAGTTCAGTCCAGACCTCCTATTCTTTCCACTGTAATCTTGACACAAGGCAGGATTTGTCCCTGAGGATTGGTCTGTCTGAAACAAGGGCTACAGACCCTCAGAGAAGGGAGAGTTTGCTGAGGAGGAAGTTGCCCACTGCTCTGGGGACTGGGGGCCTGCCCTGGGGCCCTGGGGATGGTGTCCTTGGGAAGCTGAGAGGCCTGCTGTTGGGCAGGAGAGGGAGGAGTAACGGTCCGTGCCGGGGCTCCCCGCTAAATCATGCATTCCTGCCACTCCTGTGGCACCTTGTGAACTGCAGGTTCTTGGTCAGTATCAGCTGAGTGAACAGATCTTTCTCTCCCGACTCCTTGGGTGAGCAATCAGGGTTGGCCTCTCAGCCAGATCCTAGCAAGGGACCTGCTGCCTTCTGAATGCTCTTTCTGGGACCCAAATTGCTCCAGTTTTCTGGAGTGGTGACCTTGGCCACTGGCGATCCAGGGGGCTGCCTGTCGAGATAATTTCTCATTGAAACGAGGTTGCCATCTCCTTTCCCCAAGATGAATGGGATGTGGGTCATGTGCTCAAAGTAACAGGTCTGGGAGTTCCCGTCGTGGTGCAGCAGCATCGAATCTGACTAGTATCCATGAGGATGTGGGTTCGATCCCTGGCCTCACTCAGTGGGTCGGGGATCCAGCGTTGCTGTGAGCTGTGGTGTAGGTAGCAGATGTGGCTCAGATCCCACGTTGCTATGGCTGTGGCGTAGGCCAGCAGCTATAGCTCCAATTTGACCCCTGGCCTGGGAACTTCCACACGCCTCGGGGTGCTGTGGCCCTAAAAAGACTAATAATAATAATAATAAATAAATAAAAGTAACAGGTTTGTGTACAGTGTGAGGGTGAAAGGACTGACACTCTAGGGTCAGACCAAAGTGCCTTCAGATCCATTCTTTGTCTTCATGGCTTGTGGATCTTCAGCAAGTTCTTTATCTCCCCTGAGACTCACTCTTCTCATCTGTAAAAGAGGTAGATTGTCCAAGTCCTGATCTGGTGGTCTCTTCCTGCCCCACCCTCTCATAGCTGCACGACTGGGCCTACACCCTTTGGGCTTTGATTTTTAAGAATGCAGAGATACTGGAGTTCCCTTCAGGGCACAGCAGAAACGAATCTGACTGGGAACCATGACCTTGAGGGATCGATCCCTGGCCTTGCTCAGGGGTTAAGGATCCGGCATTGCCGTGAGCTGTGGTGTAGGTTGCAGACGCAGCTCAGATCCCACATTGCTGTGGCTCTGGCGTAGGTCAGCGGCTACAGCTCTGATTGGACCCATAGCCTGAGAAACTTCATATGCCACGGGTACGGCCCCAAAAAGACAAAAAAAAAAAAAAAAGAATGCAGCAATAGGAAAGATCAGGCTAGACTTCTAGGAGGAAGGAAGATGGAGATTGAGTCTCTTATTTCACAGGGGTACAAGCTGTCACGACTCCTGATAAAATAACCAAAACAGTGTTGGTTCATGAAACTATTGTCAAGCAGTATTAGGTTCTTAAAATATTCACATTTAATCCTCAGTGAGGTACTCTTACTTCCATTCTAAAGATGAGGATACAGAGGCTCAGAACAATTACGTGTCCTCATGCAAGACAACTTGGGCAAAGCAGGTGCATTCCTTAGGACTCAGCCGCACGTAACATAAATTGCTATTGCCAAGTGGAAAAGGATGTTATGCAGGGCAGTAAATGCTTCCAAAATAATTAGAAGGGATAGAGAATAGTCTCTAGACTAGCCCTCCAGGAACAATTCCAGAACAACTCCATAGAGCTGACCAGTCCGGGAGATGCTCCCTTTGCTTCACTCAAAAGACGGAGAATCTGTAACTGCTGGCTCCAGACCTATGCCAAATCCATACAAAAAAAAAAAAAAAAAAAAAGATGGGAGTTCCCTTTGTGGCTCAGTGGTTAACGAATCTGACTAGGAACCATGAGGTTGCGGGTTTGATCCCTGGCCTTGCTCCGTGGGTTAAGGATCCGGCGTTGCCATGAGCTGTGGTGTAGGTTGCAGACGCGGCTCGGATCCCGCGTTGCTGTGGCTGTGGCGAAGGCCGGCAGCTACAGCTCCTGTTAGACCCCAAGCCTGGGAACCTCCATATGCCACGGGTGCGGCCCTAGATAAGGCAAAAAGACAAAAAAAAAAAAGGGGAAAAAAAAAACAATTTTGACTCCGGGTCCTCTGCTAACACTGTTGCCAAAAAAGGCTGACTTAGAAACTTTGACCTCTTCACTATCACTTTCCAAATCTCACCCAAATGTATCTGGAATAGCAGAACCATATTCGCAATAAGTCGTAGCTGCAAGGGAGCCTGGGAAGTGTAGTTTTTTCACTTGCCTTCTGTTCAGAACAGGAGGGCACGCTGGGAGGGAGCAAGGGAAGTTGAGTGCCAGGCCACCATTTCCAGCACCTTTTCTGCCAGTGCAGAGCCTGTGAATTGAATTACCCTGCTGCCCCTGCCCCTTCTCACATGCTATTAAGTTGATGGTTATATATAGATTTTAATGGACATTTCGCTAGAGCCCTCATTTCATGGAACTCCCATTCTAGCAGGAGGCATTTATGGGAAACTCCAGGCAGAAATTCCAGTGTTAGGAAGGCAAGGATATCCTTATCTCTCTCTTTTTAACAGCTTTAAGATACAATACACATACTGTATAATTCATCCATTTAAAGCAGACAATTCAGGAAGTTCCTGTTGTGGCTCAGGGGATTACAAACCTGACTAGTAACTATGAGGATGCCGGTTCGTTCCCTGGCATCCTTGATCAGTGGGTTAAGGATCCGGTGTTGCTGTGAGCTGTGGTGTGGTCTCACAGATGTAGCTTGGATCTTGTGTGGCTGTGGCTGTGGTGTAGGCTTGGCAGCTGCAGTTTCAATTCGACCCCTAGACTGGGAACTCCCATATGCCGTGGAACCACCAAACTGTTTTCCAAATAAACAAACCCGTTTTGCATCCCTATCAACTATGTATAAGTGTTCCAGTTTTTCTACATCTTTGCCAACACCTGTTTTCCTTTTTTTAAAGAAATGATAGCCAACCTAGATTTTTCGTTTCTTGATGGAATCCTTTGAAGTACAAAAGTTTTCAATTTTATAAAGTCTAATGTTTCTCTTTTTTCCGCTTTTGTTGCCTACACTTCTGGTGGTGTGTCTAAGAAGGCTTTGACTAGCCAATATTTGTTCCTATATTTTCTTCTAAGAATTGCATGGTTTTAGCTCTTATATTTAGGTCTATGACTCATTTCTTGTTTTATATACAGTGTGAGAATTTTGTGTGTCTTTTCTAATCTAGATAATTTTTACTTCTTTTTCTGGCCTAATCTCCCAGGCTGGAAGAAAGTTTCTTGGCACTATTTGTTGATCTTGTATCCTGTAACCTTGCTGATCTCCTTTACTAGTTTTAATAGTTTTTTGTGGATTCCTTAGGATTGTCTCTATATAAGATCATGTCATTTGTATATAGAAATAGTTTTACTTCTTCTTTTCTAATCTGGATGACTTTTATTTCTTTTTCTTGCTTAATTGCCCTGGCTAGAACCTCCAGGACAATGTTGAAGAAGTGATGAGTGGTGAGAATATCCTTGTCTTGATCTGCGAGGGAAAGCAGCAAGCTTTCCTCATTAAGAGCAATTATCAGCCACATGCTTTTTGTAGATGTCCTTTGCTAGGATGAGGAAGTTTCCTGTTCCTAACTGGGTAAGTGTTTTTATCATGAAAAGAGTGTTGGATTTTGTCTAGTGTGTTTTCTGCATCTATTAAGATGATTATGTGGTTTTTGTTCTTTATTTTATTGACATAGTGTATTACAACAATTTTTTGAATGTTAAACCACTTCTGGTATAAACCTTACTTGGTCTTGATGTATAATCCTTCTTTTGTGGTTCTGGATTTCTTTTTTTTTTTTTTTCTGGCCGAGCCTGGGCTATGTGGAAGTTCCTGGGCCAGGGATCAAACCCACGCCACAGCAGTAACAATAATGGATCCTTAATCAGCTGAGCCACTAGGCAACTCCCTGTGATGTTGGACTCTGTTTGCTTATATTTTGTTGTGGATTTTTACATATATATTCATAAAAGATGTTCGTCTGTAGTTTTCTTGTGATGCTTTGGTTTTGGTATTAGGGTAATACTGGCCTCATAGAATGAGTGGGGAAGTCTTCCCTTCTGTTTTTTCAGGGGAGTTTGTGGAGAATTGGTATTCTTTGAATGTTTGATGGAATATGGGTTACGTCCTTAGGAGACGGAAAAGAGCTAGGGCTCTGAGACTTTGGGCAGAGGCAGCTGAATCTGCCTGATTGGTAGACACATCATTTCAAAACATTGGGACCAACCTTTTAAAAAATCTAGAGTTTTCTCATAAGAATCCTGAGCTACAGCTGCCGGCCTATGCCAGAGCCACAGCAACGCAGGATCGGAGCCGCATCTGCAACCTATACCATAGCTCATGGCAATGCCGGATCCTTAACCCACTGAGCAATGCCAGGGATCGATCCCGCAACCCCATGGTTCCTAGTCGGATTTGTTTCCGCTGTGCCATGATGGGAACTCCACCTTGGAAGATTTTGAGGAAGACTTTTTTCTTTTTTAGGGCCACACCTGTGGCATATGAAAATCGTTGGGCTAGGGGTCGAATTGGAGCAGCAGCTGCCCGTATGCCACAGCAATGTGGGATCTGAGCTGAATCTGTGACCTATGTACCAGTTTGCAGCAACGCCAGATCCTTAACCCACTGAGTGAGGCCAGGGATCGAACCTGCATCCTTGTGGATGTTGGGCTCTTAACCCACTGAGTCACACTGGGAACTCCAAAATTTTGAGGAAGATTAAATGAGATGATTATAAAGAGGTTTCGCACATAGGAAGCACTCAAGAAATTTACCCTCTGCTTTTTCCTGCCTGCATAATATTCTGTTGCATATGCGTACACAGTACGTAGCACTCTTCTAATTGTGGGCATAGAGGTGGACTTCAGTTTTTCCGTTTTACACAAGGCTGGACAGGACAACCATGTGTATGGTAGGAAGTGTTGTGTGGTGGTTAAGAGTATATCAGCGCTACTCTTTGAATCCCAGCTGTGTGACCTTTTTTTTGTCTCCTAGTCTTTTGGAATGATTGAGATAAGAGCACGGGCAGGATGACCTCAGAGGTCATTTGAAGATATAGCTACAGTTTTGTCCACAGAAGGATGGGAAGGTCACAGGTGGGTGCAGGGGAAGGTGCAAGTGTCCCTTCTGCAAATGTGCAAATGTGCTGGTTTGCCCTATCTCAGGATCTCCCCGCCCTAAGGTGTGAAGCCAAAGGCCAATTTCTTGCATCTGACTGACAGCTGGGCAGTCCGGGGAGGTGAGATAAGTGGGTGTCAGGCAGAGGGAGGGAGGTGTCAACCGCAGAGTGGAGGAAGGTGAGTGCACTGTAGACTGGGCTGAGCTCCCCACCCTCAACCCTGTCGCAGAGTCACAAAGTTACTTAAAAAGCTGAAGCAATGATGGCCCCAGACCCCCTCCTCACCTGGACTCCTGACCTGGTACCCCTCAAAACTCTCCATGCAGCAGAGTTCCAGGCTCCAGACACTGAGCCAGCCAGAAGCTCAGCTGACTGTCCTCAGGTTTGGAGGTGGCAGCGGTTATGGATTGGAGGTTTTCAAAGAGGAAGTGGGGCTTCTGCTTGTGGTTCCACTGCGTTTCTCTTTTTACTGCTCTAAGCAGCCCAACCCTCCTGGCTCTACTTTTCTTCCCATCCCTTAAATGATAATAGCCTTGATAGTTACAACTTTTTTTTTCTTCTTTTGGTCTTTTTAGATCGTACCCACAGCATATGGAAGGTCCCAGGATAGGAGTCAAATCAGAACTGCAGCTGCCGGCCAACACCACAGCCACAGCAATGTGGGATCTGAGCAGCGTCTGTGACCTGCACCACAGCTCATGGCAACTCCAGATTTTTAACCCACTGAGGTCAGGGATCACACTCACATCCTCATGGATACTAGTAAGGTTCGTTACTGCTGAGCCATGATGGGAACTCCTAGTTACAACTTTTTTATTTCAGCAACATCCAGCAGGCCTTCCGATAAGTGGACTGTCAATTCCAAGGTCTGGGTCTGGTTCCTATGGGCTATATTCCCAGCAACTAGTCCAATGTCTGATACATGGCAGTCAAGAAGTATGTGAATGAGGAGTTCTCTTGTGGCCCAGAGTGGGTTAAGGATCTGGCATTGTCACTGCAGTGGCTTGGGTTGCTGCTCTGGCATGAGTTCGATCCTTGGCCCAGGAATTTCTATATGCTGCAACTGTGGTAGAAAGAAAGAAAGAAGAAAGAAAGGAAGGAAGGAAGGAAGGAAGGAAGGAAGGAAGGAAGGAAGGAAGGAAGGAAGGAAGAGAAAAACGTAAGTGAATGAAGGAAGGAATGACAGGTTCTTGGGGTACTTTGCAGGGTGCCAGGTGCTGATTCCACAGTTCATTTCCCTCATTCTTAACTTGGGTCTCCATTCATCTTGATTTTTCTGGTGGTCCTTTGACCACTGAAGAGAGTCGAGACTCTAGCACATCACATTTGCGGCCATTTTTATCTCTCCACAGGTGTCCTTCCAGCAATTCTTTCCTGGTCTCTCCTTCCCCTCCGGGACATTGCAGCCCCAATTTGGGTCATGTGATCTTGAGCCAGCCCCTTTCCTCCTCTGAGTTTCGGTTTTCTTGTCTGTAAAACAGGGAAAAAATAGCTTCCATCTTGCAAGGTCATTGTGCTGATTGAGTTAAACAAAGCATGTCAGTGTGCTTTGCAGGGTTCCTGGTGCATGGTGAGGGCTCAGATGCCAGGAGCTGTTATTATTGTGGTGTGCAGACTGGGGTAAGGGCAGTCTTGCATTGGATGAGAGCAGTGGTCTCCAGCCAGGGGGTTAATGCATGAAGCAATAAAATTGAATGGAGTTCATCTCTCCAAGTGTGCTGCCCAAATTCTGGTCTTCCAAAGTGAGCCAGGAACATTCATCATCAGCTTTTAGGAAGCTGACTTGGAGATACTTGCCTAACAAGGCCAAGATTGGTGTACGATATTAACAGTAACCCACATCTGTCAAGTGCTTGCATCAGGTCAGGCACCGTTCTAAGGGCTTACATGAATTATCTTGAGGAATCATCAAAAGAACGCTGTGAGGCAAGTGCTGTTATTATCCCCATTTGACAGATGAACAAAGAGGAACAGAGGTTAAGTGACCTACCATAAGGTCACAGAGCTGATATTAAATCCAGCAGAGCTAATATCCCTTTTGTTTTAAAACATACATATTTTTTTCTGATGATTGTCCATTATAGGTTATTATAAGAGGCTGAATATAGTTCTCTGGGCTATACACTAAATCCTTGTTGTTATTTCGTACATAGTGGTGTGTGTCTTTTAATCCTACATTCCTAATCCCTCCCTCTTCCTCTTTCCCCTTTGGTAACCATAGGTTTGTTTTCTATGTCTGTGAGCCTGTTTCTGTTTTGTAAATAAGTTCATTTGTATTATTTTTAGATTCCACATATAAGTGATATCATATAATATTTGTCTTTCTGCGTCTGAGAGCTAATATTCTTCCTTCCTTCCTTCCTTCCTCCCTTTCTTCCTTCCTTCCTTCCTTCTCTCTTTCTTTTCACTTTTTAGGGCCACACCTGCGGTATATGGAGGTTCCCAGGCTAGGTTGAATTGGAGCTACAACTCCTGGCCTACGCCATAGCTGCAGCAACACAGGATCCGAGCCGGGTCTGCGACCTACACCACAGCTTACCACAACACGGGATCCTTAACCCACTGAGCGAGGCCAGGGAATGAACCCACAACCTCATGGTTCCTGGTCGGATTTGTTTCCGCTGTGCCACGACGAGAACTCCTGAGAGCTGATCTTCTTAACCACCCTGCATATTACCTCTGTATATGGAGGTCTTATCCAGGCTTGTGCAGAACAGGGAAAAATTGGAGTCCACCAACAGAAGAATGCTGCATACGATGTCCACCAGAAGACATATACATGGTCCTCTGTGATGGAGCACCATACAGTCAGGAAAAATAGAAGGCAGATGATGTGTATGTTTTGGCTTGAAATGAGGGCCACAGTAGACTGCTGAACAGAAAAAGCCGCAGAACAATAGTATAACGTAATCCATTTATGTATAAAAACAAAACTTAAAAGTCCATTTACATATTTGTAGGTTCATGGATAAATGTCTGGAAGGATAAACACCAAATAATTTACATTGATCCCTGGGAAATGGAAAGAGGGGAGCTTCCATTTTTTTGTCTTTATATTCTCTGTTGTTTAAATCATTTACCACTAATCTGTATGAATTAACAGAAAGTTAAGGAGAGTAAGTGCATTGGAAGCCAATAGTCCGAGGGCCCTGTGCACACTTCCAGCTCTTGTCTTCTGCTCCAGATGCCGCATCTTTTCTGAGGCCTCCCTCCTGTCTTCCACTCACCCTTGAAGGCCCCTCAACCCTGCTTCCTCTCCACTGTGACTTCCCAGGCCCCCTCTGGTCTCCAAACACCTGCCTTGGCCTGGGTCTCTCATCGGGGTTCAGGCATGGGTGCAGGTTCCCTGCTTAGGAGGGCATGGTCCCATCCCTGGGCTACCCTGCCGGGGGATGTGGGACGTGCTGACATCATAGTGAAGCTAGTGACATCACAGTGGAGGCTGACCAGACAGAGCGCCCAGAGATGGGAGCAAGGAAGAGGTTGGCAGGTAGAGGCTGTTTTGGGTGGGAACTTAAGGGACATGAGCCCACCTCCCAGGACACTCGCAGGCAGGCCTTTCAGGGATTGGTGACCTGGAAATCACCAGGGCCATTTGCCTTTTTGTTTCTAACCAAGATTTTGGACAGACTTTTCTGAGAGTTGGGAGCAGAATGTGGGGCAAGGAGTGGGTGGAGTTGGCAGATGGAAGTCAAAGTTGTGTGTGAATTGTCCTGGGAGATGTGTGTGGGGTTTCCAGGGGACCCAGAGGGGCTCTGGCTTCCCGTGATTCTGGCAAGGCAGGAGGGGAGGCAGGCTGTGACCTGGAAGGCTGGGGGGGCTGTAGCTTTGGGGAGTGGAGTTCTGGTGGACAAATGGTGAGGAGTGCCGAGGGAGGGGTCCTCAATAATCTGAAGGATGCTGATAGGGCAACAGGAAGGGGGTGGGGCTGGGGCTGGGAGGAGAGGATGGGGAGTGTGGGGCCGCACTGGAGGTGGGCTGACATTGCCAAGGGACAGTGGAAGCTGAGGGTTGGCACTAGAGTGCTCTTGGCTATTTGCTGTGTGACTCTGAGGGTGTTGCTTGCTCTCTCTGAGCTTCTGCTCCTTCATCATGGGCACGATAAAACCAACCACCCAGGTTGACTGTGATGATTAAATGAAACAGAGCTTTTTTTTTTTTTGGCTCTTTTTTAGGGCCGCACCCACAGCATATGGAAGGGGACAAATCAGAGCTGAAGCTGCTGGCCTATGCCAGAGCCACAGCAATGCCAGATCCAAGCCGCATCTGTGACCTACACTGCAGCTCAGGGCGATGCCAGATCCTTAACCCATTGAGCAAGGCCATGAATTGAACCCCCATCCTCATGGATGCTAGTCAGGTTCTTTACTGCTGCGCCACACAGGAACTCCAGGATATCGCTTATAAAGCCCCTAGCTCAGTAGCAGATGCACAGTAAAGCTATAAAGGCAGCTACCTACTCCAATCCTTGGAATATTCCAGCCTGAGCCTGTTGCTTCATTTTCCATTCTGGGCACGTTTAATGCAGGATTCTTGGAGGGGGTTTTTTGTTGTTTTTCTTGTCTTCTGTCGTTTTAGGGCCGCACCTGCAGCATGTGGAAGTTCCCAGGCTAGGGGTCTGATTGGAGCTGTAGCTGGTGGCCTATGCCACAGCCACAGCAATGCCAGATCCGAGCCACGTCTGCAACCTACACCACAGCTCACGGCAACGCCACATCCTTAACCCACTGAGCGAGGCCAGGGATTGAACCTGCATCCTCATGGATACTAGTGGGGTTCATTAACTGCTGAGCCACAACAGGAACTCCGCTGCTGGCTTCTGGTCACAGTCTGGATGAGCACATTTGATCTGGGTCCTTGTTATGTGGCTGCATCACGTATTGCAGCAAGGAGTTCGGAATTAAGCCTGTGTCCATTTTGGCTTCTACAAGTGGGATATGCCTTTTGCCTCCGTCCAGATTCATGTGGGAGAAAGTTCCAGATGTTGGGCATCCAAAAAAACCTAACAAATGTCTACATGGAAAACAAGAATAAGTAGAGAGTTGTGCTTGCCCTTGAGATACAGACATGCAGGGGTCAGTTATATGGGCAGATGATGCTGATAGGCAGGGATGGAGGCCGTAGTTGAAGTAAGTACGCAGCAGGGCTGAGCTGGCAGAGCAACACGCCCTTGCCCACGGAGGAGATGTCCTTGTGGGTTCCAGGCCACCTGAGTGCCATGGCCCAGTGAAGTCTGAGGCCTGGATGTGGCTGTCACCCTGGGCAGACACTGTGGAAACAGCCGCTGGGCAGACTTTGAGTGAGGCCAGGGGGCGATGCACCTTCTCCTGCTCACAGGAATAATAAAATTGTTCAGTCTAAAAAACTGTTTCTTGGGAGTTCCCATCGTGGCTCAGTGGTTAAGGAACCCAGCTAGTAACCATGAGGTTGTGGGTTCGATCCCTGGCCTTGCTCAGTGGGTTAAGGATCCGACGTTGCTGTGAGCTGTGGTGAAGGTTGCAGACGCAGCTTGGATCCCACGTTTCTGTGGCTGTGGCGAAGGCCGGCAGCTTCAGCTCCTGTTAGACCCCTAGCCTGGGAACCTCCATATGCCGCAGGTGCGGCCCTAGATATGGCAAAAAGACAAAAAAATAAATAAAAATAAATAAAAAGCCGTTTCTGGGAGTTCCCGTTGTGACTCAGCAGTAATGAACCAGACTAGTATCCATGAGGATGCGGGTTCAATCCCTAGCCTCACTCAGTGGGTTAAGGATCTGGAATTGCCATAAGCTGTGGTGTAGATCGCAGATACATCTTGGACCTGGTGTTGCCGTGGCTGTGGCATGGGCCAGTGGCTGTGGCTCTGATTCAACCCCTAGCCTGAGAACCTCCATGTGCCGCAGGTGCAGCCATAAAAAACAAACAAACAAACAAAAAGAACGGGTCTCTGCCTAAGGAGCCTCCCTTTCGATAACTAGTCATGCCTTGCAAGCATTTCGCTATGTCCTTGAATCATCTCATGCCCAGTGGGGCCTCTGCATTCCATCTAAATTAGAGGAGGGGTCCCGGGGTAGAGAAGCCAGAGCTGGGACAAGGAGGAGGATGATACACTCGCTGCCCCCTGGGCCTGTGCTCTGTGATTTCGGATTCCTGCTTGCTCTCCACGGCCTTGCCCTGTATCCTCCTGCATTGCCTGCTCTTGTCTCTGCCCATTCCTGTCCCTGCTGTCACCACCGTTGTCTTCCCTGCCATCATTACTGCCCGCCTCTGTCTCAGCTGGGCCCCCGACCCCAAAAGCATCCTAGCTCCAGCCTTTGAGCCCAGCTCGGTCCCTCTCCTGCTCAGACATCTGGGTTCTCTGGGAACCAGTGCTCACCCCTCCCCCACCCCATCCACCCCCACGGCTGAAATTCCAGTAGCCCCAGTTCACTGCGGCCCAAAACGCCTGCAGATCTGCCTCAGGTAGGTCAAGGCTGGTGGGCGGCCCACCCTTGTCAGGTCCCGTGGGGCCCCCGGCCTGCCCCCCTCTTCCTATTTGTGGCAACTTCAAATGTAGCGCCTTCCTGTCATCTCTCGCACCCACGGGGGCCTCAGCCACAGGCAGAGGCTGGCAACCGCCTGCCCACCTGCTTCCTTCCCCAGCCGGAGGGGCTTCTGCGGAGCCAGGTGAAGAGCGTCATGCAGGCCGCCCCTCCTCCTGGGGCGCCTGGTGACCTGGGGCTGGCTTGGGAGGAGTCTGGAAAGAGGGAGAGGACGGGTTTTGGAGGCCAGAGGGGCACTTGAGGTTAAGAAGGGAAGGGTGCTTACAGAGGGGAAATAGGGCCGTGGGGCGCTTGCTGAGCTCAGTGGTCCCTGTGCTCTGTGGCCTACAGTGACAGCGGCAGAGAAGCGAGGTGCCAGCTGAGCAGACAGGCAGCTGACACAGGGCAGCCTCCCGCCAGGCCAGTCAGGACCAGGGGCTCCGGGCCCCCACTCTCAGACTGGGCCAGCCGGGGAAGCTGAGTCTGGGAGGTCCAGGTGGCGGGACGCTGGGGGTCCCTCCACTGTCCAGAAAAGCTGTGTGGATGAGCTGGGATGCAGGGGCGCCCCTCTGTGGGGAGCCTATGGTTGGAGGAATCGTGAAGTTATGAGTACCCTCCCACCCAACCCATGGCAGGTAGGGTGGGAGTCAGGCCGGCTCTGCTCTTGCATCTGATTGGTTAGTCTCCTTCCTCTTGCCCCTGTCGGGAGCATCACTGGCTTCTAGACGCAGCACCGAGAGGGTCCTTTCACATCAGCCAGCCCAACTCTCCCATTTTGCAGACAGGGAAACTGAGGCCAGGAGGGGAACCACTGGCTCAAGGTCATACAATGGTTTCATGGGAGAGTCAGCCCTCAGAGCCAGGATCCTGTTGGGAGGAATTTCACCACTCGCCTGTGATTGACTGGTCTTCCCAGCAGGCAGCCGGGCCATGAAGAGCGAACCGGCTCCAGAGTTGGGTTGTTGCCACAAGACCAAGCCCCTGGGGAGTACAGGGAGCTCCCTGTCCCCCCATGAGGACTTCTGCCGAGGTGACCAGGTAAGGTGAGGTCCCAGCCCTGTCTCTGCTTGTGGAAGGAGGGGGGTGTTAGGAAGAAGTGGGGGAAAATCTGAAGGGACCTAGATGCCCCTGGTCCTGAGCACCCACCCCTACCAGGCCGCATCGTGGGGCTGTGCCCTTTGCGTGCCAGAAACCCTCTCCCACGTCCCAGGGGCCAGACTCTCCAGCCAGGCAGGAAGCTGACTATATGACCGTGGCCTGGGCCTAGGAGGGAGGAAGGTCAGGGCCAGCCCGTGGGGTAGACAGTCTTTGGTGAGGATTTTCTCTAAGTTCACCTTGGCTACATTCAAAAGCTAGTAGAGCGCTGAGACACGGTGGGATGAGAGTGGTCAGGAAGGACGGGTGGGAGGGAGAACAGGGCTGGGTGGGGGCTCTAGTGGCGGGGGGAGGGCAATCCTGGGAGTGGACGGGTCAGTCCCTTGGGAAAGAAATCGAAGAGGGAAGGGAAAGCCATTTGAGTGAGAGACGTGGTAGAGGGGTGTGTGTGTGCGGGGGGAGTCTTAGATTCTCCCCTTCGGAACAAAACTAGGGGTGGGACCATCCCAGGGGACTTCCGGTCCCCAGCCCCCAAACCCCTTCCCCCTGCCCTCCAGGTCTTCTCAGCCTACAGGCCACTTCCAGACAAAGTGGATGCCCACGGCCCATCCTGTGCCAGCTGGCTGTGTCCCTTGCCTCTGGCACCAGCCGGGTCTGCCGTGCTGGCCTGTCCCCAGGACCTGAACCTATACGTGTGTGCCCTGCAGTCGGCACCCTTGGGCACAGCCCCAAGGAGTCTCAGAGAAGATGCCTCGAGCGCAGGTAAGCCCAGGGCTCAGGTGGTGCCGTGGTGGAGGCTGGAGGTGGGGGGCACTGTTAGGTCGGAGGGTTAGAGACAGAGAGGACCCAGTGTTGCTGCTGAGGCTGGAGCCTCGAACACAATTTACTTCCACATTTTGGCCTGGAGCTCCGGCCTGGGGGTGGCAGGGGCTCCCTGGTGGTGACAGCTGAGCAGAGGAGGTGGGCAGTGGTTTTCTCAGGTGTGGGTGTGGGTGTGGGTTCTGGGGCAGCTATAGCCAAAGTCATGGGGGCTGCGGGTGGCACTTTGTCTGCCTAGAACATTTGAGCTAAAGAGGTCTATATTATAAGATAGGAGCCCTGACTGGGCGTTAGGGAGTCGGGTGGTATCCTGGTTCTGCTCTTCTAGCTCTATGACTTTGGGCACATCACTGAGGTCAGTTTCTTCTTCTTCGTGAGATCGAGATCGTACATAAAAGTCCGATCTTACTGTACCTGCATTCTACATCTATAGCTTACAGTACACCGTTTCCTTTCTCACCTGGACCTGGAGGGCAGGGACTATGCTGCTGAGTCCTTTATTTCCCCAGCACAGAATAAAACAGCTCAGTAAAGCTGATTAAATGAGGATCCAAGCAAACAATCTATTTCTTAATATTTACACATTTCTAGTATTTCACTCTATTTATTTTTTTCACTTTTTGTTTTTTTAGGGCCACACCTGTGGCATATGGAGGTTCCCAGGCTAGGGGTCTGATCAGAGCTGTTGCTGCCGGCCTACACCACAGCCACAGCAATGCCAGATCTAAGCCGCATCTGCGACCTACACCTCAGCTCATGGCAAAGCCAGATCCTTAACCCACTGAGCAAGGCCAGGGATCGAACCCACAACCTCATGGCTCCTAGTCGGATTCATTTCCACTGCACCACGACGGGAACTCTGTATTTCACTTTATCTCACTCCTAGTTTAACTCCTACCCCACTGGCTGTTGCACTTCAGTCTCTCCTGCTAGCTCTTCTCTGCTCACCTCCTAAGTCTCCCGTCCAGAGACACCTTCTCTTTCTTTTCCCCTCTCTCCTCCTCTCTTATCCACTCCCCTCTCCTAGTTTTCCCCCTACCTCCTCTCCTGTTATCTAGTGTAGTGGTTTGATAGAACTTTCTGCAACAGGGAAATGTTTTATACTTGTGCTGCTGTCTAATACCATATCTACTGGGTCTTTTCGTGTGTGTGTGTGTGTGTGTGTGTGTGCTTTTAAGGACCACACTTGCAGCATATGGAAGTTCCTGGGCTAGGGGTTGAATTGGAGCTGAAGCTGCTGGCCTACACCACAGCCACAGCAACTCTGGACCCGAGTTATGTCTGCGACCCACACCATAGCTCATGGCAATGCACTGAGTGAGGCCAGGGATTGAACCCACATCCTCATGCATGGATCCTACTCGGCCTCCCAACCCACTGAGCCATAATGGGGACTCCCGCTGAGCCTTTTATTTTTTTATCTTTTTATTTTTTTATTTATATTTTGCTTTTTAGGGCCGCACCCCTGGCATATGGAGTTTCCCAGGCTAGGGGTCCAATCGGAGCTGTAACTGCCAGCCTACACCACAACAACAGTAATGGGGAATCCGAGCCACGTCTGCGACCTACACCACAGCTCAGGGCAATGCCAGATCCTTAACCCACTGAGCAAGGCCAGGGATCGAACCCGCAACCTCATAGTTCCTAGTCGAATTCGTTTCTGCTGCGCCACAACGGGAACTCCGTGCTGAGCCTTTTAAATGTGATTATCGAAAGGGAGGAACTGAATTTTTTTTATGGCCATACCCGAGGCATATGGAATTTCCCGGGCTAGGGGTAAAATCAGAGCTGCAGCCTACATCACAGCTACCGCAAAGCCTGATCTGAGTCACATCTGTGACGGATGCTGCCACTTGCAGCAATACTACATCCTTAACCCACTGAGACAACGTGGGGTCTTTAACCCACTGAGCCACAATGGGAACTCCAGGAACTGAAATTTTTATTGTACTTATTTAATTAATTAAAATTTGTCACGTGTATCCAGTGGCTACCATTTTGGCACAGCAGATCTAACATTACCCTTTATAGGATCTCATCTTGGCTCAAGATACCCAAATTTATGTCTCCAGCTCAGACCACTCTTTTAAACTCCAAACCATTTCTTTTTTTTTTTTTTTTTGGCCTTTTGTCATTTTAGGGCTGCACCCGCGGCACGTAGAGGTTGCCAGGCTAGGGATCTAATCGGAGCTGTAGCCACTGGCTTTCGCCACAGCCACAGCAACGCGGGATCCGAGCCGCATCTGCAACCTACACCACAGCTCACGGCAACACCGGATCCTTAACCCACTGAGCAAGGCCAGAGATCGAACCTGCAACCTCATGGCTCCTAGTCGGATTCGTTAACCACTGCGCCATGACGGGAACTCCTAAACTCCAAACCATTTCATCCAACCACCCACTTGACTTCTCCATCTGGATGTCGAATAGGCTTCTTGAGCTGTTTTCTCCCCTGAATTGCTTTCTCTCTCTGAATTGTTATACGGTGCATATTTGTAGTCTCTCTTACTGGCTAGGGAAATTGCAGACCAGGAAAGCCCAGAGAGGGGAGAGCCCAGCGGGCTGGTACTCTCCCAGCTCCGAGCCAGGCTGGTTAGATGCGGAGCAGAACTTCACCCCAGGCTGTGCAGCCCTCACCGTCTTCCCTTTTCTGCTCAGGCCACCAGCCACTAAGGCCACCTGCCAGCTCCTCCAATGATGAGAAACTCAGAGCCAAGGACCGTCTGAGCAGGGACAAGATGGGAAGCCAGTTGGAAAAAGCTGGCGAGGGGCCCCCCTGCCCATCCTTCTCTCCTCACAGCAGTTCTTCCCCGAACCCCTGGCAGAATAAAAAGAACCCCAGCCCTCTGGCTTTCTGCTCTTGCCCACCGCCCACTCCCAGCTCCAAAGAACTCCCATCTTACCTCCCCCAGTTCTATTCTGCTTACCCGATTCTCCTGCCCCCACCTTACCTGGTCACTTGTGGGGGACTCCCTTCTGTGCAGTGTCCCCCTCTCTTCATGCTGCCCCAAGACACCACCTATGCCACCATGGCCGTGCCCAACTTGCTGATGAATGGCAATGAGCCCAGGCAGCCCAGCACCCAGGGGGCAACCCCGCGCCCTTATGCAGGGACTTCTCCAGCCTCTGGCCAAACCCAACCCTCCCCATCCCGGAATCCAGGCCCTGCAGCTGCCAGGACCTACTCCACAGGGCTGGAGCATGTTGGCAGGGCGGTTCCGGCCAAGCGGGCCCCACCGGGGTCCCAGGCAGGCTCTGCGGCACTGCCTTACCCACTGAAGAAGGAGAATGGCAGGATCCTGTATGAGTGCAACGTGTGCAGCAAGAGCTTCGGGCAGCTCTCCAACCTCAAGGTATCTGCCTGCGAGCTCCGTGCTCTCCTCGGCATCCTCCAGTGACCCTCACCCCCTGCCACCCTGCTTCTAGAATCAAGTACCTCAGAGCCAGAAGGAACTCCTGGGCTACCTCTAGGGCCTGTGACCTTGGCTGGTTCATTTGGCCCCTCAGTTTCACATCCGTGGAAAGGAGGCCACTCCACACTGAAAGAATGTCTATGAGATCAACTCATTTAAGTTAAAAATGGGGAAACTGAGGGAAGGTTTAGTCAAGGTTACTTTGATTTAATGGTGTAGTTAGAGGTTTTTTTGTTTGTTTAGTTTTTTCTTTTTAGGGCCACACCTGCCGCATATGGAGGTTCAGGCTAGAGGTTGAATCCGAACTGTAGCTGCTGGCCTGCACCACAGCCATAGCAACGCTATATCCGTGCCACGTCTGTGACCTACACCACAGCTCACGGCAGTGGATCCTTATTCCACTGAGCAAGGCCAGGGATCGAACCTGCGACCTCATGGATGCTATCAGATTTGTTTCTGCTGAGCCACAATAGGAACTCTTCTTTTTTTTTAGTCTTGATCTCAGTTTCTCAACATCTAGTGCAAACCCTTTCTTCTTCTTCTTCTTCTTCGTCTTCTTCTTCTCCTTCTCCTTCTTTGTCTTTTTTTGCCTTTTCTAGGGCCTCACTCGCAGCATATGGAGGTTCCCAGGCTAGGGCTCTAATCGGAGCTGTAGCTGCCGGCCTACACCAGAGCCACAGCAACGCCAGATCCGAGCTGCGTCTGCAACCTACACCACAGCTCACGGCAACGCTGGGTCCTTAACCCACGGAGCAAGGCCAGGGATCAAACCCGCAACCCCATGGTTCCTAGTCGGATTCGTTAACCACCGCGCTACGACGGGAACTCCTGCAAACCCTTTCTTGAACAGCATTCCTCTCTGTTTCCAGTTAAGCCTCTTCTCTTTGTTTTTGTTTTTCGTTTTGTTTTTTGTTTTGTTTTTGAAGGTCAGGTTGGGGAACCCGTAGATTGTAGTGAGTCTAGACCACAGATCTGACAACCAGCCTTTTTCAGGCGGGATCCCACACACCAGCACTGTGCTATAGGCATCGTTATAGGCATTGTCCAGCAGGGGGCGACCATGGGCTCATCTCTGTGTATCAACAGGGAGGAAGCTAGGCGGAAGTTGGCACCTGCTGAAGTTGAGGAAAAGTTAGGGTTATTGGAGACCAGAGCTCCTGCTTTTTCTACAGCATGAGTTATTAATGAGCCTCAAACCACCTGGAGAGCCAGGAAACGTGCAGATTCCTAGTCCCCAGCCCCAGAGATTTTAATTCTGCTGAGCTGGGGCCTGAGAATCTGCATTTCTAACATGCTCCCAGGTGATGACGATGATGCTGGTCTGAGGACCACATGTTGAGAAGCACTGCACAAGATATACGGGGCACCCCTTACCTGGCCTGCTGACTACTGCCCTCTCCTCTCCTGCAGGGCAGCAGGGACAGAAGATCCTGGGGGAATTGGCCTTCAGGGAGTTGATACCGAGCAGGGGGCATTGAGGGAGCTTGATGTCAAAAAGGAGTCCTGTGGGGATGTGGGTAGAGATCTGAAGAGGACCCCTGGCCCTGCTGGGGGACTTTGGGCAGCTGGCATCATTTCTCCCACACCCGGCTCAGGTCCATCTGCGAGTGCACAGCGGGGAGCGCCCGTTCCAGTGTGCCCTGTGCCAGAAGAGCTTCACACAGTTCGCCCACCTGCAGAAGCACCACCTGGTGCATACGGGGGAGCGGCCTCACGAGTGCCGGGTGAGAACTTCCTCCGCCTCCCCTGTGCCTCTGCAGGCTGGTGAGGCATCCTAGGCACCTGCGGCCTCCATTCCCCAATCATCCTGAGCAAGTGGAGACAAGACAGGAGGCAAGGGTGGGGAAGGAGAGGGAGATGGAGGGGAAGGGCCAGGATGGGATATTGGAGGTCACTCCCTGGGCCTGGAGGGGAGAATAGAGCTGTAAGTCTGCGGGGGGAGAATAATGAGGTTGGGGGTCCTGGGAGAGGATCCCCATTGCCGACTTCACAGCATAGTCGGAGGAGTTAATGCTGTAGTGTGTGCTAAGTATCCAAACGTTGCTTAAAACATCAGCTCAACGTTAGCTCTCTCCCTTTTTGATACTCACCACATTCCTTGGGAGGTCTGAAGGGCAGGGACGCTTTCTCTGCTTTACAGAAGCAGAAACAAAAGCAGCAGAGTTGTTACCGTCTAGGCTACCTGGGTTCAAATCCTAGCTCTGCCTCCAACTTGCTGTGTGAGCTGTGGCTGGTGGCTTCATTCTTCTGAGCCTCTGCTTTCTCACTGTATTATAGGAGTGATACTTAGGAAGCACTTAGTCCTGCTTCTCCAGGGTCCTGGAGAAGACTGCTTGAAACCAGTTCCTGGCATGTGGCAGCTCCCAGGAAATTAATTACGCCCACTGAAGCTGCAGCCACAAGCATAAGAGTTCTATGTGATGATCTCATTCAGTCCACCATACCTATGAAGTTAGGTATTAATAGTCTCATGTTACCAATAAGAAGAGCAAGGCTCAGAGAGGGGAAGTCACCTGTACAGGGTCACTCAGGGAGTAAAAGAACCAGGATACTAACCTAGTCTGCAGTCTGCCTGGCTCCAATGCGCCAGACACGGTGGGTCCCAGGGAAGAATCACGGGGGAAACGCTTCCGGGCCTGCATTACAGGGAGGTGGTGGAGGGGTGTTTCCAAGATGGGGAGGGGGAACAAAGATCCTGAGTCGCCCCGTGGGCAGAGCTGACGCCAGTGCTCATTCCCACAGATGTGCCACAAGCGCTTCAGCAGCTCCAGCAACCTTAAGACCCACTTGCGCCTGCACTCCAGGGCCCGGCCCTTCCAGTGCAGTGTCTGCTCAAGTCGCTTCACGCAGAACGTTCACCTGAAGCTACACCATCGGCTGCACGCCCCACAACCCTGCGGCCTCGCTCACACCCACCTGCCCCTGGCATCTCTCGCCTGTCTTGCCCAATGGCACCAGGGGGCACTAGATCTTGCGGCGGCACCATCAGAGAGGGACAAGGTGTCTTCGGCATCACGGGGAAAGCAAGGGCAGCCAGCCTGAGCAGTGGTGCCAGGACTGCCCTGGGGAGGGGGCAGGGGCTGAGCGATTAAAGGATATTCTCTCCGATGAGCTGAGGCCTCCTGAGCTTCCACAGTGGAGGGAAAGAGCACCCCCCAACCTGGGAGCAGGTCAGGGGACACAGCCAGGAAGTGACTATGATGCATACCACATGAGCTGGGAGCCTGCAGCCATCGACCTCTGCCTGGGTTTGGGTTCCTCTCTCTGTTCAGGACTATCTAGGACCAGGTCCTCCTCCTCAGCTCACCAATGCAGACTGTGCTGCCAAGCACGGGACCCAGTGCCCTCTTTTCTGAACAGATGTCCCAGCACCTGCCCAGATGCAGAGAGATCACCTTTTTGTCTCACAGTCCCTAGAGGCCACTGTGCCCACTCAGCTGGTACTCCCAGCCAGGATCAGGTGGCACATGCTCCTCCCTCTGTACCTGCAAGGGTCTGAGCCTCCTATGGGAGGGACAGGGACACAAGGATATCAGTCTTACGAGCCAGAAGCATGATGTCTCCCTGTGTGTCAGGACCTGTCGTCATGGAGGACAAAGGGCTAAAGGGGTACCGAGCTTGGGGAAGGGGTACAGGTTCTACAAGGACTACGGGCAGGGAAGCACTGGCAGAGAGAGCCTGGGGATCTGGGAGCCTCCTGATGGTCTTTCTCTCTGCAGTCCCAGAGGATCCCTTCAAATGTGCAAGGTGTGTTACACACACCCCTGCAGAGTTAGAGAGCATCAGGCGGGAAAGTGTACTGCCTAGGGAGGCAGGACGGCCAGGCTGTAACCTCAACAGTAGCTGTTATTAAATAATAGCTGGCCAACTTCCAGCAGGGGGCGCCGTTCACATCCCCGTGGATTTCAGATTGACCTCCGCACCTAGTACCGGGCGAGATTCCTGCTGGGTCGTCGTAGGGTCTCACTGATCGAGAGAGAGCACACTCATGGGGGTCCAACATGCAAGGCAAGGGCAGGGTCAGCTTCGGCCCCCACCACCAATCAAGGTCCAGGTTCCAAACCCTTCCAGCAGCCCTTTTAGCCCCGCCCAACATGCTAGGCCCCCCCCTCTAGGAGATTATGCTCAGTCCCGCCCCTGGCCCCGCCCCTGAGTTTAGCCCCTCCTTCCCCAGGGATGGGGGTTGGGAAAAAGACCTTTCCCTCCCTCAAGCCTCCAGGCCCCCTCTAGCCCCAGGCTACTCTTCCCTGGCCCACCTTGTGCAGGCTGCCACTTGGAGACTGCCAGCTCCCGGTGGGCCCCTGGCGCCTCCGGAGGCCTGAAGAAGTAGAGCGGACAGGGCCAAGAACAGGACCACCGAGAGCCGGAGGGGGGAACTGGGGACGGGGGGGGGCGGGGGGACCGGGGAGGGGGAAAGAAAGGGGGGACAGGGGAGGCGGGGAACGGGGGGTTGGGGGGACGACCCCTGCAGAGCGCACCCCCTGCCCTGAGGCGTGGGCAGCATCTGGATCGGTTCCCCGTCTCTGGCACCACGGGCGGGGCACTGTTTGCTCTGCGGGGTGGGGGGGTGGGGGGCGGGCCAGAGGAGGCGTTTCTCTGCAGATGAGCGGGATCCGGGTATCCCCCGCGGCCCGGCCCCGGAGCGGTCAGATGCCCTGACTCCCTTGCCTTTGTCCCGGACTTGGCCTTTGCCATGGCCGAGCGGCGCCGGGGCCTGGGGGCCCGCCTGGCTCGCGGGCTGGCAGTGCTAGGGGTCCGGAGGGAGCGCAAGGGGAAGCGGACCTCGGAGGAGGCCAGATCCCGGGATAGGTGAGGGGTTTGGAGGAGGGCCGGGCGGGGCTCCCCTGGGCCCACAGGTGTGGGTGCGTGTCTTAGAGTGTAGTGGATGTTTAAATAAGCGTGTATGAGTATCTGAGAGCATAAGAATATACCTGTCAGTGTGCCACGATTTTGGATGTGTGGACTTTTATAAAGTTTCCTGTGCTTTTTTAAAACTTTAAAACAATGTTTGCAATTCCAGAGTCTGGCAGAAATAGGTAAATACGGTAGCTCCTCCTGCCCCTGTGGACTTTGATTCTCACTTCACAGGCCAGTTTAGCTCTGGTCTTCACGTCCCTTTGCCAAGAGTATGACAGGTTCCTGAGTTGGCTTAAACTGCACTGCATTTGCCCTTAGATGCCACGAAGACATTTTTCCCTGTCATCCCAGATTGTAGTAACAATAAACTTTTATTTGCCACTTGCTTGGTGCCTTACCTGGATTACCTCATTTAATCCTCCCAGCAGCTGTAGGAGGCAGGTACTTCGTGTGATTCAGATCCGGAAATGGAGCTTTGGAGAGGTGAAGTCACTTCCCCCGTCACCCAGCTGGGAAGTGGTGGAGTTGGGACACACTAGCTTGAGCAGTCTGACCCTAGAGCCCACACCTGGAAGCACGGGGCCGCTCTGTTGCCTGGAGAGCTTCTGGGACTGCAAGCCAGGGGGCCAGAGCCCTGTCTTAAACCCTAAATGCCATTGGCCACGTGACCTTGAACAAATTGCTTCATCTCTCTTAGCCCAGTTCACTGAGAAGAAGGGAAAAGGCTCCATGGATGGCCAAGCTGAATGCCTGGGAGGGAAGGAGCAAAGAGCACCCCAGGAGCTCACAGTCCCTATATCTGCGAAGAATGTAGGGTGTGCTCTCAGGCCCAGGGTGTTTGTGTGTCTGCGTAGTTACTGGGCAATTTGTTCTGATCTTATCATGACATAGCTGTCTCCAGCTTGCCCTGGGAGGGGTGGAGGCCTCGTGGGACCAGAGTGAGGGGAGGGGTTTGCCCTACTCCTCCACACCAAAGAGAGAAGGGAGGGGAGGCCTAGCCACCCTTGCCTGGGAGTCCTGGGTACCCACGGGTACCCACACCCTGCCAGTGCCCTGCCTGGAAGACACACCCCCTCCCTTTACCCTGTCTGGTAGGAACCTGCCCTATAGGCCCAGATGGCACTGCTCCTCCCTTTGTGCACTTGAGAGGAGGCAGGGTTGGGGTGCAGGTGAGTTAGGGGTGGGGAGGGAAGGGGAGGGGCTGGAGCATGTTCCTGGGCCAGTACAATGATACATCCCGCGGGCACACGCGGGGCGTGTGTGTGCACTTGGCCTTGGTTTTCCCTGGCCATAGGAATGGCATAATCGTCTGAACCCTGCCGATTGCCTGGGGCGGGGGGCAGAGTGCACAGAGAGGGCAGCCAAGGAACTTTCCCCTCTTGCCCCCATCAGTGTGGCAATGTCCAGTCAGCCTTGGAGTGGGACCATCCTAGCGCCTTAACTTCAAGGCTCACTTTACCTCTAGTGGGACTCCAGGCAAGTCCCTGTACTACTCTGGACTTTCAGTGTCCCCATCTGAAAAATGGGGACACTAATATCCACCTTTTAGGGTTATTGTGTGGCGTAAAGGAGATTATGTAGGCATAAAACCTAGCGCTAAGCCCGGCATAGGGAGGGCCTCAGCAAACGGCGAGCTTTTGAATTATCAGGGTACTGTCCTTTCTCCGTACTCTGGCCCTGACACAGGCCAAGTTCCCATTTTGGAGCTAAGCCCATCGCTGTCTCTCTCTGTCTCTGGGGGTGGAGCGGACAGCTGTGGGAGGGAGCAGAGAGGAGGCTGCTGCATAGACACCCCAGTACAATGACCCTCAGCCTCAAGGTTTCAGGAGCTCATCCTGCCTGAGAGAAGAGGGAGGAGGGTCAACGGGGGTGGGACAGAGAAGGCTACTTCACCTCCTTCCCTGTGCTTCTTTCCCAGGCCCTGGGGTGGCCAGAGCTGCCCTGACCTGGCCCAGAGCCAGGGCAGCACCAGCAATGTCAGCCTCAAGGTAGGAGAGACTCCAAGGGTGATGGATGGGAGGGGAGCAGAAGCTCTGGGAGGGGCTGGGCTGGCCCTGAGAACCCTGACTTGCAGGTCAGGCAACTGGAGTTCTCTTGTCCCTCCTCTGCCCCAAGGGTCATGCAGGTCACACCCTGCCTCTGAACCTCAGCTTGCCCATCTGCAAAATGGGTACAATAATGACCGTTGTGAGAAATGAGGTAACAGATGTAGAACATCCAGCATAGGGCCTAGATGCTCAGGAAACAGCTTCCTAATTCCAGGGCCCCTGGGGAAGGCATATGGTGGCAGGGCCTGTTCTCAGAAACCCCTTTTCCACACACCTTCCTTTAGCCTGACCTCCCCCATCTTTGACCCCCTCTGCTTCCGGCATAGCCCCCAGGGGTGACACTGGGCCAGTGGCTTAACCTTCTGGTCACAGTTTCCTCATCTGCAGTGGGGACCTGAGCCACAGATGGGAGAGAGAGCGGTCCCCCCACCCTACCCCGCGGAGGAACAAAGGGTCCCTCTGGAGGTGTCTCAAGCAGCTGTGTGTCTGTGGTCAATAACTGCTAGAGTATAATTGAGTACACATTATCTGCTGGGCACTCTACATGGATTATCTCATACAGTCATCACAGCACTCCCAGGAAGCAGGTACTACTATATCGTGCCCATTTTACACATGCAGAAATTAAGATGCAAGAAGTTATTACAGCTAGGAAGTAACAGAGTTGAGAATCAAGACCAGGTTGCCTTACTCCAGGCCCCCACGTTAATCACCCAACCCTCATCTTTCTATCTTCCTTTTTTTTAAGGCCACACCTGCAGCATATGGAAGTCTCCAGCCTAGGGGTTGAATAAGAGCTGCAGATGCCAGCCTATGCCACAGCCACAGCAACACTGGATCCTTAACCCACTGAGCGAGGCCAGGGATCGAACCCGCATCCTCATGGATACTAGTCGGGTTCATTAGTGCTGAGCCACATGGGAACTCCCTCCTGTTTCTTGAGATGTTCAGCCGCTGGGCAGTGAGAGGCTGCATTTATTTCACAGATGAGTAAATTGAGGCATTTGGGGTCAAGGGTCCTTGCTGGGAGCAGTTTAACCCCAGACTTGGCTCCTCTGTTACCAAGGACACAAGTCCATCTCCAGAAAGTGGTGTTTTAGGGGACAGTGTCCATATGGATCTGGGGTCCTGAGCCCTCTTCCCTCACCCTCACAGCTGGGCTGGCCCCAGGGGAGGCAGCAGACAGAGGTCGGGGTTGTCCCTGACTTTTAGGGGAACCCTCTTTCCTGGCTCCCTCTTGTCCTAAGGACATTTCCATGCCCAGGTAACTCCTACTGTTGTGTTTGGGAATCTCAGGCTGGGAGGGTCGCGGGGAGGTGGCTGCAGGCTCTCTGGAAGCCTGGAGTGGGCAGAGGCCATGGGCAGCTGGCACCAAAGTACTAGAGGCAGGCGGACTCCTGGGAAATCAGCAATTGGCCTGAGAGTGGGAGCCCTCGCTGTGTGACCTTAGTCAAGTCAGTGTCTCTCTGCACCTCACTTTTCTTTTTTTTTCTTTTTTTTGCTTTTTAGGGCCATACCCACGGCATATGGAGGTTCCCAAGCTAAGAGTCGAATCAGAGCTACAGCTGCCAGCTTACGCCACAGCCACAGCAACGCCAGACCCTTCATCCAATGAGTGACGCCAGGGATCAAACCTACATCCTCATGGATCCTAGTCAGGTTTGTTTTCACTGCGCCACGACAGGAACTCCAGGGCCTCTCTTTTCTCATGTGTAGAATGGGAAGGGGTGATTTAAATGCTGAAGGGCCTTTCCAGAGCTCTGCCTCTTTGTCCAGCTCTTGTGGCCCCAGCAGGCTCTCCGTAGGACAGCTCTGCTTGGTGTCAGAGCTCTGGTCAGCTTCTGTGCCAGGCAGCCTGGGGTGTCAGGGGCGCGCAGAGGGCAGGGGAGAAGTGCTGCCACCAGGTCTCTGCTTTCCCGCAGGCCCAAGCCCAGAGCCGCTCAGAATGGGACATCCAGGCAGGGAGCCGTGGCTCCTGGCTTTGGAAGCGAGGACACAGCACAGGGGGCTCCACGGAGCCTCTGGGGCGTCTGCAGAGGCCAGCTGTGGGCAGCGCCTCTGACCTGGCCAACTATGTCTCTGCGGGACCAGAGAGCCTGGCACTGGCGGTGACATCAGCAGAGCCTGCTCGGGCCGGGTGCCCCTCGTGCCCTCTGCCAGCTCCTGGACATTCGGAACAGGGATCTCCGGGCTGCGCCTGCCTGCAACCCCCATACGTAGCCCCAGAGGTTCCTCTGAGGCCCGAGCCGCCCGGCAACCTGGAAGACACGCTGCCCCACCCAGCATCCTTCCCCAGGGCAGAGGGGACAAAGGGCGAGACTGACAGCCTGGGGCCAGCCCTGCCAGAGACCGCCCAGACCCTACTCCAGCGTCCCTGTGCCAGGAGGACCCGCTACCGCATCACTGTCACCCTGCAGGGGCGTGGGCAAGCACCTGGGGAGGAGAGCGAGGAGCCCAAACCGGCCCAACCAGCTCTCCAGCCCTGCGGCCCTGAGGAATCCAAGGGCTGGCAGGAGCCTTCCCAGGGGCCCCGCCCCATCACAGGGTGCCTGACTGACCCACCTCAGGAGCCCCGGCTGAGAGCCCCAGCACATCAGGGGAGCAGGGCCCAGCGGCAGGAGCTCCAGGCTGGCCGGACACCTGGATCCCTGCACAGCCGGTGAGTAGACTTCCGTTCCCACGTGGGGCGACTCCGGGAGGGAACACTGGCCTGTCTGCCCCCGCTGGGTGCCGATCTAGTCTCCGGGCTTCTTCAACTCAAAGCCCATTCATTCAGCTCCCCGGTCATGAGCTGACTCTGCCGTCCCCTCCCCTTCCCAGCTCTGCCCTCCTTTCCTTCCGCTCACCCACAGGCTACCTCCTGGAACCCCCTGCGGCTCTCCTCCCTCCACCCCTGCCCTCCCCCCAGCCCCCATCCACCCGAGGAAGGGGGTATCCTGTCGAGGAGAGGCATGGAGGAGGGGTCGCCTTATCCTCAGCAACACCCACCACTCCGTCATTCTGTTCAGGAGATCCTATTCCCAGCCGCCGCTGAGGTTCTCAGCCAAAGTGCTGGATGTCCTGGGGCAGGTTGCTTAACTTCCCTGGGCCTTGAGTTGTCAAATAGATGGGGTAGCGGGAGATGAGGAAGTAGGAGATAGTTACAGGAAAATACCTTGAACTCCAGAGAGTTGGGCAGTCGAAATAGCAGGGGTGCTTATTAGCAACGCCTCGATCGCAGCAGTTGTTACCCCACCTGGCTCAGTGTTGGCGGCCACAGGGAACAGACGCTGAGGTTCCCAAGCATCGGTTTTTAATTTATGTTGAAGGGACGCTCCTGAATCTGCCTGGTGGGCTCGGAGGTGGAAGGATGGGGTCCCTAAAACTCCCCGAAGAGGGGGTGAACGTGGAACCTCTCTAGACGTACCGGAAAGGGCACTGGGCCATAACAGGACTCTGAAAAGTCCAAAGGGTGGCTGTCATTTATGGTTTGTTTTCAAAACATAATTTTCTTTAATCCTCATGACAGCCCCGTGATGTCGGACGCTCTCCACTCCCCCACCCCAGTTACAGTAGGGAAACCAAGACTCAGACAGGTTTCATCACTCGCTCAAAGTCAACTAGAAAGTCAAGGGGCCAGAACTGGAACCCAGGTGCCTGTGTTCTAAATCCTTCTCTCTCCTGCCTCTCGCAGAGGCCTCAGTGGCCCTGTGCTGACAGTGGAGGGTTGAGTGTGGTTGCTGTTCAGGCTCCAAAGCTTTCTGTAACCTTGTGGAGGTGGACTTGGCAGCACTGTGTTAGCAGAGGCAGCATCAGGAATGCCCAGGCCTCTGGGCAGAAGGCAGGGTGATGCTCCTGTGTCAGGAAGAGGGGGATGTGGGTCCCAGGCTGGCTCAGAGACCTGCTGGGGTCGGGTGGGGTCCGCACTGGGGGAGAAGGGCTGCCCAGAGAGGGAGGGTGGGTGGGGAGGCAGGCCTTGGAGAGGGGAAAGGAAACAGCAGTAGGTTTAGCTGGGGGACTCGGGCTCCCTCTGCCACACCCGGACTATTTTGGGCACAGGTGGATAATAGCAGACTCCCAGGAGGCGATGGTCGCTTAAAGAGGAAGGAAGCCTACCTCCAGGGATGTCACCCTTCTCTGTCCCCTTTCCGGGGGAGGGTTCTCTGGGCCAGATGGGCGAATATGGGGGGTGCGGAGGCGGGGCACAGTTAGGGCCACAAATGGGAATACATAAGATGTGTATGCATCCAAGTCTGTGTGTTTGTTCAAGTGAGGGTAAATTTCAAGGAGAGGAGGGTTGGGGACTGTGAACTGACGAGTGTGTGTGTGTGTGTGTGTACTGTGAATGTGTGTGCATGTGGCATTGTGGCTCTGTGTTTCTTTGTGTGTGTGTGTGTGTGTGTGTCTTACACATCTGCTGTGACTCTGTGTTCGTGTGACTGTGTAAGTCTGGATAAGTATCTGTGAGTGTTTTTGTGCCCATGTGATTCTGTGTGTCTGTGCTGTGTGTCTGTGTGTGCCAGTGTGACATGGCATGTGCTTGTGGGCCTGTGGGCCTGTAGACTGGTTTGGTCTAGTTTGGGGGTGACTCACAGGTAAGCGGGGAGAATCCAGGACTTGTTGGGTAAGACAAGGCTCTTTCCCACACTCCCCGCACCCCCAGCCTCTCCCTTTCCCAGCCCCACACACCTGGTTTAGAGGTCACAGGTCACCCTGCCGACAAATCCACCTCTGGTCCAGGGCCCTGGAGAAAAGAGGGCTCTGGGAACGGGGCACTTCCGCTGGCCTAGGATAGGCATCTGGGGTCACTGGGGTGTTTCTACAGAGGGAAGACCAGACCGGGGAGCTATCGGCAGGCAGATTCTAGCAGAGTATGAAGAACATTCTGGCAGTCATGGCTATCTAGGGATGGGTTCAAGCTGTCAAACTGCGACCTCCCTAGAGGTATGCAAGCAGAAATGAATGACCGCATGCTTGTGGAATGACTCTCAGGGGTGTTGTCCAGGGGCTGGGTTGAGAGAGGCATAGAATTCTGAATTTGACTGTTGGGAGGTCACTGACAATATCTGATCTGATTACCAGTGATTTCCTTTCTGCTTTTTTGCATTTTAGGGCCACACCCATGGCATATGGAGGTCCCCAGGCTAGGGGTCTAACAGGAGCTGTAGCTGCCACCCTTCGCCACAGCCACAGCAACGCGGGATCCGAGCCGTGTCTGCAACCTTCGCCACAGCTCATGGCAACGCTGGATCCTTAACCCACTGAGCAGAGGCCAGGGATCAAACCCGCAACCTCATGGTTACTAGTCGGATTCATTAACCACTGAGCCATGATGGGAACTGCCGGTTCCTGTTTTTATGCCTAATTCTTTGACCCCTGGACTCCTAGAATACCAACTTCAAGAGAAAATTGGTTTTGGGTAAATCTAATCAGGTCCTAGGGCATCACCTAACATGACTAGCATTAAATAAATGACTGAGTGAATAAATACATGACGTAGACCCAGGCTTTGCCCCTTACTGTCAGTGCCATAAGGGACAGGGAATCTCAGCGAATGGTTGTTGTTATTGGTCAAAAACTGAGACGCTCAGCAGTAATGAACCCAACTAGTATCCATGAGGACATGAGTTTGATCCCTGGCCTTGCTCAGTGTGTTGGGGATCCCACGTTGTCGTGGCTGTGGTGTAGGCTGGCAGCTGTAGCTCTGATTCGACCCCTAGCCTGGGAACTTTCATATGCTATAGGTGTGGCCCTAAAAAGCAAAAAAAAAAAAAAAAAAGAGAGAGAGAGAGACTGGGGGAAGTGGGTTCAGCAAGGGGTGAAGCTCCCTGTTGAGGGAGTTCCAGCAAGGAGGACACGGGTTCTGTTGGAAGAAAGGGGGTTCCTTGGTGCAAACAGGGAAAAGAGGCCTAGGTCTCAGTGAAGGGCTGGGATCAAGGGCCCCAAGTGTCTGTTGCTCTCAGGAATTCTGGCCTGGGGAAAGAACTGGGCATCCAGCTCTGCCCCTCACCTCCCCCCTACTCAAGGCTTTTTCTGGGGCCACTCAGACCCTTCCCCGGGCCACATCACATGTTGTAACAGCCACCAGTGGTCCCCGAGTCAGGCCATGCTTCCCTGGGCCTCAGCCCCATTCATCCCTGCCCCTCATAAAACCTGAGTCACTGCTGGGGCCACAGGCCAGGGTCAAAGTTCTGGGTTCTGCCAGCTTCTCAGGAGGGAGGAAGATAGAGAGGGGGGTAGGGAATTTGGGGGCATGGGTCCATTTCTGGCCTTAACTGTCCTCATAGTTGTCTGGGGGCTGCCTCACAGAGAGGAAGAGCAGACCTGAAGACAGGCTGGCACTGAGGCTGGCAGAACAGACTGACCTCTCCAGTCCTTTTGGCTTGAGAATAGGATTGCCCTGCTCGGTATAGCCTGTAAGTCGGTGTGGGGGCTGCTTGGCTCCTCCAGGACTGCTGTGGCCCCCTTTAAAAATAAGTCCCCACACCACAGTCTCAGTTTACCAGGGAGATCAAGTGAGGGTTGGAAAAGAAGTAAGACCCAGGCTTATCTGTTAGGGAGTTTGATATGGCAGTTAAGCACCTAGGGTTGGGGTTCGGCTTTTGCCTCTGTGGCTTTGTGACTCTGGGCAAGTTTCCTAACCTCTCTGAGCCTTTTTTCTCCCTCATCTGCAAAGTGGGACTGTTCATACTTTATTAACAATTTATTCTAATTGTTAGAATAGGTATCAAATGCATGGGATTCTCTTGAAGATTCAATAGGACAATGAACATAAAACAGCAGGTGTTTGGCACAGAGTAAGCTCTCAACCGATGGCTGGCATTGTTGATGTTATTATTACTAAAACAAAGAGGAAATCCCTGGTGGCCCAGTGGGTTAAGGATCTGGCATTGTCACTGCTGTAGCTTGGGTCACAGCTGTGGCGTGATTTCAGTCCCTGGTCTAGGAACTTCTGCATGCCATGGGTGTGGCCAAAAACAAAAACAAAAACAAAAACACAGAGATTCTCGGGAGGGTCAGAAAAGAACTAAGACCCAGGCTGCACTGCTCAGGGGGTAGAGGTGAGATGTGTGCTGCCCAAGAGGGTCCTAGGAATTGCCGCATATGCTCAGAGCCTCGGCCTCCAGGGCAAGAGGGAAGACGCCTGCGTGTGGATTCAGATGTGAATCCAAACCCTGACTTGGCAACTCAGCAGGTGCGTCACGCTGGACCAGTTATTCCTCTTTTCTAACCCTCAGTTTCTTCATCTGTACAGTGGGGGAAATAATCGCAGAGGAGACAATTGAGGGAAAATGCATTCAAGTCCAAAGTGCTGCATCCTGTGACGCTTCAGCCAGACCCACAGATGCACACAGACAGGCACTTAGGCTCCCTTATGGGTTCCAACCACATGTTCCTGCTCGTACACTTGTGTTCACACCTGCTACTGTTTGGTCTTAGTTCTCCCAGGTGACAACGTGAAGCTTATGAGCCAGCATTTTAGTTTATAAAGTGAGTTTTCATTCTTTCTCTCCTACTCGGTCATGACAGTAACCCCGTGAAGCACATATTCTTGTTATTCCAGTTTTGTCTGGGGACCCTGAAGCTCGAGGGGAAGTGGGTGCCCAAGGCCAACCTGCTAGTGAGTAACAAGGCCTGGGGAACCCAGCTTTGCTTGAAGCCAAAGCTGTCTTTCCTTACCTTCCTTTATAATGATCAGAAACAGGATCAGAACATTGCCTGCCTAGTTTTCAGCTTTCAGGTTTTCTAGTTTTCAGATCCTAGAGGACTAGCCCCAGGGTCCTTAGGCAGAGTCACCGCCCCATCCACAGAGCAGTGGGCCAGACCCATGTGCCTTTCAGCTTTCTCCCTTCTCTCTCCTTCCAAGCTTAAGCCTCAGCTTCACCCTTTAAAGGACCCTGGCATAGGAGATCACCCGAAAGTGGGGAGAGGGGTGGGAGATCCGAGAGTTTCGTGCCATTTTACAGATAAAGAAACAAAGGCCCCAAAGAGCAAATGATTTGCCTGAGGTGACTCAGCCTGACCTTGGCAGGGCTAGTTATTGTACACCGCCCCCTGACCCTGTCTCCCTTCTTCCCAGCACCACCTGCAGCGAGCTGGACCACGGTGAGCCAAGGACACCTCAGGACAGGTGGTCAGGGCCCAACATGGAGGAGGCAGGTGGGCCCCCAGCTCAGGCCAAGGCCCGAGTGGTGAGTGCCACGCTGACGTGGCGGCAGCGGCCCCCTGCCCAGGAAGAGATCAAACACCATTTTCGCAAGGTGTCCCTGGTGTCAGGGACCCAGTTGGAAGCCCCCCGGGAGGAGATGTTTGAGAACAGCCACCATCGAGAGGAAGTCAACGGCTTCGCTGCACGGGGAGTGGAGACCGTGAGTCAGCAGGGCCCCCGGGACGGGGCTGGTGCCAAGAGCTTCCAGAGCCACGGGCCCATCTTCTCCAAGAAGTACACACTACCCCGCAAGGAGAAAAGGCCAGTGGGAAGGCCGAAGGAGGCTGTG
Source organism: Catagonus wagneri (assembly GCA_004024745.2). Taxonomy (NCBI): domain Eukaryota; kingdom Metazoa; phylum Chordata; class Mammalia; order Artiodactyla; family Tayassuidae; genus Catagonus; species Catagonus wagneri. Next base: position 15,181,705 of record PVHT021183551.1, on the reverse strand, counting down.
GGCCAGGGTGATGGCAGCCCCCCGGACCCCAGGACTGAGCCACCCAGCTCAGGAGCCATGGCCAGGACTGAGTTTTTGGTGCCAGTGCACGGGCTCTGTGAACCAAGCCCCCACCCGGCTGTGAATGTCATTGGCGAGAGCCCCCCGAAACTCGAGGAACGGCGGGTGACACGCACTGTGCGGACCACGGTGATGCTGGGAGGCCACGTGGACCGACGCGGGAACTACTCTGTGACCAGCTCTGGGGGGCCAACGCTCTCCGGCGAAGCCCTGCGCAGGGGCCGCAATGTCGCCCGCACGGCGCGGGCCGTGGTGTTGAGCCCCCGAGCAGAGGGCTCGCCCAGCCGCAGTCAGGCCCTGGAGCTGCTCAGTAGCCTCGTGCCTGCTGAGCATAGCCCGCCTGCCAGCCGGCTTCCCAGGCCCGTGCCTGTTGTGCCAAAGAGTCCAGGGCCAGGCAGCACAGAGGGTGGAGCCCTGGGGCAGCTGCCTGACGTGGGGACAGCAGAGCCAAAGGACAGATTTTCCCCGGTCCCTGCAGGCATCTCGGAGGATGCTCGCCCACCTCAGAGCCAGGATGTGCCGGCAGCCCACCCAGACCAAGACCAGGACAGAGCCCTGGATGCCAGGGTCCACGAGGTCCCAGCGGCGCAGAGAGCCTCCAGCCCCAGCCAGCTCCCTCCCCAGACCTCTCAGGGCCAGGCACCAGTACCCTCCTCTCCCAGACTCCAGAACCATAAACCCCCCTCCCTGGGCCCAGTCCACCCCCCAGAACAGCCCGAGCTACCTACTCACCCTAGGGCCCAGCTTACTCTCGAGCCCAGGAGACCCCAGGTCCCGCCCTCTGTAAAAACGGAAGGGCTTCTAGATCCCCCCGCTGCCACCATCCCGCCCGTGGTAAAGACTGAGGTTGTTATAGTCCCTGGACAATCTCTTGCTCCAGCCCCCACAAAAAGGAAGGCTGTCACCAGCCCAGATGGTCTTTGTGCTCCATCCTCCCCAAGGAATAAGGTGGTTCAGGACTCCGGAAATGTCCCTAACGTCTCCCTTCCTCAGAAAGAGGTAGTGCAGGGTTCTAGTGCTGCTGCTGCCTCATCCCCCAAAAGAACCAAGGTTGTCCAAGACCCAGAAGGCAGACCTAGCTCCCAAAAAGAGGTTGTCCTGGGCATTGGAGACAGCCCTGTCCCTCCCCTCACCAAGGAAGTGTCTGTTGAAGGCCTGACAGCTCCTGCTATCCCATCCCCCAAACAGGATGAGGTTGTCCAGGACCCTGAAGGGAGGCCCATCTCATTTCCTACCCAAAAAGAGGTTGTCCAGGGCCCTGGTGCTTTTGCAGTCTCATCTTCCACCCAGAAAGTGGTCGTCCAGGGCCCTACTGTTCCCCTTGCCCCCTCCTCGGTAGGCAAGGTGTCCCTCAGCCCAGGAGGTCCCCCTGCACCTGTGCTGATGAGACCAGAGGCGAGCCGGGAGTCTCAGGCTGTCCCTGACTCCACCAAGGGCAAGATGCTCCTGGAGCCATCAAGGGAGGAGGAGGAGGTGGCCCTGACCGCTGACCTGGAGATTTTCCTGGATACCCTGCGGAGCATGGAGCCCCCCGAGATCCTCCGCACTCACCGGCTGCCACGAGCCCCCCGATCCTCCTACCTGGCCACGTACGCCACACTGCCCATCATCGAGGAGGACCAGCCCGGGCCGTGGATGCCGGGACCCAGCCCCCAGGAGGTGCCCGCACTAGAAGAAAAGGAGGAGGAGAAGGGAGAGGAGGAGGAGGAAGAACCAGAGAACCCCTACCTGAGCGATGATGAAAAGCTCCAGCGCAGGCAGGAGAAAGCTGCGCCCAGCCTCTCCCGGGACTCCCACCCTGCGCGGCCCCTCCAGGTCTCTTGCTCTCCCCTAGAGATGATGAAGAAGCATGTAGCAGGTGCAAAGGGCCCTGACCCGGAACTGGGGCCGGAGCGGCACACAGGCAGCAGGCCCACTTCTCGTCTTGGAGGCAGCATTCTCTTTGGGGGTCTGGTACCTGCCCCCAACAAGGCCCCTGCTTTGGAACTACTGGGCACAAAACTATCCTCTCTGCCACACCATGGGGCACCAGGGCTCAGGAAGGTGCCAGGACAGCTGCCCCTGCTCTACAGTGAAAGGCCACCTCCAGAGAAGCCTGCATGTGCCCAGCCCCGGGAGGGGTGGGTGAGTGAGTCCTTGGGTGGGCAAGGAGGGGGGCGTGGCTGCAGCTGGGCCAGGGTTGGGATGGTGAGAGGACCACGGTGCTGGGAGGCACAGAGTCTCCAGGGACCAGAGGCATGGGTCTGAGTCTGGTTCGGTGTAACCACATTTCTTTGGGCCTCAGTCTCCCTGTCCGAACAGCAGGGGATTTGCGCTGTGGATTCCAAAGGGCTTGGTGGCTCTGTTATCTTGGAAGCTGGAGAGGGGGAGTAATAGGTACCTAGCTCCTGGGTGATAAGCCCCCGGGGGTTAGGAAAAAGTGTAGCATCCTCTGTGGGCCAGCTCCTTGGGGGTGGAGTCCAGGGGGGAGGATGCGGGGTCCCCAGAACAGCAGGTGGTGGGAGGCAGTGAGGAGGCAACCCCATAAGGCGCGTGTCCGCTCTCCATTCCAGAGCCCAGCACTGAAGACCCAGAGCAAGCCGAACACCAGGCCTGGAAAGGTAGGGGGCCCAGGGGCCAAGTGGGTGGGGCAGCAGGAGGCGGGGGCCTGGGGACAGGGCCTGAGGACCCCCTCCGTGCCTTCTCCAGATGATCCTCTTCTCAGAGCCTGGCTGCCAAGGCAGCAGCCGGGAGGTTTGGGAAGACACTGCTGATGCTTCCGGCTGGGCCCACGTGGCCTCCATACGTGTGGTTCGAGGCTGGTGAGTGCCCACCGGGGTCCAGTGTATGATGAACCTGGGGGATGCGAGGGCAGTGAGCAGTGCCCTGGTCAACCTGGCAGAAACCCCCTCAGCTACCCAGAGGCCCTGTCTTGTGCGGACATCCTTTCCCCACCGGTGACCCTGGTCTCTGTGCCCACAGCTGGGTGCTGTACGAGCAGCCGGAGTTCCGGGGCCGGAAGCTGGTCCTGCCTGAAGGAGACGTGGAACTCGGAGCCCCGGGGCCAGCGTGGAGTACCCAAGGCATTGGCTCCCTGAGGAGGGCTGTCCGGGTGAGTGGCTGGGTAGGGGGACCAGATGTCACCCTATCTACCCGAAGCCCCGGGCCCTGAGGAAGAAGACAGCCTTGGAATTTCTGGGAGACTTGATATGGGATCGGAGCCTGAAGAGGATTTATTATGGTCTCACCTGTAGGTTCCCAACCTCAAAGCCAACTCGGGAAGAAAGGGATTCTAGAATGTTCCGGGGCCAGGCAGAGGCCAAGCCCCATGAGCTCCAATTAGTGCTGGAGAAGTATTCATTTAGAGCAACATAAATGGGGGGGGGGACTGTGGGTGCTCACCCCTCACCCAGGGCCTAGGCTCTCAGACCCACAGCCAGACCCAAGGTGCCATGTTGATTTGTTTGCTGACAGATGCTCGTTAACATCTGCTCTGTGTCAGGCACCACGCCAGGCAATGAATGAATGGAGGAGGGCTGCTCTCTGCCCTGCAGGACTCACAGTCAAGCCAGGGTACGAGGGTTGGGTTTGAGGCAGGAAAGCCATATAAACAGATTAGAGATTTATAAACATCCCTCTGGTTGCCAGGAGGGGAAGGAAAGACTTGACGGGGATTCTGGAGGCAGGAAGACTAGGGAGGGCTGTGATTTCCAGCTGAGGGGCACCTCTGAATTTTGAGGGAGGGGTATGTGGATTGAAAAGGTATAGTCAATATTACAGTTTCATATCTGTAAAGTGGGGGGAAATAATGTTTTCATAGCACAAATTTACAAACTACTAAAACTGAGCTTGACAAAACCATCTTGGCCACTAGGGAGATCCAGAAGAGAAAGCAAAAATCTAAAGTCTAAATTCTAAAAGCAGGAGTTCCCTTCGTGGCTCAGTGGTTAACGAATCTAAGAACCATGAGGTTACAGGTTCGATCCCTGGCCTTGCTCAGCGGGTTAAGGATCCGGTGTTGCCGTGAGCTGTGGTGTAGGTTGCAGACGCGGCTCGGATCCCACGTTCCTGCGGCTGTGGCGAATGCCGGCAGCTACAGCTCCTGTTAGACCCCTAGCCTGGGAACCTCCATATGCTCCAAGTGCAGCCCTAGATAAAGCAAAAAGACAAAAAAAAATAATAAAATACAAAAAAAAATAAATTCTAAAAGCAGGGCCTAACAGATGTATTTGTTTTTGGAGGGTTTTGTTTTTTTTTTTTTTTTTTAGGGCTGCACCTGCAGCATGTGGAAGTTCCCAGGCTAGGGGTCGAATCAGAGCTACAGCTGCTGGCCTACACCACAGCCACAACCGCACAGCCGCAGCAACACCAGATCTTTGACCCAGTGATCGAGGCCAGAGATCAAACCTTCATCCTCATGGATCCTAGTCAGGCTCGTTAACTGCTAAGCCATGACGGAAACTCCTGTTTTTGGTTTTTTTGGGTCACATCCGCAGCATATGAAAGTTCCTGGTCCAGGGATTGAACCTGTGCCACAGCAGCGACCCAAACGGCTGCAGTGACAATACCAGATCCTTAACCCACTGCACCACAAGGAAACTACTGGGTTTTTTTTTTTTTTTTTTTTTTTTTTTTTTTTTTTTTTTTTGCTTTTTAGGACTGCACCGAGGCGTGTGGAGGTTCCCAGGCTAGGGGTCGAACTGGAGCTGCACCTGCGACCCACACCACAGCTCACGGCAATACCAGATTCTTTAACCCACTGAGCAAAGCCAGGAATCGAACCCGCAACCTCATGGTACCTACTTGGATTTGTTTCTGCTGTGCCACAATGGGAACTCAGTTTTTTTTTCTTTTTTTAGGGCCCCACCTGTGGCATTTGGAAGTTCCCAGTCTAGGGGTCAAATTGAAGCTACAGCTGCCAGCCTACGCCACAGCCACAGCAGTACTGAACCCGAGCAACACCTGTGACCTATGCAACAGCTTTCAGCAACACTAGATCCTTAACCCACAGGGCGAGGCCAGGGATGGAATCCACATCCTTATGAATGCTAGCTGGGTTCTTAACCCACTGAGCCACAATGGGAACTCATGGCTTTTGGTTTTTAATGGAAGCACAAATAACTCAAGAGCTGTTGTAATCCTCCTAGTTAGAGCGGACGAGAGTCTTAACTAGGGCAGTGGCCCAGCCATGCAAAGAAGGAGACAAGAGTTTTCAAAGCCTCTCCAGAAACACACAAATACTTGTGGACGGTTTATTGTGAGCTTCTCACCATAAATTCATCTTCATGTGGGAGGTAATGAGGTACAAGGGGGAAAACAAGGGCTTTGAAGTCATTCTATTCATTCAGCATTGACTGGGCACCTAGTTAGTGTGTTCCAGGCACGTGGGAGGTGCTGGGTTGCAACAGTGAATAAAAACTACACTGCTCAGTTCTCAGCCCTGCTGCTTACAAGCTGTGTGCCCTCGGGCAGGCCACTTAACTTTGCTGAGCCTCACTTTCCTAGACTGGGAATGGCATAATAACATCCACTGGTAAGACAAAATGAGAGGGGTAGGACAGGCCCTTAGCATCTGCCTTGCAACCAGTGGATGCTTCCCAAACATTTCATGAAGGAGTAAGTGAACGAAAATGGTCCTGGTGAGGAAGAAACACCCAGAATGCAGAGAGGATCTGCAGCTTCCTGGGATGAGGTATAGGTAGAGGCCCGTCTGGAGAGGGACAGGAACTGTACACAAAGGAAGGATCAGAGTTAGACCTCAGGAAGTGGCTGTCCATCCCTCCCAGGCTGGAAATAAGGCCCCCAGACGCAAGGCAAAGGGTATGGCACTCGGCCGGCGCCTCGTGGGAATTTTGGTCTCAGGTCCCAGAGGGCCAGTGTGGGACCAGCAAGGGCTTTGGTCTCAGGCTGGTCTGGTCGACCTTGCAGAGAACATCCCTGTTGCCTTTCCCCATCTGGACAGATTTGGGGACGCACGTGTGGGCGGTTGTCTAGGAGAGGTGCTATTTTACACTTCATTTTTCCACCCCTCCCCTCCTGCAGGACTACATTACCCCAGAGATCAGCTTGTATTCTGAGGAGGGCCTCAAGGGGGAGCAAGTGAAGCTAACCAAGGCCTTAGAGGACCCCCAGGGCCTGGAGAAGCCCCTGCAGGTGGCATCTGCCACTGTTTCCGCAGGACTGTGAGTCTGGGACGTTTTGGAAACCCTTCGTGTAACCTTCACTGTGCTGGATGCTGGGGACACAGAGGTGATAAGAAGTGTTCAGTTTGCTAGCCGGGCAGGCAAGCAAGCAGACAGTGGCAATTCAGAGTTCCAGGATGGAGAAGCATGGGGCTGGGGAAGCAGAGCACAGCACCAGACCAGCCTGAGATCAGAGAAGCCCTCCTGGGGATGGAGAGTCCTCAGCTGGGAGGAGTCAGCCCCACAAAAATTTAAGTTCCACGAGGGCAGGGGCTTTATATGTTTTGTTCACCACTGTATCACTGATACCTGAAGCAGGGCCTGGCGTAGGGTAGATGCCCCTAAATATTTGTTAATTGAATGAATGGGAAAAAGAGTATACTAGCAGAGGGAACAGTACCTACAAAGGTCCAGAGGTGAGAGAGCTGAGTTTTGAAAGTTCAGTCTGGCCAGAGGAAGCAGCAAATGGGGAGATGTGAGGCCCAAGAGGAAGGGAGGGAGGGGACAGATGCAAGGTCCTCTTTGTGCAGGTGGGCTGTATGGTGAGGCTAATGGGAAACTACCTGGGGTCTTTAAGCCTGTATGGGTGCTAGAAAGAACTCTCCAGCTGCTGTGTGAAATTAGAGAGGCCCAGATCAGAGAAAGAGAGATCGATGAAGTGGCTACTGTAAGAGATTATGGGGGCCTGAAATGTCCTTCAGAGTCCCCTTGATGGGGTCATCTCCACCCAAATCTCCTCTCCCGTCTATATCTTCCACCCAACCACCTCTCTGTGTTCCTGGGAGTCTGGGTGCAGGTGCCTCTCTGCCTCCTCCCCCAGGTGGCTTCTATACCCCAAACCCTTCTTTGAAGACACTCCCTGCATCCTGGAGCCTGGAGAGTACCCCAGCTCAGAGGCCTGGGGTGCATCAGACCCCAGCGTGGGCTCCCTGAAGCCCGTGAGATTGGTAAGGAGCAGGTGGTCCCAAGTAGCTTTGTCCTCTAGTCTGAGGGAAGAGGCAGGGCTTGGGAGCTCCTGCTCGGGATAGGATTAGAGGAGAGGGAGGGCTAGTCCAAGGGGCGGGGGACAGGGAGGACATGGGATTGGCCATTTTGAGGGGTCTCAGGATCAAATAAACCCTAGTCACCAGCCCTGCGGGTCTTCCGCACGTCTGGGCTCGTGTCTCAGCTCTGTCTCCCCTGTAGGGCTGCCCGAGTGTGGAGAAGCCAGGGGAGCCCAAGGTAAGAGTCTGGGCTGCATGGTCAAAGAGGGTTTTTGGGTGGGGTGTGTGTATGTGCAATGGCTACCACGGCCTGGTCGAGAAGATGGGAGAGGAGCCTGGATCTGGGGGGCACTGGGCTCGTGGGGAGCTAGGTTTTGCTGTGTAAGGACCAGATCAGAGGTCAAAGCAGAGGCAGGAGTAAGGTAAGGACATGGGGCTCAGTGAGGGAGGGGGAGGGCTTAGCTCTGGGCTGATGCCCGGTGCAGTCATCATGGAGTGGCTGGTCCAGATCACTCCGCAGGAAACTTACACCACCCGCCTCCCCTCCAGGCTGTGGTGTTTGAGGCCCCAGACTTTCAGGGCCGGAGCTGGGAAGTGAGCCGAGACATCTACAACCTTCAGCAGCCAGAGGACAGCCAGAGCCCCAACTTGGCCTCTGTGGGGTCCCTGCGAGTTCTTGGGGGCTGGTGAGGACTCAGGACGCTTCCCTCCACTTCCCCCTCCCCCCTGGCCTCTACTCTCCAGGGTGGGAAGTGACCTGGGCTACCTAGGGGTGGGCCTCCTGTGACTGAGTCTGTTTGCCTGCCTCCCCTTCCCCCAGCTGGGTGGGCTACGAGAAGGAGGGCTTCCGGGGCCACCAGTATCTGCTGGAGGAGGGGGAATACGCTGACTGGTCACACTGGGGAGGCTATAACGAGGCGCTGACCTCCCTGCGGGTCATCAGGACGGTAAGCAAGAGCAATTGGGTCATCCCTCTGCCTCTGGCCACTGCCATACTTCCCCCGGAGGAATCTGCTAAGGGAAGAATTTTTGCCTCCTCTCCCTGTTCTCCGGAGCACCTGGACGTGTTCCCTGAGGTCTAGCCTCTCTCCCTCCTGCTGCTCTCCCCCAGGCCACACTGATCACCTCACCCCAAAGTCCCTTGGTGGGTTGGGTCCTTGGAGTCTGGGCATTCCCTGGGGTTTACATCGGCGGGCAGGAGAAACCTGACTGTCCCTGGGGCCCAGGACTTCGGGGACCCGGCCATCGTGCTATTTGAGGCCATGGATTTCGAGGGGCAAGGCGTGGAGGTGAGCGAGCCGTTGCCGGACGTGGAGTTGGCTGGACACGGCCCCCGCACGCAGGCCATCCACGTGCTCAGCGGCGTGTGAGTGGCCTGGGCTCCGGGAGCAGGGCGGACCGGGATGGTTCCCACAGAGGCTCCGGCTCCGCCACGCTGACCCGGTCCCCCCCCCACCCCCGTCCCCTTCCTGCAGGTGGGTGGCCTATCAGGAGGTGGGCTTCTCCGGAGAGCAGTACGTGCTGGAGAAGGGCGTGTACCGCAACTGCGACGACTGGGGCTGGGGCAACAGCGCCCTCGCCTCGCTGCAGCCGGTCCTGCAGGTGCGTGGCGGCCTCAGGGGCGGGGCCTCTTGGAGGGGCGGGGCTTGGAGTCGGACGCGCTCGCCGCAGGGGGGCGGGACCGGAAGGCCCTAGCTCTAAGCTCGTGGGGGCGGGCCCTCGCGAAACAAACAGCTAATACAGACTTGGAATGTGCCGGAGCTTCTGAAGGGGTGGGAAATATTGAAACCAGAATTGAGGCTAGGGGTTGGTACCTTCTTTAAATCTCGAAATTTTGGTCCCACCCACCAGGTCGGGGAGCACAATCTGCACTTTGTCTCAAAGGTAAGGAACTGGTGTGGGTCTGTGCCTCGTCTTCCCTCATTTTAAATCTTTCCCCTCGTCCCGCTTCTCTCTGTCACTCCATCACCCCTTTCACTCTCATCTCTTCCCTTCTCTGCCGCCAGATTCAGCTTTTCTCAGGCCCCGACTTCCTGGGTGACCACGTCTCCTTCGAGGATGACCAGACCTCTCTGCCCTCCTCCTTCCAGCCCCAGTCTTGCCGTGTCCACGGTGGCAGGTGAGGACGTGCGTAGGGGAGGGGCAACAGGGCGCACGTGTCCCGAAACGCCTAGCTCAGCTTGGAAATTGGGGCTGTAGGAAGAAGGTCTTTATTTCACGTTATTTCCTTCCTTTGGCTTCCTTGAGATTAGCTGTTCTGTCTTGAATCAATCTTAAAACAAAGCAAAATAAAGTTTTAATGGAAAACGTAAAACTTGTAGACAGTGTAAAGGACCTCAGTCTTGTTTCATCCATCACTTTGCCTTTTTTTTTTAATGGACTATTTTATTTTATTATTTTTTGCTTTTTAGGGCCGCACCCGCGGCATGTGGAGATTCACAGGCTAGGGGTCTAATCGGAGCTACAGCTGCCGGCCTATACCAGAGCCACAGCAACGCAGGATCTGAGCCGCGTCTGAGCGGAATATTTTAAATCCCCAACCCAACATAAAATTTCACAGGTAAATAACTCAATATGTATCTCTAATAAGAAAGGACTTCCCCCACACATAGCCTAAAGTTATTACATCTAATAAAATTAACAAGAATTTATTATTACCTAGTACGCAGTCCCAGTTCAAATTCCTCCCGTTGTCTCCAAAATGCCTTTGTGAAATGGGTTTGTTTTTCTCAGGATCCAGTCAAGGTCCACACATTACATTTGGTCCATTTGATCTCTAATTTATAACATTCCCCTCCCCTTCCTTTTGTTTTTTGTTTGTTTGTTTGTTGTCTTTTGTCATTTTAGGGCAGCACCCGCGGCATATGGAGGTTCCCAGGCTAGGGGTCTAATCTGAGCTACAGCCGCCGGCCTATACCACAGCCACAGCGCAGGATCTGAGCTGCGTCTGCAACCTACACCACAGCTCACGGTAACGCCGGATCATTAACCCACTGAGCAAGGCCAGGGATCGAACCTACAGCCTCATGGTTCCTAGTCAGATTTGTTAACCACTGAGCCACGACGGGAAGTCCTCCTCCCCTTCCTTTTGTTTTATACCATTTATTCATTTGAAAAAACCCAATAAATTGCCCAGTAAGTTTACCATCTTCTCTATTTGGTTGATGGCTTCCTGGTGGTGGGTGTCTTTTAACTTGTTCCTCTGTGCCCCATATTTCCTTTAAACTGGTAGTTAGATCTAGAGGTGAGATGAGATTCAGAGCGTTTTGCTTGTTTTCTTGACCAGAGACTGTATAGGTGATGCGTAAACTTCCCACTCCATCTCATCAGATGGCACATGTCTGCCTGTCCCATTTTTAATAATATTGAGGTCCCTATATTGTAAGATTCCTCATTTACCTTTCACCTAATGATTTTTAGCATCCATTGATGATAATTGCCTAGACCCATTATTTCTTTACAGGTTACAAACTGATGATTTTCTAATTTTTGTTATTCCTTCTACATATATTAGCTGGACTACTTTCTTTTTTTTTCTTTTCTTTTTTTTTTTTTTTTTTT
>PVHT021183551.1:15153434-15169940 GCA_004024745.2 Catagonus wagneri | reverse complement strand
TTTTTTTTTTTTTTTTTTTGCCTTTTGTCATTTTATGGCCGCGCTCGCGGCATGTGGAGGTTCCCAGGCTAGGGGTCTAATCGGAGCTGTGGCCACTGGCCTGCGCCGCAGCCACAGCAACGCAGGATCCGAGCCGCGTCTGCGACCTACACCACAGCTCACGGCAACGCCGGATCCTTAACCCACTGAGCAAGGCCAGGGATCGAACCCGCAACCTCATGGTTCCTAGTCGGATTCGTTAACCACTGCGCCACGACGGGAACTCCTAGCTGGACTACTTTAAAGATGAGCTTTCCCTTTTTGGTTTACCAGAAAGAGTTTATCCAAAAAAAGGCAGTTTGATCTTTTCTCAAGAATCATCATTTGGAGTTCCCGTCGTGGCTCAGTGGTTAACGAATCCAACAAGGAACCGTGAGGTTGCAGGTTCGATCCCTGGCCTTGCTCAGTGGGTTAAGGATCCAGTGTTGCCATGAACTGTGGTGTAGGTTGCAGATGCGGCTCGGATCCTGCGTTGCTGTGGCTGTGGTGTAGGCCAGCAGCTACAGCTCCTGTTGGACCCCTAGCCTGGGAACCTCCATATGCTGCAGGTGCGGCCCTAGAAAAGGTACAAAGACCAAAAAAAAAAGAATCACCATTTGCTCCTTTCTCTTTCTCAGTTTCCAGAATTATTTCTGTATTGGTACCCTAGCAACCGCCAAATAATTTTTTTAAAGTATTGTTAAGGACTCATGGATTTTTATGTATTTGGAATGCTCCAGTTCATTGGAGTCACTGTTTTCTTGTGTGCTCAAATCGTTTTATCTTTGGCAAATGAGAATCCCTTCAGATTGCCTCCTGGGTACTTTTTTTTTTTTTTGGCAGCACCCACAGCACGTGGAAGGGCCAGGGATCGAACCCACGCCACAGCAGCAACCCCAGTCGCTGCAGTGACAATGCCAAATCCTTAACCTGCCATGCCAGGAGAGCTTTTTTTTTTTTTAAGGGCCACCCCGTGGCATATGGAGTTTCCCTGGCTAGGGGTTGAATCAGAGCTGCAGCTGCCAGCCTGCACCACAGCCACAGCCACAGCAACACGGGATCCTTAACTCACTGAGTGAGGATTGGATACTAGCCAGATTCATTTCCGCTGAGCCACGAAGGGAACGCCTCCTTTTTTTTTTTTTAAAGTAACTTCCTGTTTTTCTGGTACAATAAAATACTGCAGGATAATTTGTGCTTTTTTAAAATTTTGCCTCAAACCTGGAATCAGTCATTTCATTAAGAACCCTGGTTGCTTTTGATGGGTAATAGAGACCCAAATCTGCATGCTAGGTGTTTCAAAATTATACTACGAATATTACTACTAACAGTAAAAGCCAGTGAATGCTGTTTAAGGTTTCTCTGTTGCACTTTTTGTCCTCAGGACATTCTACTATATCCCACTAGGTATGTACAGTTCCAAATACTGTGTTTTTAAGACATTTGAATTTTTTTTTTTTATTTTTAGGGCTGCACCTGCGGCGTATGGAGGTTTCCAGGCTAAGGGTCCATTGAGGCTTCAGCTGCTGGCCTACACCATAGCCACAGCAACACCAGATCCTTAACCTACTGCGTCTGTGACCTACACCACAGCTCATAGCAATGCCAGATCCTTAACCCACTGAGTGAGGCCAGGGATCGAACCCACAACCTTGTGGTTCCTGGTTAAATTCGTTTCCACTATGCCACAGTGGGAACTCCCTGAAATAATTCTTTTTTCTCTATGGTTATGCCACCAACCTGATATACAGTTAGTTTCATTTATTTTGTTTATTTTAATTTTTAGGACTATTTCTCATTTTTATTTAATTCTGGTTTTTGGCTCTGTAAAATATTCACGATGTCCCTGTCTTAGCTTGGGCAGTGATAACAAAATACCATGCATTGGGTGACTTAAACAGTAGGAATTTATTTTCTCACAGATCTAGGGGCTGGGAAGTCCAAGATCAAGATGTTGTTGATTCGGTTCCCTGATGAGGGCTCTCTTCCTGGCTGGCGGATGGCTGCCTTCTTGCTGTATCTTCATATGGCTAAGAAAGAGAGCTCCCATCTCTTCCTCTTCTTATAAGGACACTAATCCCATCACAGGAGCTCTGTCTTTTTGTCCTCATCGAAACCTAAAAGCATCTCTAAGGCCGTCACTTCTTAAAGAGCATCACATTGGAGGTTAGGCCTTCAACATATGAATTTTGGGGAGACACAGACATTCAGTCCATAAGAGTTTTGAAGTCAAGACTTTAAAAAAAATAATAGCTTGGAAGTTCTCTCGTGATACAGCAGGTTAAGGATCTGGTGTTGTCACTGCATTGACAGTGACATTCAGATTAGATCCCTGGCGTGGGAACTTCCATATAATACAGGCTGCGGCCAAAAAAAAAATAGCTTTTATCTCTGTCCCTGCTACCTTTTCCCCTTCCTCCTCTTATAGGCCAATTTTTTTAAGTCCTTACCTTATTCATTCATTGTTTCTTTTTGAAGAAATAGGCAAATATATACTCATAAGTTTACATATAACTATGGAAGTCAAATATATTTTGTTTTCCTCCTCCCTCATTTTCTTACAAAAAGAAGCATGCTGCACTGGTAAATATACTAAAGACCGCTGAACTGTACAATTTATTTATTTATTTATTTCCATTTTTGGCTACCCTGAGGCATATGGAGCACCCAGGCCAGGGATCAGATCCGAGCCACGGTCATAACCTAAGCCACAGCTGTGGCAACACTGGATGCTAACCCACTGTGCCAGGCCAGGGATCAAACCCAAGTCCCAGGGCTCCCAAGACACTGCCCATCCTGTTGCGCCAGAGAGGGAGCTCCTGAACTGTACCTTTTTTTTTTTTTTCCTTTTTAGGGCTGAGCATCCAAGGCACATGGAAGTTCCCAGACTAGGGGTCGAATTGGAGCTTTGTGCCAGCCTGCATCACATCCACAGCAATGCAGGAACTGAGCCATGTCTGCTACTACGCCACAGGTCATGACAATGCTGGATCCCCGACTCACTGAGCAAGGCCAGGAATCAGATCCACCTCTTCATGGATATTAGTTGGATTCTTTTCCACCAATGGGAACTCCCCTGAACTGTACACTTTAAAAGAGTGAATTCTAGAGTTCCCATCACGGTGCAGTAGGTTAAGAATCCAACTACAGTGGCTTGGGCTGCAGCTGCAGCTCAGATTCGTTCCCTGGCCTGCAATTTCCATATGCTGTAGGTGTAGCCGTAAAAAAAAAAGAGAATTAAATCTTAATTCTTTAAAAAGGGAAGCATACTGTAAATACTGTTATGCACCTTTTTTTTTTTTAACAACATTTTGGAGATCTCTTTATATTCCTTTAAGAGCTTCTTCATTCCTTTTGACTGCTATATTATACTCTATATTCTTAGTTTATTCAGCCAATTCCCAATGGATGGACATTTGGCCACTCCAACTTTGCCAGTTTAAACTGTGTAATGAGTTGCCTTGTGTATGTGTCATTTCATAGTTTAAAGGATATCCTTGAGATGGATTCAGTGAGATGGGAATGCTAACTGTGCATGGAGTTTTGCTTGATGTTGCCAAATTTCCCCCGAAGGGGAGTGTGATTTCGTCTGAGCTGCATCTGCAACCTGTACCACAGCTCACGGCAATGCCGGATCCTTAATCCACCAAGTAGGGCCAGATATCAAACCTTCATCCTCATGGATACTAGTCGGATTTGTTTCTGCTGAGCCACGACAGGAACTCCCATTCAGTCCTTTCTTAAGTCTGACCTTAGTCTCTGCTGCTGCAGTGCTTATTCATCCTTGGCTTCCGCTGGATTCGGGGATCTCCATCAAGTCTGCATCCACTCTGCTGCATCTTGGGGGTGCCCCAGGAGGCCAGGGACAGGGTGGGCTCAAACACCTACTCACACCCTGCTGCTTCCTCCCCCAGCTGGATCCTGTTTGACGAGAAGGACTTTGAGGGTGAGCAGCACATCCTCTCTGAGGGCGAGTTCCCCACGCTCACGGCCATGGGCTGCCCGGCCTCCACAGTCTTGAGCTCTCTCCGGAAGGTGCCCCTGGTGAGTGTCCCCGTCCAGTTCCGGGTGCCTCTGTGGCAGGGGGTGCTGGTGGGGGGGGTCCCCCACACACAGCCTCTTCTCACTGCTGAGTGGGCTGTGGGGCTTGAATCCAGTCTTCTTCAGAACCACCCCGGGTCCCCTTGGCCCCAGGGCTTCAAAGCCAGGTCAGTTTACGAGGGATTTATTGAGCCCTTGCTGAGGTAGGTCTTGGGGACCCTGAAATAAATCAGACATAGCCCTCCTTCAAGGAACCCAGGTAGATGACAGGACAGGGTGTTGTGTCCTGATAGTGAGGTAGGACAGGGCCGGGAGGGGCTCGCACTTGGGGGTGGGCGCTGGGGGTTGATTCTGGGGAGGGAGGAGTGTGACAGAAAGATGGATCTGCTGCGTGGTGGGGGACAAGTGGGTGGGAGAAGGCAGCGGGGCTGCTGCTGTGATCCTGAACAAATGATGCCCACTATATTAAGGAGCTGGAATCCGTGGGACTTGGTGGCTGGCTGGGTGGCCAGAGGGGCAGCACAAACAGAACAGCTGACATTTATCGTGCCACACTCTGGGCAGTGGACAGTGGATTGTGTATGTGTCTATACTCGCAACATATGGAAGTTCCTGGGCCAGGGATCAAATCTGAGCCACAGTGGGCCACTGTTTGAACCTGTGTCGCTGCAGAGACAGCACTGGATCCTTAACCTGTTGTACCACAATGGGCTCTCCTCTGGGCATCATTTAAAAGGCTTCCCATCGGAGTTCCCTCGTGGCACAGGGGGTAAACTGTAATCTTCTCCCTTTTTTCAGTGTGAAAACTGAGGCACAGACAGGTCATGTGACTTGCCCCAGGTCACACAGCTGGTAATAGGCAGAGAGCTAGGTTCTCCCTAAGGGAGTCCGGCTCTGGAGTCCAAGCTCTTTACAACCACGCACTGGGCTCTGAAGACAGTCCAGCTTTAGAGCCTTGAGCAAGTGGTTTACCTTCTTCAGCCTCAGTGTCCCTTTAAGTGGGCTAATAATAGCACTTACTTACAGGGCTGTGGAGAAGTTATAATGAGGTAGGGTAAAGCACCTAGCACAGAATCTGGCATATGATAAGCCCCAAGTGCATGAGACCAGGATTATTCCCTTTTTTTTTTTAGGGCCTCACCCACAGCATGTAGAAGTTCCCAGGCTAGGGGTCAAATCAGAGCTGCAACTCCAGCCTACACCACAGCCACAACCACGCAGGATCCAAGCCAAGTCTTTGACCTACACCACAGCTCACAACCAGATCCTTAACCCACTAAGCAAGGCCAGGGATGGAACCCGCATCCTCATGGATAGTAGTCGGGTTCTTAAGCCACTGAGCCACAACAGGAGCTCCCGTGACCAGTATTATTCTTACCACTTTTCTCAGAAGTGCCCTTTACTGGGCAGGAGGTTTCGGACCAGTGCGGCCCTGTCTGGCACACGCTGCATCTGAGAATCTAGGGGACAGCCAGCTGTGTCCAGGAGTCAGGGACCCTGTGGGGCGGAGCTCGGGAGGGAAGAGGGCCTGAAATACCAATCTGGGAGTCGGGGCTTTGGAACTGGGGACTGCGTCTGGGGCTCTCGTGGCCTCACTCCTCTCGGCGCCCCCGGCCCCCAGCACTTTTCAGAGCCGTCCGTTTTCCTGTACGGGCTGGAGTGCTTCGAGGGGAAGGAGATCGAGCTCAGCAGGGAGGTGCGGAGCCTGCAGGCTGAGGGCTTCAACAACCACGTGCTGTCTGTGCGGATCAAGGGGGGCGTGTGAGTGTGTCACGGGGATGTGGAGGCTGCACATGGTGGGGGTGTCTCTGGGGCTTCCCCCCACTTCACTCTCCTCCAAGGTGGGAGGGAAGACGGGGAAGTGTGGGCTGAGAAGGGTCCCTGACCCTCAGGGCTTGGACCCCAGCCTGGGTGGCACGGGTGACCGGGGCTCTCCAGGACCCTCCTCTGCCCTGCAAACCCCAGGGCGCCTTCCCCGCCTCCCTCTCCACCCGCTCCTGGGACCTGAACCCCAGACCGGGGAATTCGTGAGAAGAGGAGGTGGAGAACGTTCTGAGAGCCATGCCTCCTCCTCCACCCGTCTGTTGATCTGTCTGTCTGTCTGTCTGTCTTCCTCTCTGTGTGTCTGGCACTTGCTGGACCCAGCTGGGTGCTGTGTGAGCACAGCGACTTCCGGGGCCGCCAGTGGCTGGTGGGCAGCTGTGAGATCACCAACTGGCTGACGTACAGCGGGACTCAGAGGGTGGGCTCCCTCTACCCCATCAAGCAGGTGGGTAGCATGTCCGGTTGCTCGCGTCTGGATCCGCCTATCTTCCTGTGTGTCTGTCTGTGTGTTTCCCATGTTTACCAAACTCAGCCTTTGTGCCCTTTTGTCATAATTTTTGTCACACCATCATTCCTCCTGAACCATTATCTCCTTAATTTTTTTTTTTTTTATCTTTTTGCCTTTTCCTAGGGCTGCACTTGCGGCATATGGAGGTTCCGCGGCATATGGAGGTTCCCAGGCTAGGGGTCTAAACGGAGCTGTAGCCGCCGGCTTATGCCAGAGCCACAGCAACGCAGGATCCGAGCCACGTCTGCAACCTACACCACAGCTCACGGCAACGCCGGATCCTTAACCCACTGAGCAAGGCCAGGGATTGAACCCGCAACCTCATGGTTCCTAGTTGGATTTGTTAACCACTGACCATGACGGGAACTCCTCGTTAATATTTTCTAACCAACACCTTTTTTTTTTTTTTACTTTATCCTTATCCTAAGGAATAATATCTATACGATCATAGCTTTGATGTGTATATATGATTTTTCCTTAGTAGACGTTGTGATAAATGTCTGTGAGTGCATGTCTGAACATCTGTCCCCTTTATGTGCATATATATGGAGGCATGGCCATGGGTGTGTGTGTGTGTGTGCATTTCTGTGTCTATGATGTCATTTGTATCCATGTGCACACACATCTGTGAGAGTGTATTTATGACTGCCTGCACCTGTACCTGTGACACTGTTGAAAGTGTGTGTCTCTGTGTGAGGATATTCGTGGTGGCCCCTATTTCAGACCCTTAGAGCATCATTGCTAGAAGAAAGCTTGGAGATTGTCTCCAACCCTCACATTTTACAGATGGGGAAATAAAGGCCCAGAGAAGTGGACAAAGATTTGCTCTGCAACCTTGGGCAAGTGCTTTATAACTTCCATGGCCCTCAGTTTCCTCATCTTTAAAATGGGAATGCTATGTGCACTAGAATTGTTATGCTGATTGAAGATAATGATGAATGGAAGTGATTAATTACTCAACAAACGTCAGCTGTGATTATTGTCATTACCATTGTTATGGTCACCACCCCCCAAGACCCCCAGCTGTTTTGTGGCAGAGCAAGGTCTGATGTCTGACAGCCCAGTGTCCGCCTTGCCGTGGTACCTCTTCAGCAGCGCTAGTGCGTGCGTTTCTCTCCCAAAGTGTGTGTGTACATCTGTGTTCCTCTATGCACCCAGACTTTTAGCAAAATAATGTGTGGGGTCAGCTAGGGGAGCAAATAGCATGCATGTACACGGCTGCATGAATCCATGTGTCTGTGTCTGCTGCGAACTCCTGTACAACCATGAGGACCACTGGCATATCTCCCAGTGTGTCTGGGTACTACGTAAGAGCTCTCGGTGTATGCGTGAGAAAGAAGGGGTGACTTAGGAGCAGGGTTGAGGATTCTTTGGGGCAGGAGGCTTGGGAGCTTGGGATACTGGGGTGTCCAGATTAAAGGCATTGGAGGCCCTACTGGGGAGCGTCTCTGCACAGAGACGCGTCCCTGACGCTCAGCTCTCCCTACCTCCCAGCGCCGGGCTTACTTCCGCCTCTGGAACGAGGCCCTGGGGGGATTCCTAGCAGTGCCCGACCACGTGGAGGACATGAAGGCGGGCCGTGTGGTGGTCTCTGAGCCCCGAGCCGGAGGCAGCTGCATCTGGTACTACGAGAATGGACTGCTGAAGAACCAGGTACCACTTTGGGGACTAGGACAAGGACACCAGGGCCCCAGAAACTTGGAGGCCGCCTTTGGGAGTTCCAGCCCAGTCAGGAAGAGGACCCAGCCTTGAACCAGAGAGACAGAGAAATACACAGATGCCAGGACCCTGGGGAGGTGGAAAATGCAGGCTGTGCAGCCCTGGGCAATTCAGGCTCTTCTCTGGGCCTCTGTCTCCCGTCTGTATAAATAAGAGCTTTGAACCAGATGCTTTTGAGGGACCACCCAGCTCTGCTATCCTGTGACAGACTTGGATCCTATTGATAATGATGGATTCACTCCACAAACATTTCCTGAGCACCTGTGTGCCAGGCGCTGTTCTAGGTGCTGGGAACATAGCAAAGAGAAGACAGAAACACTCCTGCCCTCCTGAGACTTGCATCCTTATGGGGAGATAAAGAAATGACACAAATGCACAAAATACCTTAGATGATGAAAAGTGCAATAGAGGGAAAATAAGAAAGGAAAATGGGGGAGTTCCATGGTGGCCTAGTGGTTAAGGACTTGGTATTGTCACTGCTGTGGCTCAGGTCACTTCTGTGGTGCAGTTTTGATCCCTGGCCTGGGAACTCCTGCATGCCACAGGTGCAGCCAAAGAAGGAAGAAAATAGGGGGAGTATCAGTAGCTCTGACAAGGGGAGCCCTTGCTGAGAAAGTGGCACTTGAGGGAGACACAGTCCAGCTGTCTTCATGTGAATGCCTCATGTAATCCCTAGAGGGCACTAGGGGGCTATTAAACTTCCCATTTTGTAGGTGAGGAAGCCAGAGCACAGAGAAGTTAAGTAACTGGCTGAAAGCTGGACAGCCAGTAAGTGTATGGAGGCTTGTCTGCTGCGAAAGCCTCTGCTTCAGGAGTCAGTCATGGAAGGCTTCCTGGAGGAGCTAATTTTTTCCAGCACTTTTATGGTTTCTCACATTGAACCTTTACAATAATGAGAACCCTCACAGCAACCATTCCCAAGGAAACCAGAGCTCAGAAGGAGATTGCCCAGAGCCACAGTCCATAAAAGGCAGGATTCAAAGCTGGGTGTGTCAAGGGTGTCTTGGGTTTGGTGGAGTCCTTTTGGGAGGGCCAATGCCTGATGACCTCCTGGGGCCTCAGGTGGCCCCCACCATGAGCCTACAGGTGATTGGGCCCCCCAGCACGGGCTCCAAGGTAGTGCTGTGGGCTGAGAGCCGCCTGCCCCGCCAGACGTGGAGCATCAGCGAATCGGGCCACATCTGCAGCCAGATGTTCGAAGGCCGGATCCTAGACGTGAAGGGTAAGTTGGGCATGTTGTGGGACAAGGCCCTTGAGGCCATTGGGGTCCCCAGCTCTCTCTGACCATCTCCCCATCTCTTACCCCCTCCCCCAGGTGGCCGGGGCTACGATCGGGACCACGCAGTGCTGTGGGAGCTGGCCAAGGACAGGGCCTCCCAGATCTGGACTGTCCATGTACTTTGAACTTCCCCCTTCACCCCCAGCCCTGGAGGCTTTCCCTGGGATAAAATGTTTTTATAGGGTTTTTTTGTGTTGTAACATAAACTTGTTTTCTAATATGCTCCCAGGTATCTCATCTCTGCGCACCTTCATTTTAGGGTTGGGAGTGAGGATTTGTTCACTGCCTACGTGTGCTTGCTCCTCCCAGCTCCAGTTCTGGGGATCAGATGTAAGGCCTCCCTCTGCCACCAGAGGGAGCCCTGGGACTAGCAGACTAACTGCTGCGTGTGGCCTTATATGCGGTCATCCCAAATGTGTTCTCAGAGCCAGCTGGCACTGGGCTGCCGGGGCGCAAACATGAACCAAGCCCCTTGGTCCCCACCCTTAGGTAACTCAGTCCAGGGGAGGATTCCTGCGGGTAGGGTGATACAGTGACTGGGTAAGAACAGAAGTGCTGGAACACACAGGGGAGGAACCTAAATCATTTAGGAGCACAGGGCAGGCTGCTCGGAAGAGGGCGACCTTCAGCTGAGATGTGGAGGCTGAGAAGGAATCAGCCAGGCCAGAGGGAGGCAGACCAGGCCAGGGGTGGAAACTTGGAAATTCAGTGTGATGGGGGCCCAGCGGGTCCAGAGGGAGGGAGGCAAATGGAAGCCACAAAGGGCCTTGCCCACCAGGGCTCCTCTCAATTTCCCCCAACTCTGGTCTCAAGGCCTACGGGTTTGGCTTCAGTCAAAGAAGCCAGGACAAGGGGGTCTTGGTCCCTAACCCAGCTCAGAGAGGGGAGGACATAGTCCTTCAATCTAGCAGACACTTGGCCCCTTGGCCCAGGTCCTCCAAGAAGAGGCAAAGATGGTCGAGGGCCCTGGGGCTTCTCCAGGGTTCCCTTCCCTCTCTGAAGCCCCAGTTCCACCATCCCAAACGCAGGAGGAATCAGAGTGGTTAAAGCAGCTGTTTCCCCAGTGCGTGGGTAGACGGAGCAGAATTAGGCCTCTTCATCTTTCTCAGCCCCCAGTGAGACATGAGAACAGGAGGATGGCTGTGAGGCTAGGAGCCCCCAGACACTGGGGGGGCTTCTCTCTGAATCTTTCATTCTGGAGACACCAGGGTAGTGGAGTGAGGGTGAATTTCTGAACATCTGTAGCTGGGGGTGTGCAGGGTCTGAGTGGGGGTAGGGGTGGGGCTTCTGGAACCATCATCCCCAAACGCCCGGGGACAGGTGAGGCACATGCAACTAAAGCAAGGGTGAAGGTGGCTGGTTCTGGGCCGTGTCCCTGCAAGGTGATCTGAAGGGGAAGGGTCTCAGGGTTTGGACTTTGGGGTGGGGAAGGTGGAGTGCGAGCTCCCCGGTGCCGCCTCTCTTGCTGACGGGAGCATGGGCAGCTCCTTGGTGCGGCTGCAAACCTGGCTCTGGGGGCCCATTGATGTCCAGAGACCAGGCACAGGACCCCACTCCAAGCACACATAAACTTTATTGACCCGCGGCTGGGTGGTGCTTGCCCCTCCACGTCAGTACGTCCCTGCATCAGCCATCGCCCCCAAGGCACTGCCTGTCAATTCCCACACCCTGCTCATCTCCAGCATCAACCCCTCCCAAGGATGGGGCGCGGGGGTGGGGGGGCTTCTGTTGCTGGTGATGGTGGCAGCCGTCTTGGGGGCACAGGGCTAGGGCTGGGCCGTGTCGCCTCAGCTGAGGTGGAGGAGCTGGATGAGGATGTTAGTCAAGAAGAGGAGGATGCTGCTGCCGCCCAGGCCGCCGAGGGCTGGGGCTCCGCCCTTGGGTTTCTTGGTGGTGGTTCGGTTTCCCAAGACTCCAGTTTGTATCTGCAAGAGGAGAAGTGGAGCAAGCTCAGGGGGCTTTTGAATCTCATGGGGGTTTGGTTGGTTGCTTTTTTTGTTTGTTTTTGTCTTTTTAGGGCTGTACCCACAGCATATGGAGGTTCCCAGGCTAGGGGTCAAATCAGAGCTGTAGCCACTGGCCTACACCACAGCCACAGCAATGCCAGATCTGAGTCACATCTGTGACCTACACCACAGTTTAGATCAACCCCGGATGCTTAACCCACTGAGCGAGGCCAGGGATCGAACCTGTGTCCTCATGGTTTCCAGTCGGATTCGCTTCCACTGAGCCACGACAGGAACTCCTCATGTTTGTTTAGAGACACAGTTTCCCCACCCCAGTACTACAGTCCTCAGTTCCTTTGTCCCTATGACCACGACTTCTTTCACAAGTTCCTGTGGGGACCGTTGGCTGCTTCCTGCCTTGACATGGGCAGGGTCAGAGGCGGTCCCTCGCCCACCTCCCATGGAACCTTCCTTTCACATCCATCAGGCCACCAGCTCCTCCGGCATGTAGGAGATAGGGGAGCCTGTGGCCCCAGCCCTTGACCTTACTATCCCAGTGAGGGGCTTAGCCTCTCTGAGCCTCAGCTTCCTCATCTTGTGAATGGGAAGAAGAGCCCACCCCAGGCACGAGGGTCACGTGAGACAGTGCTGGTGGGTGGGAGGGTGTGACTTCTTCCCTGAGGAAATGGCCAGATGATGATCAGGCTGTTCTCAATGCTTGATCAAGCTGCAACTAAAGCTGCCCTTGATGGAGGTTAAGCTGTTTTCGGTGGTGATCAAGCTGTTCTTGATGCTTGATCAGGCTGTTCTTGATCAAGAACTTGATGGCTCCCATCTCCTATACCGACTAGCATCTGAGATGCTGCCAAAGCTGCCTCCTGCAATAGCAGCTGATCTCGAGATTCTAGCTGTTTCTGGAGCAGGAGGTTTCTGTCTTCTTAGCATTGCCGAACACCCAGGCTCCTCTCCTGAGGGGCTCTCTGCCACCTCCAAACTGGATCAGGCTCCCTGTAAACATTTCCTGGTCCCCTCCCAACAGGACCGTTTCCCCAGCTTCCCTGTGGGTTGATGCCATCCTCACTTCGAGCCGTCTTCCCAAGCCTCTTCATCCCCTATTATTCCACAGCACCCTTGGGTGCCTCAGTGTACCTGTAAGCGCTCCCCAGCCTCAGGTACAGGAGGCAGTCGGCTCAGGGGCAGCCCTCAAACAGTCTGACCCCAACCAGAAGGGCTGGAAGGTTGGGAGCCAGGACCCCCCGCTGGAGCCTCTGCTCCCATGGGAGAAGGCTGGGTACCCCGGAGCCTGTGTGCCCTCAGGTCTGGGGAGTCCTGGGCGGTGGTGCCAGGGACTCCGAGGGGCTGCTCTTACCTGAATCATAACCAGGAGGCTGATGGTGAATAGGAGGAAGAGAAAGCCTTTCATCTTGGGAGGCTCGCGGTGGCTCTCTTGGTAGCAACTTTTGGCGATGAACCCAGGGCTGTCTGCAGACTCCTTTTGGTTTGACTGCTTATGAATGAGGAGGAGGCCGGGAGGCGGGGTGGAAGCAGGAGGAAGGAGGGCCTTTGGGGTGGGGTGGGGGTTCCGCTGCTTTTCTACAGACCTTGAGGTTGAGGATACCGGGCTCTCAGTTCTACAGCCCTGGCAGAGGGTGAGTTCTGGAAGGGGACCGAGACTGATCCCAGGGGTGGGAGTTGGGCAAACCAAGGGGCAGCTGGGGGCAGTAAAGAGGGCCTGGGGCTTGGAGTCATGCACAGCGGGGACTGACTCGGTTTCATCACCTGAACTCTGAGACCCTGGGCCAGAAACTACCTCTCTGAGCCTTTACCAAAGGAGCTGCCAGAGAATTAAATATGTATAATTAAAAGGAGATTGGCAGGGGATAGGAGCTAAAGGAGAAAAGGCTGGAGTAGATTTAGGATTGAAGATAAGGTTGTAGATTGTTCCAGAATGAAGACTTGGGGAACATTAACATTTGCAGTGCGGGGGTGGATTTCTGTGAAAATGAAGGAGCACTGCGTTCGGAAGCTGGAAGCCTCGCCTCTAGGTCAGCCATTCGCTCCAGGCCACATGGTTCTCATGTCAAGTGAGAAGATGGAAGTGGATTATTTCTGAAGTTTATTAAGACCTAGCATCTGTGATACAGACAAAGAAAATAGCAGATGGGTGGTGTGTTTCCATCTTGGATGGGTGGGAGAAGGGCTAGGGGAGGAACCAGGTGACTAAACTGCTGGGAAGGGATTTGGGGTGCAGGTGGCTGTGAAGTCCCAGCCATCCAGGGGTGGGGGCTAAGGTGAATGACAAAGCTGTTTGGATGGTGCTCCATCGTTTATACATCCTCTCACTGTATTCTCTCAGTGGGGCTCTGCAGTAGATTTTGTAAGTATCCCCATTTCCCTGATGAGGAAACTGAAGCTTGGATATTGAGTGACTTCTCCAAAGTAATAAAAGTCGGAGTCAGTCTCACATGAACTTGAATCCAGGTCTGTCTGAAGCTGCACCTGTGTATGTAAGGTCTGGGGCTGCCCTAGAAGTCATTGATTGTCTCGGTTCCGTGTCCCCCTCACTCCCAGAAGACCCAGGGCTTGGCTCTATAGTCCAGCTCCAGCCCCACCCACTCTCCCTTCCTTAGTTTATTCTGTGTCTCATTTGCATGCCAGGTAGTAAAAGAAATCCCCCCCCTCACTTCCCTCCTGTGGTTTTGGGCTTTGTGTAGCAAGCCTCAGAAAAACCCGAGTCAGCCCTCGAGGGGCCGCTGGCCAAAAAGAAACAAAGAAAAAGGAACTGAGAATTAAGGCTGGTGAGAGAAAGCCAGGAAGTGGAGAGGGAGGGGCAGGGATCTTGTGTCCCCCGCCCCGCCCCCGGAGGAACACACCCATCACCTCCTAAACCAGAGACCTCTCCAGACCCTCAGCTCAAGTCTCTGTTGCCTTTGGTGCACCTGGAGGGGTGGCTGATTCTGGGGGTTCATGAGAGTCTAGGAAGCAAAGCAGCAGATGCCAGAAGGGCACTGGTCCAAGAGACAGGAGGCCCATGTGGAAGTCCGAGATCGCTCTGCTGGAGTTCCCGTCATGGCTCAGTGGTTAACGA
Organism: Catagonus wagneri; assembly: GCA_004024745.2. Lineage (NCBI taxonomy): Eukaryota > Metazoa > Chordata > Mammalia > Artiodactyla > Tayassuidae > Catagonus > Catagonus wagneri. The sequence continues at coordinate 15,155,517 of PVHT021183551.1, read as the reverse complement.
ATCCGACTAGTATCTATGAGGATGTGGGTTCCATCCCTGGCCTCGCTCAGTGGGTTGAGGATCCAGCATTGCTGCGAGCTGTGGTGTAGGTCGCAGACGTGGCTCAGATCTAGCATTGCTGTGGCTGTGGCGCAGGCTGGCAACTGTAGCTCCAATTAGACTCCTAGCCTGGGAACCTCTGTATGCCTTGGGTGTGGCCCTAAAAAGCAAAAAAAAAAAAAAAAAAAAGTTGCTCTGCTGAAAATCGTCTCCATCACACTGGGCAGTCTTCTCTCTTACGAAGAGGCAGCTGGACAGGCTGAACCCTGCGGCCGGCTGGGTTGTCCTTTCTCCGTGCTGTGGATTTGTGTGAGGATACTTAAATGTCAGGCTCATATTTGCAAAAATATTATTACACACTCCAGAAATTTCATTTCCACCTCTTGAGCCTCTGCTGTTGTTTGAGCTCACAGTGGTGGTGGGGACCTGGTGGGTGCTGGAAGGGTTTTTAGGGTCATCGGGACCAGGAGTCTGTCGGTACCTGAGAGAGGTGGGGCTTCAAGCCTTTTCCCGCCTGCCCTCTGAGCGGTTTCATTCTGTTTGACACCATCTACATGGACAGGACTCTGGTCACAAAGCTAAAGAGCTTAGAGAGACCACCGTTTTACAGATGGGAAAACTGAGGCCCCCCCAAAAGGCAGGTGAATGGCAGAGCTATAGATAGGACCTGGTCTACCTTTTGATTTCAGTGTCCCGGTGTACACTTTCTCCAAACGTGACTTCTGAACCTTAACTAGCGAGATGGGATGTCTCAGTCCTCAGCATACCCCCTATGGCTCTCCCCAGGTATCAGGACCAAACCCCTTAGTGTGACATTCAGGGCCGCTGCCTTCTTCCTCAGCCTGGTGTTTTGGGTTCCGTAACATCCCTCCCCCCCAACACCCATATCACACCTTAGCCCTCAGCCGTACCCACCTTGCTTCTCTCTAGCTGCCCAGCTCCTTTACACCCCATGTGTTTTTCCTGTAAGGAAAGCCTTTCTCCAGTTATTTTATCTGCAAACTCTTACTTGCTCTTCAAGGCTTAGCTCAGAAGCCCCTTCCTCCAGGAAACTTTCTCCCCCCACCCCACCCCAAGAAACTTATTCAGTATTCCAAGAGCTTCTGTGGCCACTGCTCTAAAGATTGAGTCTGCCAAGAATACGGTTTGGTTCCTTGACCCAAGACCAGGTCCCTCTAGGTCTTGTCACCTCTCTAACCTGGCACAAAACAGAATACAGCACAGTTAGATGTCAGGAACAGCTGAACAGGTGAGTGAATATAAGGTGGTCATTCCCACCTCCAACCCTTGCATGCCTGTATTCATTCAGTCAGTAGATGCTTAATATGGGGCAACAGCAGACTAAGTATTGGGGAGTTTCCAATGAAGAAAATAATTAAGGGGAAGGGAGAGGTGAGCCCTTCGTTTGGGGCTGCTTCTCCCCTAAAAGTATTTGCCACTTCCAGAAGAGGCAGCTGAGAAACTGAGCAGAGCTTTCTACAAATTTATGGGGCTGGGGAGAAAAATTCAAGTCCTGCTAAGAAAGGGGGGCCCTGGTAATGCTCCCACCCACCACTCTGCTCTAGGTTGGGACCACGAAAGGTGATACCTGAGGAGTAAGAGTGAACAGGAAACAATAGCCTAGCCCTTCACAGAAATTAAAGACAACATGATCAAAAAACCAAGAGAGGAGTTCCCGTCGTGGCTCAGTGGTTAACGAATCCGACTAGGAACCATGAGGTTGAGGGTTCGATCCCTGGCCTTACTCAGTGGGTTGGGGATCCAGCGTTGCTGTGAGTTGTGGTGTAGGTTGGAGACGCAGCTCAGATCCCACGTTGCTGTGGTTGTGGCATAGGCTGGCGGCTACAACTCCAATTGGACCCCTAGCCTGGGAACCTCCATATGATGCGAGTGCAGCTCTAGAAAAGGCAAAAAGACAGAAAACAAAAAACCCAAGAGAAACAGCAGATAATAGAAACAGTTACATAGAAGATCCAGATAATGGAATTATCAACCGACCTTTTAAATAGCAATGCTTAGTGTATTCAAAGACATATGAGACAAG
>PVHT021183551.1:15103617-15152434 GCA_004024745.2 Catagonus wagneri | reverse complement strand
CAACTCCAATTGGACCCCTAGCCTGGGAACCTCCATATGATGCGAGTGCAGCTCTAGAAAAGGCAAAAAGACAGAAAACAAAAAACCCAAGAGAAACAGCAGATAATAGAAACAGTTACATAGAAGATCCAGATAATGGAATTATCAACCGACCTTTTAAATAGCAATGCTTAGTGTATTCAAAGACATATGAGACAAGACCAAAGTCAGGAATTACAGAAATGAACCAAGTGGAAATTTCAGAGGTTAAAAATACAATAAGAAATTAAGAACTCAGTGGAGGCATTCCCATTGTGGCTCAGTGGAAATGAATCTGACTAGCATCCACGAGGACGCAGGTTCTAGCCCTGGCCTCGCTCAGTGGGTTAAGGATCCAGCGTTGCCATTGCTGTGACCTGTGGTATAGGCCACAGACACAGCTTGGATCAGGCATGACTGTGGCTGTGGCGTAGGCTGGCGGCTGCAGCCTGGGAACCTCCCTATGCCTCAGGTGCAGCCCTAAAAAGACAAAAAAAAAAAAACCATAAAAGTAATGATAATTTAAGATTTCAACAGAAGTGAGGAAGTCAAAAGGGTAGTGTGAGAACAGAAATTGGAGGAGGACATAGTGTAGGTTACTGTTCAGGGAAGACCACTCAAATGGAATGTTTGGACAGAACAAGAAGGACCTGGGTGTGCAAAACACCTCAGACCACTCCCCGTCCCAGTTTCACAGTGTTCTTTAATGACCATTCCCAGGGTCTAGCACGGTCCCACAGGGGGCAAGTGCTCAATGTTACTTGAGCTTGGTGACAGAGTGGAACACAGTAAGGGTGTGGGGAGGACAGGGGGTTGTGGCGCCTATCACAGTACGATCTGCCCTGCAGCTTTCATCCCCACTGAGAGAGGGCTGTGATTCAACAGCACCACAGAACATTCCAAGGGAGATCTTTATCTGTTTGTCCATCCATCCATCAGTCCATCCACCTATCCATTTATTTCAGGCAATTTATTGACACCTTCTGTGTCAGGTAAGATGAATGAGTAAGGATCCCTTCCCTTGAAGAGTTCAGAGTGCAAGAGAGAGCTACCTACTGAAAAAGAAAGTCACAAAACTGAATAAAGAATGCTATAGTGGCAGCAGGACTGTGAGAAGGTAGAGTGAAAGTCTGCTTGGTGGGCGGAGTAGGGTTTTCACGGAGGAAGGGACATTTGAACTAGTTCTTGAAGGATGGAGGGGGTTCTCCCGGGGGAAAAGGCAAAGGAGGATGTTCCCACTGGAAAGAGAGGCCCGGACATAGGACAGGGTGATAGTTTCTGGAACACTGAGAAGAGTGAAGGGCAGGACACATAATACAAAGGTCTTAAATGCCGCCAAGATACAGGGAGGGCTTGACCCAAGGCACCTTTGGTGTGGGTGGAGCAGGGAAAGGCGGGAGAGATAGCCAGGTTCCTATTCTAAAGGAATACCTGGACTTAGAGGGCCTCTTTCTCCATTACTATTAACCTCTCTCTCCTGAGCTGCTAAGACTTGATAAACTCTTTAGCCCCAGAGGGGTCATAACTGATAAGGGTCCTTCAGGAAATGACCTATAAGCAAAGCAGACTCTATTCTCAAGAACAGAGACTCGGAGGTCCTGCTGTGAGTGCAATGGGATTGGCAGCATCTTGGAAGTGCTGGGATGCAGGTTTGATCCCTGGCTGGACACAGTGGTTTGAGGATCCAGTGGGGCTGCAGCTGTGGCTTAGGTTGTAACTGTGGCTCGGATCTGATCCTTGGCCTGGCAACTCCATATGCCCCTGGGCCCACAGAGGCGGGGGGTGGGGGGGGTGGGGCAGAGGGCGAAGAATAGAGACCTCCAGAACTTTCTAACTCCAGACCTGGGGTCTACTTCCTCAAGCTACAGGTGGGGAACAGGGAGTTCCCGTTGTGGCTCCGCGGAAACAAATCAGACTAGTAACCATGAGGACTCAGGTTTGAGCCCTGGCCTCGCTCAGTGGGTTAAGGATCTGGCGATGCCATGAGCTGTGGTGTAGGCAGGTGGCTACAGCTCCAACTTGACTCCTAACCTGGGAACTTCCAATGCCACAGGAGCAGCCCTAAAAACAGTAAAATAAAAAAACCACAGGTGGGGAACAGGACCAGAAAGAGCCTCCCTCCTGTTGTTCAGGGCCTCTCCACCATCGCCAGGCAGGGAACATCCACCAGGATGGGATCAAGAGGCCAACTGGTGGCCATCTGGGAAGTCCAGAGGGGATCCTGGGTGAGCTTGGAAGCTGGACAGATTGTCTTCCAATATCCTTCCAACATGCAAATCTGGAGACCTTGAACCTGGAGACCTTGGAAAACTTTCCGGAACCATCTAAGATGGGAGATAGAAAAATATAAGTCAGAAAAATAACTATTAGGTGAACTTGGACACTTGTTTCATTTTCATGACTTTGTTTTTGGTAAACGCCTTTTCCAAAACAATAATACAACCATGTTAAAAGAAATTTAATTTGCACAGTAACCCTGCTAGGTTCAGTTAGTATCTCTCTTTTCCAGATACAGAAATTAAGGATCAGTGGAGTAGCTGGAGCAGAAAGAGCCAGCTAGTGAGAAATGACAGAGCCCAGCCCCACAGACTCGTTAAATTATGCTGACCCATAATATATCCTCAGTAAATCATTATTATTTACTATTATTATTTTCCAAGTTTCTACGAGGAAAATGTACACTATCGTTTTCATAGTAAAGCTCTGACTTTTCCTAATAAATGTTATTTTAAAAATAACAAACTGCCTGCTAGGTCAGAGGGCTCCTGCCTCCCTCACAGAAACTAGATTTTTGCTGAGTGTCAGCCTACAGCAGAATCTCAGGCCAGGCTGCCAGCCCTGGGTAGGAGGAAGCTATGTTGTAAATCCTGATGCTTGGGTAAGTGCCAGTTCACTCCCCAGTCTTGCTGAGGTGGGAGGCAGTCCAAGGAGCACAACAGGGCCCATGAGGCCAGAACCCCTGCCTCCCTGCTGTTGGTCATTGTTTACCTTCAAGAGCTGAAGGAACATGAGCAAGGTGATAGTGTAAGATTGCTAATCCCCTACGGCTCCAACCCCCCAAACACTTGACCTCAAACTTTCTCATCTCATATATATCAGGCCTCAGAGAACTTTCTGGGAGCATCTCAGTGGCAAGAGACCTTTCCTACCTCCACTTTTCTGTTACACTTTCCACTTGAACTCTTCCCTTGGCGGTGGGCCTGAACCACCTGTACTGTGGCTTATTTTTGCTTTCATGTTTTACTAAAGTGGGAGCTTCTAGAAAGAGCACAGATCTGGAGGCAGAGAGTCTAGATTAACATCAACTTTCACTGCTTTCTACCCGTGTGGTCTTGTACAAGTGACTTCACTTCTCTGAGCTTCAGTTTTCTCATCTGTAAAGTTCACAATGCTGACAGCAGGCACTTGGAAGACACTCATTAACTGGTAGGTCCCTTCAGTCTCCAATTGGTGTGTAAAGAATACCTCGAGGAGCCTGCTCTCTCCTAAATGCAGTAGGTTAGAGTCAAGTGGAAAATACTAAGTGTAGTCTGAGACATGCAGGAAAAGGGCTTTGGTGGTTAAGCCAAGGCATAGAGTATCACAGCCGGAAGGTTGTGAGATAACGGTAGTTAAAAGCAGGAAATGTTTTGAAAGCTTATTCCGTATAGGTACTGTGACAGGCACTTTGCATGCATTATCTCATTTAATTTGCACACAACCCTATGGGGATGGGTATTCTCCCCATTTTACAGAAGAAATTAAGGTGAATAACTTGCCCAGGACACACAATTCAGGGACCTGGACTCCAGAGACCAAAGTCCATGCTCTTAACTAAATCACCTCTTGCTGCTCAAATCCAATACCTTATTTTTTGATGTGAGGCTCAGGAGGGGAAATGTCTCACCCAAAATCACAAAGTGTCTTATCCGAAGGCCGGGGGAATCTTACCTGAATTTTTACACAAAGGAAATAGAATCTGAGCTCCCTTTAGGGCGCCATTTGGTCTAGAAGTTAACAGAGAAATTCATATTTAAGAAACATTTATTAAGTGCTTGCATCATGTCAATTCATACTCAAAATAAGTCCCCCTTAGCATTGTACTTATCAGACCGGAAAGCAGAAGCTCGGAGTGATAAACGTAATTTCTCCCTAAAACAATTTAACAAAACAGCATTGCCGGGATTACACATTTAGGTCCAGCGACTTCCTGTGGCTTCGTGAACGCAACCCCAAGTTCTCCCCTCTCAGTGCCTTGGGGTGGTGTAAATGGACCCAAGGTCTCCCAAAACCCCGAGTCCGCGCAGAGCGGTGGATTCTGGGATTTGAAAGTATACTGCGAGGAGTTTAGATTCTGTGGGCCAATAGAATTCGAGCACAGAAGGCTGTACCCGCCTCCGCTGCCTGCTGGTTGCTTAGGGACCCCACATATTAGCCAATGAGAAGCGCACAAGTCCTGGTCGCCTGGGAAACCGCGTGACAACAAGATGGCGGTGCCGCGGGGGGCTCGGCGGCCCTGCGTGGTGAGTTCCAGCGGTAGACCTTTCTGCGGGCAGAGCCCCTGTCGCAGGCTGGGGCCCTGGGACAGAGAGCCTCGAGGACACGCGAGCTCCGTGGATGAGCGGGCCCTCAGCGTCCTGGGAGCATATTCGGGCCCCCGCCTACCTGGGCTACGCGTGGAGGCGGGAGGCGGCAACGAGGCTCGCTGGGCGGGGCTGGTGGTAGAAGTCTCATGGTGGGTGCTTCCTGCTGGGGATTTGGGGAAATGAAAGCGTGCAGCTGGCTGGTCTGTCCGCGTTGTAGAGCACAGAGGCCTGTGGAGGGACAAATTTGGGTCCCAAAGATATAAAGGCGTAATACAAAGCTTTCCTCTCAAAGCCTGAGTCTGAAGGAGTCCAACCTTTAGCAGCCTCTGGCTTGAGGCGGAAGACACAGTCCGCCCCCGGAAGCCCCACAGTGAAGGGTGTAGCAGTGGCTCTGTCCTCAGGGTCCCCAGTCTGAGGGAAGAGACACAGCCCTGCGCTCGGGAGTCCCAGGCTGATGGGAGGATACAGTTGTCGTCCACAGGGGTCTTCTATAATCCATGGGGAAATCGATCCGGAGACAGTGTGTTGCGCTGGCGTGAGACTGGAAACTGGGAAGTCAGTTTGGGGCCATTGTGACAGTCCCTGAGAAGGGCAGTGAGAGCCCCACTGTAGGACGGCCAACAGTGGCCGTGGAAAAGAGGAGCTCTGTATGAGAGAAATGCAGAGTTTACCCTGCAGGGGTAGGAGAGGATTAGGAGGGAAAGGAGGCAAATTTTTGCCTCCCATTAAGGGTCTCATTAAGAAGGAGGAAGTGGGAGGAGTTTATTTTGAGGCAAGATGTTGAGTTTGGCTTGGAGGCCAGGTCTTTTTTTTTCCTATGATAGCTTTATTGAGATATAATTCACATACTATATTCGTCACCCTTTTAAAATGTAAATTTCAGTTGTTCTCAGTATATTCATAGTGTTGTGCAGCTATCATCAGTCAATTTTTTTTTTTTTTTTTTTTTGTCTTTTTGCCTTTTCTAAAGCCGTAGCCGCGGCATATGGAGGTTCCCAGGCTAGGGGTCTAACAGGAGCTATAGCTGCCGGCCTACGCCAGCAACAACGCGGGATCCGAGCCGCATCTGCAACCTACACCACAGCTCACGGCAACGCCAGATCCTTAACCCACCTAGCGATGCCAGGGATCGAACCCGCAACCTCGTGGTTCCTAGTTGGATTCGTTAACCACTGAGCCACAACGGAAACTCCACCACTGTCAATTTTAGAACATTTTCATCAGTCCCAAAGGAAACCTAATACTCTTTAGCAGTCCACACACACATATGCACACCCCACCTCCCCTTAACACTTCCAACCCTAGGCAACCATTAATCTACTTTGTCTCTATAGGTTTGCTCACTCTGGACATTTCATATAAATGGAATTGTAAAAATTGGTGGTCTTTTGTGATGGACTTCTTTCCCTTAGCTTATGTTTTCAAAGTCCATTCACACTATAGCATGTATTTCATTCCTTTTCCATTGCCAAATAATATTCCTTTGCAAGGATATATATCACATTTGTTTATTCATTCATTGGTTGATGAACACTTGGGGTTATTTCCAGCATTATGAATAATGCTACTTATGAACTGATATATAAATTTTTGTGTAGATGAAAGTTTTTATTTCTCTTGGGTATATATCTGGGTGTGGAATTGCTGAGCCACATTCTCTAGAGGAACTGCCAGACTGTTTTCCATTTTACATTCCAACAAAGTTTTCAGTTTCCCTGCTCATCCTTGCCACTGTTGGCTAATTTCTGTCTTTTTGACTATTTTCTTTTGAGGGGTCATTATGGTGACTAGAATTTGGAGAAGGGAAAGATAATCAGGTCTGGTGAAAGTTCATGCAGGGCAGTCTTAGCCACTAAAGGCGCAGTGCCTGAGACTTTTTAGTGTGATGATTGTGATGGGGGTTTCATGACTCGGAATACACTAAGAACCAATGAATTACATACTTTAAAAGAGCTGGAGTCCCTTCTGTGTGGTGCAGTGGTTAAGAATCCAGCTATAGTGGCTCAGGTTTGATCCTTGGCCACACACAGTGGGTTAAAGGATCTGGTGTTGTAACAGCTGCTGTATCTCTCATTCAGTCCCTGGTACCGGAACTTCCATATGCTAGGGATGTGGCCATTTAAAAAAAAGGGGGGGAGTTAAGTATGTGAATTATACTTCAATAAAGTTGGGTTTTTTTGCATTTCTTATTTTTGTTTTTTAAATTAAAGTATAGTTGATATAGAATGTTGTGCCAATTTCTGGTGTTTAGCAAATAGACTCAGTTATGCATATATATCCTAGGGGATTGGGTATAATTTCTTGTGCTGTACCGTAAGACCTTGTCGTCTATCCATTCTAAATGTAATAGTTTGCATCTATTAATCCCACACTCCCCGTCCATCCCACTTCCACCCCCTCCTCCTTGGTAACCACAAGTCTGTTCTCTATATCTGTGAGTCTGTTTCTGTTCTATAGATAGATTCATTTGTGCCATATTTTATTTATTTATTTATTTTTGCTTTTTTTTTTTTTTTAGGGCCGCACCTGTGGCATATGGAATCTCCCAGGCAAGGGGTTGAATCGGAGCTATAGCTGCTAGCCTACGCCACAGCCACAGCAACACCAGATCCAAGCCGTGTCTGCAACCTACACCATAGCTTACAGCAATGCTGGATCTTTTAGCCCACTGAGCAAGGCCAGGGATTGAACCCACATCCTCGTGGATACTAGTCAGGCTCATTACCACTGAGTCAGAACAGGAACTACCTGTGCCATATTTTAGATTCCACATGTAAGTGATATCATGTTGTATTTGTCCTGTTTCTGACTTCACTTGGTGTGATAGTCTAGTTGCGTTCTTGTTACTACAAGTGACATTTTTTTGTTCTTTTTTATGGCTGGATAGTATTCCATTGTATATATATGCACCACGTCTTAATCCATTTGTCTGTTGATGGACATTTAGTTTGTTTCCATGTCTTGGCTGTCATGAATACTGCTGCAGTGAACATAGGGGTGTAACATAATTTTGTCCAGATATATGCCCAGAAGTGGGATTTCTGGATCAGCAAAGCTGTTTGGTTTTTTTTTTGGCCACACCCAAGGCATGTGGAAGTTCCCTGGTCAGAGATCAAACCTGCACTGCAGCTGTGACCTGCAACAGCTATGCCAACAGCAGATCTTTAACCTGATGTTCCACAGGGGAACTTCCAATAAAGCTGTTTTTTAAAAAAAGATCACATGGAGTTCCCTGGGGGCTCAGTGAGTTAAGGATCTGGCATTGTCCCTGCTATGGTGTGGGTTCAGTTTCTGGCCTGGGAACTCTGTATGCCACAGGTGTGGCCAGAAAAGAAAAAAAAAAAAAAACAAAAAAAAAACTGGGGGTAAAAAAAAAAAAGGAGTCAGCCAGTCAGGGGAAGGGTGTGGGTAGGAGTAGGGAGACCATTTTGTGGGGGCGGCTTCCAGGCCTGGGGAGATATGTGTGCAAAGATCTGCTGCACTTCAGGGCTGACAGTTCAGGGTGGCTCAAGTGTAGGGTAGGGTCCAGAGACACAGGCGGGGACCAGATGATCCATGTTAAGGAATTTTGAATTTTTTCCCACGGATGTGAAGGAGCCACTGGGAGTGTTTAGCAGGGAAGTGACATGTCAGCTTTGTGTTTAAGATCGCTCTAGCATCTTGTGGAGACTGGTGCAGGGAACCACAGGGGCTGTCACGCAGATTCACGTGAACCCTGAGATGGCAGGAACGAGGCAGCAGGGGTCGGATTTGGGAGGCTGGATGCTGGATGACCTGGGTGAGGAAGCTCTGGGCCTGATCCTTGGCTGCACCTCTGGGAAAGGGGCGGGGCATGAGCCCCAAACTCTAGAATGAAGACGGGGAAGCTGCCTCCTGGCAGCTCAGGTGCCCATGCTGGGCAAATTCAGGGGCAGGGTGGAGGCCAGTGCCACACATTTCCAAAGTGGAACGAAAGACTCCTTTCAGGAGATCCCGCTGTAACGGAACAGGATCGACGTCTTGGGAGCTCTGGGACGCTGGTTCGTTCCCCTGCGGGACACAGTGGGTTAGGGATCCAGCATTGCAGCAGATGCAGCTTAGGTCGCAACTGTGGCTAGGATCTGATTGCTGGCTTGGGAACTCCATGTGCCAAGAGGCAGCCAAAAAAGGGAAAAAAAGGATTTGATTCAGGCCCTGATGGAGAGCCTTTCATTCTAAAGTTTCTAGATATTACGCACGTAATGTACTTAATTCACTGAATACAGTAGTGGCCTTTAATTGCACCCCCTGATGTGTATTCATCTTTCCAGAAGGAAGAGGAAAGGAAGGGAAACCAACATTTGTAAGTGCCTTCTGTATGCCAATAACAGCCATGATTCACATTTAAAAAAAAAAATTTTATTGGAATACAGTTGATTTACAGTGTTGTGCCAATTTCTGCTGTACAGCAAAGTGATACAGTCATATATACACATATTCCCTTTCTTTTATCTTCCCTCATGGTCTGTCCAGTAGAACCTCATTGCCTATCCATTCTAAATGTAATAGTTTGCAGAGTTCCTGTCATGGCTCAGTGATTAACAAACCCGACTAGCATCCATGAGGACGCGGGTTTGATCCCTGGTCTCGCTCAGTGGAGGTTAAGGATCTGGCATTGCTGTGAGCAGTGGTGTAGGTCGCGGACACAGCTCAGATCCCTTGTTCCTGTAGCTGTGGTGTAGGCCGCCAGCTGTAGCTCCCATCAGACCCCTAGCCTGGGAACTTCCATATGTTTCGAGTGCGGCCCTAAAAAGACACACACACAAAAAAAGGTGATGATTTGAGTCTCCTAAAGCTCCCCATCCACCCCACTCCCTCCTCCCTCCCCCTTGGCAACCCAAGTCTGTTCTCTGTGTCTGACGATTCACATTTTTAAGTTATCTCCTTTGAGCGTGGCACTGGACTGGTGCTTTATGTGTGTTAACACTACCTGGCTGGTCCTATTTTCATCCCCCCTTTACACTAGGGGAAACTGAGACCCAGGCTGCGCTGGCAGATGGCAGAACCCATCCAGAGGCTGGACTCTTGACCTCCCTTCCATACAGACGGTTGTCTTGGTGGGATCCTGCCTTGGGGTTCCCCTCTCTGGCTCTGAGATGTTGGGGGTGGCACCTGGGTTCTAGTGGGAGGGAAGGGGACACCCGGGCTTTGTATTGACCAGCTTGCTGGTAGATAGCCCCGGCCTCCTGGGTAGTCCTGTGCCCGGGCTCTAATCCTGGGAAAGCCTCAGTCTCCTGCCCCTCCCGCACCCTGTCCCACCCCCATCACCCTTTCCCAGGCCCTACAAGGCCCAAGGCCTCCAGGAGCAGAGCAGAGAGCTGGATATCCAGCGGAGCAGGTGGACACCGGCACGGGGATCCCGAGGCCAGGCTGCCCCCAGAACCTTCTGCAGGGGCCGTGGGAAGAAAGGAGGGGGTGCCGCTCCCCGGACAGTGCTTCCTCCTGGGAAGAGTCACCAGGAAAGAGGAAGGTTCAGACCACTCCCTGGTCCTGAGGGACTGCTCCCAGAAGTTGACTTCTCTCTCCTCAGGGAGTTCCTGACAGCCAGAATCTGGAAGTAGAACTATGAGCTCACCTCTGGCCTCCCTTGGCAAGACCCGGAGAGTGCCTCTGCAGTCGGAGCTTGTGAACCCGGGGTAAGGAGCCCGCCCCGTGGGGTGTTTGTGTCCCGCCTCCTCCTGGCCCTTCCCGTGGACTAGGAGATTGTCTTGGGGAAAACAGTAAGCAGTTATGTATCTTTTCCCCTGACCACCTATCCTTGTGCCTTCTTCCGGGAGGCTCTGCCTGCGTCCAGGCGCACCCTGGGCAGTGCCCTCCAGTGCGGTGTGGGCTGGGGGACGGGGGCTACATGAATTAGTTCTTTTTTTTTTGTCTTTTTGCCTTATCTAGGGCTGCACCCGCGGCATATGGCGATTCCCAGGCTAGGGGTCTAACAGGAGCTGTAGCTGCCGGCCTTCGCCACAGCCACAGCAAAGCGGGATCCGAGCCACGTCTGCAACCTACACCACAGCTCACGGCAACGCCAGATCCTTAACCCACTGAGCAAGGCCAGGGATCGAACCCGCAACCTCATGGTTCCTAGTCAGATTCATTAACCACTGAAACACGACAGGAACTCCTATCATGAATTAGTTCTGTTCACACCAGTGGTGCACCTATTCCGGGCCCTCTTGCATCTGTCTATCACTTTCATCTTTTCAAAGCAATTTTTTTTTTTTAATTTTTTTACCTCTCTCCTTGCTCTTCTGAACCCCACTTTGAGTCATATGCATCACGGTCAAGGGGATCCAGAGAAGTTAAGGGGAGTTCCCCTTGGCTCGATGGTAACGAACTTGACTAGTGTCCATGGAGACTTGAGTTCAGTCCCTGGCCCTGCTCTGTGAGTTAAGTATCTGGTGTTGCCTTGAGCTTTGGTGTAGGTCGCAGATACAGCTTGGATCTGGCATTGCTGTGGCTGTGGCTGTGGCCAGCAGCAGCAGCTCTGATTTGATCCCTAGCCTGGGAACTTCCGAATGCCGTGGGTGTGGCCCTAAAAAGACAAAAATAGAAAGAAAAGAAAAGAAGGAGTTCCTGTCATGGCACAGTGGTTAACGAATCTGACTAGGAATCATGAGGTTGCGGGTTCGACCCCTGGCCTTGCTCAGTGGGTTAAGGATCCGGTGTTGCCGTGAGCTGTGGTGTAGGTCGCAGATGCGGCTCGGATCCCACGTTACTGTGGCTGTGGCATCGGCTGACAGCTACAGCTCCCGATTAGACCCCTAGCCTGGGAACCTCCATATGCCGTGAGTGTGGCCCTAGAAACGGCAAAAAGACAAAAAAAAAAAAAAAAGAGAGAGAGAGAGAGAAAAGAAAAGAAGTTTAAGTGGTAGGCCTGGGATCCAGCAACCATTTCGGAGCAGAGCTGGGGCTGGGCTCCTGGGCTTGGGGACTCTTGCAGTCTCCTCCCCGAGCCTCTGCCCTTCAGCTCTTTCCCATCCTCTCTGCTGGGAGGAGCCAGGTACCCTGAAGCCTGCCCCTATGCTCACCCCTGGGCCAGGATGGGATTTGGGGGTGGACGTCCCCAGGAGGTAGTGGCTGGGCCCCCATCTTCTTTAGGCTCGGCTGGGGGCCTGGTGCCAGAGCCTCCCCCTGATGGCAATCCAGGGGGTCCTAACTTGTCTGTCTTCCTTCTCCTTCCTGCCCCAGGAGGCGAGGGATAAAAATCTACGGAAATGGTAAGTGTGGGCTCCGTCCTCGTGTCCCCTTCGCCCACCTGCCAACGTCCTTGCGGTTGGGCGGATGGAGGAAGAGCATGACTAACTCCCCTGACAGCCAAGTAGTTGACCAGCCATAGTGCTACCTGCCGCTCTTGGATCGGGAGACCCCACACCCTTAGCAGAGGTGTCCTCCCTCGCATTTGAACCCCTCCCCCCACTGTGCAGTAGGACAGACCCCCGCCCTTCTTCCCCTGACAGCCACCTCCAGCCCATTACGCCTTTTCTCCCTGTAGCCCAGCCCTCATATTGCCGCCCTGCCTCCTGCAGGCTGAGGCCTTTGCATCCCAACCCCACTCTAGCTCCTACCCTGCTGCTGGCATTGCCCACCAGATCCCCCACTGGAGCTGGGCTGGGGGAACTCCAAGAAGAAGCCTGGTTGGATCCTTGCTCCCCAGCATCCCAGTTTTCTGCTTGGGGGACAGAGTACAGGCTGCTTCATCTTGGCTGGGGCTCAAGGCCCCCCTTTCCCCTGGGCCCCAGCCCCAGAGCAGTGACCTGGGCGTCCCTGTCTGCAGAAGATGAGGTGGACATGCTGAACAACGCACACGACTCCGAAGAAAGGATCTCTGTCCCTTCCTGCTATGGCGGCGCAGGTGCCCCTGTGAATAGGCAAGGTGAGAGCAGAGGCCGAAGGGGTTTGAGTTCCCGGCGGCAGCAGAGGCCCCCGGGGAGAGGGAGGCCCGGAGAGGCATGGCACCTGCTCCTACTCCTGGCCGACTGTGGCCATGGGCCTGCACCCCAGACCTGTCCAGAGCCTGGCTTAGCATAATGCCACACCCTTAGCCGAGGAGGTCTGGCGGAGCCCCAGGCCAGGCTGTGGCTGGCACCTCTGAGGTGGACCCCGCTGGCGTCACCCTGAAGTGTGATGTCAGTGGGTCTGAGAGGAATGCAGGGCCTGAGAGTGAAGCTCAGCCTTCAGGCATCTGTCTTCTGTTTGCACAGGGCTCAGGTCCCCTAGACAGCCCCTCGGCCTGGCCCACACCATCCCCAAAGGGCTGTGGCAACACCACCGTCAGGGAGGGGCCCAGAGTAGGATGGGGCTCACCAGGGCTGCTTCCCAGACGAGGCAGGACTGAGCGGGCCTGGGCGACGGGGAGACGAGGGCGGGCGGGCTGAGCTCTGCGGAGGGCTGGGCAGGGTCTGAGCTGGGAGCCTGTAGGAGCTGGGCGTGAGGTGAGAATTCTCCGTTAGCTGTGCCGTCGTGGGTAAGCAGCTCCCTGTCTCTCTGTCTCCATCCGCTCCTGTGTGAAGCGGGAATGGGAACATTTCGAGGTGAGGACTCCGTGAGGCAGGCCATCCTCTACCAAACACTCTGTCCGCTCTTCAGGTGGGGAGGGGGTGGAGGCGGAGGAGGAGACAGGAAGAGCCTGGGCCCGCCGCTGTTCAGTCCCCAAGCCAGGGTCTACCATCACCCCAGCTGGGGACACTTTCAGCATCAACCCCAGCACCCAGCTCTTCCCCGTGTCCCTTTACCTCTCCACGGCTCCTCAGCCCACTCTCAGCCGGGGACCACCCCCCCAAGGTCACAGGTAAGGACTTGCCTGTCTTATCTCACTTACCCTCGTGGGAACATTCCACACGGCTCCACGCTCCCTCTCCTCAGCTCGCCCCGGGCTCGCGGCCTCCATGATGCGGCCTCCATGACGCGGCCTCCTTGATGTCCTCCTGCCCCCGGGCTCCCTCCTCTCAGCTCTCCGCTCGCTCTAGCTTTTCTGTGTGGTGTTCCTCCTGCCTGCGTCCTCCTCTCTCTACTCTGCCTCAGACACGTGCTGTCGTTTCTGTGCTGACGGTCCCCAAATGTCTGTATATCAGTTAAGAAGCTTTTGACTAAAGTCAAAGAAAACCCCGACTCAACCGGTGGACCTCAGGGAGGTTTATTACCCCACGTACCAGGAAGTCCTAAGGCGGCCGCTCCGAGACGTGGTCAGAAGGTCAGGTTTCTCCACCTTTCCGCTGAGCTGCCCCTGGGCAGGTCAGCCCACGTGGTTGTGCGGTGACAGCTCTATTCCTGGCCTCACTCAGACGACATCCAGGAAAAGAAGGGGTCTGTTTCTTCCTATGTCTCTTCTTTTCTCAAACTTTTTTTTTTTTTAACCTAATGAATTTTATTTCAATTATAAGTGTACTTTCTCAAACTTTTTTTTTTAACTTAATGAATTTTATTTCAATTATAGGTGTACTTTCTCAAACTTTTTAATTTGAAAATTTTCAGCAAACACAAAAGCTGACATAATAGTACAGCAAACACCCCTCTGTCTTCTGTCTACAGATTCAGCAGTTAGTGACATTTTGACTTACTGGCTTTCTCTCCATATACACACATAATGAATGCAGACGTATTTTTTAGATGAGCCATTTTTGTTTGTTTTTGGTGTTTTGTCTTTTTAGGGCCCCACATGCAGCATATGGAGGTTCCCAGGCTAGGGGTCAAATTGGAGCTGCAGCTGCAGGCTTACGCCACAGCCACAGCAACGCGGGATCCAAGCCCAGTCTGCGGCCTACACCACAGCTCACAGCAATGCTGGATCCTTAACCCACTGAGCGAGGCCAGGGATCAAACCCGCAACCTCACGGATACTAGTAGGGTTAGTTAACTACTGAGCCACGATGGGAACTCCAGATGAACCGTTTAGAGATCAGTCACAGGTACTGTGATGTTGCACCTCTAAACACTCCACTGTACATCTCCTAAGAGTAAGGAAATACAGAACCACCATCCTGTGATCATACCTAAGAATATGGGTGGTCCAGTAACTCTAACATGCCTGTGTTCCAAAATATCTCATAGCTTTTATCCCCCCCCCTCCCTGCCCGATTTAGGTCCCAGCTGAGGATCCTGCACTACATGTGACTGTTATGCTTCTGCAGAGCAGGGTCCCTGCCTTTTTAAGAAAACAGCACAGATGTTTTGAAGAGTCCAGGCCCCCTGACCTGCAGGATGTCCTGCGTCCTTTGTTTTGGTGCTGTTTAATTTGTCCTCTATCCGCCATCTGTCCTGTAAACTAGGGATGAGATTAGAGACATGTTTCAACTGAGGGTGAATGTTCCTTTTTTTTTTTCTTTTTCTTTTTTTTGTCTTTTGTCGTTTTTAGGGCCGCACTCGTGGCATGTGGAGGTTCCCAGGCTAGGGGTCTAATCGGAGCTACAGCTGCCAGCCTACACCACAGCCATGGTAATGCCAGATCCTTAACCTACTGAGCGAGGCCAGGGATCGAACCCGCAACCTTGTGGTTCCTAGTCGGATTCGTTTCTACTGCTCCACCATGGGAACTCCAAGGGTGAACTTTCTGACGGTGCCTCAGGGGGATGTGACTGATGTTGTACCGCTTCCTTGTACATCTCAGCCACATTACCGAATCTCTGTGCCTCAGTTTCCCAAATCAGTTCATCTCCTCAGCAAAGCTGATGCAGGAACACTGCTGTGGACAGTCCCAGTTACCTAGGTGGCAGCTGCTGTCACCACGCTTATTTCTGCTGTTGCGGACTCCTCGCCGCCTATCCCGGACCCCCATACCCCAGCCCCAGCTCTAAGCCTGGGTTCTAGGACTCTGTCTGGTTGGCAGTCCCCGTGTTCCACGACTCGGAGCTGGTGGCCACCATGACGAGGAAGTTGCAGGATCTGGAGCAGCAAGTGAAGGCCCAGGCTGACGAGATGCTGTCCAAGGTGAGGCCCCAGCAGGGCAAGGGCCAAAGTCTGGTCTAAGGGGTGGAAGGGCCTGGGCTGGGGAGGCTAATAATAGTAAGGCTACTATGGCAATGGGCCAGGGTGTGGATCGGTTCTAGAATCATGTCCCCAAACAAACCGCCCAACTCGAGGGCTAGTCTGACCTGGGCCTGATCTGGGTCCTAGGCTGAGGGGTCTCTTCCACATCTGAGCAAGTCCCGTTAGACCTTGGATTGGTTGGCAGCAGTGGCTACAGAGTGCTGGGCACTTCGGGTGCTTCCCAGCTCGGTGGAACCACCAGGGTCAGCAGAGGTACAGGAGTGGTGGCCGTGTCAGGGGGCAGGGACTTTAAGCTGGACCTTCCCACCTGGAAAGAACTCCCTTGGGCTCTGGGAACCACTGGGCCTGCTCCCTCCTGCCTTGTTGCTGCAGGATCGGAAGATACGGGCCCTGGAGGAACTGGTGGAGACCCTCCAGGAGCACCAGGGTAAGAGGCCCTCCTGTTGTACCTCCCCTGGGCCGGCGACCCCTGCTCAGCAGGGCTCCTCTAAGAGCATCAGGCTGAGTTCCTGGTGGGTTTGGACAGCAGAGCCCAGAGGGGAGCCGTGACACACCTGGGACGGTGCCCTTCTGTGTGGGACTGAGTCCCCTGAGCACAGGGTTTGCTTCAGAAGCCTGGAGGAAATCAGCCCCCTCAGCCCCTCGCTCTGGGGGGGCAGGGAGGGAGTGGGGCCGGCGGCCTCCTGAGAGTCAGTCAGGGCGCCCTCTCAAGGTCAGGTGGAGAGGCCAAGAGGCGGTTCTCGGGGATCCCTCAAGTTCTCAAGGGGCAGTTTCTCCAGGTGACCCTCAGGCCAAAGCTCTGGTCACAGTCAGAGGTGGCCCGGCAGCCTCCGTGCTGGGGCAGAGGAACCCCTCCCTGT
The DNA here is from genome assembly GCA_004024745.2 of Catagonus wagneri. Lineage (NCBI taxonomy): Eukaryota > Metazoa > Chordata > Mammalia > Artiodactyla > Tayassuidae > Catagonus > Catagonus wagneri. The sequence goes on along the minus strand of PVHT021183551.1, from coordinate 15,135,993 downwards.
CTTTCCCTGAAGGCTCGGCGACCCTGCAGCGGCAGCAGGAGCTGGAAGCTGCGTGCACTCAGCTGCGGCGGCAGGTCGGGGAGATGGAGGTGAGGGAGCCGGTGGGCAGGGCCATCTGCCCCCAGGGACTGGGTCAGAGCCCCCCTCACTGGAGCCCCCACCCCCACCCCACACAGGGTGTCCCTAGTCAGGACTCCCCCAGAGTTCAAGGAACCAGCGCGGGGCAGGCTGGCCCTGCCCCCTCCCTCAGTGGTGACCCATTCTCCCCTCCAGTCACGGGGACCTGCCTCTGGTTCTTTGACCACATCAAGCCCTTTCCCACTTCAGGGCCTTGGTCCGTACTGTTGCTTCCTCCCCAAGTATTTTTTCCCATCTTCCCCTGGTGAGTTTTCACTCCTCAGTGTCAAGTCAAAGTGGGGTTTCCTTCCCTAGGGGACCCCTTTGACCTCTGACCAGGGCAGGTTCTCCATCCTGGGCTTTCTTAGCACCCCACCTCACTTCCCCTGGGGACTGTGGGCTCCACGAGGGAGGGACTGCTTTCCCCCCCGTTCCTTGCTCTGTGCCCAGGACCTAGAGTTGGGGCCTGGTCATCCGCCTTTACTGCGCTGGGCACAGCCATGTCCTGCCTCTGAACGTGGAATCTCACTCACCCATTGTCACCTTTCTTGCCCCATTCGAGCAACAGGGCTTGAACCAGAGGGGCCCTTGGCTCAGGGGAATGCCTCCCCCCGACCCCCACTCCCTTACCAGCTCCGCCAGAAGCTCTTCTTGGGGTCTAACCTCTCCCTTACCACACGGTTGGTTTTCAAAACCCTGACCTCATTTAAGACACAGAAGCCCCCACCCCGTGCGCCAGCTCCAGCTGCAGCCAAGGGGCCCTCCCACCCGGCTGTTCATACCTGGGGCTGTAGGAAAACAGCTGCTCCCCGCTGGCAGCCGGTGGGGCTCCTCTGAGCAGTTGCCACAGGGCGTGAGGGCTGCCCCCCAGGGCCTCTGGGCAGAGGGCATCGCAGCTCCTATGTTCACATTGTTCACACCTTTTTTTTTTTTTTGCTTTTTGGGGCCACACTTAAGTGCGGCATATGGAGGTTCCCAGGCTCCCAGGCTAGGGGTCGAATCGGAGCCACAGCTGCCGGCCTACGCCACAGCCACCACAACGCGGGATCCGAGATGCATCTGTGACCTACACCACAGCTCACGGCAATGCCAGATCCTTAACCCACTGAGTGAGGCCAGGGATCGAACCCGCAACCTCATGGTTCCTAGTCGGATTCGTTTCCTCTGAGCCATGACGGGAGCTCCTGTTCCCACATTTACGGCTTCATTAATTTAGCAAACTCATGCAAAGTATCTCCTGTGTGCCCCGTCCCCTGCCAGGCACTGGGATTAGACAGGGTCCCTGCCTTCACGTGGCTGACAGGCTAGAGGGCCAGTCACATAAACGAGCACACAGAAAGATACACAAGAACGGAATATGGTGATTTTTTTTTTTGCTTTTTAGGACCGCACTCGGGCATATGGAGGTTCCCAGGCTAGGAGTTGAATTGGAACTGTAGCTGCCAGCCTGCACCACAGCCACAGCAATGCCAGATCCGAGCCGCATCTGCGACCTACACCACAGCTCATGGCAACGCCGGATCCTTAACCCACTGAGCGAGACCAGGGATCGAACCCGCAACCGCATGGATACTAGTGGGGTTAGTGAACTACTGAGCCACGATGGGAACTCCGGATGAACCATTTAGAGATCAGTCACAGGTATCGTGACATTGCATCTCTAACCCGCAACCTCATGGTTCCTAGTCGGATTCGTTAACCGCTGCGCCACAACGGGAACTCCTCCTATGGTGAAATATTTAAATGGGTGACACAACAGAGACTAGCTGGGACTTGGGCCTCTGCGGGCTGACACTGGGCAAAAGAACTAGGTGAGGAAGGAGCCAGGGAGTGAGGATCCAGGCTGAAGAGATGAAAGCCTCCGCCTCCTGCCACGTAGAGCTGGCTTGTGGTGGCAGGTTGTGGGGCGCAAAAGGAAGAAGAGGCCGCAGGGCCCACGTCCTGGGGGGCAGGGCAGGGAGCAGGATCCCTGAGAATGAGAAACCACAGGAAGATTTCAGGTAGGAGGGTGCCGAGGGAGGAGGCAGGTGGAAGGGCAGTTTGTCCGAGGGGGAGATGACCACGGCCTGAACCGGGGGATAGGGAAGAGAGTGGACGGATGCAGTCTGCTTTGGAGCTGGCGTCGCGGGCCCTGTGGGTCCTGGGCTGCAGGGAGAGTGGTCCTGGATGAAGCTCCGGCGGAGGCAGGACCTCCCCATTGATGGAGACAAGGAAGCCTGTAGGGGAAGAGGTGTGGGAGGTGGGGGCAAGGAGTCACGACTAGGCCAAGTTCATTTGGAGATGCCTATTAGACATCTCCGTGTAGACGGCTCGGAATTTGAAACTAGAGGAAGAACGTGTTGCGAGCAATGAAGGCAGAAGCGTGCCCACTGGGTTAGGCGCGAGGCAGGTTGCTGGTGGCTGCATGTCAGCAGTTTCAGTGAGGTGTGGAGCTGGAGGCTGGGTGGGAGCAGGTCAAGGAGAGGAAGGGAGCTGAGGAAGCTGCAGCAGGAAGTGCAGACAACTCAGAAGTTTTCCTGGGAGTGGCCATTGTGGCTCAGCGGGTTAAAAATGCAACTAGTATCCATGAGGATGTGGGTTCGCTCCCTGGCCTTGCTCAGTGGGTTAAAGATCTGGCGTTGCCGTGAGCTGTGGTGTAGGTCGCAGACATGGCTCAGATCCTGTGTGGCTGCGGCTGTGGCGGTGGCTGTGGCGTGAGCCGGCAGCTACAGCTCAGATTCAGCCCCTGGCTTGGGAACTTCCATATGCCACACCTGCAGCCCTAAAAAGTTTTCTTGTGGCAAAGGGGCTGTGAGGCCAGCTATAGAGGGGCCACGTGTGGGTGGACATGTCCCCTCAGACCTGCCCAGTGGAGTGTCCCTGCCCCTCCTCCTACTCAGACCAGACCCACCCGCCTTCAGCGAGCTCCTGCTTGTGCCAGGCCCTGTACAAAGTACATGACGGGAGTTATCCTTGTCTTCCTCACAAGCTTCATTTCACAAGGAGCCTGAGGCTCTAGGAGGTGAAGCGGCCCCTCAAGGTCACAGCTAGGAAGTGGCCGAGACCCTGGTGCCCATCCCCCCATCCAGTGGGCTTTGGTGCCGCCTTTTCCCCTGGAAGGGGCTGAGCTGACAGGGCCCTTGACACCTCCCTCTCCTCTCCCCGCAGCGCTTCCTCGGTGACTACGGCCTGCAGTGGGTGGGCGAGCCCACGGACCAGGAGGACTCGGAGGACAAGTTAGACTCCGAGGATAACGAGAGGGACTGGATGACAGCCAAGAAGTTCTGGAAGCCAGGTAGAGTCACGTCTGCCCCAGTCCCACCCTGCAAAGCTTCTGATGGCGCCCAGCTGTCCAGAGGCCATCTCATCCATGACCCTGTTCCCAGCACAAGGCGCCCCAAGGCCTCCCACACTTTGCCACTGACACAGGGGCAGGAAGGAAAGGTCTAAGGCTCCAGGGACCCAGAGATACAAGACATAACAAGACCTCATTTGTCTCAGGCACCACAGTTCACAAAATGTCACCCATGAAAAAGCTGTGGTCTTTGAAGGCAGTCCCTCTGCTTTGGAAGTGCCCTTCGGTCCTAGGGCTTGGCGCCCTCCTTGGACTCCTTTTCCAGGTTCACTTATAGCAAACTATTGAAATCTACCTGTTTCTGTGGAAACTCCACCACTTTTTATTCCTAAGTCGAGTGCTGGTATCCAGAGGGATGCACTCCAGAGATCTGGGGTCGTAGAACTGGCCACTTCTGGAAGTCGGGTCCATTCTCCCCAAAGAATGGAGGTCACTGTGCTGAAGGTTCTTCTCTAGGTTCTGGAGATGGTCACAGCTGGGTCCTCCACCACCAGGTGTGACTTGACTTGGGTTCTGTTCTCTGAGCCTCCAGTTCCTCCTTATTAGATGGAGGTGTGTTCTTGCCCATGCTGGGTTGGACACAGCACCTAGCAGTGACCTTGCGCCATCAGCCCCACAAGTGGGAGTTCTCATTGTTTTTCACAGTCAGAAGGCAGTGACAGTCCTGTGGGAACATGAGTGTGGTTCCCGGGCAGACTCTTTGGAAGGTGATAGCATTCTCTTGATTTCATAAGTTTCCTGCGGGGTAAAAACCACAACTGAAAACATGGGAGCCCCACCTTTGGCCGGATCCTCCTAAATCTCCAGGCACAACCGTCTCATCTTTGTTCGAAAAACATTACTTCCCATTTGGACCGCACTTGCTTCCTTTAAAACGTTTTCATAAATATGGGCCAGGGGTTATTCCATTTTACAGATGGGGAAATTGATGTCTGAAGATTGTTGAGTGAAGGGGGCAAGGCTTAAGGCTGAGAGCCCATTGGGAGGCAGTTAAAATCATCCAGGCAGAAGATGAGATGATGCCCAGCATAAGGGTGGTACTGGTGGGGCTGGCAAGGAGGGGCAGAGCAGAGAGGTTTACTGGAGATCGCTTGTTCATTAGGGAGGGGGCGAGAGGAACCTGGGCTGACCCTGGGGGGCACGACTGTGGGGGAAGATGCTGAGTCCTTTTGGGATATAGCAGAGCTGGGGAGCTGGGTGGCATCTGGGTCATGCCCAGAGCCAAACCCTGGGCTGAGTCCTGCGGGAAGTTCTCCAGGGACCCCTGCCTGGATGAGAGGCAGGACCCTGGCAGGTGCCTGCCAGATGTTATGAGAATGTCTGTTCCTGGGGTCTAGGGCCAAATGGCTGCCAGCACTGCCCCCCTCTCCCCTCCTTGTTCCGGAGTTGGGCTCAGGCCTTCTTGTTGGAGGACAGTCTTCTTCTTGGCCAGAGGGGGCCGCTCCACCCCTTTGGGGAAGGAGTCAGGCCAAACAGCTGGTTTCCGGTCCTGGCTCTGTGGATCCCTACACTCCCTCCAAAACAGAGCAGCCCCACTCTGCTCTGTGCTTACACGCAGAGTATGGCTGGCTCTGAAGCCACTTGTAAAAGCCACCCAGCCACAAACTCCCTCTCTGTGTCCTCTTCCTTCTTTTGCTTTTTGATTCTTCCACATGGAGGGACCTTGATTTCGCTCTTCTGCCAGGTGAACATGTTTTTCATTTCCAGCAGCTTTTCCTCCTGGGACCCTCCCCCCCTTTTCCCTTCCTTTCCCTGCGGCCTTGTCCCCAGCTGCTAGCCTGCTCCTGCCCCGAGGGCCCTTGGGCCCATGAAGGCAGCTTCTGGCTAGTCCCGATGCTCTGGCTCCTTTCTTTGGCTCTTCCTCTGTCCGGGACCACTTCCCACAGGCCCTGGGGCAGCAGGCCGGGGGATAGGTGAGCTAGGGCATCTGTATTGGGCAAATTGGGGCTGATTCAAATGTTCTGGAGCCTGGGAGTCTTATCTTGGGTAGGAGGGCCAGTTGGGCCCATGAAGGGGCCCAGAGGAGAGGAAGCCTTGCAAGGGCTTGGTCCCAGGCTAGATGGTTCACCCGTTCCCACCCTTCCTCCAGTGTGGTATCAAATCGATCCCATGCCAGGCGCCTCAGGGTACGCCGAGACTTGAAAGTGCAGTTCTGCTCTGGCCTTAGCGCTTTTGGGTCAGGTGTTGAGCCTCGGGGCTCCGGCCAACTCTGAGCTCCTGACCCCTCCTCCCCCATCCTCTCTGACCTCCTCACCTCCCTTCCCTCATCCCCTCTGAGCTCCCCTCCCCTCCCCCATCAAGTTCCTGCCCTCCCTCCGCCTAGTCCCCCCCACACCCCCCAGCCCTTTCCCCCAAGCCCCAGCTCCTGCCTCTTCCCTCCACTGCTCCGGAGGCCACCTGACCCCTCCGTCGGCTGCAGCTGGCCTCACTCGTCCCTGGGCTGTCCTTGAGCCCCCGGAACTGGCTGGCCTAGACCCCAGGCAGGCTAAGCTCCTTCCACCCTCACTGCCACTAGCTCCAGTCTGTGCTGTGTCCCCCAGGTGTCTTGTCCCCTTTTCTCCCCTCCTTTGGAGCTCAGCTCAAACCCGACCTGCTGCAGCAAATGTGCGTGGAGCGCCTGCTCCTGGCACTATGCCCCCTACAGCTGCCCCGGGCGAATGGTTAGGGGCTCTGGCTGGGAAGCGGGGCCTGGTCAGATTGGACCCTGCACCCTGCGTGGAGAAATTGCTTCACCTCTGAGTCCACATCCTTATCTGTGAAGTGAGGAGATGCTATCTTGGACCCCTAGGCCACTGAGAGCACTGAATGCCCCAGCATATGTGGAATGTCCTCACCGGCCGTGTGGTTGGTGAATAACGACCACGTCCGTGTGCTTCTTGGCACCTCCTGTGCTCCAGTGCCTGGCACAGGGCTTGACCCAGAGGCCAGGGCACAAGCACGGGCAGGTGGCTGGCAGGCGGTGCTCGGGTGCCCCGGCCTGGCTGAGCCGAGCCTGCCGGGACCGCCCTATGCACAGGACGACGTGGGGACGGACAGCGCCGCGCTCAGCAGCAGAGGCCAGAGACGGCGGATCCTGCCGAAGTCACAGGCTGGTTGTGGCCCTGGCGATGACCAGACCCTCAGGGGCCTGTTTTCTCCCCTCGGTCGCCTCTGAAGGGCAGAGTGAATGTAGGTGGAGTCCCCAGAGCTGGGCCTGGCTTGCAGGCGTATGGAAATAGAGGGTCTGTTTCCTGGTTAACAGCCTTCGCCTGCGGTGCTGGGCGCCTGGGTACTACGGCCCCGGGGTTTAACTAACAGCAGCAGGTGGTCCTCCTGTGACAGTGAGAGGACCCAGCCCAGGGTGGGCTCCCCACTCACCTGTACCTAGTAGCAGGGTCTGGCCCTCCTCTGCGTCCCGTGCCCTCCCCCCGCCAGTGGCACTTACCACATGCCATTGTCACTATTTGTCACCCTGTCTCCTTCACTCAAGTATGAACTCTGGGCACAGCCACGCATCTCAGGGCCTGGCAGGGCATGGGCGCTCCAGGCATACTTGCTGGATGGCGGGTGGAGGGACAGATCCAGTGCTTCTTGAGCCCCCACTGTGGGCCAGGCCTGGGGCTAGATGCTCTAGCCTGTGTTCAAGAAGTGCCCGGTATACTTGGAAAGAGAAATAAGCAAACACAATGACACCAGCCTGTGATGAGGGCCAGGAGAGTAGGCCCAAGGGCTCCAGGAACCCCGCAGGAACAGGGGCCCAGACCTAGACGGAGTGGCTCCTGGGGAGGCCTCTCCAAGGAGGCGATAGGAGAGTGCGCTGAGCCCCGTGTTGAACAAGGAGGGGAAGTGTTAGTGACAACAAAGCCATTGCTTGCCCGGCACTTCCTGTGAGGCTCACAGCTGCCCTGTGAAGAAAGGGGCTGTTATTATTCCTCTTGCATTTTATAGACGAGGAAGTTGAGGCCCAGAGACGTTGGCCCACATGGCCAGGGTCACACAGCTTGGAAGTGGCAGCACTGGCAGTGTGGCTCCAAAGTGTGAGCAGAGGGGCTTGTTGAGGGCAGGCTGGGGAGCTGGGGGCTCTGAGGGGCCTGGGAGTTGGGTCAAGGAGCTTGGACTTGACCTCTATGCCTCCCTCGTCACTCCCCTTTTAAGTCAAATCGTGGGCTCTCAAAAGTTGGATAAGGCCTCAAAGGTGAGCTCCCTGCATTGCACCCCTCCTTGTAAAGGAACCGCAGTGAACAGCATCTGAAGAACCAGCCCGGAGAGGCAGCCTGCGTGGTCATGAAGGACAGAGGCTTAGCCTTGCCTGGGCCCTGCAGGCTGGTGACCTGCTGCACATCCTTACCCGGACCCAGTTTCCTCATCTGTAAAGTGGGAGCAGGAAGACCTGTTTCTAGGTGCCTGGCACGTAGTAAAGACTGAGTCAGCGTCCCCGTCAGTTCACCCCTGGGTCTTGCGGGCGGGATGAAGTTTCCCTGGAAAGGAAAGCTGCTGCTCAGAGAGGAAATGCCTCGCTTGACCTGTGACCTGCTGCGCGGGGCCAGGTGTCCGTTAAGCAGTCCCTGCTGTGAAGCGGCCAGGCCAGGTTCTTCCTGCCTCGATCATCATGGCTTGTCCAGGGGTGATGTTCCTTCTCCTGGGACCCCCGTCTCACCTCCGCTCTGCTGCCTCTGACGCCAGCCTGACCCACCCTGCTTTCACTCCTCCACGCCCGCAGCCTGGCCGGGAGTCTTTGGGACTGGTTTTCTCGGCACTTTTCTTTTCCCTTTCATTGCTTCCTGGCATCCTCCCTCACGCTTCCACTTGCACTGAAAAAAAGCCCAAGCACGTGGGCAGCTGAATTAGCGGTCCGCGTGTCCCAGTGGTCCCTTTGGCTCTGCTCCGTGTGACCTGCTTGGGCCAAGTCATCTGCCTCGTTAGGCTTCGCTTTTGTCATCTGTAAGAATAGAGGGATGGGGGCAGTTATTGAAGGAGATGGGCCTTTTCTTTCTTTCTTTCTTTTTTTTTGGGGGGGCACCCCACGGCATAAGGAGTTCCCAGGCCAGGTGTCCGATCCGAGCCGCAGCTGAGACCTGTGCCGCAGCTGTGACCACACCAGATCCCTTAACCCAGTGCCAGGGATTGAATCAGCGTCCTGGCGCTGCAGAGACGTGCTGATCCTGTTGCACCACAGCAGGAACTGCGGGATGAGCTTTTCTGTTGTTATTTTTAGGTTTGCCAGTGTGTTCTGAAAGTAGTTAGTTGCTAAAGGAAAAGAGCGTCTTGGTATTGTTTTAACTCATGCCAGGGATGCCCAGGATGCTCTGTGAGTTTTTCTTGGGGATCTCAGGGACTCCAGGGGACCCCAGGGGGAGGTGGGGGGCAGGTGCAGCCCTTACAGCGGTAGGAAATGTAACGGGGAGCGGGGGAGGCCAGCTGGGGCTTACTGTTTCAGCAGCTGCAAAGGCAACAGGAAACCCACATCTGTACTGCCCCCGTACAGCCACTGCACCGGTGTGGGGAAAGGAATTGGGTCCCCAGAGTCCTGACCCACATCCTTCCGCAGCCTGGCTGTCCTGGTGAAAATTAGCTTCCAAGAAGCCCAGGAAGTCACTGGGGTTCTGTAGGGTTACACCCTTGTAGATTCTGGCTCGGGGGCCAGATCCCTTCAAGGACCGAGAACAAGCCCCTGGCCTGTCCCCCCATCGGCGTCCCACCTGCTCTGTGCCCTTTCTGCTCTGGCATCTGCCCTGGCTGTCTCCACCACCCCCTCTGCGCCCCCTGAAGCTTATGAACAGCTGTATGTACAACACAGTTTTCAGAAGAGGAGCCCAAAGCTGCCAGTTTGTCAAAGGGTTCTGTGACCCAGAAATACAAGCGCAACTCAAGGTCTGTCCCATATGTGTTCTGCCCAGCAGCTGCCCTGACATCCTCCCTGAGGGCCATCTGTCCCTGCCCTGCCCTCCCTCCCCTGATGGTGCAGATGGGTGGGAAGAACAGGCTCCAGGATCAGTCCCCGCTTCTAACTTGCCAAGTGACCTGGGGCCAGTCATTTTTCATCTCTGTGGGCCTGTTTGCTCATGTGTGAAATGGAGATAAATAGCCCCTGCCTCATGGCCTCTGGGTTAGCCCGGGGGCCGTTTGTGTACGGTAGTGTTGGTAACAGTAACTCACACGGACAGATGCTTGTTCGAACCCTTCCGTGGTCATCTTGGACCCTCCCAGCCATCCAGGAACTATCACCCCCTTCTAGAAGAGAATGCGGTCGTGCAGAACATTAAGTGACTTGACCAAGGTCACATACGCAGAAGCAGAGGAGCCGGAATTTGAACCCAGACAGCTGGGAACTCTGCACTGTGCTCTTCGGCTGCTAACCCAGTGCCTGGTGCATCTAACCTGGGACCTGAGCCTGCCACTTACTGAGTGTGCCCCTAGGCCAGCCGTGAACTGCTCACCCTCAGTGTCCTAATTTGAAAAATGGGGATAATTATATCTCTACAGCATAGGGTTGGTCTGAAGAGAGAATGGGGTAACGTATTAACCCCCTAGCACAAAGTAAATGCTCAATAAAAGACAGCCATTAATATTATCTGGTGGAAGTTGTGCTCCTCCCTGGGTGGTTGCTTAAGGAGGTGCTGGGGCGCATGCCCAGCTCTAGAGCACGTGGCAGCCAGGAGGAGAGGCTCACGGGTGTCTATTCTCTTTGCCAGGGGACTCATTGGTACCCCCTGAGGTGGACTTTGACAGACTGCTGGCCAGCTTGAAGGATCTCAGTGAGCTGGTGGTAGATGGTAACACGCAGGTGATGCCGGTGCCCAGCAGAGTGCCACCCCATGCCCTTGAACCCATCCCACTGAAGCTCTACCGGAACGGCATCATGATGTTTGACGGGCCCTTCCGGCCCTTCTGTGATCCCTCCACACAGGTAGGAGTTGTGGCCGGGGAGGCAGGCCTGTGCGCCCTCAGGCCGCTCTGGTGGCCCATCCCCTGCTCACCATTCGTTGGAGATAAGGGTCCCAGCTCACCCCCGGCACCCAGGCTCATGCACAACTTGCAGGGCACCCCCTGGCCAAATCCTGGGGCTCTCTTTCCAGAGTGTGATCCACAGAGTCAGCCTAGGGCCCAGGGCCTGCCTTCTAGGCAGGAAGCAGGGTGGAGGGCACTGCACAGACCCAGCCAGGCCTCACCCCACCTCTCCCCCCGCCCGCAGCGCTGCCTCCGAGACATACTGGATGGCTTCTTCCCCTCAGAGCTCCAGCGGCTGTACCCTGATGGGGTCCCCTTTAAGGTGAGGGGCTGCTCCTCAAACCACTCGCTCCTGGTGTGGGGATTTGGGAGGGGGTGGGGATGCTTCCTCACGCATCACCCGGGCTGAGCCGGGAAGCCACTGCCTCACCTCGGGGGATCCCCGTCGATGACCTCCAGGAAGAGGATGAGCCTGAAACCAGGCTGGGAAGGGACGGGGGAGGCCGCTGTGGCCACAGCTGCTACCTCAGCAGCGGGGGAAGCCCACGGCTGAGCAGCAGGCAGCGCCCCCTGCTGGCATCCCGAAAGCACAGCCTTCAGCTGCGTGGGACCCCTAGCCCTCTTCCCCAGCACTCGGGACATCTGGACAGGCCTGGGAACCGGGCACACGAGGAGTCCAGGCAAAGGTGGCCTGGCTTCCCCCAGAGCCTCCTGCAGCACCTGGTTGGGGTGGAAGGCAGTGTCACGTGGAGGGCAAGTGCTGGGACTAAAGGACACGAAGTGGAGTCAGCCCCCTGCCGTGGGGGCGGTGGGTGGTGAGGTGAGGGTGCTGGGGTGGGAGCACACGCAGTGTCTCAGAGGGTGGTGAGTTAGTTCCACAGTGAGGGCATGCGAGGGAGCGTGTGCCACCACGGCCTGGAAAATAGCATGAGTCATGACCGGGGGTGTTTGAGGCGGTTCATGCTAAGCTGGGCTTGGTCCTCTCCTGACGCCTTCACCCCGTCGCTCCCGCTCGGCTCCCGAGAGGAGCTCTGTGAGGGAGAAAGCAGTACTGTGGCTCCAGCTGGTGTGATGAGGGGAGCCTGCAGGAAGAGCAGGGCGCAGGTGGGTGAGGGCAGCATGCACTGTAGCTCTCCTGCTTTCTCCCTGGGCCTCAGTTTCCTTATCTGTAAAATGGGGATTGCATCAGACCATCCCTTGGGCCTATTCCTGGGGCCTCTGTTTGGGCAAGCAGGTATGGGGATGGAGCCCAGAGCTGTGCCAGCCGCTGCTTTTCCTTCCTTCTTGCCAGGTGAGTGACCTGCGCAATCAGGTCTACCCAGAGAATGGGCTGGACCCATTCCCAGGTGAGGGCCGCGTGGTAGGCCTGCAGAGGATTCGGAAACCCTGGGACAGGATGGAGCACCCAGGTGAGCTCAGCCCTAAGGCAAGTGCTGGGGGCGCAGGGCAGGACAAGCTCCAGGTGGCCTCCTCCACTGTCACTCACAGTCCCTGCCCTGGCCAGGCTCCATTGCCCTCCCTGCAGGCTCCAGGATGACTGCAGAGAAGTTTCTGAACAGGCTCCCCAGATTTGTGATCCGACACGGCGAGGTGATTGACATCAGGGGCCCCATCCGGGACACCCTGCAGGTGAGGCCAGCCCTGGCTCCCCCAGCCTTCTTGGGGGGCTTTCTCATCATCCCTGCCCAGCCTCAGAGCGGCGGCTTATCTGGAGGCTCAGGCTTGGGGCTTCCTGAAGACGGCCTGGATGGAGAGGTGAGTCCCTCAGAGCTGTTCCACTGTCTCCTGGAAAGGATGGAGCTGGTGAGAGCTCTGAGCTGGGATCAAAGACCAGATGGCCAGTGCAGGGGTATGGCTGGAAGAGGGGAAAAGCCAGGGGAGTCTAGGCTGGGGGTTAGCTCAAGTCCAATCTGAAATACACCTTCCTGGCCTTCACAGAACTCATCATCCTCTCTCCTCACTCCCTGTCCTGCTACTCCTCCCCCCGCCCCCGTCTCCACCCGTGAAAGGTACCAAACCCATCTCCCAGGACTCTGCCTTCACCACACATGGCTGAGTCCTGTCAGATCTGTCGATCCCCAGAACTTCTCCTGAATCCATCTTTTCTCTCCATTTCCACCACCCACCATCCTAGTCTGGGCTCTCAGAGTGTCTCCCAGACAACTGCAGTGGCCTGTCACTGGGCTCCCACCATTCCTGCCTTGCCAGCCATCCTCCCCCAGCAGCCTCTGTGCTCTTTTAAAAATGTAAACTGGGGAGTTCCCTGGTGGTGCAGTGGACTAAGGACCCGGTGTTGTCACTGCTGTGGCACAGGTCACTGCTCTGGCACGGGCTCAGTCCCTGGCCCTAGAACTTCCATATAATGAGGATGTGCCCCCCTCCAAATGTAAATTGAATCTTGGCTCTTCCCTGATGAAACCCTCCAGTCGTTCTTAGGTAAGGCCTGTCGTTCCTTCCTGGTCCTCTTCCTACCTCTAACCTTTTCTTTCTTCCAGTCCAACCTGATTCCTAGTTTCAACCACATGAACTGCTGACCCTTTCCAAAATATTTCACCTCTTCTCAGAAGCCTTCCCTGAGCTGTCTGGAATACCTTTGTCCCCCATTCCCTTTTTTTTGTCTTTTTGCCTTATCTAGGGCTGCACCCGCGGCATATGGAGGTTCCCAGGCTAGGGGTCTAACAAGAGCTGTAGCTGCCAGCCTTCACCACAGCCACAGCAACGCGGGATCCGAGCCGTGTCTGCAAACTACACCACAGCTCACGGCAACGCCGGATCCTTAACCCACTGAGCAAGGCCAGGGATCGAACCCGCAACCGCATGGTTCTTAGTCGGATTCGTTAACCACTGAGCCACGACGGGAACTCCCCCCATTCCATTTCTAAGGACTCCTCCCCATCCTTCACTCACCGTTCAGGTGTCATTTCTCTCGGGAAGCCTCCCCTGACCCCCGCTCCCCTTGTGGCTCATTTGTCTCATCCATCCCTGGTTAGGGAGAAGTCCCTTGTAAGGGTGGGGGGGAGGGCGTGACTCTGGCAGGGCCCAGGGCTCTGTCCACTCCCTCGATGCTTTCCAGAAGTGCTGCCCCTTGCCTGCCCGGATCCAGGAAATCGTGGTGGAGACGCCTGCCTTGGCTGCTGAGCGTCAGAGGTGAGGGCAGAGTGGAGAGGTGAGGACCCTGGGATTGGGCCACTGGGGATGGGGGCTGGGGGAGGCATTGATGGCCTCTGGGCCTGCAGGAGTCAGGAATCGCCAGAGTCACCAGCACCCCTGCTCTCCACTCTGCGCATCAAATCTGAGAATGGCGAGCAGGCCTTTTTGCTGATGATGCGGCCTGAAGACGCCATTGGAGATGTGCGCAACCTGCTAGCGAAGGCCAGGTGGGTGCGGGGCGCGGCTGCTGACCGCAAGGGAGCCGCAGCCCCGCCTGATACCTTCTTTACTGTCCCCAGGGCCGTGGATGCCACCACCTTCGAGATCTTCAGTACGTTCCCGCCCACAGTCTACCACGACGACGCTCTCACAATGCAGGCCGCGGGCCTGGTGCCCAACGCCACACTGCTGCTTCGGGCGCACCGGGCCCCGGCGCCCGCCCCCAGCTCCGAATAAAGCGCCCGGCCCGACACTGGCTGCTCCCGCGAGGCTCTCTGGGCGGGGCAGCCAGGCCGCGCTCGCTCTGCCGGGGAGGGGGGCGGTGCCGACCCGCCCCCTCCGTAACTCGAGCCCAGCTGCGGGCCCGGCCGCTGGGTCTTTGTCCTCCAGGTTCCTTTGCGCCCAGAAGGGCTAGCTGATCCTGGGGAAGGAGGGCCGGCCCAGCCTGCCTCTGCTGGGGTAGTAGCGCCTCAAGTGCAAGCGTGCTGCCAGCCGATCCCTGCCAGACAGACACGCACAGAACCACAAGTACGTGGGGACACTTCCTCAACACTGTGCACCAAAGCCACTACTCCCACCCTGGCAGAACTGCAGCTGGGCATCCACTTCCGCGACACACCCACACCTAGCTGGTCCACTGGGACACAGGCAGCTGGCCACAAGGCAGAGCCATGTTACTGACTGGCATGCAAACATGCGGTACACATCAAGGCACACACATGTCACGGTCACCATCACATGCATGTGAACTGGCGGGTGACCCTCACAGTCTCTAGAAACCATTGGCCCACATGGGTATGTATGTGCTGGACATATTTCCAACACATGCCCTATCACACACGCAGATGCCACACAGGGGACAGCCAACTGACCTGCCCACAGGAGCACAGCCTCAGCACAATCACATCTAGCAGCCTTGCTCAGAGCAGGGACCCAGAATGTTCAGGCACACCAAACAGACACGGTGCCAAGGGAATGGAACATTTAATTGTTTCTGCGGTGCTCCCAGACAGGGATTGCGGGGCATTTGGCAGAGCTCCGGCTAATGGAACCAGCAAAGGTGCCCATTAGCCAGTGCCAGGCAGGGTGGCAGCCTCAGGACCTGGCTGAGGACAGCCAGCACTTGGGCTGTTAAGACAATTTCCGAGACTAGTGGGTAAGGAATGTTGCCTTTGAATGGAGGAGGGGGCTACAGTTAGAGAGAGGGGAGAAAGGTCTTGGGTTAGGGGGAGGGGCTCCAAGGTCAGAAAGTTAAGAATAAGAGGGGGTTGGTCACAAGGTCCTTGGTGGTCAGGTGATTGCTGAGGGGAATGTGTGACGGAGTCCGGGTGCTGGCTTGGTTCAGGACAGTTTCAGGAACTCCTGCAGTGTGTTTTGTTCCACAGCCTCCACGAAGAGCTCATAGTCCTGGGGGAGGGGACAAGAAGAGGTCACCTGAGTGCTGATGCTTTGTCTCAGGTCTGACTCTGGCAGGCAGTCCTCTTACAATACAGCCTCCACCCCCAACCCCTGGGCCCATACCCCACAGTACTGGTCCCCGTTGACAATCTGGGGTGGGGTGGCCTTGGGGTTGCCCGCCAAGGCTCGCATCTCATCCCGCAGGGCGTTGTCCTGGGAGATGTCCACTAGCTGGTACTGGATGCGCTTCCCATCCAGGATGCGGGTCACTTCGCTCTGCTGGGACTTGATCTGGGGGCAGAGGGCGGGCAAGGGTTAGTGAACAATCTGGAGGGTTTATGGGGCGAACGCTGGGCAGAGAGAAAGGGACTGTGGCCAGGAGCTTTTGTTCTCTTGCCCCCCCCACCACCCTAGGGGAGGGCTCTGGCCATTAGGAGTTGGATGAGTCAGGCTTGTGGTGGTGTGGGATGAGAGAGGGACCACCAACCATGGGGAGGAGAGACAGAATGAAGGTTAAGTGGGATAAATTCAGGGTGGGGAAGCCAGGATCTCAGCAAGAAGAAAGCAAGGCATGCCTGGGTGGAGGCTGGTAAGGGGCCATCCCCGCCCCAGGTACACACACAGTGGAGAGGAAGGGCAAGATAAGGACATGGTCAAGGATCAGCCTGGTAGTGGGGGTGCAGAGGACCCAGGAGGCCGGAAGGAGGTGTTCAGTGTTCAGGAAGGGGCCGAGAAGTCTGCCCCCGCAACCCGACTTAGGAGGCCTTGCCCAGCACCTCGCCTCCCCCGCCCTGGGGGCGGGTCCCAGGCGCTGGTCCCGAGCACCAGGACCTCCGCCCGCGCTCTCCCCCAGCGCGGGGCCCACGGCGCGCACTTACTTCGCGGGAGCCGGTGACCGACGTGCTGTAGACGCGCAGGCCGCTCATGCTGCGGGTGGACCGACGGGCCGACGGGCCGACAGACAGGCAGACGGGTAGCGGTAGCAGCAACTGCACGGCCCGGAGACGAGGCCGCCGCGCTCGGGAGCGGTTTCCTTCCTGCTCAGCCCGCGAGTCACCGCTCTCGGGACCAATGGGCGGCGCAGACAAGCGCGCGGCTGGGGCGGGGCCTGCGCGACCCCGCCCCGCTCACCAGCAGGCCCCCTCCCCTCCCCTTCGGGGGACTCAGGGCACGGTGGACCCCAGCCCCACGCGGAGCTGTCCCCTCCAGTCCTCCCGGTTCTAGGGCTCACAGTGTGAGGCTGCGGAGCAACCTGACAGCAGGGCAGGGCAGAGGGGAGAGTTTGGCAAAGGCCTCCTCCTCCGCCTCGCCCGCGTTTGCTGCACCCCCGGTGCCACGACAGCGCTGCTCAGGTTCGGGCTTTGAAGTCTCGGGCTGTTCTCAAACCGAAAGCTCCCCAGCTAGGGGACCTCGCCCCAAGGGACCACCCCCCCAAGGGGCCACCCACACAGAGCTAACCCGGGAGGCACACCACAGCAGGGTCAGCTCTTGCTTAGAGATTTTCCCCAAAGTTCCCCTTTGCTCAGATAGGCAGGTTTAGACATGGAAGGGTGTAGCAGGAGATGGGGCCACACCCTAAAGGAGCCAGATGGAGACCAAGGGAAGAAAGAGGCTTCTAGTTCTGGCTGGACTGGGTGTAGGCAGAGGTTAGTGACAGGACTCCTGAGCGTCTGGGGCCTTGTTAAAGACCCACAGTTGGTCTTGGGGTGGCCCCAGCTCCACCCCAACTTCATGCTGTAGGTGGTACTTCAAAACTCCGACTCCCAGCAAAATGCAGGGGGTTCAGAAGGAGCAACCAGCCCAACTGTGGTGACTCAGCCGCCTGTCTGGAGTTGGACATGACTGTGCTCCAAAGTCCTCCCAGGTCCAGGCTCTGAGAATGGCCCAGGAAGAGAACCGTAGCTCCTTGAGGCAAACACAGTGCCCTGCCTTGCTCTGGGGAAGCCACTTCCTCAGAGTGACCCACAGGCAGCAGAGTTCCTCCTCAGAGGGTTATTGAAACTCAATGACAAATTTGCTCTTATGACTCAGGGCAGGTTCACCCAATCAGAAGTGCTGTGAGGAACGATCTCATTTGTCCCCACAGAATGACAGAGGAGCAGAAGCAGTAGAGATAACAGACATGAGAGGCTTGATCTGCCCGAGTTGCCTCCTTGCTGCTGTTTGGAGAACTTGGCTAAACCCCCAGGCTTTGGCTCCAACAAGCCAAAGTAAGGGGTGGAGTATGAGATGATAGTAATAGAAGGCAATGGAAAACTGAGGAGTCTGTTAACTTTTTATTTTGTAATCAAAATAGGCAATACAAACCAGTTGACATAACAAGGACTCATATAAATAACTGCTTATAAATTTTGAGGAAAAATACCCGTGAGCATGGTGGCTGGGCTCCCAGTACAGGGTGGAGGCCAATCAGGCAGCTCTGCTTTTAGGAGGCAGAAATCCAGAGGCTGACGGGAGATGGCTGGGTGGGACTGCTCTGAATGGAAGGGATAAGTCACTCCATAAATAAAACACAAACTTGTAAAAACACTTAAGAAGGGTCTCATTCAGGCCCAGGAGTGAGGTCCAGGCTGCTGCCCTGCCAGCCCAAAGCCTAGCAAGAATCCACTGGCTAGAAGAGAGATCTGGACTCCTGAACTACTCAGTGCCACCCCACCCACCCACAGCTCTGGCTTGGCCTGGCTCCAGATCTAGAGGAGGCCTGAGGCTGGCCCAACAACCATATACAAACAACTGCATGATGCTCCCTCAATGAGGAAACAAGAGAAATCAGAAAGCAGAGGGTCCAAAGGCCCCAGAGAAACGAACAACAACAGCAACAAAAAACACTGAAAGCTGTACCTTAAAGCTGACCTGTACTGGGTACTCTGAACTCTCAAGGAGCCCAGAATAGGAAGGGACCCCTACCCCCAAACACAACAGAGGCACAAATCAGCAGACTGGGCACTGGACCCAGCCCTAGGGGTAGGGGGTGAGCAGCTTGACAGTTGCCCTGTGGTATCCTGGGAGAAAATCCTGCCCAAACACAGAACCATAGAATAGAGTTTGCACTTAAAAGCCCAAAGAAGGGGGCTACCTGGCCGGCCTGAGAACAAAGAAGGGGGCTCTGCTAACCATATGACCAGGGCCCCAAGGACACAGGGCAACTAGAATGGGGTCTCCTGTGGGCATGGTAGCACAGATGAAGGAGCTCTGGCTATAATCCCTAGGCCCCTAGTTTAGTGAGTACTTTGCTAATGAATAGATCACCCTGAGGCATCTGCTAGAACAAGAGCCCTGAGGAAGAAGCAGTGAGATTGGGCCTAAGAAAACCCACAGCCAGCTCAGGTCCCAGGGGGGCTGGCACATGGGGCCTAAGAATTCTCAAATGGCCATTGTTACTGGTATTCAGCCTTTCTTGGCCCCTCTAAGGAACTCTGGGCATCAGCAGGACCAAGGTTTGGAGTGGGAATGAACGTGGATCCAACCCAAAGGATGGAGAAGGGAGGTGAACAGCCTGTTTGCCTTTGACGTCAGCCTACAGCTGGAAACAGTCTATGAGGACTTACCAGTCTACCTGCAAAAGTTAATTAGTAACTCACCCTCAAAGCATGAATCAGGATGACAGAACAAATGCAACCCAACAAGGCAAAGCCAGTGTGGAGCAGGGCAAACAAAATTCTCTAATCAGCCCTTGGCCCCAGATGCAGGGTCATACCTCCCCTCCACTCCTCTCTGGGAATAGCAGCAAATAGGAGGCAAAAGATTGTCAGAGCAGGACCTGCTGGACCGGGCTCTCAGCAAACCAGATTCTCCCTGGGGGAACACAATCTGTCCCACCCCCAGCATTCCTCACTGTGTGACACAGTTTTCTCCCATGTCCTGGGCGTATCTGTCTGACATGGTGGTCCTTAAGTCTTCAATATCTCGGCGTAGCTGTTGAACCTCTTCTAGTTTCCTTCTGATCACATCTGGCTTCTGCAAATCTAGCTGAATCCCTGGGTGCTGCGCAGCTGGGGAAGAGAGCATTTCAAGAGAACAGCAGTAAGTCAGTGAGGAGATGCTTTCATGTTGGAGGGGGCAGTATGTAAGGTCTTGGAACATGGCACTTTTTTTTGGCCTCACCTGTGGCATATGGAAGCTCCCAGGCCAGGGATCGAACCGGCACCACAACCGCGACCCAGGCCGCTGCAGTGACAATGCCGGATCCTTAACCCACTGAGCCACATGGGAACAACATGGCACTTTTTAAAAAACACTTAGTGATAATGGGCTGAAAACTCGTGCCTAAGGGCCAGTTTTGTCTTGCACTCAGTTACTCCCATAAGGATGGCTGTTTTCAAAACAGATTTATTAAACATATACTTTGCAAAACACAAACACTCCCAGATGGTGGTGACCAGGCCTAAAACGCCTAGTTCACACATTACCATAAAGATGGGAAAGGTGAATAGGGGTGAGAGGAGAATGAAAGCCACTCTCTCCTGAGTCCAAAACTGGCCTGAGAACTCACAGTGAATGCCCAGGAGCAGGGAGAGATTGGGGTCATGGCCCTGGGCCCTCTGGGTCACAATGCAACAGACAGCCTGCAGATCCTGAAGGCAACTGGCCAACTCCTGGTGCAGCTCAAATGCCAGCTGGGCCGTGTCTGATGAAGATGGGGACCCTGGTTGGGCCTGGCGCAGGTGTTCTTGGAGCGTCAGATTCTTCTCAATGAGGTCTTGGTTCTGTACTGAAAGCTGAGCAGATAGGCGAGCACATTAACCCAGGCCCAGAGAAAAGCAGAGTATCTATGCATGAATGTGGGTATATGTTACATATGTGTGTGGAGGGGAAGCTAAGAGTCAAAGATGTCCCCCTCTCCAACCCTACCTAAACGTTTTGAACACCTGCCCTTCCCTCTCAATAACACGCCTAGTTTCTCCTGCAGTTAGGTGGTGCCCACAGGGCTGCAGCACTGGAGGGTAAACTGCTCCCCAGCAGCCCAAGTCATCAGCTTCCAGGTTTCTGTTCAAGAACCAGAGAAGATACTCCTGCCCCTCGGAACTCTATCTGAAGCCAGTCCCTCAGCCAACTCTGTTAGCCAGGCTATTAGAGAAGGCTTAACGTGAACTGTGAAATCTGAGGAGACACTGGTTTCAATCTCTCCCTGCCACCCTGACAAAAGTGGCTACCAGCCAGCCTGATCAGTGTGTGTCAGAGGAATAAAGAAGGCAAGAAAGACAACATGACCCTAATGGGCACTGGAGAAGCTGGGGACCTGGAAGACAGTGCTGGAATGTGTCCTGTCTTTTCAAACCATCACCTAGGTGGAGCCAGGATTCAGTAGAGAGACCAGCTATTCGTGTATATTTGTGTCTCTTTCACTTTCTTTCCCAGAACAGCTTAATACACCCGCCTTTCCTTCCTACTTCTATTCTGTTTTAAAGACACCAAAGAGAATTCCTCCTCCAGTCTCAGCTCTTCACCCACACTGGGCCATGTTACAATCCTAGCTTTGGGAGACTCCTTCCTTGGCACTAGGCCACTGAACTTGGCAGTCTGTTTACTCCATGAGGATCACCAAACCTTTAATCTTGAATCCTTTATCCCCAACCCCACAAACCTGTGGCTGCTAAAGGACAAAATAAAAGAGAATGATTTTCCATATCCAAAAAGCATTTCTGGAAAATTATGGCCAAAGACAGGCTTAGGCCTTTAATATAAAGGATGATACAATGTCCCTTCTTATTCTTCTGCCAAAAAAGTTTAGCAAGGGAGTTCCCGTCGTGGCACAGTGGTTAACGAATCTGATTAGGAACCATGAGGTTGCGGGTTCGATCCCTGGCCTTGCTCAGTGGGTTAACGATCCGCCTGTGGTGTAGGTCGCAGACGCGGCTCAGATCTGGCATTGCTGTGGCTATGGTGTAGGCCAGCAGCTGTAGCTCCAATTCGACCCCTAGCCTGGGAACCTCCGTATGCCATGAGTGGGAACATAAAAAAAAACATATAGCAAAAAAGTGTAGGAGGGACCTCTCAAACATGGGGCTCTTGTGGGAGGAGGGATGGGGAGGGTACAAAGAGAAAGCGGGTTTGTAAAGGCAATACCAAGAGGCCTAGTTGATGCTGCTTACCTCTTTCACGGCTGTGCGAAGCTGCTGTAGGGCTATCTCCCTCTTTTGTGCCTCTTCTTTCAGGGCCTGGCTTGTTCCTTCTTCTTGAGCCACTTCCTGTTCTAGGCTCTGAATCCCATGGCAAAGAGGGTGGGAGAACACGCCAGGGGTAACTAACAAGTCTGGTTCAGGCCATATTGCCCCTGGCCTGAACTATACATATAGTAAAGCTCTACCACACCCACACACTGCTACTAAGAGATTATTGTAGAACAGTCCTGATCTGTGACTTCCCATCAGAACTCTCCTCTAGCCCCTGACCATGTACCAACAGAGGCCAGCTCCTCAGCAGGGCATTCCAGGCCAGTGAGACACTTACCTTTCTATCTATACACTTTTACCCTCCACACAGCTTCCCCTCCACTCCAGTCATACCAAGTGACTGACTGGCTTTCATTGCCAAAGGTTCCAGGTTCAATGTTGTTGCTCACTCTTCTCTTTTGCTCAGAATGTTCCTTTGCTCTGCTGTTCACCTGGGAAACCTCCCACCTGAGCCTTCCTCAATCCAATTAATCCTAAACTTGCCCTGATACTCATATAACCATCACGGCTCATGAGTACATTTGTTGGTTATGCACACGACTGCTCCCTCCAAGACCAGAACTTTCTTGAGGGCAAGAAAATTTCTTGAGT
Source organism: Catagonus wagneri (assembly GCA_004024745.2). Taxonomy (NCBI): domain Eukaryota; kingdom Metazoa; phylum Chordata; class Mammalia; order Artiodactyla; family Tayassuidae; genus Catagonus; species Catagonus wagneri. Next base: position 15,114,084 of record PVHT021183551.1, on the reverse strand, counting down.
CCAATTATTAATTGACCACTTAATGCTGACAGGCATTGGGGATAATGAAAAAGAATACCAAACAGTCCCTGTCTCTGAGAAGCTCACAGCCAAATGCCCTTGATAATACTGTATATTAAATGCTTTTGATAGCAGAAATTATCACATTGTAAATCAACTATACTTTAAAAAACTTTAGAAAAAAAAAATATCACACAGCTAGTAGGCAAAAGGGCCAGTATTTGAACCCAACCAATCTGGCTCCATGTGTAAATGTATATGTGTGTTATTAAAAGAGGAACAGAATCTCAATGAATAAAAGGCTTTTTTTTTTTTGCTTTTTAGGGCTGAATGGCGGCACATGGAGGTTCCCAGGCTAGGGGTCCAATTGGAGCTGCAGCTGCAGCCTATGCCACAGCTGTGGCAACACTGGATCCTTAATCCACTATGCCAGGTTGGGGATCAAACTGGCAATGCCACAGAGACAAGGTGGATCATTAACCTACTGTGCCACAGTGGGAACTCCCTCCCCCCCCCAGTTTTTAAAATAGGAGTATAGCTGATTTACAACATTTTGTTAGTTTCAGGTGTACAGCAAAGTGAATCAGCCATACACATTTCCCCCAGTTTTGAAACCGATTTGAACAAATCAAGTATAAGTAATATTTCTGAATTTTTCCATTTTGTATTAATAAAAAATTTTAACAGTCGAGAACATCTCACTGTCATGAAATACACAAAGTGATCATTCTGAATCTACTTCCACCAAATTCACCTGACATTTTATTTTATTTTATTTTATTTTGTCTTTTTGCTTTTATCTAGAGCCGCTCCCGCGGCATATGGAGGTTCCCAGGCTAGGGGTCTAACAGGAGCTGTGGCCGCCAGCCTTCGCCACAGCCACAGCAACGCGGGATCCGAGCCGCGTCTGCAACCTACACCACAGCTCATGGCAACGCCGGATCCTTAACCCACTGAGCAAGGCCAGGGATCGAACCCGCAACCTCATGGTTCTTAGTCGGATTCGTTAACCACTGAGCCACGACGGGAACTCCCACCTGATATTTTAATTTGCAGTCTCTGGAGTTCCTGCCGTGGCTCAGTGGTTAACGAATCCGACTAGAAACCATGAGGTTGCGGGTTTGATCCCTGGCCTTGCTCAGTGGGTTAAGGATCCGATTTTGCCCTGAGCTGTGGTGTAGGTTGCAGACGCGGCTCAGATCCCGTGTTGCTGTAGCTGTGGTGAAGGCCAGCAGCTACAGCTCCTGTTAGACCCCTAGCCTGGGAACCTCCATATGCCGTGGGTGCAGCCCTAATAAGGCAAAAAGACAAATAATAATAATAATAAGAAGAAGAAGAAGAAGAAGAAGAATAATAATAATTTGCAGTCTCATCACGGGTAAATGTACCATTTAAGATATTGTGGAACCTCGATTTCAAGAAAACATGCTTGAGATCCATTAAAAACTACTAAAATCTTGGGATACAAAATCTATAAAATTGACTTGTGAAGATTTATGTACACCTATAATTGAAATAAAATCCATTAAGAGACGTAAAAAAAAAAAACTACTAAAATCTTGGGATTTTAAATGGATATAAACACTCACTAGGCTTGACTATCTCTTTACAAGGCTTGAAATACATGAACTAAATAGTACAGACCCACATAATAGCAAAGGTAGGATTGCAGCTTTCAGCTGTTCCTCAGAAGGAGTGCATTTCACCTATTTTGGGTCCAAAGAGGACCTGAGTGAACCTACTGATCTCCTGGAGAATCCAATTAAGGACACTCTCAACTCTGGCCCAACCTAGAAACTAGGAGTTATCTTTGTTTTTTCCTAATTCTTCAAGCCCCTACACTCTGTTGGTCACTGATTCCTCTCAATTTTACCTCCTAAAATTCATTTAAATCTGTCCCCTCACATCTCCTTCTTGCTATGCTGCATTATGCATCATCCTTCAACATCTCTCGCTAGGAATTCTGCAACAGTCCATTGGCCTCCAGAGCTTTGACTTGTTCCAAGTGTCAATCTTCCACACTCAAGACTGAGTTGCAGGAGTTCCCATCATGGCTCAAGTGGTTAACGAATCTGACTAGGAACCATGAGGTTGGGGGTTCGATCCCTGGCCTTGCTCAGTAAGGATCTGGCGTTGCCGTGAGCTGTAGTGTAGGTTGCAGACATGGCTCGGATCCCGCGTTGCTGTGGCTGTGGTGAAGGCCGGCAGCTACAGCTCTTGTTAGACCCCTAGCCTGGGAACCTCCATATGCCGTGCGTGCGGCACTAGATAAAGCAAAAAGACAAAAAAAAAAAGATTGAGTTGCAAACCTGACCACATCACACCTCAATTATATGCTACAGTAGATTCCCATCATCTACCTAAAGACTGAAAGCTAACTTAGTATCCTTGGATAGTCAGACCCCTCCCACAGCCCAGTTCTTCATTTACTACCTTACTTCAATAATATCAATACTGCTTACAGCTCCATGCTGTTTCATGCCTCCATGTTCCTAGCCATGCTGTTCCTTCTGTCAGGAATTCCAATATCATCCTAACCTTCTCCTCTTCTTTGCCTCGCTAACTCTTCCTTCAAGGCTCACGATCTCCAGAAACCCTTCCTTGGCCTCTACTTCCACTGGCTCTTTTATACTCCCCCAGGGTAATATGGACATTACTCTCACAATTCTGTGCTGAAACAAGACTGTAGGCTCAGAGCACTGATGAGGTCTCATCTTTGTACTCCTAACACTGAGCAAATGGCATAGCAGAGAAAAAAAGTGTTGGCTGAATTCTAGAATTCCATCATGAAGGCCTTCCCACCATGCCCCAAGGACTCCAGCTCACCTGTACTTGTGAACGCAACTGATCTATCTTCTGTTGTTGCTTCTCCACAATCTGAAAGGCAAAGTTATCAAAGACGGCTGTTAGCACATGCTGACAGTGAGGTCAGAGGGCAAGAAGCTGCACTAGGATCCGTGGTCTGGCTATCAGTCCAACTGGCTATAGCCAGTCGGTATCGAGAACAGGGTAAAGACAAGTTAGTCCTACCTACAGAAATATAACCCAGACTCCCCATCCTGGCTAACTAGCTTCACTCCTGTGCTCCAGTCACAAAGAGGAATGTAGTGTGGACCTATGACGACCATGGGGAAGTCAAGTGGAGAGATATCCTCACCCTGATGAATGCAGACCAGCGGAATCAATTTCATACAGAGCCAGTGAGCGTTCTAGTTCTTTGGTAAAGCACATGACTAAAAACTCAGTTTACTGAATCCTGCCCTATCTAGGGTTGTGACAGTTATTACTTATAGCTTTGGTCACACTGACATTTCAAGGAGATGGAATTCCCTGGCAGCCTCGTGAGTTAAGGATCTGGTGGTGTTACTGCTGTAGCCTGGGTCACTGCTGTGGCGAGTTTGATCCATGACCTGGGAACTTCTGCATGCTGTGGGTGTGGCCACCAAAAAAAAAAAAGAGGAGAGAATTTAAACAGGCCCAGTTTCCTGTCCTTTGAGAACTCAGGTACTCTCTAGACCATTTCTGGGTCTTTTTTGCTCACCTTCGATCAGTCTCACTGGCAGGCCCTGGGCTGCTTCTTCTCTGCTCAATTAGGGCCACCTCACTGGTGGCAACTCTGCCTAATGCAAAAGGTTCTGTATAGGACCTGAGCCATGAATGAAGTGCACCAAGCTTCAGTGTACCATTTTGGAGCAAGTAGTTTGGATGTTCAGAGGCATGTCCTTCCCTAACTTTGCTTGCCTGTCATAAGGATGAATATACAAAACGCAAAATTCTGATGCAGGGGTGACTTCTTGGAAAAGAGAAAAACTTGAGGTAGTAGATCCTGGGTGGCTCAGGGCCAGAAATTCATGGTTCCCTATACACAATCTTCTCTTTCCTCCAAGCCTACCCCATTAAGCCTGGACACCCTCAGTCACCTTTTGAAGGGAATCACATTCCTTCTTCCAAGACTCCATTTCCATTTTGGAACCTTCTCCCTGTTGAGCTGGACCTTCCCCACTGACCTCCTCCACATACTGCTTATCTTGCAGGCTGAAAGACAGTGGCGTTTTCAAGTCTAAAGTCAGAGAGATATGGCTTTGACTCCTGATTCTGCAATTTACTGTGTGTTTGGGGCAAGACACTTAGGCCCTTCCAAGGCATAGCTTGGAATAATAGCCATAGCTGGGAATAGTGTCTTACATCTGTTTAACATCGGGAGTGCCACACAGAAGCTGCTTGCTTAGTCTATGTTAGTTCCCTTCCTTAGAGGCCAGCATCTATACAATGTGCCACCAATTCTCTACCCGCCCAAGGCTCTTTTATTCTGTTTTGATATTTAAAAATAAATATTCATCACATGTATTTGTAAGTCACACATGTATGACTTTTTTTTTTGGTACATATAGTCTGGGGGCAGGCCCAACTCTGTCCCCTAACCTCACTTCTGACTCCAACCAGTGGTCCCCTCTCATGGATTCCCACAATCTTTTTCATCATGGCCCATCTGCTGAGATAAACAACAGGGTTGCTGTGGTTGAATATAGGATGAGAAATCCAATCCATCCCATTAGAAACTGGATTTTGTCCAAGAGGCCGCTGTAACACAGCCACCACATTTTCAGAAACTGCTAATAATGTGGAGGATGCTCCCAAGACACCCTGAGAATACATTATGGCATCTTGTTTTGTTCTCAGAACCTGCTATGGCAATTGAGAGCAATCCCTAGGGCTGAAGAGAAACAGATGCTCCTGGTAGCCTTTTAAAACGTGGATGAGCCCCAGTCCTCAGCACCAGGATCTACTTTTGCAAATATACTCATTTATTAGTTTATAAAGTGTTTGCACTCATTAAAACGTTTATACTCAAGGATTACTATCCAGTATTATCATGCCAGGCACTGGGCTGTATTCCAAAGAATATAGCAACAACCCCCACTGCACCATTACACCCCCCCATATTCCATCTCAAAGACATGGTCCTTGCCCATAAACAGCTTTCCTATTACTTACAATCCAAAGATATGAAGCTTAGAGAAGTAAAGTGAATTGCCCCAAAGTCACAGACATAAAGAGTCGGGTAGCCAGGACCAGAACCTAGTTCTCCACTCCTTTCCTCAACCCCACATGGTATTTACCCGTGTCTAGTGGAGGAAAATTCTGCTTCCCTCTGTCTCAGGTTTTCCAGTTGAACCTCCTTCTCTCTGCAGGCTGCCTGGGTCTCCTCCAGCAAACTCTCCAGCTCAGTCACTCTCTCCTGCAGCTCGGTGCTCTTCAACTCAGAATCCTTAAGCTGAGAGACAGGATTTCACGCTTAGGTCAACAAGCCAAAGAAGACTTTGCATGAGTATTTCAAATATTTTTCAGTTTAGCTGTGGTGTGAGTCTGGACTTGACTCCTTTGGGATACTGCTTTCAGGAAGCCACAAGGTAACTGCATGCAGCAGGGGCTGAGAGGTCCCTCTGCTTGCCAAGTTTGCCCAGACATTGCTGTTACCTGCTGGCTCTGCTTCTGATGGTCTTCCAAGGTAGGCAGATCAGCCAGGTAGCGCTCCAAGGTCTCAATACGTTGCTGCTTCTCCCGGTTCTGCTCTGACTCCTTCTGACATTTTTTTTTCAAATTATTGATATGTTTATCACGACCCTTGACCTATTGGAAAGAAATGTCAAGAATCTGTCTCCACTGACTCCTCTATGACCCTGAACATTAATTTTTTTTCAAGTAACCACTGCCTTTGCCCTTAGGGCTATAATATTTTCTACTACAACAAAGGCAGGAAGCTGATCAAATTTTGCCATTTGAGATTGGGGTATAAACTGGAGAGTTAACACACAAGAACTTTTCAGTCAAGGGCAAGGAAGAGGGGCTCCTTGGGCAGTTTTTAAAAACTGGTAGCTCTACTGTATAATAAAGAATTTGTCTGGAGTTCTCTTGTGGTACAGTGAGTTAAGGATCTGTTGTTGCCATTGTAGTGATCCCTGGCCTGGGAACTTCCACCTGCTTCAGGCGTGGCCGGAGAGGTTGGGGGGGGGGTTGTCTGGTCTTTCTCCAGGTTCCTGGGAGGTAACTTCTAAACTCTTAGTATTTCCCAAATAATAGGAGTGTTTTTGTTATTCATATTGGGCCAGAGCTCACTATAAAAGGACTTATGTTAATGAGATGACTCAGAATGGGGACTGGTCACCATAAAGACCAATGAAGTTGAGCCCAATTAATTTCCTGTGAGGAGACAAGGACAGGAGACTCAATTCAATCATAGCTACATAATGAAACCCCAAATAAAACTCTGGATATCGAAGCTCAGTGGAGCTTCCTGGCTGGTGAACCCACGATGTGCTAGGAGGTGACCAGGGCCTGATTCCGAGGGGGCAAAGGTATGGAAGCTCTGCTTTCAGGATTTTCCAGACTTTGTCTTACTTGTCTCTTTATTTGACTTGTCCCTTTATTTGACTTGTCCTGATTTATATCTTTATAATAAAACTGTAATCCTAAGTATAGGATTTCCTATATTTCCCTGAGTTCTGAGTTGTTCTGGTGAATTACTAAACCTGAAAGGGTCATGGGAACCCCTGGATTTTGTAGCCAGTAGGTCTGAAATATAGGCGGTCTAGGGAGCTCAAAATTTGTAGCTGGCATCTGAGGTAATAAATATAGTCTTTGCGGGGACCACGCCCTTAAACTTGTGGAGTCTGATGCTAACTCTGAATAGTCTGCATCAGAACTGAATTGCAATAGTATATGTAACTTCCCTGTAGACATACAGTCAGTCTGTTCTGTTCCGTAAGACAGGTAATGCATTCTTCCCTGAAGAGCATATATAATATAAAGCTAAGCAATCATCTGGAAGGGATAATGAAACTGTGAACTCCTAGAGGAGGGGCTATGTCTGCTTATAATCATACCCTCAACACATAGCACAGTGCTTGGCACTAAGCAGGCAAATCAAGATTTGGCGAATGGCAACTTTTTCTTCACTGTTATGGCTTTTTCTTTGGCTTATGAAAACGGAAGCTGGAAGAAGTAAAAGAAAGCAGAGAAAATGTAAGCCTTTGCGATATCAGTTGAGATAAAGAGGGAGGGAGAGAGAGAAGCAAGGGTTAAAAATAAGTATAAGTAAAAATCTATGTATAGAACTGTAAGACTCTAAACCTAACCTTATCAGTATTGAGAACCCAAAGGCCTAACGCATTCCTGTCCCCAGCCTCCCCACCAGGCAGCAGCCTGAAGATATTTTTCTAGAGAAAGTGAAATATGACATTCAGATACTGACACTTGAGGGTTCCCAAGTAAAAAGGGCCACTGAAGTCTGATCATCCTACAGGGAAACCTACCAGGCAACGACCATGAACCCAGAGCTTTCATGCAGTTTTAAAATACTACACTCTTGGAGTTCCTATTGTGGCTCAGTAGTAACAAACTCAACCATCCATGAGGATGTGGGTTTGATCCCTGGCCTCATTCAAGTGGATTAAGTATCCAGCGTTGCCATGAGCTGTGGTGTAGGTTGCAGTTGTGGCTTGGATCCTGCATGGCTGTGGCGTAGGCCTGCAGCTATAGCTCCGACTCGACCCCTAGCCTGGGAACTTCCACGTGCTGCATGTGTGGCCCTAAAAAGCAAAATAAATAAATAACAAATACTACTTTTTTTTTTTTTTGGTGGAGGGAGCATGCTTACAGCATGTGGAGTTCCTGGGCTAGAGATCACATCCGTGCCACAGCAGCAACCTCAACTACTGCAGTAACAGTGCTGGATCCTCAATTCACTGTGCCACAAGAGAACTCCTAAAATACTACATTCTTAAATAGGAGCACTCATTCATTCAAGTATCACCAAGCCTCTAATAGGAAAGATACTAAAACAAAACAAAAAAACAACACTATAAGCAGACACAGATATCCCCAAAGGCATAATCAATATAATCAGAGAAAAGATATTACATTCATGAAACAAAGCCAGCAAAAAACACAATAAAAGAATAGTATTCAGAAATATACATCAGGAGAAAGAAAAAAGCTGAGAAAAGACATCCCTGTGGAGTGGGACTGGGCATAAAACCACTTATTTTTAATATTTAATAAAAAAGGGATAATTCTTGATATTGTTGATATTTGATAACATGTTAGTTGTTTAACTTAGATACATGTATTATTTTGAGTAAAAGTTTCCTGTTTAACAAGACTTTAAGTCTGTGCTGTACCAATGGCACCAACACCACCTGTGAGTTTATTAGAAATGCAGGATCTGGAAGTTTCCTCATGGTACAGTGGGTTAACGATCCACCATTGCTGCAACCATGGTGCAGGCTGCAACTGCGGCACAGGTTCGACCCCTGGCCTGGGAACTTCCACACACCACAGGAAGGAAGGAGGGGAGGGAGGAAAGGAGGAAAGGATTAAGGGAGGGATGGAGAGAGGGAGGAAGGGAGGGAAGAAGGAAGAAAGATATGCAGAATCTCAGGCCTTCTCCCCTCTCAGAACTACTCAAACTGGATCTGAATATTTACCAAGATCTTTTTTTTTTTGGCGGCACCCATGGCATGCAGAAGTTCCTGGAACAGGGATCAAACCCATGCTACAGAAGTGGCACAAGCCACAGCAGTGACAATGCCGAATCCTCAGTCACTAGGCCAAGCAGGGAACTACTCCTCTAAATGATTCTTAAGCATATTAAAGTTTAAGAAGCACTGCTTTAAGTGGTGTTAAGAAAGTTGGACAGCTGTGAGTTCCCATCACGGCTCAGTGGTTAATGAATCTGACTAGGAACCAAGAGGTTGCGGGTTCGATCCCTGGTATTGTTCAGTGGGTTAAGGATCCAGCAATGCGAGCTGTGGTGTAGGTTGCAGACACGGCTCGGATCCTGCATTGCTTTGGCTGTGGCATAGGCCGACAGTCACAGCTCTGATTAGACCTCTAGCCTGGGAACTTCCATATGCTGCAGGTGGAGCCCTAAAATGACAAAAGACAAAAAAAAAAAAAAGGAAAGTTGGACAGCTGCATGCAAATCAATGAAGTTAGAACACACTCTCATGCCATACATAAAAATAAACTCAAAATGGCTTAAAGATGCAAATATAAGACATGACACCATAAAACTCCTAGAAGAGAACACAGGCAAAAACATTCTCTGACATAAATCGTACCAGCATTTTCTTAGGTCTCCCAAGGCAACAGAAATAAAAACAAAAGCATTGCTTTTTATGATGGGACCTAATCAAACTTATAGGAGTTACTGTAGTGGCTCAACAGGTTAAGGATCTGGCACTGCTGCAAGCTGAGGCATAGGTCACAGATGTGGCTTGAATCCAATGTTGCTGTGGCTGTGGCATAGGCCCCAGCTGCAGCCCTGATTTGACCCCTAGCCCAGGAGCTTTCATATGTCACAGGTGCGGCTATAAAAAGAAGGAAAAAAGAAAAAAACTTCTAAGCTTTTGCACAGCAAAGGAACAAATAAAATGAAAATACAGAGGAATGGATAAAGATGATGTAGTACATATGTACTATAAACTATCACTCAGCCATAAAAAAGAATGGAATAATGCCACTTGCAGCAACACGGATGGACTTAGAGATTATCATATTAAGTGAATTAAGTCAGAAAGGAAGATGCAAGTGGTCCAGAACTAATTTAAACATTATTAAACTTGTCCCCCAAGAATATCTGCATTAGAGCAACCTGTGAACAGAACCAAAAGATTTAGTTCTCTTTTTTTTCTTTTTTAGGACTGCACTCGCAGCACATGAAGTTCCCAGGGTAGGGGTCCAATTGGAGCTACAGCTGCTGGCCTACGCCACAGTCACAGCAATGCAGGATCTGAGCCGTGTCTGTGACCTTTACCACAGCTCATGGCAACGCTGGATCCCTAACTCTCTGAGTGAGGTCAGGGATCGAACTTGCATTCTCATGGATACCAGTTAGATTCATTTCTGCTGCAACACAACAGGAACGCCCAGATTTAGTTCTTTCTATGATAACCAATCTCACCCTAAGGCAATTCTAACAGCACTGCTAAAAATGTAAAAACTTCCCAAAATAGTTGCATATATGGGTTTTTTTTCTATGTTTTAGGTAGAGTGAGGAGAAACCAGGCTGAATGATGTACCATAGGTACATCTTGCAACAGTACCATCTGGTATGATTGCCCAGGTGGATTTTCCACACAGGCCAGCCAACGGCCAATCACAACCTGAGACAGTGAGGGATTATATGGCTTTCCCTTTCTTCCCCTGTTTTGTCGATGTAATGGATGTAAAGCGGAAAGGAGGGGTTCCATTTCTAACAGACCAATCCTGCATAAGAAGTCAATGTGGGATGTTTTATCCAGATGAGTCCTCTACAAGAATAGGGGCCAGAAACAACTCAGTGTTTGGCAGAAGACTGACTGCCTATTCCTTTGTGAATTAGAAAGCTCCTTGGAGCTCCCGTCGTGGTGTAGCGGTTAACGAATCCGACTAGGAACCATGAGGTCGCGGGTTCGATCCCTGCCC
>PVHT021183551.1:15064520-15096460 GCA_004024745.2 Catagonus wagneri | reverse complement strand
GGAGTTCCCTTCGTGGCTCAGTGGTTAACGAATCTGACTAAGAACCATGAAGTTGCGTGTTCGATCCCTGGCCTTGCTCAGTGGGTTAAGGATCTGGCGTTGCCGTGAGCTGTGGTGAAGGTCGCAGACGCGGCTCGGATCCTGCATTGCTGTGGCTGTGGCAAAGGCCAGCGGCTGCAGCTCCTGTTAGACCCCTAGCCTGGGAACCTCCATATGCCGCGGGTGCGGCTCTACATAAAGGCAAAAAGACAAAAAAAAAAAAAAAAAAAAAAAGGAGTTTCCTTGTGGCTCAGCAGGCCAAGGATCCAGCATTGTCACTGCTTTGCCTTGGATCAGTGCTGTGGCTCAGGTTCTATCCTGGCCCGGAACTTGCACATGCCATGGGCACAACCAAAAAGAAAAAAAAATTTTTTTAAAAGAAAAGGAAACAAAACCAGTAATTTTTGATAACATGCATCAGCTTCTAAGGACCCAGAAAGAAGGATATTTCAGAGTCAAAGGACATGGTTTTTGTTGTCCCCAAACCTGCAGAACTGATAAACAGGGTTAAAGTAGACTGGTGGTGATGAGGACTTCTAACTCTAGCTAAGCTCTCTAGTTGCTATCTTCCATAATGGCACCATAATATCTGCTCTCACCAATGGTCCCCACTCCCAAAATACAATTATGGAACAGAGGACGGTGAGGCTGTGTTATATGAAGGCCGCTATTATGCTGAACTCTGCAACACCTCCCTCCACTCTCTCTCACAAGACTCACTAATTTCAGTTTTGAGCCCAAAATGCCCAAAGCAATAATGCCAAACCAAAGCTAAGAAGAAGGGTACCAACTGCTCAAGAAAATACGGTTTTCCTAATTTTCAGGTAAGTATGGTCCATCTCTGAATGAAAGAATAAAGTGAGGTCTTTGTCAGCATGTGTTACTTGTCTATTGTGTTTATTTCTATCAAGGAAGCTGCCTGATTCTGACAGTGCTATAAAATGTCAAGTTACATTACACTTTGTCTGGTTTGTGTTTTAGAACATTTTGAAATAAAATAGCAACATTCATTTTCAAAAGAGCTACTATCTTCTACAATCTACAAATGCTTTCCAAATTTAGTGTATAGGAACGTGATTTTTGTTTGCAGAAGTTTACAATTCCCACAATCATTGGGTTTCTGCCATTCCAAAGATGTATTTCTAAATCTCTCCTTCCCTCATATATACCCCCTGTCCCCAACCTCACTTCCCCAAAAGGAACTCATTCTTTCTAGAAACCCTCCTTTCTTGGTAAGGGGCAGATTAGCTATTGCTAAATTTGATCACTTCTGCCTACATCCCTTACTGGCTTATGAAGTACGGTAGTCTGAATTGAGCCAGTGACAATTTCAATCTTTGGCAAAAAGCTAAAGGCCTTCTGAGATCTCCAAATCTGAGATCTCCCTCCAGTTCCTTGAGAATTTTCAACGTAAAACATCTTAGTGAAGGGTGGAATCAAAAGCCTATTCAATTAAAAGGTGCAACAATGAACTATATTTTCATTTTATTTATTTATTTATTTATTTATTTATTTTGTCATTTTGCCTTTTCTAGGGCCGCACTCGCGGCATATGGAGGTTCCCAGGCTAAGGGTCTAATCAGAGCTGTAGCAGCTGTCCTACGCCACAGCCACAGCAATGCAGGACCCAAGCCGCGTCTGCAACCTATACCACAGCTCACGACAACGCCAGATCCTTAACCCACTGAGCGAGGCCAGGGATCGAATTTGCATCCTCATGGTTCCTAGTTGGATTCATTAACCACTGAGCCACGACGGGAACTCCTGAACTATATTTTTATACCAGTCATAAGTCAACTGGGTTCAAATATTTTTATACCAGTCAAAAGTCAACTGGACTCAAATAGAACAAACTAGATTCAAGAACAAAATGAGGAAGAAATAAGATCATGACAAAGACCATAGTATATAACATAAACATGGCAGAAAAGACACTTGGATCCTTAAAAAAATAAAACTTCTAGTTAAGACCCCTTGTGGCTCACTTGTTTAAGGATCTGGCATTGTCAATGGAGAGGCCTGGGTTGCTGTGGTGGCACACGTTCGAACTTTGGCCCAGGAACTTCCACATGCCACAGGTGCAAACAAAAACAAACAAACAAAAACCCTTCTAGACCAATGGCTTTGGCCTCTACATTAAGGCTACTACAATTTAAAAAGAATGTACTACCAAGGAGATATATATTTCCCCAAAGAAATAAAAAGCATAAAATCATAATCCATGTAACAATTCAACTAAGTGAGATATAGCCAGTCAATTTAACAAAGTTAAAAATCTAGACCACTGTTTGATTTTTAAAAGGGCTATCATTTACTCAAAATAGAAAAGATCCCATGATTGCAAATGCAGATAAAATCTCAACAAGTCATAACTCCCCTGACAGTAACATTTGATTACACAAGTGACGGAAAGAACACTACAGATGGGTGACCTGAATCTGAAAACTAGCTGTGTACATTAGGCAAGTTACTTAACCCTCTGGGGATTTGTGTTACCCACAAAAAACTGGACTAAGTGATTTTTAAAGTTCCGTTTAGGAGTTCCCGTCGTGGCTCAGTGGTTAACGAATCCAACTAGGAACCATGAGGTTGCAGGTTAGATCCCTGGCCTCGCTCAGCGGATTAAGGATCCGGTTTTGCCACGAGCTGTGGTGTAGGTTGCAGACGTGGCTCGGATCCAGCATTGCTGTGGCTGTGGTGAGGTGAGGCTGGCGGCTACAGCTCCGATTAGACCCCTAGCGTAGGAACCTCCATATGCTGCTAGTGCGGCCCTGGAAAAGGCAAAAAGACAAAAATAAGTCTTGTTTGCCTTAAAATTTATGATTTAATTCTACTCAATATTTACTGAATACAGTGCCTATGTGCACACAGCTATTAAACTAATAAAATTAAATGCCAGTTGTCCAGGAATCAGTACTAATAGTAGATATGTTTATTTTTCTCCTTTTCATGTTTATTTTTTTCCAAACCTTTCTATTTTTTAAAAAAGCTTTACTGAGCTATAATTCACCCACTTGAAATGTATAATTCAATGATTTTTAGTATGTTCATAGAACTGTATAACATCACCATGATCAATTTTACATTTTCATCATCCTCAAAAAAAGCTTTTTTATCCTTCAGCAGTCATGCTCCATTTTCTCTAACTTCCCTAACCTTAGGAAACCACTAAATCTACTTTCTGCCTCTATAAGACTGGCCTAACCTGGACATTTCATATAAATGGAATCATACATTTATGGTCATCATATATGTCATCAATCATATATGGTCTTTTGTGTCTGCCTTTTTTTACTTAGCATAAATGTTTTTAAAGTTTTTTGTTTTGTTTTGCTTTTTAGGGTCACAATGGTGGCATATGGAAGTTCCTGGGGTAGCAAGTTGAATCAGAGCTGCAGGAAGAGTCCCTGTTGTGGCTGAGTGGAAACAAACCCAAATAAGTATCCATGAGGATGTGGGTTCGATTCCTGGCCCCACTCAGTAGATTAAGGATGCAGCGTTGCTGAAAGCTACAGGGTAGATCGCAGACTTGGCTCAGATCCGGTGTTGTGGCTGTGGCATAGGCCAGCAGCTACAGCTCCAATTCAACCCCCAGCCTGGGAACCTCCATATGCTGCAGGTATGGCCCTTAAAATAAAAAAAGAAAGAAAAGAATTGGAGCTGCAGCTGCCAGTCTACACCACAGCCACAGCAACACCAGATTTGAGCCACCTCTGCAACCTACACCACAGCTCACAGCAATGCCATATTCTTAACCCACTGAGCAAGACCACAGATTAAAACTGCATTCTCATGGACACTAGTCAGGTTTGTTACGCTGACCCACAACAGGAACTCCCTAAAGTTCTTTTTTTTTTTATTGCTGAATAATGTTCTATTTTATGGATACACTGTACTTTACTAACCTGTCAACTGATAGTTACCGGGTTGTTTCCATTTTTAGGCTATCATGAAGAACACTGCTGTGAACATTTGTACACAAGTTTTTGTGTGAATATATGTTTTCATCATTTTTCTTGGATATATATACCCAGGAGTAGATCTATTGAGTCAAAAGGCAACTACACTTTTAAGGAACTGCCTTTCCAAAGCAGCTCTGACATTTTACATTCCCACCAGCAATATAAAGCTTCCTTCCAGTCTCTCTACAGTTTCACCAACATGTTATTATCATTTTGATTATAGCCACCCTCGTGGGTGGTGCCATCTGATAAAGTACAAAGGTAACTAGTTTTGTGACTTTAATCAACTCACTTAATCACTTTGAAATTCAGCCTTCTCATCTGTAGAATGGAAATAAAATACTCCATGGAGTTCTTAAAGGTATTAAATGAAAAAAAATGTTGAAAAAATTTAGCACAGTATCCAACATAAAGTATTTGATAAACAGTAATTAATTATTATTAGGTTTTCTGCCCTCCTAAGAACCCATCATCTAAATTTAAAAAAGATACTTTTATACAGTACAGTCTAACACAGTTATTACTTAATTTAAGTGTGAAAACAAAAAATAAAGATATAAAATTGCAAAAAGGAAGATCAGTAATGGGTGAAAGGGATGGGAATTCTTGTCAGACACTTTATTAAATCATGAAAAATAAGGTCAGCATACCTGGGAGAGGCAAAAGGAGATGGGAACAGCACAAATCGTCGCAGATTAACAAGGGAAAGAGTTCAGGTATCAAATAAACAAACAAAGGTTCTGTGCTTTCATAGTACGGTTAAGACGACAGACCTGGTGACAGCAAGAAATATGTTTAAATGGGATAAGGCCAGATCACAGAATTGAGGACTCGGAACTTTTTCCTCCAAGTAACAGAAACAACTGAGGATTTGCAGGAAAGGATTAATCTGGTAGGAGAAGGAAAGACCTGAGGCCAAGAAACCTACTAGAAAGTTGTTTCAGACTGGACAGACAGTGGAAGCAGAGAGGACTGGACCTGATCCAGAAGCGTAAAGTAAGAAGCATCACGTAGACTCCTTGACTGAATGGAATGACTTACGAATATTTTGGAAATGACAATACACTTGGAATACAATTTGAAAACATCAACACATTGCTTATCAAATCATTATTCCAAACTTACCCTCTGCAAGATCTGAGCATGATGTGCCAATAGCTGTGTCCCCACTGTCAGCTACACTTGAACAGCGGCTGAAGCGGCTCCGAAAGGCCTCCGAGATAACTGGGGTCTGCCATTCAGTCCCCAAGGAACTGCCTTTCTGAATCACACTGGAACCTGAAACAAGCGGCATGTCCCATCTTTAGTGTGAACTAGCTCATGTATCCCACAGGAGTGTTTTTTTTTTTTTTTTTTTTTTGCTTGTTTTTGCTTTTTAGGGCCATACCCACTGCATATGGAGGTTCCATGCTAGAGGTTGAATCAGAGCTACAGCTGCTGGCCTATGCCACAGCTGAGCTGCATCTTTGACCCACACCACAGCTCAGGGCAACGCCGGATCCTTAACCCACTGAGCAAGGTCAGGGATCCAACCCTCAACCTCATAGTTCCTAGTCAGATTCATTTCCACTGTGCCACAATGGGAAATCCAGGAGTGTTTTTAAAAACATCATTTAAACTTATGAGAGAAGAGAGGCACCCCAACCCCTTTTTTTCTCCTGTGCCTATTTCAGCCACTCTGAATTCATTTTAAATGGAAATAGCATACGAGGTGAGAATGTCCAAGGACAGATATAAGACCAAGAATCCAGGACTGATTAGACAGTAATAGTTAACAGAAGCTCTGTTTTTTGAAATCTAGAAGCCACAGCATTTTACAAACATGATCTCATCTATCCACTTACCTTATCATCCCTGTTTTACAGAGGATAGAGCTGAGATTCAAACCAGAATATTTTTTTTTGGCTGCACCCACAGCATGTGGAAGTTCCCAGGCCAGGAATCAAACCCAAGCCACTGTAGTGGCAATGCTGGAACCTTAACCCACTGTGCCACAAAGGAAGTCTGAAGCCAGGTTGTTCCGATTCCAATACTCACATTCTCTCCTCTTACAGGTTTCTCAACAAGTGCTTCTGACATTCTGGGTACGACAATTCTTCAATGTGTAGTCTATATACTACAGGATGGTTTAGCATCCCTAGTCCCTCCCCACTCACTAAATGCCAATGAGCAGCCCTCACTCCATCCCACCATCACTGTGAAACCTGAAAATATCCTGCTGTATGCTTCCAAATGCTCTGCAGGATAAGAGGCAATCCAGTCCCATTCTGAAACCATTGCTTGACCGAATCAGGGTACCTTTGTGGGCAGGGTAAATCCAGATCAAGGTGAGTCTTTTAAGTTAATCTGAAGAGTTTTGAGGGGCAAAGCACACACATAAAAAAAATTACTAAATTTTCTAAGCAGTTAAAAAGAAACAAGACAAATGAGATTTATTTGACTTGATCAGCTGGCCATTTGAGGGCTGGTAGATAGGAAGTGTTCAATAAATACTTGATTTACTAACATACTAGCAAAGACTTAAATTCAAATTATTTTTGAAAAACCACTATAATTTTTCTAAACTTCATCTGATGATCCATGTATACAAACAAACAGGTAACGGCAGCTAATTATCCATTTAAAGTATCAGACTTGAGAAAATACAGTTCCTCAGTCCACGATCTAGTGGGAAACAAATGATAAACACAGATCACCTTATTCCCTCTCTTCTTCTGAATTTAATGCTTCTGCCATCTTTTGAACCTACTTTCTTCTACTTTTGCTTCTTTTTTTTTCCTGCTACCCTTACTTCTGCTTTTTATTTAAGACAACCTCACTTTCCCTAAGAACTCCTTTTACTCTTTGAGTCTCAGTGGACTGCCTGATTTGAAAGAATCTATATACAAGCAGTAATCTGTAACAATCTTTAATAAAAAAAATACCCCCAAATCAGAGGTTCTGATCAGCCTAAGATTATCCAGGGTTATGACACCAAATTAATATAATGTAGCCATAAACAAAGAAATTTAACCTCTTGGTGAGTCTACATGGCACTCTAGTTAGTATACAACTTGTCATGTCTTTTGAAACAGTGAAAATTAATCGAGGGCCTCTATTACCATGTTCCTGGCCTCCTCCTGGAAACCACTCCCTGTTTCTACTGCTAATCTTCCATTCTTCACCACTGCTACTTTTCTATTTACCCACTCCATAAACAATTTTAAAAGAGATATTTGCTGGAGTTCCCACTGTGGTGCAACAGGATTGGTGGTGTCTTAGGAGCACTGGGACACAGAATCGATCCCCAGTCCCGCACAGTGGGTTAAGGATCTAGCGTTGCCATAGCTGTGGCTTAGGCTGCCAACTGTGGCTCAGATCTAGTCCTTGGCTCAAGAAATCCATATGCCATAGGGTGGCCAAAAACGAAAAAAAAAAAGGGGGGGGGTGGAGAAAGAGAGAGAAATGTGCTTTAAAAAGTAAAAATATGTTTTAGAGTAGTTATACTTAGGATTATTTAAAAATTCAAGTTTGAAGTTTCCGTCGTGGCTCAGCAGAAAAGCATTTGACTAGCATACATGAGGACGCAGGCTCGATCCCTGGCCTCACTCAGTGGGTTAAGGATCCAGCCACGATCCTGTGGTTGCATCAGCTGTGGTGTAGGTTACAGATGTGGCTTGGATCTGGTGTTGCTGTGACCGTGGTGTAGGACAGCAGCTATAGTTCCAATTTAACCCCTAACCTAGGAACCTCCACGTGCCATGGGTACGGCCCTAAAAAGACAACAACAACAAAAAATTCAAGTGTGAAAGTTGACATTTTTTTGTGTTATATCCCATGTCCTATCAGAAGCATTTTTATCAAATGTTAAGACTATTATTAATCAAATGAAAGACTACTGAAAACAAAGCCATGAGAAAAGAGTAGGTTTTGTTAGGGACTGCTGTGTTCCAAAAACTTGCAGTATACACATACTTGACCTAAGAAATTGTACAGTTCAATCCTGAGACAGTGCATAGCACATAGCTGATGTTCAATAAACACTTGCTGAATGAATGCTGAATTGCTTTCCAAAGTGCTTACTTTTTCAATTTTTTTTTTTTTTTTTTAGGGCTGCAGGTGCAGCATATGGAAGCTCCCTGGCTAGGGGTCAAATCTGAGCTACAGCGGCAGGCCTACGCCACAGCCACAGCAACACCAGATCCAAGCCACATCTCATGGCAATGCTGGATCCTTAACCCACTGAGCAGGGCCATGGATCAAACCTGCATCCTCAAGGATACTAGTCCGGTTCATTTCCACTGAGCCACAACGGGAACTTCTCAAATGCTTTTCAAGTGCTTACTATATACAAGACAGCATGCCTAGGAGAATGTAACATATCTACCAAATCTCTGCTATAAGGCACCCCTGAGGGATTTTGAAAGTTAAAGAAAACATACCATTAGTTTAATAAAATATAACCCTTTCTTCATAAATGCCCCAGAATTCAAAAGTTATTTTTCTAAAATGCTACTTCCTATTTGAATATACCATCTCTACTTAGTATTGTTTATTGAGTATGTGTATTATATGTTTTAATATATATATTAGATGTATATACACAATATCAACTTAGGCTATCTACTGAGATTTCAAAATTTTGTAAATCCATTCCAGGGATAAATTCCTGAGTCTCTAGTGACAACACAAGTGAGACCGTCAGCGTCCAAGAAGAATTCCAATCTTTGTGGGCTAGCAGATGACTGACCCACCCACAGGACTACAAAGACAACATACAACACAGTAATTTATGCTGTGTTTTTCTGATTTCAAATGGAACTATGTTCTAAAGCCATTTTGTTACAATCCTCTATGTGTCCTCCACTCCCAATCAATCACATGTCTCGTTGGAAGCCATGTAGGACCAGAGACAAATAGTTGTTCTCTCAGACAGACCTATTTTGCTATTCAGTGTCCTCTCAGAAAGACCTATTTTGCTATTCAATGTAGCCCCATGTCATTTTTGTTCTTTGAATACCAGCATTTCAGTAAATGCTTGTTTGCTCAGTATGTTCTATAAAGGAAATGTCTGTTATAAAATAACAAAGGTTAGAATTTAATCCAGAAAACTCTGACTACTCACCTGGTGATGTGGCATGAGAGATCCTCTCACTTGGGTATTTATCCTGCATGGCCATCAGCACAGTTATTGGAGCTAGCTGTAGAATGAAGGAACCAGTCAGATCTCTCCACTATCTTTTAATTCCCTGTAACTCATTCCCGTTCAATTGAAACTGTCAAAAACACATAGAGTATTCAAGTATTCTTCTACATGTTTTATTCTACTCCTAAGGATATTTTTTTGAGGCAAAGCAACTCTCAATATTCCACTCTACTTCTCTTTCTAAAGCAAGAAGAGAAAACCCAGAATCAAATAGAAATTCCCAATAGAACCCCTCTGACTTGCAAAAAAATTAAAATGTTACTTTTAATTAACATACATTGCCACGGATCTTACCCACTGCAACAGGAAGGAAGGTGGAGCGGAAAAAAAAACTAAATATACAAACCAATAGTGAAGTTTCATAGTTTCAATTATGACTAACATAAAATGAATTGCCAAATTCCTCCAGTAATGAAAGGTAGTCATATGATGTATAAAGATGGACAGAATTCTTGCTCATAAGCAGAACCCCAGGAGTTCCCGTCGAGGCTCAGTGGCTAACGAATCTGACTAGGAACCATGAGGTTGCGGGTTCTATCCCTGGCCTTGCTCAGTGGGTTAAGGATCCGGCGTTGCCGTGAGCTGTGGTGTAGGTTGCAGATGCGGCTCGGATCCCGCGTTGCTATGGCTGTGGCGAAGGCTGGAGCTACAGCTTCTGTTAGACCCCCTAGCCTGGGAACCTCCTTATGCTGCGTGTGCGGCTCTAGATAAGGCAAAAAGACAAAAAAAAAAGCAGAACCCCAATCCTCAGCTGGGAACATGAGGTTTTCTTCCCATTTCCCCATTCCTTAAAACAGGTATATTTACACTTGAAGTTCTCTAGAGACTCAGCAGATTAAGGATCTGGTGTTGTCCCTGTCACTGCTGTGGCCCAGGTCACTGTCGTGGCCCAGGTTCCATTCCTGGCCCAGAAACTTCCACATGCCATAGGTGTGGCCAAAAACATAAATTTAAATTTACTCTAATAAGTTCTGAGGATTCAGAAGAAGTCTGATAACCTGTATAAACAAAAGCTTTAACTGTAACCATTAACTGCAAATAATAATAATAACTTGGATAGGCATAGTACTTGAGAGGCAGTACACAGTATTAACTCTTGATCAGACAGTTCAGGTCTCAAGTCTGCCTTAGCAATGTATTATCTATGTAACCCTGGGCAAATTTTTTAGTATCTCTGTGCCTCAGTTACTTATAAAAATGAGGATAAAGACAGAACCTAATTCATCACAATTTTTTTTTTCCTTTTTCAGCCGCCCCACAGCATATGGAAGTTCCCAGCCAGGGATCAAGGCTAAGCTGAAGCTGTGACCTGCCTACGCCATAGCTTCTGCAGTGCCAAATGGGATCAAAGGGTGCCTCCAAAGAGACAGGCCAGACCATTAACCCACTGCACCACAGTGGGAACACTTCACTTTAATTCATTTGGAATTAACTTAAAATCGTGCCTGACACAATTAAGTGCTTAATAAATGTTTTTAGTATACATGATAGGGTGTTTGGTTTTTTTTTCCACTTTTGGAGGTATATGGAGCTCCTGGGCCAGGGATCAGATCCAAGCCACAGTAGCGACCCAAGCCACAGCTGCAGCAATGCCAGATCCTTAACCCACTGTGCTGGGCGCGGACTAAACCCGAGTCCCAGTGCTCCCATGAGGCCACCAATCCTGTTGTGGCTACAGCAGGATCTCCTATACTTGGCAGTTTATATTCATTAAAAGTGATATAGTACAGTCCCTGGAAGATAAAATATGAATTTAGAAACTGCATTTTTAAGAGCCCCAAAAGAGTCTGGGACAAACCTTATCAACAGAACCCAACTCTTAGAGGTGAAATTTAACTTTGGAGAAGGAAAAAAAAAAAAGACTATATGGCACTGCTTCTCTAATGTGCTTTACTGACCTCTATAGTTTTCTCTTGGTAACAACAACCCAAACCCTCACTAATTCACTGCATCTACAACAGAAATTGTACCATCCCTTGAAATCCCAGGTCTCCACATACTGGGTAAAAGAAACTTTGTTCAGTTTAAAAAAAAAAAGCTTCCATTCAGTGTTTTAATGGTGATACAGAAGGATTACCTACCTACTAGTGATATCAAACAGTTAATATCAAAACCCTTTTTTTTCACCCTTCTTTAATATATAACAAACTAGCAGGCCTACTGGATTCTGAGACTTTTCCAGATTCAGAGGAGTTGAAAATGGGATGACAAAAGAACTCTCAGTTGGATATTGAGTTACCCTATGACTCAGTAATTATTCTCCTAGGTACATATTTAAGAACGAGAAAAACATATGTCAACACACAATCTTGTACATGAATGCTCATAGCAGCATTATTTATAACAGCCAAAAAGTAGAAAGAACTTAAATGTCCATTACCTAACAGATAAATAAACTGCACTATATTCACACAATGGAATATTATTAGGCAACAAAAAGAATGAAATGCTGATACCTGCTACAGTATGGGTGAACTGAAAACATTATACTAAGTGAAGGAAAATAAACACAAAAGGCCACATTGTATGATTCCACTTATATGAAATATCTAGAACTGGCAAATCCACAGAGACAGTAGATTAGTGATTGCCAGGGATTAAAAGGAGGACAGGGAAGGGGGACTGGGGAGCAACTGTTAATGGTATGAGGTTTCTTACCAGGGTGATCAAAATGTTCTGAGGTTAGATAATGATGACGGCTCCACAAGCTTGTGAATACACTAAAACCTCTGAATTGCACACGTGTACAACTGAATTTTATGGTATGAGAATTATATTGCAATTAAAAAAAAAAAAAAACTCCCAGAAGGTGTAACAGTACAGGATAAATAATTCCTTTTTTTTTTTTGTCTTTTTGCTTTTTCCTAGGGCCGCACTTGCAGCATATGGAAGTTCCCAGGCTAGTGGTCTAATTGGAGCTGTAGCTGCCAGCCTACACCAGAGCCACAGCAACGTGGGATCCAAGCCGCATCTGCAACCTACACCACCGCTCATGGCAACACCAGATCCTTAACCCACTGAGCAAGGACAGGGACCGAACCTGCAACCTCATGGTTCCTAGTCGGATTCGTTAACCACTGAGCCACGACAGGAACTTCAGGATAAATAATTCTTAACTTCTTAAGTTCAGAAGGAGATGGGCTACTAGTGGAAATTATTAGGACCATTTGAAGGAGATAGATTTCTTGAGACAAAAGTGAGATAAATGAATACATAAGAAGTAACACTAGTAACCAATTATACAGCCAAGAAAGGTAGGAATGAATGGAGGCATACAGGGAAAACACCCAACTTTGATAGTTTCTATTTTCAAAGCCCTTTAAACTATAGAACTATTCCTTCATTCAACAAATTTAACATGTATTCAGTACAAGCATACATATTTTTCTTTTCTCTCTCTCCCCCCCTTTTATCTTTTTTTAACTTTTTAGGGCCGCATCCTTGGCATATAGAGGATCCCAGGCTAGGAGTCCAATCCGAGCTATAGCTGCCAGCCTATGCCACAGCCACAACAACATCAGATCTGAACCACGTCTGCAACCTACACCACAGCTCATGGCAACACCAGATCCTTAACCCACCGAGCAAGGCCAGGGATTGAACCTGCAACCTCATGGTTCCTAGTCGGATTCGTTTCTGCTGCGTCATGATGGGAACTTCAAGCATACATATTTTTATTGCTCTTCACAGATGCTGCCTTTTCTTTCCCCCCAAACTGAAGATCTGTAGCAACCCTGCCTGGAGCAAGTCTATGGGTATCATTTTTTCCTACAGCATTTGCTCACTTTGTACCTATGTCACATTTTGATAATTCTTGCAATATTCCAAGCCTTTTCATCACTATTATTCTGTTATGGTGATCTGTGATGTTCGATATTACTATTGTAACTGCAGATGTGGTGTAAAAAACAAGAGAATTATAAGTGGAGCCTTTAAGATGTGACTGAATTGCTGCAGTCTCATGATAAAGCTTTAACAGATGAAGAGTTGCTTCTTATGGATGAGCAAAGAAAGTGGCTTCTTGAGATGGAATTACCTCTGGTGAAGATCCTGTCAAGACTGTCAAAATGACAACAAAGAATTTAGACTATCACCTAAACTTAGCTGATACAGCAGCAGGGTTTGAGAAGACTGATTCCAATTTTGAAAGAAGTTTCATTATAGGGAAAATGCTATAAACAGCACTGCATGTCACAGAAAAATCATTCCTCAAAGGAAGAGTCAGCTGATGCAGCAAACTTCATTATTGTCTTATTTTAAGAAACTGCCATAGCCACCCCAACCTTCGGCAACCACCACCCCAAACTTCGGCAACCACCACCCTGTTCAGTCATCAGTCATCAACACTAAGGCAGGATCCTCTATGAGCAAAAAGATTACAAATCACTGAAGACTCAGATGATGGTTAGGAGCAATAAAGTATTTTTAAATTAAGCCATGTACAGAGTTCCGGTCGTGGCTCAGTGGTTAACGAATCCAACTAGGAACCATGAGGTTGCGGGTTCGATCCCTGGCCTTGCTCAGTGGGTTAAGGATCCGGCGTTGCCGTGACCTGTGGTGTAGGTTGCAGACGTGGCTCAGATCCCGCGTTGCTGTGGCTGTGGCGAAGGCCGGCAGCTACAGCTCCTGTTAGACCCCTAGCCTGGGAACCTACATATGGCACGGTTGTGGCCCTAGATAAGGCAAAAAGACAATAAATAAATAAATAAACAAATAAAGCCATGTACACTTTAAAAAGATATAATGCTATTGTATACTTAATACTCTTCAGTACAGTGTAAACATGACTTCTATATGCACTGGGAAACCAAAGAATCTGTGTGACTTGTTTTAATGCTGCGGTCTGGAACGCTACCCACAGTATCTCTGAGGTATGCCTATCCTTACCACCCATCAAATATTGCACTAAAGAGTCTATAGTTATTATGTCTTATGTTTAAACCTATGAGGTAGTTACTATTATTATCCTCATTTTATGGATGAAAAAATAAAGAAGTGAAGGTTGTACAGTTAGGAAGAGGTTTCAAAGCCAGGACTGTGTTCTAAAGCTACAGGAATCCTGTCAGCGTTCTGGGTGTAAAAAAATTAAACAAAGGAAATTACTAGGGTACCACAAGCTAAAGTTTGTACCTCAGACATAGTCATAGTATGTCCCAAAACAGTCAGGAGCAGGGGGGCAGTTCTTACAATTTCTTCACTTTCCTGTTGGTCACTACCCAAGAATTAGACTTTGACTGTTATAAGTATTTCTCCCCTTGAAGAATTATAATCTTGGTGTGGAACACACTTGGCAGCTGTTGCTAGAACCACATCAAGACAGGAGAGGATTTCAAAAGATACAGAGACAACTGACAAAACACACATTAAGAATCTCACACCATCACACTCTTTTCATCGCCTTGATCATTCATTAAACCAGATCTAAAGAAAGAGAAGCCAGATCCTTGCTAACACTTTGCCCATACAAAGAACAAGTCCTGAGACACATAACACCACTGATCATTACAAAACAGACAAGGCCTAAAGGTAAGTAATGAGGCATAGTTATCTTAATCGTCTTTGTACTACTCCTCCTCCCTTCCTAGTACACAGTATTCAATTCACCAATCAAAACTTACCGAGTGCCTCTAATCTGCCCGGCTCTGTGCCATGTGGCCGAAGCAGATGGGTATAAAAGACAAACAAGATTCTGAGCCCCGCCCCCGTTTTACTGTGATGAAGTAAGTGCTGAATACCCTCTACTGCAGAAACAATTTTTACTACACTTTGTGTTCATGCAGAGAACCAGCTCCTCCCTGTCGACAGCCAGGCTTCCTCAATCTCAGTACTACCCACATCGGAGCTAGGCGGGCTCGTACACTGCAGGCTGTTCAGCAGCATCCCGACCTCTACCCACCAGATGCCAAGAGTAAACCTCGAGTAGTGAGGATCAAAAATGTCTCCAGACACTGTTAAATAGGCAAAGTCGCGCCGGATCAGAAACTCCAGCCTAGCGCAGCGCCTTGAAACGCTCTCTGTGCCCCCGACCTCCCTTCTCTATTCCATCTCCTATTCTCGGCTCCAACTTCATTTCCTCCGCGCCCCGGTCCTGCTCCACCTGCTCTACTGACAGTGCTGGCCGAGCAACGACCCGCCGGACGCCTCCTCCTCTCCTGGGACTGTGCGCTCCTGGAGGGCAAGGAACTTGGTACCGCCGTGCCCCGGCGAGCGGCACAGGGCCTGTCCTTTACAGACGTCCCGCTACTGCTGTGGCGTGCGTGACGAGGAGAGCAAGGCAACGAGGGCGGAGGCGACAGAGACCTGAAGAGGCGTGGGGTGGGGGACATTATTTCAAAAAGCCGGGGCAGGGAGCGATCCGAGAGGGACGGCGCAGCCGCCCTGCGCATGCGCTGCGCTCCCCCGCGGCCCCTCACCGAGGCAGCTCGAGGGCGCTTGGGGCTCCGCCGGGGCTCTCCAAGGCAGGGACAGGGTCTGTCAGTCCGACGGGGCCACCGAGGGGAGGAGGACTTACGTGGGTCTGAAAGCGGGCGGCGAAATCCCTCACTCAGGGACACCAACTGCGGCCACCACGTCAGCCGCCGGCGGCGCTTCGGGCCCTCAGCTCGGCTAACGGCCGTTACACACCCGCCAGGCCGCGCGCCTCGGAGCGCGCGCCGTCCCGGCCCCGCCCCTTTCTGCCCGCCTGCGACCAATCAGAAGTCTGGCCGCGTAAGTGTCCCGCCCCTGCACGCCGCCCTCGGCGCTGAGAACAGACGGATCTCTCTGCGCATGACCTCGGCGCCTCACTCTGTAGTCTCTGCCCCTTGCCGGGTGTCGCCTGTGGGCCGAGCAGTCGTCACCTGGGATTAAGGTGGCTGTTTGGGCCTGGTGCGGAACAAGCTGGAAGCCAGCGCAGATAATTCCAGGATACCTAACCTGTCCACCCTCCTTCCGTTCCCCACCACCTGTCAGTACTCCCACTTGAAGCAGGGGGTCACGTTGTGACCAGAAGTTAAGAGTAGCCAGCATCAGTTGTCAGGGTCGGGACTTGGTCTGGGTGGACAGTCTGTGACCAGGACTCAGGTCGAAGGGTAAGGGATGGATCTTGCCTCCCTACTCAAACTCGGTCCCTAGGAAAAGGACCTAAGTTTATTTGCATTAATATATACTTGAAGAATCAGACTGAAATTATTTAAAAGGAGGGACCAAGCCATCAGCCAAAGTACAGTAAAATTCAAGATATCTTGAAACCTGACTTGGAAGGGAGATGCATTAAAAAGTGTGGATATAAGAAAAGAAATGTATATATATGTATATGACGGGGTCTCTTTGCTGTACAGGAGAAATTGACAAAACATTGTAAATCAACTATAATTTTAAAAATTAATTTTAAAAAGTTGTGTGATACAGCAGCTAACGAACCCGACTAGCATCCATGAGGACCTGGGTTTGATCCCTGGCCTTGCTTCGTGGGTTAGGGATTTGGCATTGCCATGAGCTGTGGTGTAGGCGGCTCAGATCCCATGTTGCTGTGGCTGTGGTTGCTGTGGCTGTGGTGTAGGCTGGCGGCTACAGCACCGATTAGACCTCTAGCCTGGGAATCTCCATATGCCACAGGTGCGCCCCTAAAAAGACAAAAAAAACGCAAAAGAGAAAAATTCAGGCAAGGATTTATTGGGACCACAGAACAAGTAACAGAGGACTCGTGAGTGGGAATTAGGCTGGTGGGTAGTGGGAACACCCATTTAATGGCTTTTATTTCTTTGGTGAAAAGCTTCTATAGGGAGGGAGGGAACAGGAGCGTGTAGAGGACTGAAGAATGGGGAAGATTTGAAGAGCTGATGTGGAGAATGCAAGAGGAACCAGATTGGAAACTGGAAGTGCTGAGATTTAAATTTACAATTGGCAAACAATATGTTTGTACAGCTTTCTCCAATGGGTAGCTATATTTTAAAAATAACTCCATTATCATGTTATAGTATTGTTACTCTTTGTCTGGGGCCCTTGGCCTTCTTAATCACTGGATATTGATGAGGCCAGAAAGGAAAATTCTGGCAAGTTTTTATTGGGGAGTTCCCCTCATGGCTTAGTGATGACAAATTCTATAAGTATCCAAGCAGACCCAGGTTGGATCCCTGGCCTCCCTTGGTGGGTTAAGCATCTGGCATTGCTTTGAACTGTGGTGTAGGTTGCAGAGGGGTTTAGATTCCAAGCTGCTGTAGTTCTGGCCTAGGCCAGCAGTTGTAGCTCCAATTTGACCCCTAGAAGAAAATAGGCAAGGCTTTATTGGTGCAGCAGAGAGGTGAGTGAAAACAAACAGCAATTTTCCTTGCTTGCTCTCTGGTGGGGTGGGCACAGGCCAGCTAGTTCTTTATATGGGGTGAGAGTAGGGGTGAGGCCAGGGGTGGGGCCAAAGGGGTGGCTTAGGTGATCTGCCTCCTCTTTGGTGGTGGGGTGTGCAGGGGTCATACATAGTACCCTGCTTTTGCTCTCAGCTCTTCAGAAGTGGCAGTTGGGCTTTTAGTTTTTTTGTGTCTTCTTGCCCATGATTTGCCCCAACCGCATACATGCAGTTATTTTTAGTCCCTTATAGTTTCTTTGTATTTTATTGCTCCAGGAGATATTTGTCTAGATGCAGCATTGCAACCACTGCAGCAAATGGACCTAGGTCCCAGGTCCTGGTCTAGTATCAGTTTTCCCTTGTGAGTGACTCCTCATTTATATTTTAACAAAGACTTTGGGTGCTAATTTCAGAGAATATTCACAATTTTTCATTATGAGATCATCTTAAATCTTCAGTTACTTTATTATTTTAAAAGAATTTTTGGATTTTAATGAAATAAATAAATGGAACTATCACTTGACATTGAGGTAGGAGGTAGATGGGCCCCTAGGCTGAGAATAGCTGGGACTTCTTAGGCTGAGTAAATTGGGCTTTGCTTCTCTGACACTTCCAGGAAAATGTTAATGGCAGGAGCTGAGTTCTGCTGGAGTAAAATGATAAGGTGATCACTTCAATCACTCCTGGGGTCAAGAAGACCCTCCCAATTGCACATGCACAGTAAGACTCCTAGGGGTCAAAAAGGGTGGGGGCACCAGGCCTGATACCGTCCCAGAAAACTTTGCTCTGGAATCCATCTTGGCCAAAAGATGCACACGCATATGGAGGAGGTCAGGGGATGAGGGGAGGCAGTCAGATGTGAAAAATAAAACAAGATAATTGGGGAGTTTCCATCGTGGAGCAGTGGAAACGAATCCGACTAGGAACCATAGAGTTTCGGGTTTGATCGCTGGACTCTCTCAGTGGGTTAAGTGTCCGTTCGAAGATGCGGCTCAGGTCTGGTGTTGCTGTGGCTCTGGTGTAGGCCAGCAGCTACAGCTTGGATTTGACCCCTAGCCTGGGAACCTCCACATGCCTTCGGTGTGGCCTTAAAAAAAAAAAATTAAATCACCTCTCTGGTGCACTCCTCATTGAGGAGGACTTCCACACCCATGCTCCTCTTTTTGGGTATGTATCACCGCCTTGCTTCTGTTTTGAATAAACTAATTCTCTGTGTTCTCTTCCACATGTTGTACTGTGTCTCCAACAATAAACTTTATACCTGTTTTTACTGTCTTTGCCTCCTTGAGTTTTTCTTGCTTACAACAGGGGGCAAGAATCAGGGCAATTCTGCTTTCAGTTGGTCTAGTGGCTAGGGTTCCTGGTTTTCAACCAGGCTGCCCAGGTTCAATTTCTAAGCAGAGAATTAAGATCTCGCTCCAAGGGAGTTCCCATCGTGGCTCAGTGGAAACGAATCCAACTAGGAACCATGAGGTTGTGGGTTCGATCCCTGGCCTCGCTCAGTGGGTTAACGATCTGGTGTTGCCATGACCTGTGGTGTAGGCTGAAGACGTGGCTCAGATCCCGCGTTGCTGTGGCTGTGGTGTAGGCCGACAGCTGTAGCTCCAATTAGACCCCTAGCCTGGGAACCTCCACGCGTGTGGCCCTAAAATGACAAAAGACAAAAAAAAAAAAAAAAGATCTTTCTCCAAGTATCAGTCAGGTCAGTGCTCTCTGAGATCAACATAACTGAAGAGGACTACAGTTGGCCAGATATGTCACAGCCTAATTTAATCAAAGAAAGTGAGAAAATAAATACATCTTCATAATAATGTAGTTAGAGCTACTTTCACATGAAATAAGTGCTGTCAGATGGATTATTAGTGTCTATTGTTACACAACACAGACTTCTTTAACATAGTCAGCTAAGTATAGTTTAAATTCAGTAGCTTCCTTGTTAACTTCATTTTGTTTCATTCTATTTTCTTTTTTGATATTTAAGCATAATATAGGTAATAACATTTTGCCCTTATCCTTTAGGATATATTTTATTTTAATCTTTTTTTAGGGCTACACGTGCAACATGAGGAAGTTTCCAGGCTAGAGGCAAATTAGAGCTGCAGATGCTGACCTACACCACAGTCATGCCAGATCTGAGCCATGTCTGCGAACTTCACAAGTCACGGCCAGGTCCTTATCCCACTGAGCAAAGTCAGGGATCTAATCTGAATCTTCATAGATACTAGTTGGGTTCTTAACCCGCTGAGCCACAAGAGAATTCCAGGATATATTTTAAATATGGGCCTTTGTTAACACCTTTGTCAACAGGCTACCAGTTGTCTGTAAACAGTCTACTCTAGACATCAAAAGTCAATGTGAATTCCCAATGAAATGTAATTAACTGTACTGTTTTAATAACTGTGATTTTTATATAATGAAGGAAAATGGGAATTTCCCTCCTGGCTCAGAGGGTTGAATTTTAAAAACTCAGCATTGCTATAGCTGTGGTGAGGGTTTGATCCCTGCCCTGGGAACTTCTGAATGCTGTAGGTGTAGCAAAAGAAAAAATATGTGTGTGTGTGTGTGTGTGTGTGTGTGTGTGTGTATACACACACATATATACATATTTAAAAAAAAAATAGGGAGTCCCCATTGTGGTGCAGCAGAAACAAATCTGACTAGTAACCATGGGAATGTGGGTTCAACCCCTGGCCTCAGTCAGTGGGTTGGTTGGGGATCTGGCATTGCTGTGAGCTGTAGTGTAGGCTGGCAGACGTGGCTCGGATCCCAAGTTGCTGTGGCTGTGGTGTAGGCCAGTAGTTGTAGCTCCCATTCAGCCCCTAGCTTGGGAACTTTCATATGCTCTAGGTGAAACCCTGAAAAGCAAATATATACATAATGAGATATATATATATATACACACACACACACATATGACATATATATATATGATATATATATTTTATATATATATATATATTCATCATTTGACTTTTTTCTGGTGCAGTTAAAGGCTTAAACGATAAGAAAAGTTTTTTTGTAAATGAAATGCTAAAACCATTCAATTTAATTTTTATTTTGTTGCCTAACATAGAAATTTCTTTTTTTTTTTTTGTCTTTTTGCCTTATCTAGGGCCGCACCCGCGGCATATGGAGGTTCCCAGGCTAGGGGTCTAACAGGAGCTTAACGTAGTAAATTTCAACCTGTGATTTTTTTTTTCAGGGCCGCACCCTTGGCAAATGTAGGTTCCAAGGCTAGATCATAGCAATGCCAGATCTGAGCTATGTCTGCGAACCACACTACAGCTCATGACAGTGCCAGATCCTTAACCCAATGAGTAAGTCCTAGGATAGAAACCACAACCTCATGGTTCCTAGTCGGATCTGTTTCCGCTGTGCCACGACGGGAACTCTTCAACCTGTTTTTGAATAAATAAATAACAACAAACTGCTGCCTATATCCACACTCTATTAGGGAGTGAGAGTTAATGATGTTGGAAATAATTAATGGGCAGAATAATATTATATAGCTACATTTAATCCTAATTCTGAAATTGAATAGCTTTTTTTTTTTTGTCTTTTTGCCTTTTATGTGGAGCCACACCCGTGGCATATGGAAGTTCCCAGGCTAGGCGTCTAACAGGAGCTGTAGCTGCCAGCCACAGCAATGCGGGATCCGAGTCGCGTCTGCAACCTTCACCACAGCTCACGGCAATGCCGGATCCTTAACCCACTGAGCAAGGCCAGTGATCGAACCCGCAACCTCATGGTTCTTAGTCGGATTCATTAACCACTGAGCCACGAAGGGAACTCCTGAAATTGAATAGCTCTTGCTCATCCTACAGAAGAAAGGAGATTTAGGGAGTTTTCAGTGTGGCTCAGCAAGTTAAGAATCTGACTTGTATGCACGATGATGCGGGTTCGATCCCTGGCCTCACTCAGTGGGTTAAGAATGTGGCATTGCTGCAAGCTGCGGCGTAGGTTGCGGATGTGGCTTGGATCCAGTGTTGATGTGGCTGTGGCATCAGCAGCTCCAATTTGACCCATAGCCTGGGAACTTCCTTATACTGCATGTGCAGCAGTGAAAAGGGGAGGGGGAAGGGAAGGGGAGGGAGAAAGAAAGAAAGGAGACGTGGAAACAGCTGGTCAAGGCCCAGGAACTTACACCAGGATGAGTCCCCATTTTGAAGCAGAGATCATATCTGGTCAAACTCTTAAGTGACCTCTCACATGTACAAACACACACACATGCATTCTATTTCCAATAAAACCTTGAAACTTGTGGTCCAATAACACAGAAGAGGAGTCAGACGAAGTAGGAAAATTCTCTGCTGTTTATTGGTCATATCCTCTGCCCTGTTTGGAAAAGTTCCAGAGATGGGAAGGGAAGGCGGGATGAGGCGGAAGCCCTGCCCAAGGCTCAGTGGCCACACTCCTTACCAGATGGTAGTTGGGTCACATATGGATTCCATCTTTACCCCAACCTCTCTGGTCCATAACAAGAGGACAGACTACATGCCTCTCCCTAAATCTTCCTCTACCCCACCCTTGCATCAGGCAACTAAACTAAACACTAAGGGCTAGAGCTGGGGGAGGTGTCTGGGCGGGACTTTATCCTAGGATCCAGCCTATCACCATCAGAAGAAAGATGGCCATCCAGGATCCTGCAGGAAAGAAAGAAATGACCATGAAGCAGGATTAGATGGTTTTGAGAGTCTAGGACACTTTTTAAGGTTAGATATTCCACTTTGGGGATTATTTAGTAAATCATTCATGCATTCTTTCAACAAAGCTTTCCTAGGACTGTGTGCCAAATCCTCTTTTAGGTTGTGGGTGAGGTGGATGGAGATACAGAGATGAACTCTCTCATTCAACGTGGACCCCACTCGTTCCCCCTCACTTGTTGTTACCTGCCTGGCCCTGTAACTTGACATTTCAACCCCTACTCTAAAGCATTTCTGGGTAGTCTCAGGTTCTGAAGAGGGATAAAACTCTGTGACTACCAATAACGTCACAATGACAACTCTGCCATGTACTGCTGAGGAAGCTCAGACTTAGGGTAACTGACTCCTAGGACACATATAGTTGAGCAGAGACAAGATCCAAGACTACAACCTGCCAGAAACTAGTGTGCACCCCTAGACCCTGGTGCAAACATCAGAATTCCATCACAGGAATCTCTGTGCACCAACCTGTCGAACTCCTGCTGCTGGAGGCACTGGGATCTGAAACCACAGAGTAAGAAAGATTAAGTTTAAGGAGGCATTCTGACAGTACAAGACCAGTAGACTGCCATAATTTCAAGACTGAAATAAGAACTCAGAAGAGTGTGATGACAAACCTTCTGCCTCTAATTAAGAACAGACTTAATACTAAGAAGGCAGACTTTCCCCTGAGGGTTCGGAGTTTTGGAAGACTGTCACGGAACAGAAAGAAAGGAGAGATGGTTTGAGACCAGCAGGAAGATTTACAAAAGCAGGCTGGCACAAGGGACAGACTGGGAGAAGAGTGACCTGGTGTGATAGAAAAGACGAGAACGGGAGAGGAGTGAAGTTTAATGAGTGAAAACAGGACCTGACCGGGTGAGAGGAGGAGACCATGGCAGAGAAAAGGAGGAACCGAGGAAGATAAGGGCTTGGGGAAGATATGGACCTGAATTGAGAGGAGTCTGAGGACATGCAAGTAAGAGGGGGCTCAGTGAAGGGTCAGGGTCTCAGATCAGATTGAGTGGGGGGATCTGGAGGAGGGGTCAAGGAGGCTCCCAAATGATCTAGTTACCACATAATCGGATGGGCCCGAATACCATCCAGCCAGTGCCGCTCTCCAGGTCCTTCCGAGCTGGGATCTTCCAGGCTCGACTCTCCCCAGGCGGACTCTTCTGCTTACAGGTCTGAGGTGACATAGCAAAGTAGCGAGGTCTTTTCCTCCCCCTGCCTGGTGGGCCTTTGCCTGAGACCCGCAAGCATCCCCACTGAGTTCACTAAAATCCAGCAAGGACTGAAGAACAATCCGCAAGCCCCCACCACACCCCCGCCCCCTCGCCCTCGGTCCCGCCCCCGGAAGGATAGGCCAATCCCCAGCACCGCCGTCCTCCAGGCCCCTCCTTTGTCCCGCCCCCCAGGATGACCGAATAGGGGAGGTCCGGCTCCCCAGCGCTCTACCCCAGCTGAGGCGGGCTGCTCTCGCAGCGGCTGCCGGGAGCGGAGCGCTTAGGGCTGTCCACTCACCGGCTGACACTGGCGTCCCGCCCGCTTGTCACACAGGGTCACTCGGCCGTGCAGGTAGAGCGTATCGCTGCTCGAGAAGCGGAACAAGTTGAAGGCGAGCTTCACCTCCAGAGAGGCCCCGTTGGCCTGCACGCCTCTGAGCAGCCGGTTGCTGACTGGGCAGCTGTGGGGAGAGGCAGCATCACCCACTGTTAGGAGCCCCGAAAAACATTGATTTCCCCCGTTTCTGCTTAGCCTGTGTGGGTATAGATGCTCAGTCTCTTACTGAGAATTTACATGCATTATTTCACATCCTCACATTAGTCGTAGGAGGAAGGTGGTTCTTTTACACTCCTCCCCTTTTTTTCTTAACATCTTTTCTCTCCCAGTCTTTTCCTTTCTTCTTCCACTCTTCTCACCAATATTATTTTGATGGTGTAGTGGTAGTAAATCATGGCAAGATGACCTTTTATTTTCTTGTTTTTCTAAGGTCCTCTGCTTTCAGTAAAGGAGACTGGGCATAGTTTATCAATGATCTCTTATTAGCAATAACTGTTCCACACTTAAAAAGGAAATGTCAGTTACTGGTGGCAAAGTCTGGTAGATGCAGAAAATTGTGAGCTAAGGACTTTGGAGACAGTGGGCTTAACTGTCCACTATTGTCATGGTGACTTTTTTTTTGAGGTGGCAATAACATAAATGTAACCTGTTCATTATAACTGGTAATATTTGGAAGGGCCTGTGGTGTAGAGTCCGTGGGCAGAAAGAAATCCGTACTGTACATAGGCTCTGTTCTAGGTGCTTAGGAGAATTTGGGAACATGAGTGAACAAAATAGACCAAACCTCCTATTCTCTCGTGGGTGAGGGGAGACTGACAACAAATAACTTTAATGAAAAAGGAAATGACCTCATGTAATATAGTATATAGTAGGGGGTGATAAGTAGATAGAAGAAAAAAAATAGGGACCTAGGTTGGGTGAGTGGAGGGTAGTTGCAATTTTAAAGAGCATGACGGGGGAGTTCCTGTTGTGGTGCAGCAGAAACAAATCTGACTAGTATCCATGAGGATGCAGATTTGATCCCTGGCCTTGCCCAGTGGGTCAGGGGTCCAGCGTTACCATGAGCTGTGGTGTGGGTTGCAGATTTGGCTCGGAACCTGCGTTGCTGTGACTGTGGCACAGGCTTGCAGCTGCAGCTCCAACTGACACCTAGCCTGGGAACTTCCATATGCTGTGGGTGCGGCACTTAAAAAAAAAAAGCAAAAAACAAAACAAGAAAATATATAGCATGGACAGGGTAGGCTTCATTGAAATGGTGACTTTTTAGCAAAGACTAAGGAGATGAGAATTTTCCATATGTGTATCAGGGAGCTGAGGATTCCAGGAAGAGAAAACAGTCAACGCAAAAGCCTTAGGGACAGCAAATTATTTTCCCACTAAGTTACCTGTCCAAACAGATGCTACCTCCTGTGGGCATTAGGGGAGTCACTTCTCTGAAATCTCTATTGTACTTCCCAAAGCCTATTTAGTCCTTTTTTTTACCCTGGGACCTTTATTCCAGGACTCAAGTTCGCCATCAACAAATCCATTCTAGTTTTCCTCCTTGATGGTCCCTTTCTTTTTTAAAGATGAGTAAACTGAGACTCAGAGAAGTTAAGTAAGTTGTCCAAATTTCTTCACGTAGCAATCTGGCTGCAGGCCTCCTCTCCACTCACCCATACCTTTAATCACTAGTTCCTCTTTCCTCCTGACAAAGAACTGAATGCTAGGATGGATTTGGTGGTGTCTCAGAACTTGGACTCTAGAGCATGAGTAGACTAGCACCTGGGTCTAGTCATTTAAACTCTGAGCCCTCTCTAATCCCCTCATCTTTAAAGTAGGGGAAATAATATCTCATAGGGTTATTTTCAGGAATAAGTGAGGTAATGAATGATTCACCGTGCTCTGTGAAGACTTGTTAATATTAATGAAATACAGTCAGAAGGCAGGATCCCCAGCTCCTTCCCTAGACCATGAGCTGTGGAGGGTAAGGACTTGGCCTAGGAGTTAGCAAGGTCTGCCACTTAGCAGTTGTGTGAACTGAGCCTAAGTTTCTCCATCTATAAAATGGGAATGAAAATATAACTATCGCCTAAGTTTCTCCATCTATAAAATGGGAATGAAAATATAACTATCTCATACAGTGTGTTGTGAGGCTTAAGTGAGTTAACACATGTGCAGTGATTTGGACAGTGTGTAGTGTGGAATAAATGTCAAATATATTACATAGTGTATAGCACACCAAAATGTTAGTTTTGGTTTCGACTTTTCCTTGTTTTTCCCTTTTTTTTTTTTTAACTTTTTAGGGCTGCACCTGTGACACATGGAAGTGCCCAGGCTAGGGGTCAAATTGGAGCTACAGCTGCTGTCCTACACCGCAGTGACAGCAACGTAGGATCCAAGCCGCTTGTGCGACCTAAACCACAGCTCATGGCAATGCCAGATCCTTAACCCACTGAGCAAGGCCAGGGATCAAACCTGCATCCTCATGGATACCTAATCAGATTCATTTCCACTGTTCCACAATGGGAACTCCCTTGATTTTTTTTTTTTTTAACATTGGGAATTTATTTATTTTTTAATTTTTAATATTTTTTATTTTTTTCCATTATAGTTGGCTTACACTGTTCTGGGCTTTTTTTGTTTTTGTTTTTTTTTGACTTCGGGAATTTATTTTTTTTAATTTTTAAATGATTTTTATTTTTTCCATTGTAGCCTTGATTTTTACTTTTATCATTGTAGGCCCACAATAATTGAGGAAAGAATAAAAGGAATGAATGTCATTAATTGGCTCTAATCTTGGACAGGTCTTAATCTCCTTGTGCCTTTATTTACTCACCTGGAAAATGGGAATGATAATAATATTTGCATTTTTTTCAACAAACCTTCAGCCAGCGCTTACTTTTTCCCACTGTTTATGTACCAGGGATACAGAGAAGAAGAGTAACAGGATCTTTGCTCTTGGGTACAAACACACCCAGCGCAAGCTACAGTCCAAGAGCCAGAGTGACACTGAGAGGAGGTTGTCAGGGCCCAACAGATACTCACCTCTCCTTCACAAAGTGGTAGGTGGCCTTGGCAGCACCCGTCCTGGAGATGTTGGTGCTAGCAAAGACCTCATTGGCCACCAGGGCAAATCTGTCTGGGTCACTGCTTGTGGCTCTGAGGACCACATAGAGAGGCTTCCCAAGGGGAGCTGGTCTGTTTTCTAGTGGAGATGACAACTCAGAGTCTGTGAAGATGCCCAGGATGACAATGGTGTCCCCACAGCCCAGAACACGGATGGTGATATATCTGGAAAGGGACAGGAATGAAACCCTCACCACAAAACCCTAGAGTCAGGGGTATCACTCACCTTCTGCCTTGTACCCAAGGTCACTTAGCACCGGGAGCCATAGAGAACTAGGTGAGGGGAGGAAGAAATCTGCTAACCTGCCTCCCGGACCTCCTAAAAAATTGAGGGGCCACATCATCAATCCCCAGACCCTAGGACCACTGAAGCCATCCAAGCCATCCAAACTCAAGGTAATTTACATAAACCCATAATGCATTACTTCAGAGAAGCATCTTTTTCTTCCACTAATATTTTGAGTTTCACTCTAAGAGGTACCTATGATTGGTGGAGGGGGCCTGGGGGTCCAGCGTCCTGAGGGTGTTGATTCCTTTTGCCTGGATTAGAGGCAAGAGGTAGCTGACAGAAAAGAACTCACGGGAAGGAGACCACTGGGTGGGGGTGGGCCTGGCTGACGTTCACCACCAGAGGGTACACACACTTGATGCTGAGTATTATGGAGTCATTACTGATGGAGTCAGAGGGCACCTTCAGAAGCTGTACCTCCAGAGAATAAAGGGCGTGGCTGTTGTTGGTCTAGAAAAAACAGAGAGGCAGCTATTACCTTCAGATCTCCAGGGGAATCACCTTCTCCTATCTTCATTTGCTGCAAGCTGTTTATTTCAATAACAGTCATGACTAAAGTGTATTGAGCGTGCATTGTATTGTAGGTACTGTGGCCTGGACACAACTCTCTGAGGCGGGTTCTAATATTAGTCCCATTTTACAGAAGAGTAAACTGAGGCTTATAAAGTTAAAAGATTTTCCCAAAGCAAGTAACAGAGCCAGAATTCAACATTTCTGATCCCAGAGCCCCTCCCCCCCCCTTTTTAATGGTCATACTCTTGGCGCATGGAAGCTCCTGGGCCAGGGATTGAATCCTAGCCACAACTGAGACCTATGCCACAGCCATGGCAACACTGGACCCTTTAACCCACTGGACCAGGCCAGGGATGGAACTCTCACCTCTGCAGCAACCTGAGCTGCTACAGTCGGATTCTCAACCCCCTGCATCACAGCAGGAACTCCCCAGAGCTCATGTTCTTAACCTCTGTGCCAGTGGTTCTCAAATTTCTGTGTAGGAGTATCCATTGTGGCTCAGCAGGTTAAGAGCCCAATGTTGTCTCTGTGAGGATGCGGTTCGATCCCTGGCCTCGCTCAGTGTGTTAAGGATTCAGGATTACCACAAGCTACAGTGTAGGTCACAGGCGTGCCTCAAATCTGGTGTTACTGTGGCTGTGGCGTAGGCCTCAGCTACAGCTCTGATTTGACCTCTAGCCTGGGAACATCCATATGCAGGTACAGCCATAAAAAGAAAACAAAAAATTTCAATGTGCATTTTAGAATCTTTTGTAAAAAAAAATAAATGAAGGAATCACTGTGGATCTTGTTAAAATTGCTAAGTCCTGGTCCCTTTCCCAAGATCCAGATATCTTTTTGGTATTTCATTTTTTCCACAGGATTTTTAAAAATATATAAAATGATTCGTTTTGTTGCTATAAGTCAAGCAGCTTATCAAAAAGAACACTGATAGAAATTCTCGCTACGGGAGTTCCCGTAGTGGCTCAGCGTTAGCATCCATGAGAACTCGGTTCCATCCCAGGCCTCGATCAGTGGGTTAAGGATCTGGTGTTGCCGTGAGCTGTGGTGTAGGTCGCAGATGCGACTCGGATCCTGAGCTGCTGTGGCTGTGGTGTAGGCAGGCAGCTATAGCTCCAATTTGACCCCTAGCCTGGGATCTTCCATATGCCGCGAGTACAGCCCTAAAAAGACAAAAAAGAAAAGAAAAGAAATTCTCGCTGTGGCACAACAGGATTGGTGGCATCTTGGGAGCCCTGGGATGCAGGTTCAATCCCTGGTCCAGCAAAGTAAGTAAAGGATCCAGCATTGCTGTAGCTGCAGCTTAGGTTGAAACTGTGGCTTGGATCTGCCCCCTGGCCCAGAAACTCCATAAGCCTCAGGGCAGCCAAGAAAAGAACACTAACAGAGAATTCTAGGGGTAAAGCCATGAACTTAGCTAAACAAGAGACTCCATGAATCTCTGGGTGGCAGAACTAGACACTGGAGAAACTAAATCAGCCTCCCCAACCATTTGAACAAACTCTAGTTTTCAGACTGAGCCCAGGGAGCCACAGAGCCTCTCTGCAGTTGTAGTAAAGCCAACCTGTTCATTGAGAGAAAGCTGACATGGCAGGGCGCTCTTCCTCCTACCCCGTTCAATCAGAGCTGCCATGCTTTTATATATTTATTTTTATATTTGGCTTTTACATAGATCCCTTCCAAGGAAAGGAGGTAGCAACATGTAAAAAAAAAAAAAAAAAAAAAACATTTTGAGGGAGTTCCCATTGTAGCTCAGCGGTAACGAACCCAACTAGTATCCATGAAGACGCAGGTTCAATCCCTGGCCTTACTCAGTGGGTTAAAGATCCAGCATTGCTGTGAGCTGCAATGTAGGTCACAGAAGTGTTCAGATCCCACATTGCTGTGGCTGTAGTGCAGGCCGGCAACTGCAGCTCTGAATCAACCCCTAGCCTGGGAACTTCCATATTCCGAGGCCCTGAAAAGATAAAAAAAAAAAAAACAAAAAACGATTTTGATACACAGCACATGACATGGTAAGAAATTAATAAATACTGGTTATTATTTTAAAGGATTCTGTGGCTGACAAGTTTGGAAACCAGTTTCTCAATCCATTGAGTATGGTACCATTTATAAGGGCATTCCCAATTTGATGGGGGACATGACCTCTTTCCCAAAAAAAAACTTGTCTGATGGCTAAGACGTGACTTCATTTCAGAGAATTATTCTTCAGTTAAATGGAAATAAAGTCCAGACTGGTACCCAGTCATTCATTTCCCAGTTCCTCCCCCAAAACACACATAAAGCCCAACTTCCTATCAACGGGCCCCTCCCAGCTTGCTCACAGAGAGGCGGAGTCCACAAGTACCGTCCTTCCTCTCCATTGTGAAGACCTGGACACTGCGCCCCTCCTCTATCTTGCTGACACTGGAGCATCTTGAAAAGGCACCTTCCTCCAGGATCCAGTGGCGAGTCTTCAGGAAGCAGCTGCTTAGGACCACTGCAATTTTCTGCGGCTGGCAGTGCAGGGCCACCAGCACCCTGGATAGTTCTGCAAGACAAGAGTCAGGGCAGAGGTTCAAGGGTTGATGCCAAGGGCAGGGGACAAGTTCTAATCTGGGTGGAGGAGGCATTGTGGGAGTATTAGTCCAATCTCCAAGCACTCCATTAAAGGAAGACTCTCCCTTACAGGAGGTGAGACCCCTCTGTTGTGATTACACTGGTGGGCCTGATCCCTGGCCTCTGCTGATCCACTCAGGATCCCTTTCCCTGGAACTGAGCCTTAAAGGAGGTAGCATAAAGCTTAAGAGTTGTGAGGCAGCCATCTTTTGCCACGTGGACTGAGAGGCAGGAAAAGGAACAAAGCAGGTGCAGGTGCAGAATGGGGGAAGCAAGCTTGAGAGAAGAGAGAGGTGACTCCCTGCTTCCCACCATGTTCACAGTTCCAGGTCCCTAGAGAATCAGGTCAGAGCCTACCCTTGGGATCCTTGACACACCCTTGCAATAAATCCTCTGCTTTCCCCTTCACCCGCGCCATTGCTTTCTGTTACTTGCCTGACAAGATTTTTTTGGGAGATATTAAATTATTTTGTTCTTTGACTTCCTTCTCATTTCAACATAGCTTGGGCCTTGGGGGTTTTTGAGGGACCTACCTAAACTGCTTGAAATCAAAGGCTCGGGGAGTTCCCATCGTGGCTTGGTGGTTAACGAATCCGACTAAGAACGATGAGGTTGTGGGTTCGATCCCTGGCCTTGCTCAGTGGGTTAAGGATCCAGCGTTGCCATGAGCTGTGGTGTAGGTTGCAGACGCGGCTCGGATCCTGCGCTGCTGTGACTGTGGCGAAGGCTGGCAGCTACAGCTCCTGTTAGACCCCTAGCCTGGGAACCTCCACATGCCGCAGGTGCAGCTCTAGATAAGGCAAAAAGACAAAAAAAAAAAAAAAAAAAAAGAAAAAGAAATCAAAGGCTCTTTCTGTCTTGTAAAAGCCTAGACTCCTGAAGAGGTAGTGCTGAGGGAGGGGAAGGAGGGAGTGCCTGTGAGAGCCATGAGGGAGAGGGGTCAGATTCTTCAAGTCCTTTTCAGGATTTCTTAGTTTCGTGAGACAACACATTTTGTTTCATGTTTTCAGTTTTTAAAATTAATTAATTTCCTTCAAGCCAATTAGCATTGATTTTCCACTCCTGGCACCACATGGTGCCCTGATATGTATCACATACTCATGGTTCTGGGTGATGAAGGGGAAAGTAATATTTATCCCTTCCCTTCTTTCTGTGTCTGCTCTGTACACACTTTCAGATGAATTTGGGATGAACCACTTACAGTCAGTCATTGAAAGGTAAAATGTTATGGAAATACTAGTGTAAAACATTTCTGGGCTTGATTTATTACTTTGAATTTAAAGATTTTGTTTTCCCTTCCTTTTTTAAAAAGCTCAGTGATTCTGGGAGTTCCCTGGTGGTCCAGTGGTTAGGAATCCATGTTTTCACTGTTGCGCCCAAAAAAGCTCACTGTTGGCCAGACCGTTTGGTCTGAGGGATGGACTGCAACTTAAGAGCAGGTGCTTTGTACCAACATGAGCTGGTGAAAGGGGGACAATTTAAGTCAGTCACATAACTTTCTGCTACTGCAGTCAATAATACACTGTGATATGGAGTGTCAAATAATAATAGTAATAGCTAACACACAAACACTGATGCTATGAAATAAATGTGCTCTTATCCTCAGCAGAAGATTATGAGGCATAGTTCAAACCTAAACAGTCTGTCTTGCAGAGTCTCTGTTCTTTTTTTTTCTTTCTTT